>JAHSPW020000008.1:12935372-13610372 GCA_019985065.2 Arctostaphylos glauca | reverse complement strand
TAGGTCTCATGACACATAGTGATCCCTCAGTGCGGGAGACATTTCATGAGGCCGGAGTGGATAGGATACCTCTCTACCGAGTCGGGCTCACTTGTTTCGAAGATGGAATCTCCATCTGGCATTCAGTTAGACCAGCACGTAAAGTATGAGCTGTAATTCATCATTTCGAAGGGTGAGGTCATAATAGACTATCACTAAGAGCCTGCTTTGTACATGTCATTCTAGGCTTGGTGCTCAAGCCAAGAGCAGTATATAAGGTACAATACTTAGTAGAAAAAAAATATGATTAATCTTGCAACCCTAACTTAGTACTTTTCTTCTTCTTCTCCAAATATTGACTTAGGTATCAGAGTACTTCCTGGCCCAACTTCGGCTTAGTGGGACACTAACATTTGGTTGTGATTGCAGGGCTACGTGCTCAAACACATTGTTCATCTCGGAATCGTGAGTGGAATCTCAACTTGGATTAAAGGTTCCCGCAGAGACATTGAATCGATTATGAGGACACATATTCTCCTGTAATTGATGCTATCATGTTCAAATTCTTGATTAGTTTGGTTGTCATATAATCTCTAGATATGCATTTGATGCATGCGGTAACAACATATTTGTATGAATCATTAGATGCTGATATCTATATGAAAATCTTTGAATGATATGAAGTGGCTATAAAATATTGTGACATCCTGTCCCACATTGAAAATTTGCATGGGTGATCTTGGATATATAATGAACTATGTATACTACTACTAGTAACTTGGAATTAAACATTTTGAGTCATGTGGTTAGGCTCCGATAAGTTATTAGGCCAATGGTATAGATGGACTGTTATAGGTGGTATTAGAGTGGCCCGTGTACACGGTCGAGTGTGGGATCGAAATTTTGTTTGGTCACTAGGGAACAGACCCAGGATTAGGTCGTGGTCACTCTAGTGTTCAACCCCTTGAGAGGACGCAAGATCTTAAAGGTGGAAAGATTGTGACATGTCGTCCCAAATTGAAAGTCTACATGGTGATCTTGGGTATATAATGAGCTATGTATGCTACTATTAGTAACTTGAGCTTAAGTATTTTGGGCCATGTGTTGGCTTCGACAAATTATTGGGTCAGTGGTTTACATGAGACATTACAAGTACTTTAGGACCTTGCTCCCTCGCAAGGAGTTGTACACTAGATCACCACGTCATAATCTCGAGTTTGTTCCCTGGTGACCAAACAAAGTCCTGACTCCGCACTCAACCGTTTACGTAGGTCACTTTGATACCACCTGTAACAGTCCATGTATATCACTGCCCTAATAACTTGTCGGAGCTTGATCACGTGGCTCAAAATGCTTAAATCCAAATTATTAGTAGTAGTTTACATGACTCATTATATATCCAAGCACCCCATATAAACTTTCAATGTGACACAGGATGTCACAAATACAGATCAAAACCCTAAAGTGTTGTCACACCCCAAACTTCTAATATATGAAATAAGCAATGGAACAACGCAAACTAAAATTTATTATAAACATAAATTCAATAAACTGAAATAAATTCTAATAATTGATAATTAACTATCAAATAATAAATAATCGATCATAACTAATTTAAATATAAACTAATCAAAACAAGTGCACAATACCCGAACAAATAAATAAATAAACAAAGTTTGAAAATCTCCAATTAAACATCTAAACACAAATATTGTAAAAAATATAAATTTTATTTAGCATGCTGAAATATTTTCATACATGAGATCTAAGTCCTTGGGTCAACGTCATCACTTGTAAATTATTAGTTTACAGAAAAATATAAGTCGGAGTTTTGGTAGGAAGTCATACTGAAAATATCGACATATTAAATAAACATGCTCACATCAATAATACAATATGCATAAGACATACATCGACTAAATATTCACAACACTATTATACTCTCATGCGATTCATACATAATTTCGACGGTCTTGCACTGCGGGCAGCCCACATCGGGGATCCGATCGTAGAGTTCATGGGCTATCCCGAACGTCGGGTAATCTCTAAACTCGATAGTTTCATGATCTTTCACTAGAGGAATCACATAGACTCCAAATCGAGTTCACGGACTGCTCCGACTGTCAGGCCATCTCCTACTCGGTATTTTTATAGTCTTTCAATGGAAGAATCATAAGGACACCAAGTAGAGTTCATGAGCTGCTTCGACTGTTGGGCCATCTTCTATCCAGTATCCAACATCCATGCATGCTTATATATACCATTAATGATCAATTCCATATGTAAATAGTAACCGCAAATGGACCAAATGGCAAGAAATAGGCCGAAAATTAAAAAGAAAATATTCTATTTTTCAGTAGGTCACTCGAGTGGATAAAGTTATATAGTCAAGTTCAACCTTAAAAATTCTAAAATGTTAATTTATAAGTAGATGCATTGGGTCTAATGTCAATAGAAACTACACTCTACAAGTTTTCAAATGATAGATAATATGTTAAAAAAGGTGTTCGGCCGTCACCGTCGTGTCGGTTCAAATTTAGGTATCTCATTTTGAAACACAAAATCAGCTTCGTCAAATTCAATCGAAAAACTGATTTTGCTTGGGTAAAAATAAAATACAAAATATACATTGTTTTAAAGCTCTATTCAAACAAAACAAACAGCGTGTAACTTCGATACTCGTACTAAATATTATTCTCGTTTTATTAAAGTGTGTCAATGCAGTCTACATAGGCGCGAATCTGCTGCAACTCAATCACGAATTTTTGTAGAATTTTCTACATTGAATTAGACTTCGAAATTTTAACCTAACACAGTAGACACAACTCAGTAAAAATTTCAAAAATTTTAAATTTTTAGAACCACTCTAATGAAATTTTTTAAAATCAGATTATCGTCGTGTTTTATTTTTTTAGATTTTGTTCTTCACAAATAATTTCGTTTTGCCCTTCATTTCTACAACTTAACTGCCCAAATTATTCCGAAATCCACACGTAATATGCATGACTCGATCACACACCAAAGATAACATATATATGCCACCAAATTAAATATGATCTGCATAATATCTCACTATAAATAAACATAAAATTCTAACTTATTTGAATAAAACACATCAAAGACTTATATGTTCAAAAATCACTCGAATACTCCACGTACTAGGTTGATTCCGGACTCTATTCGAAGCTAAACATTATCTACAATTTTCTAGTTGGCCTCGTTGCGTGAATCCTTCGTTTAGGCACCCCTTCTCCATCCTCAAGCTTTTAAGGTTTAAAAATCTCTTTAGAAAAAAACTGTATATTTCTAATAAATACTAATTTTAGGGTTTAGTAATCCTTTTATAATTAAAATTTGATTAATTACACTAACCCCCTTCGATTCCCTAACACCCCTACATCGGTCCTCAACGTTTTAAACCATTAAAATAATGCCACAATTAAAATATTAAACTCAAAACCACGAGTTCTAAAAATAATAAAATAAGAAGTTGAACCTCTAATCCTCACAAATGTTTATTCTCTGGAGCTACAAATTTTTTTATATGGAGTGAGAAACTCTGATCGTATGTGGTATTAACGGCTTAGTGATTATTTGCCGAATGAAGGATATCAAAATGATCTTATTTGTCCATATATTTTTATCAAGAAATTAAACTTTAGATTTACTATTATTGTAGTTTATGTCGATGACCTAAATCTTGTCGATTGCCTAAATCAAGCTGCAGAATATTTAAAAAAGGAGTTTAAATGAAAGATTTTGGCAGAATGAAGTATTGTCTCGGCCTACAGATCAAACATTTACAAAACAAATTCTAATACATTAATCAACCTATACAAAAAAGTCTTGAAGCATTTTTACATAGATAAGGCAAATCTTTTGAGCACTCCTATGGTTGTTTGATCAATTGATGTAAATAAAGATCATTTTCGTCCTCAAGAAGAGGGGGAGGATATTCTTAGTCCTCATGTACCATGCATGAGTGCATGCACTTATGTACTTTACGAATTGTACACGATCAGATATTGCATTCTTGGCTAGTGACTTGGGATCTCAGTTGGAAATGTTGGTATAATATAGTTCTGCTTCAACTCGATAACATTCGAATGAAGTTAAACACATATTATGCTATCTTTAAGGAACAATTGATTTTGGCTTATTCTACTCAAGTGAATCAAAGGCACACGTAATCGGATATGTAGATACTCATTATTTATTTGATCCACATAAAGGCAGATAAAAAATAGGATATGTGTTCATTTTTAGTAATATTGCTGTATTTGGCGTTATGTAAAGCAAACTTTGATTGTTATTTTCTCTAATCAGTCTGAAATTATTGCGATCCATGAACAAGTTGTGAATATATTTGGTTAAGATTCATGATTCAATATATTTAAAAAAATGTGAATTATCTCCAATCAAAGATAGCTCAATAAAATTGTATAGAGATAGGGCTACATGAATCACACAGATCAAAGGCGGCTATACTAAAGGAGATAGAATCAAGCACAAATAATAATAATAAAAAATTATACACATGAATTTAAGCAAAATTGTGAGATTGATGTTCACAAAGGCATTACCAACTGCAACATTCAAGAAACTTGTTAGTAATGCTGGGATGCGTCTACTCAATGATTTATCATCCAGTGTTGAGGAGGAGTCAATGACTTCAAGTTGATAAATACATTATACTCTTTCCTTTTGTCAAAAGTCTTGTTACACTAGATTTTTCTTAGCAAGAATTTTTATGAGGTAATCTAAAGACATTTAATGAGATACTAGAATTTTGTACTCTTTTTTTTTTTCACAAAAGTTTTTTCTACTGGATTTTCCTTAGCAAAGTTTTCAGAGCATCTGTATCAGCTTCCTCAAAGCTCATCTTAGTTTATTTTGAGGAGTAGTTCTTTCAGATACGTTCGGTCTCTCTTAATGGCCTCCCTATTTAGAGAATGGTACAATGGCTTTTTACGTTTGAGGAGTCACTGTAATCTCTTAGGATTTATTTTTTATTTTTTCTTCCCATTTCTTTCGTCTCCCGTCGCTTGTTTATATATAGTGCCAAAGATGATGTCTGGTTTTGACACTAACTCGTAAATAGCTGCTCCAACTTATGAACAATCGATCCATTAGAGTAAGAACAAATTTATGGGTGTCAAGTGAAGGCGTCTACTTGGTACGAAAGGGAAAAAAAGATATAAAATAGAGAGTCTAACGCAAAAAATATTAGAAAATGTGGCTCTTTAAAATTGAAAAGTAAGAATTTCTCCCTAATTTGATCCAAAAAATAGAGAAACTGATGTAAATGCTCTAATGACGCATGTTCTTGGTGTATTGTCATCCAAGGAGGAGTTTGTAAGGTAGTAAATTAGTTTTAGTATGGATGAAGAAGTCAAGACACATTTAATTAGTAAATAGTGTTTAGAGGTTGTAATTGTGTTTCGATGAACGGACTGGATCCGGGAACATATAAAAAGACACTCTATCTCAACCGTTAAAATCAACTGCTGAGATTAAAACACTCTATCTTCTCCCTTCTAGACATGAAAAAATTCTAATGAATACTGCTTGTTTTTTTTTTTTTTTTTCTGCATTGTAGCTTCTGAAAGGAGAAAAAGAACAGTCAAATGCATATACACATACATATCTGTATCTTATTGCTTGTATTTCGTTTTGCAAGTGTTCTGATATATAATTGTTCGTCTGGGTACATGCTCTGTTTCTTTCTTGTTTCTAGATTTGGATTTTATCTGTGTTTTTGTTTTTTGGCGGTGTCTACTGCTAGAGATGTACAGAAAGAGCAAATGCGAGAGTAGGGCAATGGCTACAGGTGGTAGTTGGTGTAGTGATGTTACTGAAAATAGAAGGGTTCAATGTTGGAATACCTTGTGTTGAGAATGGTGTAGAGAGAGAGAGGATTTTCTTGTAAAGAATGAGAGAGAGAGAGAGGAGAGAGGTTAATTTTAATAGTTGAGATATAATATTTTTGTGTGTCTCCGAATCTGACTCATTCAATTAAAACTTTCTCGATATTTTTTCTATATAATTGGCTAGGTTTGCTTAGCTTAACGTGAGAAAGAAATACAGAAAGTATGGGGAAAGAAAAACTTGAGAAAGAAAACAGAGAGGAATGTTGAGGAAATATTAGAAGTACTTAATACAATTTTTATAGGTTTTAAAAATCTATTTTGTTTTGATGATTTCTTAAGAAATTATTTTTTGATAGTTGTGAGGACTGAGGTGGTACACCTCACTCAGTATTAATGTTCGGTATTTAAATACACAACTAATAAAAAGATTGGAACAATAAGTGACGTGTACCACTTGATAAGGACTCATGTGCATTTAAAGACTGTCGGTTCAGGATTTCCGCATGGGATCAACTCTCTCACTCAGAAGTCAGATAAAAATAGTAAACAAAGCGATCGTCATCCACGAATTGAACAAATAATTGAATTTAAAATTCAGATCAAAACCCCCTACACTACGCTTAATCGACTTCTCCCAATCAACGTTTCGTTTTGGATCTCGCCATTTCCAAAAGCTACAGAAAAAAAAACCAAGATGTATTTCTGATTTCTCCAATTTTTTTTTTTTTATCTATCCTTTTTCTCGTTCTATTTCGTCACAAATTCCATTGAATTGTATTTGGGATAAGTGACGAATTTGTTGTATGTGTGGAGTTGAATGCTATCGCAATTGAAGAACAACAAGATATCATTTCCGAAATGGAAGGGCCAAGGACAATCATTGGTTACATCTGTTACTTCATCTTATTCCTTCCTGTTTTCTACTTACTCTTTGGTGTTGGACTCTTCAAAGGTCTCTCTCTCTCTCTCTCTCTCTCTCACACACACACACACACACACACACACACACTCACTCACACACACACACGGCTCTGACTGATTAACAAATCAAACTTAAAATAAAGTTAAAAGTTTTTGAACAATTCTGGAATAACTTACTGCTCTACTGGGCTCATTTTCACCACAACTGCCACATGCGGATATTCGTACTCATGCGAGCCCCCTTGTATGAATTTGTGGCTAATTGTGGACTATACAACCATGGATTTATATGAGCAGGTACTCTGATGACTCCGTTGGTATTTTTAATAATCGCCTTCGGAGATGGATTAATTATTGCTGCGCTACTTCCCATTCACCTTTTCTGTGGATTATTTTGCATTTTAAGGTCAGAAAGCTACTTTCTTCATGTTTTAAAGGTTTCTTCGTTCGCCCCTCCCTCTGTCCCCTCCTAAACTTGCATAAGATTAAAACTGAAAAAACACAAAAATTGATACATTTTCTGTGATTGTTGATGGGGACAGAACCAGGAAGTTTGGTCCATACATGAAATGTCTCCTGATTCTCATTTTCCCAGTATCTATAGTATTGTGGACCGGAGCAGGGCTTGTTGGAAGTTGTATAATGGGTCTAGTTGTTGGCTTTGGTTGGCCTTTCATGGAGACATTCAGGGTAGTTAGCAAGGAAGGTATTCCCGTTCGTAAAAGGGTGGAGAAGTGCTTCATGGTAATTTCATGTTGTTTTACCTTGTTCTGGTTGGAAATTTTATTAGATTTATGCATACAGAGACGTTTGACGTGTTTAATGTACCTATGTAGGAGGGACTTGGGAGCAGTCTCAGGGGTGCATGTACTATTGTACACGATTTTAAGGATTTTTCCTTCCATTCGTTCTTCTCAGTCGTGGATGAGCTGATGAAATCGAAGGGGGAGGAACCCATTGAACTCAAGTATTATTACCTTGTGTCTACTTGAACTCAAGTATTACTTTGTGCCTACTTCATATGTGTAGTTAATCTAATTTCTTTTGATTGCATTCTACCGGTTAAGAAACAATGTGTATAGCCTGAACATTTTGAACAGCCTATCATATCCCCACATCTGATTAATACGCGTGTGGGGCATGTTTGTATGGCGGCAAAAGTGACAAGTATATCTGTGGTGATTTTAACCTATGAGGCACGTAGACTTTGCATTATGTCGGGTACTAGTGTCAGACAAGTCAACAACGTCACTCTTCGAACACATGTCCGACACTCAAATTAGAAGTGTCCTAAAAAATTTCCAGTTTAGCTACCTAACACACTGTAGGCACTGCTGGACACATCACAGGTGTCAAATGGATTAGTAGGGCTTAAAGCTCATGGAATTTTCTGTGTAATCAATGAATTAGACAGATTATTATTATTATTATTATTATATATGTTGATGATGAAACACTTTTTGTTGAAGTACTATTGTTAATGAGGGAATCGATAAAAATTTGAACGATGTAATGACGTGTGAATCAAGGATGGGGCATTTTGCAATAATTAGGTCCTTAGTTTTGTAGCTTTAGGATTTTTTATCTAGACGTCTTGTAACCAAATGAAACCAAACCAAGCCTTAAGTCCCTATCAATTGGGATTGGCCACATGAATCTGTTTTCTCCATTGAACTCCGTTATTTGAAAAAAAACAGAGAGGGAAATAGAAGTGTATAGGGTGTTGAATTACCTATCACATGAAAGCTAATATATATATATATATATATATATACACATATACATATGAAACCATCTGACTACAAGACTCCACATAACCAATGTGGGATTCAACACTATTCTAACTCTAATACTCTAACACTCTCCCTCAAGCTGGAGAGTAAATGTCGATAAGTCTCAGCTCGTCACAAAGTAACTGCAACCATGGTTTGAACAACGGCTTAGTAAACATATTAACTAACTGAGCATCGGTGGACACAAACGGAGTAGCAATAACACCACAAGTCAATTTCTCTCGTACGAGGTGACAGTATACTTCGATGTGTTTAGTCCTTTCGTGGAATATTGGATTGGATGCTATGTGAATATCTGCACCATTATCACAATATAGATTTACAGGCAAGTGCACTGGAAATCCTATCTCCTCAAGAAAGGAACATATCCAAACTATCTCACAAGTCGTGTGAGCCATAGCTCTATACGCGGCCTCAGCACTAGATCGCATAACTACCGTATGCTTCTTACTCTTTTAGTTGATAAGGTTCCCACCAAGGAAGATGTTAGATTGTATTTATAATTACTTTGTTGACTATGTAAATAGTAGGCATATAATTAGGAGCCTATTTAGGGATTCAGTTAGAGATAAATTAGGGATTCAATTAGAGATAAATTAGGGATTCACTCTGTACATTGTTCTATATATATTGTGTCTCCTCTTAGGAGAAGAATACACAGAAAATATATTTCTTAACATGGTATCAGAGCGGTAACGTACCTGCCGCCATATACTTCCGCTGCTGCTGTCGTACATCGTCGGCTTCTTTTTCCGTCGCCGTCGTTGAGGCTTCTCCGACGCCGACGTCATTATCATCATCCCCATCCTCTCCTTGGCGAGATTCAAAGGGGCACGCAACACCGTAGGGGCGTTAGGGTTTCAGAATATTCTGCAAATTGTGTTCCCATATTTGGAGCTCGATATTGTGACAAGACAAGGGATACTTAATACAGAGGGAGATTCGGAGTAGCTCGATTTCTCCGACTAGGGTAAATATAAGCATGGCAACTCAGGAGCCAGCAGCTGCTTTCCTTGGTCCCCGCTACGCTCCGGATGATCCTACTCTGCCAAAACCCTGGAAGGGATTAATAGATGGAAGCACTGGGATTTTGTATTACTGGAATCTAGAAACAAACATCACTCAGTATGAAAAGCCATCCTCTTTGCCGCCTCCATTGCCGCAAGGCCTCCCTCCATCAACTTCTACACCTAAGCTAGCTACCATACCAGGGCCTCGGATGCAGTCAAATGGCGTTGTGAGCCAGCCAGGGCAGCAAACCACACACACCCCACAAGAGCAGGGGCAACAAACTAACCTGTCACAACAACATCCACAAATGATTGCCACTCCTAAGGGTCAGTTTGGTACTAGCAGCGGCCCTATCTCTTCGGCACCGAGTGGTAAGACACAGCAGTACTAGTAGTGGGTTAGTTCGGTGTGATTATTGCAACAACACCAATCATACTAGGGAGTTCTGTTGGAAGTTACATGGAAAACCTCCTTCTCGCGGGAAAGGGGGAGGCCGTAAGCATTCTCAGTTTCAACCTCAGGCCCATGTTTCTGAGTCTGCAGTTGCTACTTTGCCTCATACTGAGTCTCAGGTGTTTTCTGATCAGCCTAGTGGATTTTCTCAGGGGGAAATGCAAGCTCTCAGACGCCTTCTGACTCGGACTGATTCTCCATCTACTATAGCTCCTACTTCTTCCGCAGCTCCATCCTCTTCCAATTTTGCTCACACAGGTATTCCAGCTAAGGCATTTACTGCTTCTTCTGCCATTCCTTGGATTATAGATTCTGGTGCTTCAGACCACATGACAGGTTGTTCCTCTGTATTTGATTCTTACACTATTTGTTCAGGTAAGGATAAGGTCCGAATAGCGGATGGGTCGTTCTCTGCTATTTCAGGGAAAGGTTCTGTCAACTATTCTTCCTCAATATCTCTTTCTTCAGTCCTACATATTCCCAACTTTGCTACTAACCTTTTGTCTGTTAGTAGTCTTACTCGTTCTGCCAATTGCTCAGTGACATTTTTGCCCACTCATTGTGTCTTTCAGGAACTGGATACGGGGAAGGTGATTGGCAGTGGTAGAGCACATGATGGCCTCTATTACCTGGAATTTGCACCTTGTCCACCTCAGCAGCCCATGTCATGTGGTTCAGCTCTGCAGGCCGATATGAGTCCAGCTCTTTCTATGTTACATCATTGGCATCGAAGATTGGGTCATCCCTCATTTGGGATTTTAGCGAAGTTGTTTCCTAGTTTAATAAAGTCTTGTTCTCAGAGCTTGTGAGCTTGGTAAACATAAACGTTCTTTTTATGCACCCATTAATAAGAGGAGTGATTCTCCGTTTATGGTTATTCATACTGATGTCTGGGGACCTTCACCTATTCCTTCTCTTAAAGGTCATAGATGGTTTGTCACTTTTATTGACTGTTATTCTCGTGTTACTTGGGTGTATTTACTTAAGTCAAAAAGTGAGGTTTTTTCTTGTTTTCGCTCCTTTCATGCCATGGTGCGTACTCAGTTTGATGCCAATGTTAAAATTCTCCGTATTGATAATGGTACTGAGTATATAGACGGGTGTTTTAGGGCATTTCTAGATGAGCATGGTATTCTTTATCAGACGACTTGTGTTGACACTCCACAACAAAATGGAGTTGCTGAACGCAAAAATCGTCATCTTGCTGAAGTTGCTCGCTCTCTTTTGTTCACCATGAATGTTCCAAAATATTTGTGGGGAGAAGCGATTTTGACAGCAACTTATCTTATCAACCGTATGCCTTCTAGTGTTCTTACCTTTAAAACTCCTATAGAGTGTCTTCCTAGCAGTTATCGGGTCACAACACTTCCCCCCCGAGTGTTTGGATGTGTGTGCTTTGTCCATGCCCCACATCCCTCTGGGGTAAGTTAGGTCATAAAGCCCATAAGTGCATTTTCATTGGGTACTCCCCAACCCAAAAGGGCTATAAGTGTTATGATCCTCATTCTCGGAAGTTCTTAGTTTCTATGGATGTCACTTTTTGGGAGACAGAGTCTTTTTACTCCCCATCTCTTCAGGGGGAGACTAGTCAGGAGGAAGAGATGGCTTCCTTTTATACTGGTAAGGGGGAGCAACTCTTGTTTTACAATCATGGTGAGGGGGAATTGGGAGATCAATCTGGAAAGGAACAAATATCTATATCTGCTGACTCAGAAACGCATGACATTGGGGGTGATATTGAGGAACGGAGACAACAGCTGCAAAGAACTGACCTAAAGACCTTTGCTAGACGGGGTAAAGAAAGGCCCACATGTGTTGTACCACCTTGCCATTCACAGCCTCCAACTCCAGTTCCAAACTTCCCAGCTGACTCATCCGGTAATGAATCTTTTCTCTCTGCTGACTCTTCTAGTAGTGACTCTTCTCTTATTGAACCTCCTATTATTGACAATCGCCCAATTGCTCTTAGGAAAGAAAAGAGGTCATGTACTCTACATCCAATATCCCAGTTTGTTTCCTATGATCGTTTATCTTCTTCATATCGTGCTTTTGTTTCGTCTCTTTCTTCTATATCTATTCCACAGAATTGGCAGGATGCTTTTGTTATACCTGAGTGGAAAGGAGCTATGGTAGAGGAGATGATAGCTTTGAGGAAGAATGGTACTTGGGATCTAGTATCACTTCCTGGAGGAAAGAAATCGGTGGGATGTAAATGGGTGTTTACTATAAAGCACAATGCTGATGGTACAGCTGAGAGATACAAAGCCAGACTGGTTGCCAGGGGATTTACTCAAACCTATGGTATTGACTATGAGGAGACTTTTGCTCTGGTAGCAAAAATGAATTCTGTGCGGGCTCTCTTGTCTTGTGCTGCCAACATGAATTGGCCTCTTTTACAGTTTGATGTAAAGAATGCATTCCTCCATGGTGATCTGGAGGAGGAAGTGTATATGACCATACCACCGGGTTTTTCTTCCTCTGCCAGTGAGAGAAAGGTGTGTAGGTTGAAGAAGGCACTTTACGGGCTGAAGCAGTCACCTAGAGCGTGGTTTGGCAGGTTTTCAAAGGCTATGATGGGTTTTGGGTACAAGCAGAGCCATGCAGACCATACTCTGTTCACCAAGAGGAGTGCTGGTAAGATTGCTGTCCTTATTGTTTATGTTGATGATATAATAATGACAGGCAATGATGAGGAAGAGATCCATAACCTTAAGTCTCGGTTACCACAAGAATTCGAGATTAAGGATTTAGGATCAATGAGATACTTCCTTGGAATGGAGGTAGCAAGATCAGATAGAGGCATCTTTATCTCTCAACGAAAGTACATACTTGATCTGTTGGAAGAAACAGGTATGTTGGGCTGTAAACCTGCAGACTCGCCTATTGAGGCAAACCATCACCTGAGTGGAGATATGGGGGAGCGTACTGATAAGGAGAGGTATCAGCAACTTGTGGGTCGACTGATATATTTAGCTCATACCCGACCAGATGTTTCTTATGCAGTTGGTGTTGTTAGTCAGTTTATGCATGATCCTCGTACTCCACACCTGGATGCAGTTTATCGTATTTTGAGGTATCTTAAATCAACTCCAGGAAAAGGGATTTTGTTCTCTAATCATGGTCACTTTCGGTTGGAGGCATTTACTGATGCTGACTGGGCTGGATCTTGGATGACAGGCGGTCCACCTCTGGCTACTGTACCTTCCTTGGAGGAAATTTGATTACTTGGCGAAGTAAGAAGCAATCAGTGGTTGCCAGATCTAGCGCAGAAGCTGAGTATAGAGCTATGGCTCATGGGGTTTGCGAGCTCTTGTGGATTCAAACCCTGTTACGTGATTTGGGTCTTTCTGATAGTGGCCCGATGAAACTCTATTGCGATAATAAAGCTGCCATTAATATTGCTCACAATCCCGTTCAGCATGATAGAACAAAGCACATAGAGATAGACAGACACTTCATCAAGGAGAAGCTGAGCGCGGGTGTGATATGTATGCCGTTTGTGAAGTCTGGAGACCAGTTGGCCGACATCTTCACAAAAGGGCTGGGTAGCAAGAGTTTATTCCCTATCGTGTTCAAGTTGGGCATGATCGATATCTTCGCACCAACTTGAGGGGGAGTGTTAGATTGTATTTATAATTACTTTGTTGACTATGTAAATAGTAGGCATATAATTAGGAGCCTATTTAGGGATTCAATTAGAGATAAATTAGGGATTCAGTTAGAGATAAATTAGGGATTCACTCTGTACATTGTTCTATATATATTGTGCATCCTCTTAGGAGAAGAATACACAGAAAATATATTTCTTAACAGAAGAAACAGTATCCTGTAGTGGACCTCTTGTCAGATGGACTGCCTGCCCAATCAGAATTAGTGAAGGCCTGAACCTGCAAGTGTCCACTAGTATGATAGAATAGACCATGTCTCGGATGATCCTTGAGATACCTCACAATTCTTAGAACAACTTTGCAGTGTGAAATACGAGGAGCAGACGTAAATTGACTAACCAGCCTAAAGGCAAATGAAATATCCGGACGAATAATAGTAAGATAATTTAGCTTTCCCACCAAGCGACGATACTGATGTGGACTAGAAAGCAACTCCCCTTGACCAACACATAATTTGATATTAGGGTCCATAGGACTCTCTACGGGTTTTGGTCCTAATTAGCCAGTCTCTTATAGAATATCCAGCGCATACTTTCTTCGTGATAGATTAATACTATCCTTAAAACGTGTTACCTCAATACCCAAGAAGTATCTCAGTTTTCCTAAGTCTTTGGTATGGAACTGGTGTTGTAGGAAAAGTTTCAGATCATCAATACCCTTCTGATTATCACCCGTGATAATGATATCATCTAAATAGACGATCAATAAGATTCTCCCTTGGTCGGATGTAAGAGAGAAGAAAGAGTGATTAGATTGGCAGCGCTGCATGCCAAAACGCAGGACAACATCACTTAACTTGCCAAACTAAGCCCTCGGAGATTGTTTAAGCCCATAAAGCATCTTCCGAAGGTGACATACTTGAGAGGACTCCCCCTGAGCAACAAACCTGGGTGGTTGCTCCATGTAAACTGCCTCAATGAGATTGCCATGCAAGAAGGCATTTTTGACATCCAACTGAAAAAGGGGCTAACCAAGGTTGACAGCAAGAGAGATAATAAGGTGTATAGAGCTGAGCTTGGCAACCGGTAAGAAGGTTTCGGTGTAGTCAACACCATAAGTCTGAGTATAGTCCATGGCCATAAGGCGAGCTTTGTAGCGCTCAACAGTACCATTAGGATGATATTTCACAGTAAATACCTAGCGACACCCAACAGTAGTCTTGTTAGAAGGAAGAGGAACCAATGTCCACGTTTGTTTGCTATGAAGAGCAGTCATCTCCTACTCCATAGCTGTCTGCCACTCAGAAATTGACAAGGTCTCTTGAACAGTGTTAGGAACAAAAATAGAGGATCCAAAAGTAGAAAAAGCACGGAGAGATGGGGAAAGATGAGAACATAAACAAACTAAGCAAGGAAATGAGAAGTAGTATAAGTACGAATACCTTTGTGGAGAGCAATGGGTAAAGAAGCTGAAGACGGAGGCATTGGAGTAGGTGAGGAAGGGGGAGGCGGGCATGACCTCAGAAGAAGTAGCTCCTGCAAAAAAAGAGACAGACTCATAAAAGTAATATCAGCGCATACAAATTGACGATGAAGAGGTGGGGGAATAACATTTATATCCCTTTTGAGTATGCGAATAGCCTAAAAGCACACACTTGATAGACCGGGGATCAAGTTTATCCCGACCGGGTTCTAGTGCATAAACATAACAGGTGCAACCAAAAATCTTAGAAAGAAGGGAGTAAAGTGCGCGATCAGGACATAGCAGAACATATGGTATTTGACTGCCTAAGACAGTAGAGGGCATCCGATTAATAAGGTTGGCAGTAAGAACGGCATCACTCCAGTAAGATTTGGGAACATGCATGGGCAATAGTATAGCACGAGTGACCGCCAAAATGTGACTCATCTTGCGTTCGGCAACTCAATTTTGCTGTGGAGTGCAAGCGCAAAAGGACTGATGTAAAACCCCATGTGCATCCAAAACCTGTGATAAAGCATGATAATAATATTCACGTACATTGTTAGAACGAAAAATTTGAATTGGAACACCAAATTGTGTTTTTATTTCCTCATAAAAAGGTGTAAAGATGGAGAGTAATTCAGAACGATTTTGCATAAGATAAATGTAAGTAGTACAAGAATAATTATTCACAAAAATAACAAAATACTAAAAGTGAGAACGAGATGAGACCGCATAGGATCCCAAATATCGGAATGTACTAAATGAAAAAAACTTGACACAGACGATCTACCCTAGGGGAAAGGAAACACGGCGATGCTTACTAAACTTACACGCTTCACAAGGAAGCGACTGGACACGACTGCAGGATGTGACCATCCGTTTACGGTTGTGATGCGATGGATTGCCAAGGCGATAGTGATGTTGGTAAGGGAAAACGGTGGATTGGAAGGCAGTAGAGGTAGACAACTCGCCATCTGAAAAATAGTAGAGACCACCACATTCAACACCGCCACCAATCTTCGTCCTCGTCTTAAAATCCTGAAAGACACAAGAATTAGGGAAAAAAGTGACTGAACAGTTTAAAACTTTGGTAAATTACTAACATACATAAGACTAAAAAAAAAACGAGGAACATATAAAATATTGTCTAAACAAATAGAAGAATTCAAGGGAACAGAATCCAAACAAGCAATAGAAGTAATAGAGCCATCAGCTAAGGTGACACGGGAAGAGGTCCCAGAGGGACAACAATCAGACAAGATAGTAGGAGTACGAGTCATTTGATCAGATGCCCTAGAGTCAATGACCCAAGGAGTATGGGAAGCAAGATAGAGAGAATGTGGATTTTTTGAGCAAGCGTAGCAGTGGAGGCAGAAGATTGGTGAGTAGACAGATATTGCTGATACTCATCCTCAGGAACAGTGACTACACGAGGGGTGGTACTGGAAGATAGCTGCGAATTATCATCTGCAGAAACAATAACCTGGTGAGCAGACGGGCGACTATGGAGATCTCAACAATAGTCAATAGTATGGTTATCAGCATTGTACCAAGTGCAATGATGAGGCACCTGGCCATGGCCACTTCCGCCGTATACCTCCATGGCTAGAGTCACGACCAAAACCACCTCGGCCCGAATCACGACTGATGCTACTACGACTAACTCCCCCTGACGTGGAACCACCACAAGAACAACCTCCATGGGGAACCGTAGTGACTAAAGCTGAACTATTAAAGGATAACTGAGATGCAGAAGTAGAACCACTATCCGATATGGTAGCTTGATGAATACGACTGAAAACCTTACCAAGAGATGGTAAGTCCGGTCTACCAAAAGCTGCGAACGAATGGAATCATAAGTGGGAGACGATAAACTTGACATAAATCGAGCAACAAACAAAGACTGTCGCTGACACTCCATAACCTGAATATAAGCAGAAATAGGCTCAGCAATCTTGATCTCCTCACAAAGACCACAAAATCGAGTATGATGAGATTTCAAGGACTGGTCGCCTATGGTTAGTGAGAAAAAGGGCTGGTGAAGATCATATGTCCGTTGAAGATTATTAATCCCTAAATACATCTCCTGAACGTATGTACAAACATGTTTAGTGTGGGTAAAAACATTAAAGGACCATTAATCTGGGGTTCCACACAATTCCATAGTTAGGTGTGAATGCGTGCGTCTTCAGATTTTCAAGCAGCAAATGTGGAGCTAGTAGGTGCAGGAGGATCATCAGTGAGCCATTGTGAGGTGGAATTACCTTCAAAATAGACCTCAATAGCCTTGGCTCAAAGAGCATAATTCTTTGCATTCAAAAGAATGGAAGTAATAGGTCTCCTGTTGCGGAAGCGAGAAGAACTAGCAACAGTATATGACCGGGCCGGCAGAAGTGCGTCGTTAGGGCGCCGGCGTAGGTCAATGGTTTAATTTCATAAAACAGGACTTTCCTCAAATAATTTAAAACAAGTATAATGAATAGTCTGGAGTATCGATCCACAGGGAAAAGATAGTTGAATTCAAAGATTTCGCAAATTTGGTTTTTCGACGTTTCGGACGTCAACCTCAAAGTTTGTTTGGTGTTAACAACTATATTAACTAGGTGAGGGATTAAAATGAGTTTTAAAGAAATAAGCTTAGTCTTCGGAATCCATTTAATGTCAAACTTACTTTAAACGAAATCTCCTCTTATAACTCAACCTAGATTCCGGTTAAGGTTTCTAGGTCGGAAAATATTCAATGAAAATCAGTCTTTCTGCTCAAGAGATGTGTTTCCAAATCTATTCAAGTTCAAGAAAATGTAATCCAAATAGGGAGGACATAGGCTTAAGTATTAGATATACCAAACATATGGCAATAACTAAGTAAAAGCTTAACTCTACCTTTTGGTTTCTAGAAATAAGAACTTGAATATATTTGAGAACAAACTTATAAAATGGTTAGGAGATTTGAATAAGAGTGAGTTTTAGTTAAACTTCATCCTAAGACCTAGCTTATGAAAGTTTAGCTACTCATGCTTGTGAAAGAGAACATAAACATGGAAAGAAAAGGAATGAACACACTAACTAATAACAAAGAGAGATTCACCAACTAATACTAAAAATCTGAGGAAAAACAATATAGAAAGCAACTTGCCGGAAAACTAAGTTAAAAGCAAGAACACAACTAAACTAAGTTTGGATTAACTTACTCTTTAAAGGAAACAATGTCTTACACTTGATGAAAATCTCAGGGAAAATGAAGAACACCAAGAACTAGAGAGAGAAGCTCTCAAGGTTTAAGAAAAATCTGATAAAAACTAAGTGTTTTGTCTTTTCAATACACAACAACACTAAAAGGAGAGAGATACACTTGTGTCCCCCATCCACATGCCTATGGGGGACCAAAACATGCTCAAAGCATCCCCCTACACCCTTTTGCAAAGCAAAAGACGTGGAAGAATCATCCCAAAAGAGTGGTGAAGAGCTGGAGCCGAAATCTGCATTTAATGCGCGTCAGACGGGCTCTATCGATAGGAGTGTGTCTCTATCGATAGAGCCATTGTTTTTGGTCAGACAGAATTGGGTCTCTATCGATAGGAGTGAGTCTCTATCGATAGAGAAGTCCTCTGGTCTTCTTTGATCATGCCTTCTATCGATAGGAAGAGACCTCTATCAATAGGGAAGTCCTCTGGTCTTCTTGATCTTGTCTTCTATCGATAGGAAGAGACCTCTATCGGTAGAGAGGTCCTCCTATCGATAGAACTCATCTACTATCGATAGAGGGCTCTACTTTCTGGTCCTTTTGATAGGGCTCTATCGATAGGGAAGAACCTCTATTGATAGAGAAGGCTTCTGACTTCTATTTTTAGTTCTTCCTTGTCTCTTTGATCCTGCCTCACTTTTACTCCTCCCGAGCCTTCGTTTGGTCCTCCATCAATATCGCCAACGGTTCCGAGGCCTTAAGTCATGGTGGAACCTTTGGGAATTCATTTAGCGCTCGAAAATCTGAAATGGTACAAAGACAACTACTCGTGCAACATTAACTAGAACAATACATTTGCCTACGCATAAATGTCAAATTGAGTACATTGAGCCACGCTATTATGCAATATAGTGCGCTCATCAGTATACGTAACGGTTGAGGTAGTAGATTCAAACTCCTTTTCAGACATAGTGCCAAACCCACCAATAGATCAAAGATAACCAACTACAACTCCAACTAAACAACCAATGTACGGTGGCCACCAAAAATGGATCGACAACCAATCAACGAACCACCAACCAAATCAAGGATCAGTGACCACTTAATCTGTCAATATAACCAAATATAGCCGAGTGCAAAGAACATATTGGAATGAAGGCACAAGATGTAGAAATCACAGGGGCATGAAGGAAAAATCCTGAAAACCTTAAGAACATCATAAAATCACTAGGAAAGCATACGAAAGTCCGAAAAGCACATAGATCAGGCACTAGAGGAGTTGCGGGAGACTAGCAGAGGGCTGCCTGTGGCGGGATGAGGTCTGCCTGTGACTGGCAGAGGTGGCAGTGACTAACAGAGGTCTGGCAGAGGTGGCAGTGCGCTGGAGTGCTGGATACAGACTGCTGGTGGTTGGAGGAGAGGCTGGAGGCTGGACAGCTGCTACAGGCTGGACGACTATTGCAAAGGCTGGCGATGGCTGCTACAGGGGCGGGCGGCTGCTACAGCTGCTGGACTGCTGTTGGTAGTTGTTGCAGAGGCTATCGGCTAGGGTTTGGTGGCTAGGGTTAGGGTTAGGGTTAGGGTTTAACCCGCTATGATGCCGTATTATTGAAAATAAAGAGAGAGAGGGAAATAGAAGTGTATAGGGTGTTGAATTACCCTATCACCTGAAAGCTAATATTTATATATAAAACCATCTAACTACAAGACTCCACATAACCAATGTGGGACTCAACACTATTCTAACTCTAGTACCCTAACAAGCTCTATTGAGGGCATTGTGTTATGTGGTATCCTATTTAGACATCTTGTAGGCACTAAATGTACATAAATATTTTGTTTTAGTGCATCCCCAACGTCTCATGTCCCCTTCTTTCCTGAAAATTTACATGTTGGATTGTCATTGTCATGTGGCCGTATCGGTGCTACTTAGATTTTAACATCATTTTTCGAAACGTAGGGAAAGAAAGAACACAAAGGAGACACACATATATGTGGAAAAGCCCCCCTAAAAGTGAAGCATAAAAATAGCAGAGCCAGTGATTCAATATACTTGTAGAAACAAGTTATATAGTGTTTGACATGAAAAAGTGAAAGATATAGTGGGGAATTAGGCCTGAGCGGCTTAGTCTTGGGACTTTTAGAAATTGTAACTCACTTGAGTGATTTCCTCTATTGCATCTAAGTTGTAGAATCTCTATACTGTCTAACCTTCATGGCAAACTTTGAACTTTCTATCATCTTTTTTGCTATCAGTTCATTGAGTTCTTTTGTATTCTTTTGGTTTTAATTTATGGCGGTCCCCCCTAATTCTTAATAGAGGGAAAAAGCTCACCTTGATAAAGTTCTGACTCTTGTTTGTAGAGTGGTTGCTTAAGAGGGCCACAAACTTCATGGCTTAATCACATGACATGGGATAACCAGAGCCGACTCAAGGGTGAAGCAACTAAAGCGAGTGCTTTGGCCCCTGCTTTGTCAAAGGCTGCGTTTTGGATGTGCTTGGTTCAAATTTGTTTTGGATCTTCTCATTTTGTTTCTATAATTTCATGATTTATCTATTTAGTTGCTTACCCTGCATTTTTCTTAGACATGATTTATCTTATTGTTGTTCTAGGTGGCTATGTTGAAAAAAAAAAAAAGGTGATTTACTATTTCAATAAATACTCTTTGTCGGATGGAAAGGCCTCATTTTTTTGAATTTTTTGCCTTAGGACTCACCTTGAGTATAGCCTAGTTTGCAATTTTGCATGAGATAGGGCAGATTTTATTTTCGATTATTTTTTATATCTGCTGTCATGAGAATAGTTTGGATGTCATTGCTATGTCATGCTTGTATGCTGTGCATCTTAATCTCTCAACTTCCAACTACACCTTCCATATCAGAGTTTAGTTTCTTCTTCCTTAGCTTACCCAAGTTTTACCTTAAATAAAATATGATAACTCCCTAGGTTATTTAAATTTGTTGACAATCTTTGCCAGCACATACTTGCATCCTGTGAACTCGATCCATGGTTGTTTTTTAGGGTCACTCAGATACCGGGATGCATTCTGGCAGCAGTTATTGCAGTGTTGGTTGATGTGCCCATAATCGTTCTGATAACTTTGTATAAAGCTCCAATACTGCTTTTAAAAGGATGGTACCGGTTGATTCAGGATCTTATAGGGAGGGAAGGACCATTCTTAGAAACCTCTTGTGTTCCCTTCGCTGGGCTTTGGATTTTGTTGTGGCCATTCGCTGTTATTTTGGTTACTATAGCTGGTATAATGTCAGGCTTCGGTTTTGGATGTTATGCTACTGTTGTTGCATACCAGGTACAGCTCTCTCTTTTGTGGCCAAAATCTTTAGTTTGCCTTTGATGATCTGATTTTTTCCTTTTTATTTGATTTTTTCTGTAACTGCATGCATATGGCATGTACATTTGGGCTTAGGCTTACAAGTTTGTCCTATGCTGGTGCTCATAGGAGAATTCTACGAGGAGCGGATTACTGTATGTATTTGCTGCTGCTTCCATATATGACGAGTATACCAATGATTTAATTTTTCTTCGTGAAGGGTCCTGCTTTCCAAGGTATGCAAGTCCTGTAATATGGAGGTTATTCAAGAGCTCCTTTCTTGGTATATGAATATAGGTTGCAGGTCTTATACAATATGGATATTACGACATGAAAAAATCTAAAACAGTAGGATATGGGAAGGGTATGTACGGAAAAACATACTAGTTTCAATATTTTTAGTACTGCAATATAAATGTGTAAATTAAGAAGCCTAATGTACCTTTAAGTGGGAAAGATGATTTATCTTTCTGAAAATTTTTATCACGGTTTTTAATTTTGCAATTTGACCCGCATTAAAAAGTTTAAAAATGTTTTTGTTCCTGCCATATCCTTCCCGTATCTGTGCCTTATCGAAACTGAAAATGTTGAAAATAATCTACGGATACTCTTGAGCCGTATCTGGTAGGTATCCGATAGCATACAAGGACTTTCTTGGGGTATCATTGCTTCATAGATTTTGTCATATACTGCCCTACAAAATGGTGTAGTGGTCATGTGTTTATCTTGTGCATGCACATCTACCTGTGCACCAACAGAGGTACTTTGCCTATTAAAACTGTGTAAGCTTGTGATAGCCTCTGTTATTGGGCAGCCAGACCTAGATATCGGGAGCATGTTGGTTCAAATTCTTCATTGCCTCATGTAAACAGTCTCCACGAACGGCATCAGCATGCTTGTACTCATGCTGAAGAACCCTTGATAGGGCCACCCTCTATGCAAATGAAGACACTGCAGGCTGTAGTGGTAAGACCAATATAACTTGAACCACTCTAGAAAAAGACTATTCTAGTACAATTGTGCAGATATGTCATACAACAAGGAACATATGATATGTCATTTTTGTGGAAAATTACCATCGGTTATTTCATTTAGTTCAGTTCAATTTTTGTCTCTCAAAGTTTTGTTTTTTGACAAGCGAAGAAGATAGTTAAGTTGTAAAGTATTGAAATGAATTGAGATTAATAAGGAGTTGGTCAATGATGCTGGAATAGGCACTAAGGGCATAGGTAATATTGGGACGGATAACAGTTAGATAATATTGGGACAAGAAACAGTTAGGTAAATCAACTTACCAACATGACGCCGATAACGTCCAACATCATGAAATGGTTCTCCCTCTTCAGCATTGAGCTTGGTGATGGAGTCCATACGAGTGTCAACTGGCCGAGCACCGAGAAGACTGGTCTTAGTAAGAAGATCGAGTACATTTTCGTCCAAAGAGGGAAATACCTCGAGAGGAGCGAGTAACTTAAGTTCTCAAAAAATAATAAAGACCACCCAAGTCCTTAGTATGAAATTGATGCCCCAAGTGGCACTTTGGATCAGAAATACCAGTAGAGTCATCACCAAAGATAATAATATCATTGACATAGACAACCAATACAAAAGTGCTAGCAATGTCAAACAAATACCCAATGGTTGGAAGTAGAACTTTGAAAACCATAGGTAAGCACAATCGAACTAAATGTATAAAACCATGCATGGGGAAACTGTTTGAGACCATATAGAGCCTTGCATAAACGACAAACAAGATGTTCATCCCATAAATAACATAACCAAGGGGCTGATCCATATACACTTCCTCTTGGAGATCATCACGAAGATAAGCATTTTTAATATCAAGTTGTTGTAAGGGCCAAGAGCGACTAACTGCAACCAAGAGAAGAATCCGAACAGAATTAAGGGAGCCACTGGAGAAAATGTCTCCAAATAATCAAAACCATAGCTGTTTCTCCCATATAGAATGGTGGTAAGCTCCCAAGTTTGAGTCCTATGAAGAGTGCTCCTTTCCTCATCCATAGCATGTTTCCATCCATTCACAGACACATCTGTTTATAAGATGAAAGAAAGAAGACAAAAGATAGAGTGCTATCAAAGCAGTGAAAAAAGGGGAAAGGCAATCACAAGAAACAAAATTAGCAGTAGGATGTTGAGTGCAAGTATGTTTACCTCGGCGCAAAGAAAAAGGTAACTCATCACAATGTGGAGAAGATGAGGAAGCATGAATCTTTAGCTAAGATGATGAAGTGGCCCAGCCATGAGAAACGTGTCTATCATGGACCGCTGATATACCAGCAAAGGAGGATTTGACAAGAAAGGCCGAGGAATTGGAAAATGAAGAGTATGAGAGGAGAAAGGCTCCCCCCTCATTGCTACAGATTAGATCACAAGACATCTCTTGATCGGAGTGGGTGAAGAAAGAAGTCGACTCAAACAATGTGACATCAACAGTCACAAAGTAATGGCAAGACTCTGATTGGTAACAATGGTATCCTTTTTGGTTATGAGAGTACTCACGAAAACACACTTACGAGCCTGAGGGGACAACTTATCACGTCTAGCAAGAACATTCGCAAAGGGAGCACAACTGAATACCCTATGCGGGTGAGCAAAATGTGAGCCGTTATGATATAATAAGGGAAATGGGGACCGGTGAATTACAACTGTAGTTGGGACACCTTGTACAAGAGTATGCACCTAGTGTGCCTATAAATACTACACTTATGTGAAGTAAAGAAAAATTCTAGAGAGAGATTTTAAAGAGAGAGAGTTTCTCCCTAGAGATTTCTGATTTTTGGGGAGACAGATTTTTGACATCAAATTCCTAGTGGGAGCCAAGATACTGGCTAGAGAGAGAATTTCTCAAAGCCCTTGGGTTCCCAACTTGAGAGTTGTCCCCTACCTACATCCTAGGCCCACTTTGGGGTTTGAGATTTTTGTAATTCTCTTTCCCCTAGTGTCTGTCTTCTCCTTCACCCTTTCCACATCTCTTTCTTTCCCTCGCTATTCAGAGTTCATTGTTACCTCTCTAGCAATATTCTTTCGAATATTCTCTCAGCAGAATCAATCTCATACATTGCTGTTCTTGGGATTGCTCAGGATACCGCTTCTCTGGGCCCCAGGAAAGAACCATTGACTTCTGAGGAGAGAAGAGAAAGGTGGCTCCAAACTCTGCTGCCCCTATTAGAAAATTTGCCTTCCCTAAGGTTGGAGTTGGCTTTGGTGCCTTTTAGCAATATGTAGAGGAGAGGTAGCGACAGGCGTGGGTTCGAGGTGGGAAGGTTGTTCTCTTGCTTGGTTAGATGTCTATGCCATCGTCGTGGATGACATATTTTGGTACTTGATGGAGGTTCCCATCTCTACCGTTGTGGAGAACCCCATTTAGTACTCTCTTCTTGCAGCTTACCAATTGTGCTAGGCCTCTTGCTGGTATGAGCAACAATACAAGGATACTCATGAGACATCCAACCAGGTAGCTCGACTGATTGATCAGCTTTTGCGTTTGAAGGCATCTTCGAAGAGGGCAGTGAAGCGGCCGGAGGATGTCAAGGCTGATGCCAAGAAAAGAGTAAAGTTAGTCACCGAGAGGGCCGATGGCGCTAAGGAGGCATCCAAAAAGGCTAGGGAGCGAGTTGCGTGCCCTTCGGTTGGTCAACTGTAGGTGGGGGACCCTGGATAGGTGGCATACGAGAAAATCCTGGATGCTCAACATAAACTCCTTCCGCCTGAGGGATCGCCTGACAGGTAGGAGATGGAGCTGAGCTTGGGTTGGACTGTCAAAGGAAAACAATATGTTTTTGTTAGGCCGAGGAGCAACGTACAAGCATGGATTCCATGAGACCCGGGTGGCTGCTCAACGAAGATGGATGAGTTTGTGAAAAAGAAGCATAAGGAGGGTTTCGTCAAGGCTGAGAAGGGGTATGTCGTTGTTCCGTCGGGCTTGGAAATAGAGGGTATCAACTCAGTTGGCGGGATGCCTGTGCCGAGCTGGTCGTTCCGTATCTCTTGATTACTTCCAAAGGCTGAAGCTTTCCCTACCAAATTATTCCCGTATTGATTCTGATAATGAGGAAGAAGACGGAGAAGCTAGATAGGAGATTTCTTACTTTATGTAGGACTTGCACGTCTTTTTTTCGTTTTTTCTGTTAGTTGGAGCTTTGCTCCTTCTCTTGTAAAGTTTGTGAGTTGTGTCCTTGTATAAATAACATTGTTGTTTTTATGTTGCTTTTGTGTATGAGAATATTGATGCTTTTGTTTGAATAGTATTGATGCCTTTTGCAAACAAACACTGAGCGCTTTACTCGTCGTGGGTGGCGAGGCATTATATGGCGACATCATGGAGTTGGTTTGAAATGAATGCTGGTCCTTGGGCTTATGGTGCCTGTTAGGAGAAAACCTACACTTAATATACAGGGTGGGGTGTTTATTTATAATAAAATAATGAGATTAGGGTTAACCTAATAGGGCCTAACTACCTAGGCTCGTTAGGGTTTACAATGAACTAAACCTAGCAACTAACACTCTCCCTCAGACTAGCGTATATACATCAATCATGCCTAGTCATATATATATATGTATATATGTATATATATATAGGGGGAGGCTCAAGAGACCAACACTTTTTTAGACCAATATTAGACCAACGCCTAAACTCTTCGTTCCCGATTAAATTTTGATAATCCGAACCGTTCAATGTGTTTAAAACATGTTTTTAAGGGTACCCGCGAGAAATCAGCTCAAAATATTACCGGAAAGAACTTGATCCAAACAGTGGTTCAAAATGCTGACAGGAACTGTTTTATGAACCAATATTTGGATCAAGTCCTTTTCGCTAATATTTTGAACTGATTTCTCGCGGGTACTCTTAAAAACATGTTTTAAACACATTGAACGGTTCGGATTATCAAAATTTAATCGGGAACGAAGAGTTTAGGCGTTGGTCTAATATTGGTCTAAAAAAGTGTTGGTTCATATAGCATTTCCCATATATATATATATATATATATATATATAAAACTCGATTACCAACTAATAGTTTAGTGAAGATATCCACCAATTGTTCACCAGTGCACATGACTAGGATTGATCGTCCCCTTCTTGTATTCATCAATGAAGTGACAGTCGATCTCAATATGCTTCATTCGTTCGTGAAACACAGGATTGGTGATAATATATATTGCAGACTGACTATCACACTGGCCCTTCTACTACTGCTGGTAATTCGGAGAGAATCTGTCGAATCCACATAATCTCAGAAGTGGCTAGGGCCATGGTCCTATATTCTGCCTCTGCACTTGAACGACTTACAACAGCTTACTTCTTGCTTTTTCCGCAACTCGGAGTTCATTGATAGCCCCATTTTGAATGTGCAGAATGCGAATACTTCCACGAGGTCCTCCACTTCGTTGTAGAAGTTTTAGTATCTCAGAGCATAAGCCCTTAGGATTCTCTCTTGGCTAATTTCATTGTTACTAACCCTACATGGTTTTAGGATTTTCTCGCTCGAAAGTAAATGAGCAGCAAAGCCTGTTCTCAATTGTTTGAAGTTGTTGATGGAGCCAGGGTCCAACTTGTAGAACCATCGTAGAGCCAAGTGCATGAGGGTGGACAGGAATATTCATGTCTTATAGAATCATGGCATGGGAGTAGTGTTGGATGTGGTCATGGGGTCACTGATCTCGTCATAGGGCGTGAAGGTCGGCATTTTAAACTTGGCCAGGATTGGCACCATAGTAACGTGCCGAGAGAAGGGGGTTTGCATCCCTTCATCCTCAGACTTGCACTTCTGCCTTGGTTTGGCATGTACATGTGACATCGTCCCCCAACTCGTCTCCTCCTTTCGCGCCATCCTCTTGGCTTGAAACTACCTTCGTCCTCAATGTATTCATAGATGACTTTACGCTTATGGCTAGTGACCTCGGCTCGCCCAGTTGCTCTGTGCCCTTGTGACTCCCGTGCAGAGGAGTGGTGCCTCGGCTCTTCTTCATAATGTTTTGTCTGGAAACACTCCCAGTCTTGCTCCTTTTCAAGGTGCCCCTCTGTGTTCATTCTCATGCTCAACGCTGAGCGGTTGTCTCAGCCTTGCCCATCTTCCTTCTTAGACGGCGAAACTCTTTGTATTTTTCGTCTAAATGCGCCAACAATACTTCGTTTAGTTTGATCGACTCAGCTTGTGTTGGGACGCCAACATTAAGGTTTGGTTGGCGAACTCGGTTTGTTTCCCTATTCGGCACCTCTTCACCCTTTTTGTTGGGCCTCTCTGCAGGCCCCTGCAGTGCTTGATTGGGTGGAAACATATGGTACGATCTCGTCCATGGCAACTCTTGCTTTTCGAGCTCTCACTGTGGTTGCCAATTGTGGGGTGTGGATTTATGAGACTCCCCCACGAATCTTGCTAAAGTTGAAAGAAGGTTGACATGAATTTGCTCGAGATATTTTTTTACTTGGAAGTTGTGTCTGCACAAAAGAACGACCAATTAGAGACACTCCAACCAATGACTAGAATGCCCTCTGATGGTTAAGTAAGTGCCGGAATGAGGGAAAGCTCATAGAACATATGTTGTGTAAAGCGCAAGTATGAGGAACAAATACGTAAAGAAATGCTAAAAGAGTGGTTTTTTATATGGTGGTGACTAAATATGTTCTAAGTAATTGACCTGGCATGAGTGTTCTAATTGATTGATCCCGTTTCTAATTGGTATGCCTCCTTATTTATAGGGGTCGGTTGAATGTCCTGATTAATATACTTCAGTGTGTTCCTGCACTGGTCATCTCTGATTGTGGGTTGATTTGACATATCATAGACTGATTGGCGTGTTTGGATCGGTTGGCTGAGCTGACCAGGGTGTTGAGGACCCGACCTAATTCTGTCTAACCGTGGATTGGTCAAGCGTGATCAGCTCCGTAGTAAACAGATGGGTAGATATGCCGAACGGATTGTCGAGGTTATTTCTATGGTCTGCAGTTGTTCACTTCCCACACATAACATATGCTCTATCAATTCTACATGTGCTAGAACTTTGTTGTACTTCAATGGCACAAGCATTTATAACAAAAGATACATGATCAGAAAGGAGCTGAGGTGCTGACTTCAGGGCCACAATCTTGTGGATTATGTTCAGATTGCATACTCCAAAATCCTTCGAGTAGAAATAGTGGCGGATCAAGAAATTTAACTCAGGAGGGGCACTTATTAGTGTCCGAAATATTTTCTTCCTGTTGAGGACAATATTATTTTAAGTCTAAAGTTTTATAGGCTTAGAGATGGGTTTTTTCTTGCTAAATTGGAAAACAATAGTTTCACTTGCAGAGTTGCACTTAGCACCTAAATTTAAAGATTCAAAAGCATATAATGAAATTCTTAGCAATTAAATTAGGAATCAAAATATGAGTAGATTTGTGTAAGATTGAGAAATCTATGTCTAATCATAGATCAATTAAGTAAGATCCAGAGAGTTTATCTTAATAAAGAAAGTTAAAAGCATTGTTCAAGTGTTTTTTTTTGTACTTTTTTGTGAGTTATAATGTGATAAACTTAACAGTTTCTAAATACAAGTGGGGCACTATTGCAATTCTTAAGGGCATAAACAATATATACTGTATATATGTAGGGGTATAGGTGAAAGAGTTTAAAATGCAACAGGGCTGCGTGACATCCTGGTGCTAAGGTGGATCCACCCCCGAGTAGAAACCATACCTGAAAGAAACTTTCATTTACATGTTCCCATGATGTAGGTGCTGAACTGAATGAGAGTTCCTTATTTGGTAGCCACATACTTAATTTTCCAAAGAAAAGTAAAAGACTTTTTTGCGTAGGGTGAAAAGTTATTTTACAGATATTCACTTGTAGGGATTCATCTTTGGTTACATATATGTGATACTTTAGTGAAACGTATGTTCTTTAGCTTATGTTATTTAATTATTGTTAAGATTCTTAATCGATATAATTTTCAGCCATGTTTCAAACATGGTTTGTCATTTTCCTGACGATGATGCGATGTACATATTTCTGGAGGAGTTGTAATTGGTTGTCCCTTCATTGTTTGTAACAACCTTTTAAAGAACCCGTGTTTTGAAGTTGTAATGGGCTTTTTGGGGCTAAACTACATCAGCTGTATTTATTCTTATACCATGAATGAGGTATTTAGTTGTTACCCATGTTTTGAAGTTGTCCTAATTTTTCTGGCTGAAGTATGTAAGCTGTATGTATGCATTTCTTTTTAATGAAAATGAGGTATCAAATTCTTGTGGCAGTTTCTTACGGGCGATAGTTAGTGCTTATGCAGGGATGAAAATATCTATCTTATGGGCGATGGTTGGGGTGTTGTTGAACGAGATTGACCTACTCCTACCCTCGCACTACATCTTATACTCCAAACTGTAGTGCCATGCTAATTCCACCTAATTGCCTTGACCCAGAAGTCTTGAGATCCAAGAAAATCTACCTGTTTGGAATTTGTATGCTGCATGATTGCTAATATGGTTTCATGCTTATGCTAGATATGGGATAGTTTCATCAAAGCATGTGAAGATATTGGGAAAGAGCTTCTCAGAGATGGAGCCATTGGAATTGCAGATCTGAATGCGTGGAAAGAGTCAAAGAACAAGATTGTTAACCTAGGGATTCCTGCATATGCATTTCTTGACTGTTTTCTCAACTCCATCAAGAATGGTTCCCTTGGCTTTCTTTTGCGTAAGAATTTTTCACCGATGTGCTTTACTTTTTGTGGTTGAGTTTATATTCTTTTGTGAGGGATTTGAACCAGTAATGATTTATTTCCAAATCCATTTGGTTGATGGAAGAATTGTGTAGAAGCCTAGGCATCCACACCTAAGGGAGAGAGTGTTAGACTCCACACCAATTCAGTAGGGAAAACCCTTATTAACTTCTTCAGTATTCCATTTACGAATTCTAGTGCCCTTAAATAGTCTATTTATGTATAATAATAATACTACTAAAGAATCAAGGTAGCCCAAAAGATAAAGATAATCCTATACTAATCCCTAAACATAATAATCACGAACAAATCCACAGAAGAAATACTAAGTAAATAAAATCAGCTTTGGGCCCATTTCCAGATCAGCTGGGCACACATCGTGGCCACCCAACTACAGGGACACTGGGTGGGGAGACTTTTGGCACAGATATTGATAAACGGGCAAGACATTTTTGGATAGGAAGGCTGTCCAGGTGTCCGTGATAAGAAGGGAAAAGATGTACTGCTATATTATTCAATGAATATTTATTGTACAAGACAAGTGTTTAAATAGGCTAATCCTAGTAACCCTAATGAGATAATACCCTAATAAGATAAAAGGACAAAAATACCCGTAAAGGTAATAAAATAGAAATGAACAAATAAAACAATAAATATGCTATGCTCACACTCAGGATGTGAGGGCGGAGAGCATCATGAGTTTGAGAAAGAGAAAACGAAAGCAAGCAGCCGTGTGAGTTTTAGTGGAGGGAGGACGAAACGAAGGGTAGATTAATAGTGCCGGACTGGAGATGCTGATGGATAAAATGACAATCAATCTCAATATGCTTTGTTCGCTCATGGAAGACAAAATTATGTGCGATCTGAATGACGCTCTTGTTATCACAGTAAAGAGGCATGTGAGAGTCAAAGGAAACACCCATATCAGACAAAAGCCAACGAAGTCAGACAATTTCTGCAGTCGCCTAAGACATAAACTGATATTCAGCTTCAGCAGTGGAGCGAGCAATAACAGACTAGTTCTTGCTTTTCCAATAGATGACAACACAACCAGAAGAAGAGAACAAAACGTCAAAACCCGAATAAGATAATTGACTTATTGAAATAAGACTTAAAGATAAATGAGGTACGTAAAAGACATTAAGAAGAGATAAGTAGGGAGATGAAATAGAACCGACAGAAACAACATGCATTGGAGACCCATTTGCAGTAACAATACTAATAGGGGAAAATGGGGGAATGCAGTTACGCAGAAGGGAAACATCAGGAGACATGATGGGAAGAACCCAAGTCAAAAATCCAGATGGTGTGTAAGGTACCTGTGGTGTGAGGACTATGCAAACCTGAGAGAGTAATAGTCATAGCAGAAGCTTGTTGATTCTTTTCAATGGTAGCCAAGAAAGCCTAAAATTGTTGAAACTGCTCAAAGGAGAAAAAAGATGGAGTGTTGCCAGAGGTAGATACCACAAAGGCTATTGAGGGATGGTAGGAGTATTGTAGAGGCCGAGATGAGGATGGGGTGGTTGAGTGAGAAGAGGTGGGGCCTTGGCTTGAACAAGTTTGGGGCACGCATTCTTCCAGTGGCCCTTCTGATGGCAAAGGCTGCATTTATCCATAACTACACGAGGTTTTGGCTTGCCGATGATGTGAATCAAATGCGAAGCTGGAGTAGGAAGGATCAGTGCCAAAGACTTACTCGAAGTAGCCACGGAAGTGGCAAACACAAACTGAGCGGGAGATGCAACATAAGACACTTTGAACCGTGTCTCCTCAACAATAATCTCACGCACGGCAGCATCAACCGAGGGTAAGGGAGAGTGGTGCAAAATAGCCCCCCAAAGAGGCTCAAACTGATCTCGAAGAGCCATGAGAAACCGTACAAGACGTTGTTTCTCTCTATACTGAACATAGCTATCAAGTGATTGCAAATTTGAAGGTTCCATAAGAGCCAACTAATCCCAATAATTAGTCATCTCATTGTAAAATTCCTGAACCGATTTATCCTTTTGAGTGGCACTCCGAATAGACATCTTAAGCTCATGTTGCTTGGTAAATAATCCTATACTTTCTGCGCTGTACTGTATTTGGAGAAATTCATACCAATATTTGGTTCAACAGAATTGTGGAACCAAGTAAGAAACCTAGCATTTTCCATAGCCCATTTAGCAAGAGCAATTTTGTGGTCGTCAGCTTTTAGATTAGGAGGCTGCAATATTGACCCATCGACATATCCCCACAGCCCCTTGCCTACAATAAAATTTTTCATCACATGTGACCAATATGAATAGTTGTTACCCGTTAACCGTATGCTGATGGCTTGCGTTTTATCGTCCAACATGATGGAAAATACTCAACTGAATGAACAAGAGATGGGTAGGGCTAGTAGATCAAATCAAAGCGAACAGAGAATACCACTGTGCAGATCAGAACTGGAGAGGGAGAAAAACGAAGAGGGAATACTACTGTTGCAGATTCAAACTGGAGAAGGAGAGGTTCACTAGAGAGAAACAGATGGCGACAGCAGCCCGCGACGGCGACCGGCGAGGGGGGTGCGGCTACCGGCAAATGGGGGCGATGGTCGGCGAGGGTGGTCGGAGGCCAGGTGAAGGTGGACGGCGGCCGGAGAGAGTCGGGCTAAGTCTGGCGATGCTGGACGAGGTCCGGTGGCGGCCGGTGAAAGAGGCTACTGCTACGTTCAAGAGATGGGAGGTGGTGCTACGTTCAAGAGAAGGGAGTGGTGCTACTGATGTAGATGCCAAACATGCCAAACCTTAACCTTAACCCTAGTCTAACATGGCTCTGATACCATGATAAGAAGGGAAAAGATGTACTACTATATTATTTAATGAATGTTAATTGTGCAAGATAAGTGTTTAAATAGGCTAATCCTAGTAACCCTAATGAGATAAAACTCTAATATGATAAAAGGACAAAAATACCCTTAAAGTTAAAAAAATAGAAAAGAACAAATAAAACAATAAATATGCTACGCTCACAGTCCGTACCAAAGAACTCTAGATTTTGAATAGAAGTAATTTTATTCCTTTGCAAAATAGTAGATGCTTCTGCCTATTCTATATGCTATATTTTCTTATCCAAATCATTGTCTTTCTCTTGCAAGGTTTCCCACAAAAAGTGCTCTTTGTTTAATTGACCCGTTTTACTATTTAATTTAATTTTATATTTATTTTTGATAGCCGAGGTATCTAGCTGGCTTTGGAATTACTTCCAACCTAATACTGACTAGTCCTCGGGGGACCAATCCCACCGTTTTACTATTCTATGTTGTGGCTTTTCATGGAAATGTTTGATCAATTACATGATTTGGTTTCATTGGAGGTATTCTTGCTGTAAGAAACTATACTTAAAAATGACAGCCAAAAATAACAATAACGCTTAGTTGGACAGTGGTGCATCCGATTGCTTGGAATAGCTACAGGACAGAAAAAGAAAAAAATAAAAAGAACAGAAAGGATAGCTGGGCTTGAATGGGGGTTACATGTGATTTTCATGTTGTGCCAGGTGATAATCTTGAGATCACTACTGTGAATAGACCGGAGGGAAGGATTTTTGACTGGCTTTATGACCCCATGTGTATCATGAAGCAGCAAATTAGGAATCTTAATTTAGAGAAAAGCGAGGAGTTGTACATGTTTAAATACTGCATCTACAGTGGCGATCTGTCAAGAGTCAAGGCGTGGCAGAATTGCGGCTTGCCACCCCAGGATGACATAAGAAGGGCTCAGTTGGAGGGCATATGTAGAAGGTATTCTGAATCCACACTTATACAATCCATTTTGATCATTAATTGATTTCGTTGGGGTTATTCTTCCACTTTGTTGAGCAAGCATTATTTCTTTCTCCTATTAATTTTCTGGATAGCTTATTTGTTTACTCTTTCCATCCCATGTTCTTCATCCTTCTTTCCTTTTTGGGATGTCCCAAACATTTTTTCCACTCGAAAATTCTGAGCCAAAAAAATAAGCTTGTAACTTTTCAAAGCTATCAGTTATAGATAACTGTGAATGTATTTGAAATTTGAAAAATGACTGGTGGAAATAATGCTTACTAATTTGAATTTGATTACAAAATTGCATGAAAAGGTTGAGTTTCTGACACAGGATTAAGAATAAAAAATGGAGTATCTTTTCCTTTTTCTTTCTCCAAAAAAAGTATTCTGCTTCTGAAGTATTTTTATGCAGTGGAAGTAATTTGACCAACCCTTAAGAGATGGGAAAGTTGAATTCCCATATACTTACAGTGCTCCTAAAACATCATTTGTAATCAGGTTACAAGGATTTTGTATGACATTATCGAGGTTGCCAACATCACGGCGTCGCTTTTTTGGAGTCGTGAAAGCTATAGAGCAAGAAGCGGAAAAACTCAGAGGTGGTGAGAGTAGTGTCGAAGCAGGTGCTTAAGTCATATTGTTAAATTATTATTGGTGAAATTGAACACAGCCCTTCATTTGAAATCCACATCTATCCAAACGGAAAAGAACATTATATTGCTTCTAAAGCTTATTTTGTAATGTTACAAACAGGTTACAAGGATTCTGTTTGACATGATAGGGAGTACAAACATCCAGGCATTGTTTCTTTGAAGTGGGGAAATGCGTAGAGCGAGAAGCAGAAAGTTGTAGAAACCTCAGAGAGATTGGTAAAATATGATGCAGAAGCAGATTCTTAGGTCCTATCTGTGCCTCTTGTCATGTCGATGATTGGATACTGGATAATTATTCTTTGTTTCATAAAGTGAAAAATGAGTTGTATATTTCCATTTATTGCATTAGACAGCTGGCAAATTCTGCAGTATTTTGTTTGTCAACTGTCCTTTGCAGAACTACCACTACTACTATTATTTTTATTTCATTTTTGGATTTTAGTGAAATCGGAGCTGTTACCGCTGTATCTGATTATTTTATCTCGACTTATTTTTTGGTTGACAAATCATGATTGTTGGCTTACTAAATGAGACCGATAAAATGGTAGAATTATGACGTGTTTAGGCTCTATTTGGTTCTGATCATTGTTGATTTGTTTTTGTTCGGTGGATCATTCTTGATGAGAATGGGTTCAGGTTCGTTAATTTGGCCATTAGTTGTTTCCTTCAGAATTGGTAATGGTCATGAAATGTTCACTTTCGAACCGCGCTACTACAATATTGTTAATCTTTACTGTAGTTTTGAAGGAGCTTGAATGACGAATGTTTCCCTAGATGTATGCGGACTAGGCAAAACCTTCCTGAACATCTTTTGGTATATTAGGAGTTTCCTTGTAATTTAGAATAGGTTAGACCATGGGTAAGTTTGAGTGGACATTTAAAGGTAGCTCTATTTGTTATTTACGTGACTACTTATGGAGCTATATCACAGTGATCAGCAAAGCGAAAAAGAAAGCATTGTTACATGCCTCGGATATGGATGTCGAGGATGTGTATATGTCTGCGGGGTATAGATTTATGCGATTCCTCCGCGAGTCCTACTTGAATTGAAAGAAGGTTGATCCGAATTCACTCGACCTGTTTCTTTACTTGAAAGCCCTATTTGTGTAAGGAAACAATTAGTCAGAGAGATTCCGACCAATGACCAAAATGCTCACTCATGGTTAAGTGAGTACCATAATGAGAAAAAGTTCGTTGAACAAATGTTATGTGAAGCGCAAATATATATGAAAAATAGATACGCAAACGAGTTCTTTTTTATTTTTTTTTATAGTGGTGGCTAAATATGTTCAAAGTAGTCAATCTGGTGTGAGTCTTTCAAGTGATTGATTCTTTTTCTCATTGGTATGCTCCATTATTTATAGAGAGCAGTTGGATGCCCTGTTGTACATACTAGAGTGCATTCCTTGCATAGGCTATCCCAATTGTGAGCTGATTTAGCGTATCATAAAATTGATTGACATGATTGGATTAGTTGAATGAGCCGATCATGGTGTTAACGATCTGACCTGTTAGTGTCTGATTGTGGATTGGCCAAGTGTGATTGGCCATGTAGTAGACTAAGGGGGAGAAATGTTGAGTAGATTGTCCATGGCTCTTTGTAGGGCTGGGCTCAAATTCTATTTGTCGAATCAGATTTCACCTCCCACAATGTCTAGTTGTCATATTAAATTGTTTACGTAAAATATTTTGTTTATCAGGCGTTAAAGAGCATTTAATGTTTGACCTCTGAGTTCCATACATGATTTAAGCTCACATTATTGATATGTATTTTCACATGCCGGCAATATGTTTCATACCAATATACACATGTCAATTCTCAAACTTATAAAATAGCAAGAAAAGTGATGGATATAGCCATTTCAATTGTGGATACATATTGTATGTGTTGGCTACTCTTCGGTCACCATAGGTGTTAGCGATAGTGTGGGTGTGCTATTATTAGATTGCGATCCAAATGTAATGTAAGCGTATATGCCGTATTCTAGATGTGTATGTAGCGAGGGTGTGACTCAAGGATCCAAGCCACAAGTGATTCTTGGTTTGTCACAATGAAGTTGACTTACAATTTCCCAAAAACAAGAATAAACTAGACTAACTTGAAACAATTATGGAATTGCATTCAAATGAAAGAACTTTATTTACTAAGAAATAACAAAGTCGCAAAAGGTAAATTCTAGGTAGACTAGGCTTGAAAGGAAATTAAACTAAAAAATGTTGAGAAAAATTAAGGTACATTTGCTGGATCAAAGTTGAGATGAGTGAATGTTGGATTCTTAGTTGGAAGCATAGATTTTTGGCCTTGAAAACTTATATTTATATGCAAAGTAAGCTGATACGGGCCCAAAATGGGGCATCATTTCCAGCTTCAGGGTTTGCCACGTCACATATTTTGTTTTTCATTGTAAGCACATTCTTACTTTCGGACCTAAGATTTATGAACGATGGACGGTTGATATTGGGTCATGAGGAGTCAATAGTAGCTATATGAGCCCTTCAAAATTACCTGGCTACTCAGAACTTGCCTAGTGTCCCCCCTTTTAACCCGTTTTTCTATAAAACAAAGACCCGTCGTCAACCACTTCCCCCTCCCTCCCCTTTTTCTCCCTATACATATATGAGCGCGTTTACACACCTTACATGCGTGCCTTTGCCACTTGTCCCACATAAATTCTTCTCCCCCACTTATTTCTTCCTATAATAGTTTTACCCAAAGTTTGTGGTCAGGCACTAAATCTCCAACTGCCCTTGGTTGTTGATAATGCACTAAAGGTTGCTCGCTTCATGGAATATGCCACCTGTCTTTGGTGACATTTTGAGGTACAAACATTGGCTCAAAGACCCCGATCCTTTACTTTTACGATACTGAAAAGCATAAACCAGACCTTACAGGTCGCGTTCAATCCTTTTCACAATGCGAAAACAATGGTCACAAACACCCGCCAACTTCATCCAACTCGAACCATTAATGGGACAAGTGTCTACTAGAGAAAAGCGCATGTGTCAAGCTCTGACTCCTTACATCCGCTCAAACGGCCGAGAAGAGGAACAAATGCGCGCTGCCTTCAAGGAGGGAATACATAGGCAATGATGGTCTTGAATTGGGCCTTTAAATTTGAAAAGGATCCATTTCACTCTCCTCCACACGACCTCTTGGCCTATAAAAACGCATGTCCTCCTCCTTCAATCTTTACTTCTTCTCCTATAAACCCTACAACTCTGTAATTACCGAGCACCTTTCAAATCCTTTCAAGAAATCATAAAAGAATGGGTTTGTTTTCTTTATCAGGGAGGAAAACTAAACCTCATTTATCTGGCAGAATGAATGCTCTCAATATATGAACCTGTGACCTGTAGGACATTAACCGGTCAAAGAACCTATTGTCGATGTGGCGAAAAGACACTCCGATGATTAAGTTAGACAACGGTCACATGAATATAAATAATCCAAACTAATATTCTCTATTAGTTTCTTGAGTTAGTGTGTACTTTTCTTTACGGCTTTAAATATTTATTTATAGATCTAGTGACTTAATCTTTTTAATTCTCTTAGGACACTAATCTCCCGATCAAACTTGGAGTTCGATTGCCTTCCAATTGACCACTAATGAGATAACTCTCACTTAATCTTTATTAAGTAGTTATCTTCTATCATTAGAGTTTTATTCAACTTAATATTCCTCCTACAAAATCGAACTAGTCTTGGATTTCTCATCCATATCTGATTAAAACCTTATTCCGACATATTCAGAGTCATTTCTTATCTTGGATTCGAGACTGTCCACTACCCTTCTTAGGCGAGTGACATCTCAAACCGTCTTTCTCAGGCCGGTAACACGTTAAACCGCCTTCCTTAGGTCAGCAACATACTAGACCTCCCTTCTCAAGTCAGTCGGTCCCTGATCCAGCCTTCTCAGCTCAGACATAGTAAGAACCACCCTTTTCAAGTTGGCTATGCCTTCACGTGATCGACATTACATGCCCACGTGTGAGAGAACTCTTATGCCGAACTAACTGAATTATTTAAAGAAAAACTTAATAATTCTTATCTAAGTTTTACCTCCTTCAATTGTTCTCTAGCTTTGGCTGCTTCCCACTGAGTTGAAGGGATAGGCGAAGCTATACAGTTGTGCTCTTTAAAGATATTTTCTTCTCGGATAGACATCTCTGTAATCGTCGCTTGGAAACTGTAGTGTTGCGTTTAATGCGACGTGAAGTTGTGGTAGCTTTTCCTAGGTTAATTCGCTTCTCACGCGTGTTGGTTCCCTCAACCATCATTTCTGTGAAGTTAATATCAAATTTTTTGGGGGAAAAATGAAATTTTTTTTTGTGTCTTTTATTCCTCTAGTCCTTTCATTTCCTCCCCTTGTCACTGTTCATCGTCGTTTTCTCTTAGAGACACTAAAGTCCTGCAAGTATTGCTGAGTTCCGTTGTCCCTAGAGACGGATGTAGCCAGATCAAGGCAGTGAATTCGGCAGCCTCACTACAACATTCCAAACAATGTTGTGGTTGAAATTAACAAGCCCGAAATCCATCCTGAGATCCATGATGATGACACGATTCATATCCCCTTGATGGATATTACTGAGGTTGGGGTTCGATTTTTCCTCACCTTTGCTTCGTAGGGTCTTCTCTTGGTATTGGCTAAACCCGATGTAGATATCCATTAATACGTACCGTACAATTATGGGTATCGCCCGTTGAACGAACTCAATAATACCAATCTTAATCTCTAGGACATCCAGTATAATTATGATATGGTGATATATAATGCCAACTTGTACTATCTCAAATCTTGTAGAGGTCGAGAGAGAATCGTGACTCATCTCATAGATTTGAATAGAGGCAATGATGATGGCTTTGTTATAGTTTTTGGTAATTGGGAGTTCGGTCGAGATGAGCCTGAGAACAAATGAATCCCAGTTCCCCATCATTACGAAAACCCCTGTTAGTCTATTTCCACTTTTTCTACTATCTTTACCGTGCCTTATCGGCAGAAGCTTTAACCCATTTGTGTTTTTACCCTTGCATCGATTGGTTGCAAAAAAAGACGATATATCAACGCCACTCACCTTGCCGATTTGAATAAGGTTCTAGCTTACAAAAGCGTAGACGGGCAAGCAAAACCACGATCTTTCGAAGTTCTCCTCCGGTACAACCTTTCTTTCCATAGTTACATTAAAGACCGAGCTCATGTTGCAGTTGATGTTGCCACCAAAGCTAAAATTCACGTGCCCGAAGGCGTTCTGCTTCCCTACCTGAGAGAGCCTCATCGTTTTATAGTTGCTACTTTGGGAGAAGTTCCCAGCACACTGTGAGTACCCGAGGTTCGACCTATTGGTTTTATTATTTTTAAAACTCATGGTTTTGAGTTTAATATTCTAATTGTGGCCTTATGTTAATGGTTTAGAACGTTAGGGCCCAATGCATGGGTGTTAGGGATTTGAATGGGATTAGTGTAATTAATCAAATTTTAATTATAAAAGAATTAGAAAACTCTAAAATAAGTATTTATTAAAAATACACAGCTTTTCCTAAAGAGATCTTTAAACCCTAAAAGTTTGAGGAGGGAGAACGAGCGCCTAAACGGAGGATTCGCGCAACGAGGCCAACTAGGAAGCTGTAGAGGACATTGATAGCTTCGCATAGAGTCCGGAATAACCTAGTATGCAGAGTATTAAAGGGATTATTAATCATACAAGTGTTTGCTATGTTTTATTTAAATAATTAAGGAAGGATCTCATGTTGATTTACATTGAGATATTTCGTAGATCATGTTTAATTCGGTGGCATATATATGTTGTTTTTGGTGTGTAATCGAGTCATGTGTTTTTGGTGTGTAATTGAGTCATGCATGTTTCGTGAATTTTGAGATGATTTGGATAGTTAGGTTGTAGAAATGAATGCCGAAACAAAGTTATTTGCGAAGAACAAAATTTGAAAAAACAGAACACGACGATAATCTGATTATGAAAAATTTCTTTAGGGTGGTTTTAAAACTCTAAAATTTCTGAAATGTTTACTAAGAGTTAGTTTATGTGTTTATTATGCTGGGTTAAAATTTTGAAGTCTAATTCAACTTAGAAATTTCTACAAAAATTCGTGATTGAGTTGCAGCAAATTCGCATCTGTGTAGGCTGCATTGACACACTTTGGTAAAATGAGCATTAAAATTACACACCATTTGTTTTGTTTAAAATTAGACACATGGAATTTTTTTAAAAATATAATATTTTGTATTTTATTTTTTCTCGAGCAAAATTAGTTTTTCAATTGAATTTGACGAAATAGTTTTAGTGTTTCAAAATGAGGTACCTAACTTTGAACCGACATAACGGTGTCTTCTGAACTCTGTTTTTAACATATTACCAATCATTTGAAAGCTTGTAAAGTATAGTTTCTATTGACATTGGACTCAATACCCCTACTTATAAATTATAGCATTTTACGAATTTTTAAAATTGAGCCTAACTATATATATCCTTGTCCACCCAAGTGACCTACTAAAAAATAGAATATTTTCTTTTTTGTTTTTGGCATGTTTCTTGCCTTTTGGTCCATTTGGGGTTACTGTTTAAGTTTGGAATTGATCATTGATGGTCCATATGAGCATGCATGGATGTCGAATACCGGGTAGGAGATGACCCGACGGTTGGAGCAACCCATGAACTCTACTTGGTGTCCCATTGATTCCACCGGTGAAAGACTGTGAAAATACCGGGTAGGAGATGACCCGACGATTGGTGTAGCCCGTGAACTCGATTTGGAATCTTTACGATTCCTCCGGTGAAAGCTTGTGAAACTAACAGGTTTAGAGGTTACCTGACGGTCGGGGTAACCCATGAACTCTACAATAGGGTCCCTAATGTGGGCTGCCTGGGGTGTAAGACCGTCGAAATTATGCATAAGTCACATGAGAGCGTGATAGTGTTGTGAATGTTTAGTCAATGGTTTATATTGTCATTATGCATATTATATTGTTGACGCGAGCATACTTTATTCAATATGTTGATATTTTCAGTATGACTTCTTACTCAAGCTCCAGCTTATGTTTTTCTGTAAACTAACAATTTACAATTGATGACATGGACCTGTACTTAGATCTCGTGTGTGAAGATGTTTCAGCATGTTAGATAGAATTTATATTTTTGACAATATTTATGTTTAGATGTTCGGTTGGAGGTTTTCATACTTTATTTATTTATTTGTTTGGACATTGTGAGCCTATTTTGATTAGTTTATATTCAGATTTGTTAGGATAGATTATTTGTTATTTGATAGTTGATTATCAATTATTGAGTTTTATTTCAGTTTATTGGAATTATGTTTATATTAACTTTTGGTGTGCGTTGTTCTATTGCTTATTTTATACCCTAGAAATTTGGGGCATGACAGACACCCTTTTCTCCCTCAATGATGGGTCAACCACAATACCAACCTCTTCCTAATTGGACCACCGAGGACGAATAGGAGATCAGCTAAGACATTATGGCCCAAAATCCCAATGTCTCGAATCTCAAGGAGCTAATGATGCAAAAAAAACAGGAGGCTTTCTAAGATCAAGAAGAAGGTTGGGCTTCTGCGAGCAAGAGGAAGGCTGATCCTTCCGAGACCAAAGTTGTGACCTATATACCGACCAGCGGTGTTGTTGTTGCCAAAGGTGGTGAGCCCTCAAGGAAAAGACCGAGGAAGAAATACGGTGCTGACCCTTCTACCAAGATAAAATCTCAAGAAAAATCAAAAGCCTCCACAAAGGCCCACGCTTGGGCTCCCTCTCTGTTGGTTGGTGAGGGCAATCCTATTACTGTTGCCGATTCCGTTGATGATTTGGGTGTTGCCCAAATTTTGGCTGAAGCAGTCATGTTGTAGAGGGATATCGAGCCCTACGATGAGTCCGATGAGCGTACTTTGATGCATTTGGCTATTGCCCATGGCATTTTTGTAAGTATTTGATCTTCAGAACTTTGTGATATTGCTTACTCTCCATGTTGTATCATATGTTGCTTTGTTGTGCAGGCCATCCAAAAAACCATGCTTTGTCTTGGCCAAAGCCAAGATCGAGAGGTACGTCTACACTTAGTCGAAATGGAACTCCGAGATTGGAGACTGAAGTTCTCCAAAGCACATAACGAGGTTGAGTCCTATAAGCAAAAGGCTTAGGAGGCTATTCAGAGGGCTGATGCTCTTGATCATCAACTCCCTAAAGAGAAAAAGAAGACTACCGAGTTGATGGAGAAGACCGTTGAGCTAAAGTCTCAGCATCCAGAGGTAATTTTTCAAGCTCCGTACTGAGGTCCATAAGCAAGGTATGGATGATGCTGCCAAATATTTCTTAGAATATCATATTACTGGTCCTCAGGAGGAGTATTTGGCCATTGGATGGAAGGCTGCCTTGACAGTATGGCATGTTCTTGACGATTCTCCCCTCTTCAAGGAGATTCCCTATCCTTCTAAGTTTGTAGCCGATGATCCTATTGTTGAAGAGGATGGCGTGTTTGGAGATGGTGTTTAGTTGAATGATCTTATCGTGGATGATCCTCCAGTCGTTGGGACCAATGAGGCTGTTGTGAGTGATAAAGATACCTTTGCCGACTCCAACATTGAAGTCTGAATTCTTGTTCTGTTATTCTTTTTGCGCTTTTTGTCTTTGGACTACTATGGCCTTAACTCTAAATAGTGAGTTTTGCCGAACTCCTTTTCTTTTGGTGCGCTTATTGATTCAACATTACTTTTTTGATTGAATGCTGGATGTTTCTACATTTTGATTACTTTTCTCAAGTTTTATACTTCAGAAAACTTCTTTTGATTACTTCCTGCTAGGCCCTTGTTGAGGTTGTTTGATGATGATTAGGCGTTTAGCCAATCAGTCTTCTTTTATGCTTTGGGAAACTTTCCTCAAGTTTATACTGTTAAAAAAAAATTCTGAAAGTTTTTATGCTTTGGGATACTTTTGTCAAGGTCTCCCTTTAGGCCGTAACCGATGTGGTCTGGTGGTGACTAGGCATTTTAGCCAATCAGTCTTGTCACTTTGAAACTTTTCTTGATCGGGGTTCTCCCCATTGTTTTAGGATTTCTCATCCCGTGCTTCTTCTTTTTTTCTTACTAGGAAGGGTCCTTGCCCCCAGTGAGGAAGTGAAGGCTATGGCATTCACTACCTTATTGAAACATTGCAACTTTCGATAGAATATAATGAGAATACTGTAATCTTTATTCATAGTAAATAAGGTTCTTGAAGAGTAGTGTGAAGAGAACAAACTACTAAAAAAATTAAAATTATTGAAAGAATTCCTTAAGGTTGGAGACATTCCAAGTCTTTGGAACCTCCTTATCATCAAGATCTTGTAGTTTGTAAGCTCCATTTTCTAGCTGACCTATGACTTTGTATGGGCCTTCTGAATTTGGCCTGAGCTTGCCATCTGTTGGATCCTTTTTTTGCCCATGATCTTTTTGAGGACTAAGTCTCCAAGCTCAAATTCTCTTTGATAGACTATTTTATTGTACGACTTGGACAGTTTATCTTGATAGGATGCGAGTTTGATCATTGCAGGCTCTCATTTTTCTTTAGCTAGGTCAAGTTCCATGGCTAGAGGTTGATCGTCCCCCCCTATTTGACAAGTTCTGTTCGGATGGTTGAGAGGCCCACTTCTAATGGGATTATGGATTTTGTACCGTAAGCTAGGGAGTACGAGGTCATGTTTGTTGACTTTCTTGGTGTTGTTCTGTATGCCCGCAAGACCAGGGGTAGTTCTTCCACCCATCTCTCGTTTGTTTTTTAAAGCTGCTTTTTGATGCCTCCCAATATTATTTTATTGGAAGCTTTTGCTTGCCCATTACATTGGGGGTATGCCATGGAGGCATAGTAATTTTTTATTTTGTATTAGGAGTAGAAGTTTTGAACTTATCCTGAAATTGGGTCCCGTTGTTAAACACTATAGAGTAGGGGACCCCAAATCGGGTGATTATTTCTACCACAAAAACCTTTCAATGTTCTTCTCAGTGATTTTGGCAAGTGGTTTTGCTTCTGTTCACTTGGTGATGTAGTTTGTGCCGACCATGAGATACTTTCTCTTGCCTGTGGCTTTTGGTAATGGACCTACAATGTCTAAGCCCTATTGAGCAAAATGCAAAGGGCTGGTCAGTGGTGCCAGATTGGTTGCAGGTGTGTGGATGATGAAAGAGAATTTTTGACACTTTTCGCATGCTTTCACATATACTTTGGCGTGTTCTTGCATGTATAGCCACCAATATCCCTGAGATATTGCTTGTTAAGCAATGGATCTGCCCCCTGGATGGTTGCAGCACACCTCTTCATGTATTCCATATAGAAATTGTTGTACTAGGCTAGGGTGTATGCATTTGAGGTAGGGTCATGTATAGAACTTCTTGTATAGCTCTCTGTTTGGAGATAGCTAGAATCCGATCGCCCTCATCCGAAGTTTGTGTAGTTCATTTTTGTCTCCGGGTTGGGCACCTCCTGAAAGGTAAGAGATGTTGGGATCCATCCAATTGGGCCCAAGGTCGATGTCCATGTTCTTCTCAGCCCGTGGGACCTTTATGCTCGATTAGTCGACGGAGTCCACATAGATGGTCCGGTGTCTATCTCTTGGGATTGCCAAGGCTAAGCAAGCTAGAACATCAACATGTTTGTTTTGTCTTGAGCTGATGTAGGACATTTTGGTCTTGGTGAATTTGCCTAGTTCCATAGGAGGTCATCTTGTCATCTCGGGTTGCATATTCACCCAACAACTAATTCAGTACCAGTTGGGTGTCACGGTATATTTCTATATCTGTTGCCCCCAAGTTTTTTTATGTATTTTAGCCCCTGTACCAATGCTTCATATTTAGTAACGTTGTTTGAAGCATTGAAATTTAGACTGATGGATTGTTCAAAGTAACATCCATCTGGTTCTACAATCACTATGCCTACTCTAGAACCTTCGGAGCAAGTTGATCCCTCTACGTACAGCTTTCAGTACACTGTATGGTCGGCTTCTGGCTCTTATTGTGCCCCATGTTCGAGAGCCTCTGCTTTGGAGACCGTCAAAACTTCTTCAATTTGCTCATGTGAAAATTCGACAACAAAATCTGCTAATATCTATCCCTTGATTGTTGTTCTTGGGAGGTAGTGGATATCGTATTTGCTGAGTTCTACTGGCCAAGTTGCGACCTTTCTTGACAGTTTTGCTTTTCTCAAGACAACACTGATCGAATGTTTGGTTGTCACTTCAATTGTGTGAGCAAGAAAATAGTGTTGTTGCTTTCTGGATGGCACAATTAATGCCAAGATTAACTTCTCCAGAAGAAGATATCTTATTTTTTAGTCCAAGAGAGTCTTACTCACACAGTAGATCGGCGTCTATTCGGCGGCATTATCCTTCAATAGTACTGAACTTACCACATGTTCAGATACCACAAGGTACAATTTCAAGACGTCTTCCTTCTTGGGAGTCGTTATCAGTGGGGTTGTGGCCAAGTACGATTTGATTTGTTTCGCACCTTTCCCCCCAAGTATACTTGTATTGCTTTCTCAGCAATTGAAAAAATAGACGACATCAGTTTGATGATCGGCTTACAAACCTGTTAAGAGCCACTACCATCCCAGTTAACCTATGTACCTCCTTCATAATTTGTGGACTTTATAGGTTTTGGAGGGCTATGATTTGATTGGCGTTGGCTTCTATTCCCCTTTGTGTGACCAAGTCTGAGAAATTTCCCCGAACTGACTCAAAAGGCACACTTTGAGGCATTGAGCTTGAGTTTGAATTGACGCATGACCTGGAAGGTTTTGCAGGTCGATGATATGGGTCTCAGCCTCCTCGAATTTTACAAACATATCGTCAATATATACTTCTATGCTCTTCTCGAGCAGATCTTTGAACATTAGAGTGGCTAGCCATTGATATGTGGCCCTTGCATTTCTGAGTCCAAAAGGCATCATCTTGTAACAGAACAAACCTCTTGGTGAGATGAAAGAGATTTTTTCTTGATCAGGCTCATACATGGCAATTTGATGGTACCCCCAATACGCATCTAGAGAGCTCATGCCTTTATACCCTGTTGTGGCATCCAACAGTTGGAATATCTTCAAGAGTGGAAAACTATCTTTGGGACAGGCTTTTTTGTGATTGCTAAAGTCAACACAGGCCCTCTACTTCCCATTCATTTTCTTGACTACCACAATGTTTGATGGCCACTCTAGGTAGTATATTTCCTTTATTGCTTCGGCTTCTAGTAGCTGGTCTACTTCTTCGATGACCGCATCGATGTGTTGAATCGCCGACCTCCTCCTGTTCTGTATGACATGCTTATGAACCAGGTCGACGTTCAAATGATGGCAGATGATATCCGAGCTCACCCCTGGCATCTCTTGGGGTGTTCAAGCGAATTCACCTACGTGATCTTGAGAATTTAAACTAGGATTTCCTTGTCCTATTGAGATAATTCTTTTCCAATCAGAAAAACTTTTCGAGGTCCATCTAATGTGCTGGTATCTATTTGAGTTTTTCAACCACCTTGTCGACTGGGTTCCTCCCGATGTCTTCCAAGACTAATCGATTTGGAACTTCAATAGATTTGACGTGTTCGTCCCTTGTTATGTGCTTGTTTGAAGTCACATAATAGCTTCTCACCATTTTTAACTCATCCAAACACATCAATTCTTTTTTGTTGGGAAATTTCAATCCTTGATGATAGGTGAAGGTATTGCCATATCCTGTGGAGCCATGTCCTTCCAACTATTGCGTTGTAAGCTAATGGCATATCCACCATCAGGAAGTCAGTTTCTAAAGTCACCTTCCCTGCTCATACAGGAATGGTTATTTGGCCAAGGGGTGACACTGCTTCTGCACTAAAGCCGATTAATGGGATGACAACCTTCTTCAGATTGGCCTCTTTACATTTTAGGTTTTTGAACGTGTCGTCATCCAGAATTTCTGTGGAGTTGCCCTGGTCAACAAGGATTTTCTCTGTGTTGATGGTGCCGAGGAGCAGTGTGACGACTAGAGCATCACTGTGGAGATATTAGACTCCTTCCGCATCCGTATCTGTAAAAGAAATTTCTGTCTCAATCTTCTTTTGGGGCTCTTTCCTTTTTTGCCAAAGGTATTGGACATGATGCTTGTGTCTCTCTTGACATCTCTGGAGCCTAGCCTCCTTCTCGTCGACTTTGGCATCATGGCGTGTATTACATGGATTTTTCCAGTGGCCGTTAGTTCATCCTTGAAATAATCTGATTCATTTGGTACTACTGGTGCATGTTGTTGCCTTTCCTCGATAATAAATCTTCTCAAATGTATGACTTCAACAAGTCCCTTTAGAAATCATTTAAGCGCCTTGCATTTTTCTATAATGTGGACATGATTCTTGTGGTAACTGCACACTCTCTGCTCAACTCCCTTTTCACAGGTTCTCCCCCTCAACCAGGAGGCCACTTTTAAAAAGACTCATCTTTCAATGGCCAGATCATCTTGAAGATATGGTTGTTGAACACCGTCCTAATCGCCCTGTACGCCTGCCATGTGGTTTGTGCTCTTTTCTGGTATAGGCCATTTCGGCCACTTCTTTCTTTTGCCTTTTTTTTTAATTCTTGATCGGCCTCTTTAACCACATTGCTCTTGTGGGTTTGGTTGGAAGGTCGATCTATGTCCATTCTGATTTCATCCTCCAGTTTTCCATATTTTTCTACCCTAACCATCAATTTTGTGATGGTGTTAGCAATGTTCACTATTAAGGACACTCACAAATGATCTTAGGACGACAATTCGAGCCTAAAGGATGTGATTGCATATCACCATTAAGGGAATATGCAAGCAAGCATTGGGCCACGAACAACGAGATTAGGGACTACATAGAGGGCTCTTTCGCATAGCTACCAGGGTATCAGCATATTTCTTCTGAGCTCGATTTGCTACAAACCTCTTGACAAATTGCCCAGCCAGCTGCCCCCAACTATGTATTGAGCATGAGAGAATTGCATGAAACCAGTTTAGAGCCATTTTGCCAAGACTCATCGAAAATACTTTGCAGAATAGGTTGTCCTGGCCTGCATAAGATATCATGGAATTCAAGAATCCCTTGATATGGGCCATTGGATCTGTTTGGCCATTGTAAATCTAGAATTTTGGGGGGACAAACTCTTTGGGTAATGCCTCCGCCCCTCAATTAGTGCTAATAGCGGTGAAACTCCCAATTGTTGTAACTCCTTCTAAGTCGCATCTTCTTCTGCTTGGTGCAGCCCTAGTTGCTAGTTCAACCATTCCCCCATATCAGGAAGGTCTGGATGAATTGGATGTAATAATGGTGCAATCGAAGCTGCCCATTCGTGGTGGATGTTCGGGATGACTCCAACCAGCAGGTTCCCTTATTGAGACTGGTTTACTTTCCTGTGGCTCTGACTGCGTCGATCCTCTCGACGAATTGAACCTGTTTGTGATCGTTCATCTCGTCCCGAAGAAGCAGTATGAGCATGATCTCATATGAGGGCTTTGTTATCCCTCTCCATTTGGCGAATATGACGCCTCATATGAGCAAGTTCTTGATCCCTCCTTCACAGCTTGTCTTGATAGCTGTCCTCTATTTCATTTTGAGTTCTCAAACGAGATCTATTGCGAGTTCGGGATCCTCTCCTTCCATCATTTTGGGTTCATGAGTGAGACCTGTCGCCAGTTTGGGATTCTCTCCGTTCCTGTGGTGGATCTTGTTGGCCAAAGTAAGTGTCAGTGGTGGCGGAGAAACTAGAGGAAGCACGAGTGTGGGGCCAATGGAAGTGCAGGTGGTGGAGCCAAAGGAAGTGTAGAGGCCAATTCTCTAGGCTGATTCCTTGCCAGCACTAGCGGAGGGACATTTGGAATTTCCTTCTTATGTCTCTTTGGCTTAGGAGGAATTGGGGCTAGAGACGTTGATTTTTCCTTCTCATTATTCCCCCTTGATTGATTTTTGTGTGGTGTTTCTGCCATGAGATGTTAACTTTCTCACTGACGGCACCAATTGTGAGTGGGTTGATTTTCTAAATCAAAGAGAAAAACTAAACCTCACTTATCTAGTAGAATGAATGCTCTCAATATGTCAACCTATGACTTACAAGACAATAATAGGTGAAAGAATCCACCACCGCTATAGCGGGAAAACACTCTAATGATTAAGTCCGACAACGCTGACAAGAATATAAGGTAATCCAATCTAATATTCTCTATTAGCGCTTAAATTAGTGTGTACCTTTCTTCATGGCTTTGGATATTTATTTATAAACTTTGTGACTTAACCTTCCTAATTCTCCTAGGACACTAATCTCCCGATCAGAATTGGAGTTGGACTACCTTCTAATTGGCCATTAACGAGATAACTCTCACTTAATCTTTATCAAGAAGTTATCTTCTATAATTAGAGTTTCATTCAACTTAATATTCCTCATACAAATCGAACTAGCCTTAGATTTCTCATCCATATTTGATTAGAACCTTATCCCAACATATTTTGAGTCATTTCTTATATTGGATTCGAGACTGTCCACCACCCTTTCTCAGGTCGATAACACGTTAAACCTCCTTCCTCAGGTCAGCAACATAATAGACCGCCTTTCTTAGGTCGATCGGTCCCTAATCCAGCCTTCTCGGCTCATTCATAATAACAACCGCTGATAGGCGCGTGAAATACATGTGTTTTAGCGCCTAAGTAGGGGTTTTAGCGCATTAGATGAGCGGTTTAATTCTTATTTTCCTGTTAATTCGTGCACGTGGTTGGTGTTGGTGTTTATGGTAATTTTGCAGGAAAAATGAGATAATTTTGGCGCTATTTGATGATTGTGTGGGCTCGTGAAGGAGAGGGGCAGTGGAAAAGAGACGTGATGGCCAAGTTACACGAAGAAAAGACTTAAGAGCATCGGGAGCGCTACCAACAAAGTCCAGGAGCTCTCCAAAACCATTACAAATCCTCCAGAATGTTCAGGAGCGCTACCCAACTTATGGTGTAGCGCTACACAACCAAATAATGGAACGATGTCGTTTAAAGGGTCAACCGGCCGAAGAGGACGAGAAAAGGAATCGGGAGCGCTACCCCCAAATACTGGTAGCGCTACCGGTGCTGTTAAAAGGACCAAAACGCGGTCGTTTTGGGGGTTCAAAGGTTCAAAAAGGGTCACCCGAAGAGCCTCGGGAGCGCTACCCCATTTTGCCTGTAGCGCTACCGAGACAAGTATAAAGCCAAAACGTTGCCGTTTGAAGAAAGATTCCGCGGATTATTATTATTTTTAATTAGTTTTATTAGGGTTAAGAGTGTTTTAGTATAAATATGCGTAATTAGGCGAATTAGGGTGATGTTTTTCATTAATTAGGTTTAGTTTTCTCTTAAGCAGCTGCTCTTTCAGATCTTGTTTTTCCAGATTGAAGTCTTGCATTGGTTCCTTCGATTTCAAGTTAGATTGTCGTTATACGCGTGGTGATTTCATTACATTCGTTCTTGCAAGGTTTCGGTAATATATTTCATTATTCTTTCAGTTTCTTTTTATTACCTGAATATGTCTAGATCTAGGGTTTATTTAATTGCTGCGTTTTCTTCCAACATGTGTGAGTAGTCGTCTTGAGCATGGCCGCGGGGCGTTGAAATCCGTGGTTAAATTTAATTGGCGTTTACCTCGGGTCGAACTAATTATGTTTGACGCAATTTTAGGTAAAAGAAACGCTTTTCTAGCAAACAAAACCCAGGCATTGCCGGATTCCGATTGCGCACGGGACTGGTAACAAGCGGTGCGCATTTGTTAGAATCCGATTTCTCAAAATCTAAAATCAACTAAACCATTACTTGTGGCCCGAGTGAACGTTAATTAGATGAATTCCGGACGCCGATTCCCCACGGCTGTGCTCTCCTTTATTTTCATAAGTAAACTCAATTAATTTAGTCCGTTAAATTAATCAAATCAAAACAAAGGGTGGCTACCTAGAGCCGTGCTAAACTAGATTTCACTAAGTTTGAGTCTATCACCGTCAGTCGTCTCTGTGGTTCGACTCCGGTACTTCCGGATTATCTTGATGCACTGACATTTAAGTCCTGCGCTTGGGACGTGTTTTTAGTCTTAATTTTAGTTACCCAGTCGGTCAAGCATTTTTGGCGCCGTTGTCGGGGACGGCGACGTGTGATCAAATTTAGTGAGTCTTAAATTAGTAGTCATAGGTAGTCGAAGGAAAGTACCTTCTATCCAGGATCCCTTATATTATCGTGACCCGACTAATCGTTTGGTCCGTAGAGAAATTGGATCGAGTCAACCGGAGTTCGATAGTTCATCGTTTTTCAGTTCAGAGTCAGAGTCAGTTGAACATCAGTAAGAGTCTTTCCCAATTAGCAGTCTTAATATAGAATTAACCTTTGAGTCAGTCAGTAACCCGCTTTTCCAGTCAGAAACCGAGTCTTACCAGTCAGAAACTGAGTCAGAAGTGATGGGTGACCAACCAGTAATCCCGACTCAGTCCTTAAGGCAATACTTACACCCTGAGAGGACTACTCTCCCCGGACCCATAGTGTTCCCTCCAGAAATAGTTGAGGCACGAAATGCCTACACAGTGAAACCCGGTGTCTTAAATGGCCTTCCCACTTTTTATGGGAGAGAGTGTGACGACCCCTACGAGCATGTGCGTACGTTTGAGGGATTGGTTCGCAACCTTGCGACTAGTACCCAATAGGAGACTGCCTGCCTCAAGCTGTTTGAGGCCACTTTAAAAGATAGTGCTCTTACCTGGTTTCGAATCCTTAAACCTCGTTCCCTTACCACTTGGGCACAAGTGCGTGATGCCTTTTATAAGAAATACTTTTCTGAGGGTAAAACCAAAAGTTTTAGGCGTCAAATTCAAGGGTTTATACAGGGACGTGATGAGTCTTTTCTGAGAGCATGGGAGCGATTCAAGGAATTGCTCTTAAAGGTACCTCAGCACGGTTTTGAGAGAATTCAGCTAGTCAGTTTCTTCCACCTGGGTCTTACCCCTGAGACTGTCCAACACTAGAATACTCCTGTAAAGGGGATGATTTTTTGTCTAAAGGAGCGGAAGAGGCTTGGGATTTCTTTGACGACCAAGCCGACAAGCAGAGGGCATTAGAACCATCCGAGTTTGAGCGATTTGGACCTTCTAGGTCCACTGTTATTCCAGTCACAATTCGTGACCAGGATCTTCAGGCTCAGGTTGAGAAGATGGCGCAAAGGTTAGAGGAATAAGAGGTTAGGCAGACCAGACCTGTGCATGAGGTGACCGTAGAGGAAGTGTGCGTGTGGTGTGAGTGTAAGGGACATTTAGCGACTGCTTGTCCTGGTTTTATAGCCGCCAAGGGGGCGAGTCAATATAACCAGGAAGAGGTGAATGCAGTCAGGGTATGGGATCCTTATAGTAATACTTATAATGCGGGAACCTCTTCTCATCCTAACTTTGGGTGGTCCGATCCTAGACCTGTGAATGGAGGTCAAGCGCAACCCCCTGCGCTACCTCCGCCACAGCAATATCAACAGGCCCAGTTGACCAGGCCCCCTCAGGGCCAAGTTATCCCTTATCAGTATCAACCACAGCCCGGTAAGGGGGTAGGTCCATCCACCCGTGGTCCTCCCCCAGGTTATAATCAGGTGACTGCCCGTGAACAGAAGTTAGAGGACACAGTCAACTCCCTTATGCAGGCCCAGATGTCATTTCAGACTGAAACTAGGCAACAAATTGGGGCCCTTACAACCCAAATGTCGCAACTCACTGCGGTAGTTAGTCAATTGAGTCAAGAAAGGGGTAGGTTTCCATCTCAGGGTAGTGCGGCGGGTGTCCAATATTTGGGTAACTCTTCAGGTCCTAATGTTCAGAACCCGTATCAGGAAGAAGCTAAGTCAGTCACCGTTCTTAGGAGCGGGAAAGAGATTGATAAGACCATAATTCCTAAGCAAAAACCCACCACCCCCGGAGTTGGTTGTTGCACCACAAGCGAATCCTGATAGTGGTAATGACCGGAGTGGGAATGTGAAAGTAGAGAAGGAGTCATCTGATATGGTGAAGCCTGTAGTTGCGGCCCCCACGACTCTGACACCGCCAGCTGTGACTGCAGCGCCTTTTCCCCAAAGGCTGGCGGTGAAACTTAAACAAAAAGAGAACTTTAACATGTTAGACCTTTTTAAGAGAGTGCAGTTTCCTATCACCTTGATGGAGGCAATTGAGTCTTTTCCCCAGTGCGCTAAGGTATTGAAGGACCTTTGCACGAAAAAGCCTAAGGATAGGAAGAAGGTGGTTTTAACAGAGCTGGTGAGTTCCATCTTTGAGACCGAGATTCCTGCCAAGTGTAAGGATCCCGGGTGTCCCACCATCACCATCGATATAGCAGGCCAGACATTTGACAAGGCATTGCTGGATTTAGGAGCAAGTGTTAATTTGCTCCCTTATTCGGTATATCTGAAACTAGGCCTAGGCGATCTGAGACCTACTCCTGTCACACTGCAGTTGGCGGACAGGAGTGTAAGAGTGCCCAAAGGGGTAGTTGAGGATGTCTTAATTCAGGTAGGTGAGTTCCGATTTCTTGCTGATTTTATTGTTTTAGACACTTGCCTGAATCCTGATGTGTTAGAGAAAACTCCCATAATTCTAGGTCGTCCTTTCTTAGCCACCTCCAATGCCGTTATGAATTGCAAGACTGGCAGGGTTCAGTTATCAGTTGGCGAGGAGAAGTTAGAGGTGGATGTGTATAGTGTTAATACTCTTGAGGAGGATGATGAGGAGGTAGAGGAGGTAAGTTTGATAGGGGCACAAGTGCACGAGCGCTTTGACAATTTTTTGTATAAGGGTCCCGGTTAGGAAGGACAATCGTGTGTCATTTCATTCATGTTATTTTTTTTCTGTCATTGATTTCAGTTGTTCTGTTATTTGCTTCAAAAAAAAAAAAAGATCAAAATCCAAAAATTGTCTTGATGGTCTTGTATAGCCACCCACACCTTCCTTCAAGTTGAGGGAAGGCGTGGGGAGAAAAGTATGACACGTGAGGCTGCGTGAATGCGTGGTGGCGTTTTTTTTTTTTTTTTTTTGTGGAGCCCGGATAACACGAGCCGGGCGTGCTGATGTCATTTGCTCTCACTAGGTAGTTGGCAGGTGAATCTTATTGCAGGGGAAGTGCTACCATACCAGCCTTGGTAGTTTAGATCTCACCGACGGGGTGATTGAGGCATTCAGGAGCCCAAAGCCATGGGTGCCACTATGTGTGGCGGTTGTTAGTCCAAAAAGCCTTGTCGCGGTCTTGTGTGACTAGCTATGGTCTCGTAAGGGGGGCCGAAGGAGCGACCCTTGAAAGTTCTGCCAATGACGAAAGGAAGCGGTGGCGAAAAATTCCTCAAACAGCGGCCGAGGTCATAGGTGGTTGGCTGCCACCCTTCGGTCCACTCTTTTCCCTTGTTCTCCTTATTTTTCCTGTTCTCTAGCTCTGAGGATAGAGCATCTTTCAAGTTGCGGGAGGGTGTACTGCGTTTATTCTTTTTCTTTTCTTTTCTTTGATTTCAAAAAAAAAAATTTATATATATATTTGGATGCTTTGAGTGTAACTATTCTTGGTTGATGGCTGCTAGTTAGCACTATAGTGGTTGTTGTGTGAGTCGGAGTCTCGATATGATTTCATGGATAGACTTAAGCTCGTGAACATGATGTTGAGGAAGCACTTGGTTAGCCCGTATCAGCTATAATTGGATAGCGTTTGGTCACTTGAAAGCATGCTCACGCACACACACTGTCCCACTTGATGATTTGCCGGTCTCGAGTTTGGTTCATATGTCATTGGTAATCTGGTATGTGTTAACTTGTTTGATGAAATTTTTGTGGAACTCCCTCTAAAAAAAAGAAGAAAATAAGTTGTGCGCTATATTGTTAATGCTTATCCGGGTGTTCATTGAGTAGTAACCGGACAATCGGGGTATGCTCCCACCGTGTTGTTCGCGTCAAAAGATGGATAGACCTTGTGAAAGTATCACTAAATGTGGGTTAGCTTGGATCTCAATAAAGCCTCTTTGACTTGAGCAATTAAGTCCGTAGGGGTCTCTTAAAATCTGGTGCTCTAAGGCCGTTTGGCTTGGAGATAGCCGACCCAAAGCTCGCTAACGAGTCAACTAGAAAGCCCGAGAGATCTGGCACTACACGATCAAGTTAAAAAAAAAAAAAAAAAGGAAAGGAAAGAGTGTGCTTAAAGAAACACTGGGCTATCAACGTTGTGTGAACTGTTCTCGAGATTGGTGAATTTATTTATGTGGTTTTCATTCACGCATGCCATTTGAAAATTCTCTATCCGATAGTAGGTGAGAGGATTAATTTTTGTGCTAAGTTTGGTATGGAGCTCACTTGTTTAACTTTATCCATGGATGAAATATCTTGCCCTTGACTTGCCTAACAGTCATTGTAGTGTTTTAAGAGGTTATTGATTGGGTTGGGTTGCATTCAAAGTGTCCGAGTCCTCTGTGTTTTGTGGGTGATCACTGCTGAAAACCCTCACGAGACTTCACTCGTCCTACCGGGGCCGCCCGGGGGTTTAAAAGATCTATCCGTATTTTTATTTGCTTTATCCTTTTTGTTGCTAGGGACTAGCAACGCTCAAGTTGGGGGATGTGATAGGCGCGTGAAATACATGTGTTTTAGCGCCTAAGTAGGGGTTTTAGCGCATTAGATGAGCGGTTTAATTCTTATTTTCCTGTTAATTCGTGCACGTGGTTGGTGTTGGTGTTTATGGTAATTTTGCAGGAAAAATGGGATAATTTTGGCGCTATTTGATGATTGTGTGGGCTCGTGAAGGAGAGGGGCAGTGGAAAAGAGACGTGATGGCCAAGTTACATGAAGAAAAGACTTAAGAGCATCGGGAGCGCTACCAACAAAGTCCAGGAGCGCTCCAAAACCATTACAAATCCTCCAGAATGTTCAGGAGCGCTACCCAACTTATGGTGTAGCGCTACACAACCAAATAATGGAACGATGTCGTTTAAAGGGTCAACCGGCCGAAGAGGACGAGAAAAGGAATCGGGAGCGCTACCCCCAAATACTGGTAGCGCTACCGGTGCTGTTAAAAGGACCAAAACGCGGTCGTTTTGGGGGTTCAAAGGTTCAAAAAGGGTCACCCGAAGAGCCTCGGGAGCGCTACCCCATTTTGCCTGTAGCGCTACCGAGACAAGTATAAAGCCAAAACGTTGCCGTTTGAAGAAAGATTCCGCGGATTATTATTATTTTTAATTAGTTTTATTAGGGTTAAGAGTGTTTTAGTATAAATATGCGTAATTAGGCGAATTAGGGTGATGTTTTTCATTAATTAGGTTTAGTTTTCTCTTAAGCAGCTGCTCTTTCAGATCTTGTTTTTCCAGATTGAAGTCTTGCATTGGTTCCTTCGATTTCAAGTTAGATTGTCGTTATACGCGTGGTGATTTCATTACATTCGTTCTTGCAAGGTTTCGGTAATATATTTCATTATTCTTTCAGTTTCTTTTTATTACCTGAATATGTCTAGATCTAGGGTTTATTTAATTGCTGCGTTTTCTTCCAACATGTGTGAGTAGTCGTCTTGAGCATGGCTGCGGGGCGTTGAAATCCGTGGTTAAATTTAATTGGTGTTTACCTCGGGTCGAACTAATTATGTTTGACGCAATTTTAGGTAAAAGAAATGCTTTTCTAGCAAACAAAACCCAGGCATTGCCGGATTCCGATTGCGCACGGGACTGGTAACAAGCGGTGCGCATTTGTTAGAATCCGATTTCTCAAAATCTAAAATCAACTAAACCATTACTTGTTGCCCGAGTGAACGTTAATTAGATGAATTCCGGACGCCGATTCCCCACGGCTGTGCTCTCCTTTATTTTCATAAGTAAACTCAATTAATTTAGTCTGTTAAATTAATCAAATCAAAACAAAGGGTGGCTACCTAGAGCCGTGCTAAACTAGATTTCACTAAGTTTGAGTCTATCACCGTCAGTCGTCTCTGTGGTTCGACTCCGGTACTTCCGGATTATCTTGATGCACTGACATTTAAGTCCTGCGCTTGGGACGTGTTTTTAGTCTTAATTTTAGTTACCCAGTCGGTCAAGCAACCGCCTTCTCAAGTCAGTTATTGCTTCACATAATCGGCACACATGTCCATGTGTGAAAGAACTCTTATGCCGAACTAACAGAACTATTTAAGGAAAAACTTAATAATTCTTATTTAAGTTTTATCTCTGTCACTTGCAATCCTCTTGTGATTTCACTACAATGAATTCAATCAGAGCTATCGCCCCTGCCAAGAACACTAATAGCCTCACGATGCGAAATTTGCAAACTTCTCGATGACCACAAATCTCCTTTGATTATTGGCACCTTTATAAAATTGAGCCAATTCATTCCTGTAGTCACAAGCAAGAAATTGACCCTAGGCCCTGGTTTCAAAGACCAACACCCTTATTATCCTGAACCATTCTATCTTCTAGTTGAATAAGTCGTTCCCTTTGATGCCATTATACGAGAGTAGGAGAAGTACTCTAATGACATTGTTAATGGCAGAGACTTGATTCAAAATACATCCAATGGGTAGATAGTGTCAAAGCTAAAAAGCGAAGTTGCTGGAAGGAGATTGGGATCTATGATGCTGTGATGCTTAATCCTTTAGTTTAGATATGAACATGATTTTTTCCCACTACTTAATGCTAGTCGGTAACTACTAACTCGTTTAGTTTTGATTGGCCCAACAATGCAAGTTTTATGCTTTTTGATAGGCCTTTGTCCCCACAGGGTGGAGGCCAATTGCTACTTGTCACCAAAAAACTCGTGTGAAAATACCTCGAAGGATTTTGTCTTTTGGGAGCTTTATTTAGTCTTGTCATGAGATCGGTCCTAAGACTGAATAACATGTGCCCTTTCTCGTTCTGTAGCTCAACAAGTTCGTTTTTTGCGTATCCTCTAACAAAATTACCAATGATTTTGATGACTTGGCAGTTTCAAGCCAAAATCTAGCTTTAGCATCTTTGGTCTTGGCACATATGTACAGAGGCATGAAGAACCCCTGAACAACTGTTGTGTATTTGCTTCAAGCTCTCTCTAGCTTATGACTCTTTGGCTGTGGCCTAAATCCCTCATCTTATTTCCAAGCCTCTGAAAATCTTCAACTACCTGCTACTGATGTCACTTTGCTAGATTAGATCCCGTAGAGCATTCGTTTGATACTTGTTTTGTTTCAAGGTAATGGATCGCTAGGGAGTTAACATTATCCATTTTTTTCTCTCTTAGTATTGCCTTTTTAGGTTTTTGATCTAGCGAGCTCATTTTTGGATGAGGCCCTTCCTTTTTCTTGGACTGCCTTCACAAGTTTTTGATCTCAATGGGCATTCTTGCTCTAATTTTTGTATAAGTTGCCCGCCCTTGCAATTTTTTACCTAGAGGTAATACAAGGGGTAATATATCTTGAGTTGATCTAGATTAATTGAGGCAGCAAATTCATTTCCATCTAGATCCATGATTTATACCGCTCCTCTTGGTAGGATTGTCTTGATGCTATATCGGCCAACCCAACTAGGTCTGAATTCCTCTCTCGGATCATGGATAGGTGCTTTGATTTCCTTTAGTACCATGTCCCTTTCAATCAGATTTATGGACTTGACCTTCTTGTTGAAAGCTCTGGCAATTATACGTTGATAAGCCTGTGTCACGCCCGTGATTTTAAGCAAGATAAACATTCACATTTTTAAATAAAATCTGCCAATTCCACGAAAATACTTCCAAATTATCATACTTGAAAATCTAATTAAATCCGTAAGTTTCAAGGATTACAACCCAAAAGAAAGCACTCCCGGCCCGATAACCAAAATACAAGTTCAAGTGTTACAAAGGAATTGAGTTTGAGTACATGATTCCACAAAGGGGAGTTATTTTACATCCTTTCAAAAGAAATGGTCTAAAGATGATATATAACTCCTATCATGACATTCCTTCAAAAATATGCATCGCTATGCATCCATGCAAGCTCAAATCATGTCTCCGAAGCAGTACCTGAAAGAATGAAAGGGTGAGCCACAAAGCCCAGTAGAGATGTCTATGCCAATATTATATGAATATGCAATGGTTTGGCATGGTTCATGAACAATCTATAATAACACGCGTATAACAATTAGTCCAAGTTTTCGAAGTATGATCACAGGATCTAGAGTATAAAACTACAAGTCCACCGTATAATCAACTCATGATTCTCATATCGATTCAATTATCACATTCCAACTAGCACCTCGCCTTTCGGTGACTAGACAATATTGAAATATCTCAATATATCTCCCGTCGGAGGCTAGATGTCGTATAACCGGCACATCTCCCGTCGGAGAGCCAAACATTATATAACCGGCACATCTCCCGTCGGAGAGCCAAATATCGTATAACCGGCACATCTCCCGTCGGAGAGCCAAACATCGTATAACCGGCACATCTCCCGTCGGAGAGCCAAACAATATTTCGTGTCAATACAAGACAACCACCACGATACAATAATTTCCAAGTCATAATCGACAAGCCAACGAAATAATGTACAAATGCTTAATCGTCAAATGGAATCCCGAAATCACGTATTCATCATTTAGGTATGACTGAGAATAAGTGCAAATATTACGCTTAGAGGCCAACAATTTAAATATTTAATAATTATTTTAATTAAAAAAAATATAAAAAGTTGGTAAAAACAGGCCCTACTACCGGTAGTACAATATCTACTACCGGTAGTTCAAATGCTACTACCAGAACTACCACAGGTATTACCACAACTACTACCGGTAGTACCACTGCTACTACCGGTAGTAAAACCTATAGCGCAAAAATTCGAAAACTGGAAAACAACAGTACTATTGGTAGTACGACCCTACTACCGTTAGTAAAACAATCTGAGCGAAAATTTCTAGATTTTGACAGATTTTCTAACTTCCATTTTCAAGCTTTAAATCAACAACTAAGCTCATCAAACACCAAAAACAAGTCATAAACACATATTAGAGGCACGAGATCCCTACCTAAAGCGTCGGATCGAAGGATTTGAGCTTCCAAAACAAGCCCTAACCTCCAATGGTGGAAAACCTCGAACTAAACTCCTTCCAAGCGAAAAGAACGCGATCAAGCTTGAGATATCTTCCATATACGAATGATTCTTCAAAGATCCAAGAGAAAATTTGATGTAGGAGTAAGGATTTGTGGAGAGGTTTAGAGAGAGAGAGTGTGTAGAGAGTAGAGAGAGGGAAAGAGTGGGAAATGGTCTTCCACTTTCTCCAAAATTTGATATAAACTCAAACAAACTCCAATTACACTCACACCCCTCAAGTTTAAAACACGCTACCCTCGAACCCTTAGTCCAACTTTCACCACACATAAACCCCAAGTAATTTTTATACAAAAATTTTAATAAACCACCACTTAAACCACATTCCGGAAAAATAATTTATTTATTTATTTTTTTTTCCGGGTTCTCACATTCTACCTTCCTTAAAAGAATTTCGTCCACGAAATTTAGAAGCAAACGTGTCGACACAGACACTTCTGAACACAATCAACAAGCAAGACACGGATACTCCGTCAAAGTCCAATGCTATCAAGTAAAACACCGATACCTCTCATAATACTACCATCAAAATACGGATACACCGTTACAACTTCAATCCAGAAACAAAGCAATCTGTGCTTTCACAAAGCTCAACGGATGCTAAACAACTGAATTTATCATTTTGAAATAAATCAACCGGATATATCAATGTAACTCATGCACACGCCACGCTCAATGAGTATATAACCATCAACGCACAATCAAGTCATCAAAACTAATAGTTCATATCCACGATATCACTAAGTATAGAACGATCCATAATCCGAAAATTCATGAACATACTCTAAGTAAACACATACTTCATGTCTCAATAACACCCAATAAACACATAAATATGGTGGCAAACACGCCCCAAACTATCAATCCGATAATAAACACATAGCAGTCAAGGAGTAAACAAATGCAGGTATTTCTCCCGAACTTCGTCCTCACGTTCCCAAGTCGATTCCTCCTTGCCTTGATTGCTCCACAATACCCAAACCAATGGTATCGTTTTTCCTCTCAACACTTGCTCACGAGAATCTAAGATACGTACCGGCTCCTCTCCATAGGATGCGTCGGTTTCTAGCTCAAGTTCGGACCATTCCAAAATATGCGAAGGATCCGGTTCGTATTTCCTCAACATCGACACATGAAACACATCGTGCACACCCGACAATCTCGGTGGTAAAGCTAAACGGTATGCGACCTCCCCTATCCTCTCGATGATATCAAATGGCCCAATGTATCGCGGGGAAAGCTTTCCCTTTCGCCCAAATCGTGATAAGCCTCGTCGTGGCGATACTCTAAAGAACACATGATCCCCCACCTCAAACGATAAAGGACGACGACGTCGATCGGCATAGCTCTTCTGTCGACTTTGAGAGGTTAGTAATCTTTGGCGAATCACCTTGACTTGCTCGGTAGTCTTCTCTTGCGCTATCAAAAGTTGCTTGCGAATTAACCTCATACTTTCGGTAGTTGCTCCAATTAAATCTGGCCCAACAAACGTTGCCTCACCTAATTCGGTCCAACATATCGGCGATCTACACGGTCTACCGTACAAAGCCTCAAACGTTGCCATCTCAATGCTTGACTGATAACTATTATTATAAGCAAACTCAACAAGCGGCAAGTGATCATCCCAACTCCCACGAAAGTCTAGGACGCATGCCCGAAGCATATCCTCAAGAATCTGAATCGTACGCTCGAATTGCCCATCAGTCTGAGGATGATAAGCAGTACTAAATAACAAGTTCGTACCAAGTGCTGCTTGCAAACTCTGCCAAAATCGAGCTGTGAATCTTGGGTCTCGATCTAACACAATAGAAACTGAAATTCCATGCAAACGAATAATCTCACGGACATATAGTCGACTGAGCTTCTCAATAGAATCCGTAACCTGAATCGGTAGAAAGTGAGCAGTCTTGGTTAGACGGTCCACTATTACCCATATCGCATCATGTCCTCTTGGCGATCTCGGCAAACCCGTAACAAAGTCCATCGTCACGTTCTCCCACTTCCATTCCGCCACTGGCAATGGTTGTAACTCTCCTGCAGGTCGTTGGTGTTCGGCCTTCACTTGTTGGCATGTCAAACATCTCGACACAAAAGTCACCACATCCCGTTTCATTCCGAACCACCAAAATTGCCGACGCAAATCATGATACATTTTCGTCCCGCCTGGGTGAACGGCTAAGGGAGAATGATGAAACTCTCGTAAAATCTCTTTTCGACAAGCGACGGGTACAAACAACTTTCCTTGAAAGCGAAGGTTTTGATCGGCATGAATCATCCATCCATCTCGTGCATTGCCACTTAAGAAATTCCGGCGCAACTGCTCCGTTTCCTCATCATGTTGTTGAGCATCCACTACTCGGGTGGATAAGGTGGATTGGATGGTCAAATTGCATAACGTTGCTCCACCACTATCCTCCTCAAAATGTGTTGCGTAACTCCCCAACTCATTCACCACTTTCCATTCACGAATGACCAAGCTCGCCAATCGAATTGGGTTTCTACTCAAGGCATCCGCCACGACATTCGCCTTTCCCGGGTGATACTGCAACTCAAAATCGTAATCCTCAATGTGTTCCATCCAACGGCGTTGTCTCAAATTCAACTCCTTCTGAGAGAATAAGTACTTCAAGCACTTGTGATCGGAGAAGACTTCAAACTTCTCACCGTAAAGATAATGCCGCCAAATCTTCAATGCAAATACGACTGCGGCAAGCTCTAAGTCATGGGTGGGGTAGTTCCATTCATGAATCTTCAATTGTCTTGACCCGTAGGCCACAACCCGTCCTGCCTGCATCAAGACACACCCAAGTCCTTCCTTTGATGCATCACAGTACACAGAGTAACCAACTCCCCGCTCGGGCACAATCAACACCGGTGCGCTAGTCAAACGCTGTTTCAACTCCTCAAACGCTGCTTCACAGGCATCGTCCCAAACAAAACGTGTCCCCTTATGAGTTAATCAAGTCATAGGCGCTGCCAAACGAGAGAAGTCAAGCACAAAACGACGATAATACCCTGCCAAGCCCAAAAAGCTCTGGATCTCAAAAACATTCTTTGGTCGTTGCCAATCCATAACAAATTCTATCTTTCCCGGATCAACAGACACCCCACCTTGCGAAACGACATGTCCCAAAAATTTGACTTCGGAAAGCCAAAACTCACACTTGCTAAGCTTAGCATAAAGGCGATGCTCCCTCAAAAGTTCAAGAACGATGTGTTGATACCAGATTTTGCCCACCGCTTAAACTATAATAAAACACGCCATGGGCTCAAGAGAAGTTTATGCGCAGAAATAACCATTGTACCGATGCACCGAACCGAATCATATAATAGATTTTAATGTATGTTTTTAATTTTATTTCGTTTTATATTTATTGCCAAAAAAAACATCATCAAAATAAACACCAAAAAAAAAGATATAATAATAATATAACAAAAAAATAATTTTTAAATAAAATTTTAAATACAAAATCAAAAAAGAGAAGAAGAAAGGAAAAAAAGAAAAACAAAAAAAAGAGAAAAGGGCGGCGGCCGGAGCCGGAGCCGGAGCCGGCCGGCGTCCAGGCCGTGGCCGGCAGAAATGTCGTGCCCGGCTTCTCTCTCCTCTCTCTCCCTTCTCTCTCTCCTCTCGGCTGTTTCTCTTTCTCTCTCCTCTCTCTCTCTCTCTCACGACTCTCTCTCTCTTCGCTCTCTCTTTTCTCTCTCCCGGCGCCTGGGCCGTGCCCGGCTTGATTTCTACATAGATTGGGCCATGCCCGGCAAGCGAGCCGTGCCCGACGCCTGGGCCGTGCCCGGCGTTTGGGCCATGCCCGGCTTCCACGCTCGGTTTTTGGCCAGTTCGTCCACTGTTCTGCCCAGTTTTTGGGCCGGTTCTCTGGTTTCTACCCGGTTTTCAGGTTGGCTCATCCGGTTTAGGCAGGATGTTTCTTCCGGTTCGTCCTATGATTGGCCGGCTCGGTTGGCCTTTGCGCATTGCGGGCGGTCGTGGGATCAGCCGTTTCTGGCTGGACTGGGATTGGTCCGTTTAAATCAGTTCCGGGCTAGGATTGGTCCGTGCAACGTGCGGTGATTTGTTTTCATGATCCGGCTTCCAATGTTGGACGTGATTGGTTCGCATCGGCTACACCGCCGACTTATTTACTTCGTTGAAGGGTAAATTTTACCTATAAATACCCAGGTTTCAAAGCGTTTAGGATGATGGAAAAAAAATCAGAGAAAGAGGAAAGGTTCTGGGAGGAAAAATAGGAAGAACTTTTGAGAGCAGAAATACTCAAAATAAAATCTGAGAGTCTGATTTCCAAAGAGTGTTCTTCATTCGATAAGTTCCAAACTTTTTAGTTTTGAACTATCAATATATAAGAACAATATTAGAGCTTAGAATTTTTAGGCTCAGTTTTAGTAGAGATCAAGAGGAGACTCTGCCCAGTTTTCTTTTCAAGCTTCGGTGAAACTTGAGCGGCCGTTTATATCAGCATAGCTCGGGATAACAAGAATTTCTAAAATTCAACGTTATGCCAGGTTATGGTTTTATTTAGGCGTTCAAGTATTTTTCACCCCTACCATTGTAATTCTCGAGCTCACAGTGAATATAAGGTAATCGTTTCAACACTATTTTTGCCTCTGTTTAGTCTATTTAACTTCTGTAAATTCGTCTTTTTTTTGTTATCAGTATTAAAGTTTAGGCTTATAAAAGATATGTTCGCATCTCTAGTCCGCCGTTCTAGAAATTTCTAGTCCGTTTCCTGAAATTTCTAGTTCGCACTTCTAGAATGTCAGAATATTTTTATTTATCTTTTCTGCTTTTTTTTAATGGAATATCAAAGTGGCATCCGCATCTCTAGTCCACAGTTCTAGAAATTTCTAGTCCATTTCCTAAAATTTCTGGTCTGCACTTCTAGAATGTCAGGATTTAGCCTGTTAAATCACGAAAGTCGGTGTTGGCTTATGCCAATGTACTTTTCGTGATTTAGCTTGTTTAAATCACGAAAGTCGGTGTTGGCCTATGCCAATGTACTTTTCGTGATTTAAACAAAAATCTCTTTAAACAAAAATCAACACCCCCGACATATCGCTCGATTGCGTCGGCCCCTGTCGGGACTAACTTCTAACTTTTTCCCTTTCCCAGATCCCGTAACTTTTTCCTTTTTTATCCCTTTCCCGTTTCCCCGTAACAGTTACTGCTATTTTCTTTTTATTTTTATTTCACGTAAAATCAATAAAAGGAAAAATCCGTTACTTCATAGCCAAGTTTTATGAATAGTGCTGTTAGTTCACGCTGACACACTATCTATACCACCTGATTAAAAATCCCGATAATCTCGGAGTTTCATAAAAACACGGGTGACATAGGTAGCCTATGTTAGTATTTTTTGGGATGAAAATTTAACGGGCAATGCACGTTATCTTTCCATGACAGATTCTCGTGATTGAAGTAGCATTTGTTGAGTTCTACAATTTGGACCGCCAGTAATTGTGTAGCTGTCGGGATGAAGAATTGCAGATAAATAAACCAAGTTTAAACAAGTATATGTCCTGCCTAAAAACTAAGAAACATGGATAGCCATCACGCTGGCCATGTCTCCCGGTCTTGGGCTCCGACAATCTTAAAGTAAAGTATGCCATGCAAATTAACAGTTTATGTTGATTTTGCGTATCGTGTTTTCTCGAAAGATTATCGGAGAGGCATTTTCACGCACCAAAAAAGGTCAATATGAAAATTCATTAATAAAACAGAACAGGATCATTGTTAAACTTGAAAATTCCTGCTAGGGATTTAAGGTACCTGACACTCCGGGAATAAAAACATGACGTGCAGATACCAGTTTGCATATCATGTTTCGGTCAAAGTTTAACATATATTCGTTCCAACTTTTTTGCCACCAAAAGCTAAATTGCGTAAGCCGGGGTCCTGTTCCCGCACCCGTTTCCACTTTTAATCCAACTATATAACAATCACTTGAAATTTATCAAATTTAGCCAAGGATAATAAAATAAAATTAATTGAGAAAATAAAGTACCGAAAGGGCGATGTTGGGTGCCTAACACCTTCCCAACTCGTAGTAGTGAATCTCCGAACCCATCTCTGTTTTCAAGACCAGATTTCTTTTAAAGGAGTCATTTTTATAAACAGAATCGTATTTCTGAGTTACAATTAAATTATTTTTCTAAGGACATCTTCTTTGAAAATAGCCTTAGAGGGTGACTTGACACACTCGAATCTCATGTCAAGTGGCGACTCTGAGTTTTAAATAAGTCCTAGCTGTTAAACAATTTTCATTAAACGTCGCATTAAAAGGCAAGGAAATTTGGGAACCGTGAAACCATGCTAGAATGCATTAGCAAAAACCAAGCCATCATGTTGCATTTAGTATTCCTAAAAAAGAGAGTCAAGCCAAAACCTTGATAGGGACATTCATGAAAAATGGAGAGAATTCTCGTTAATTATGTAAAGGACAAAATTTTTCAAAAATTACCAACCAGATTTTTGTCCTAACACGCTTCAATTTAGTGTCCAAAATATACAGTCAAAGTGTAGGACCATTCTCATACGGACTGGATATTCTCGCCATTTAAAAAAAAAAACATATGCCGAAATCATGCCGAACCTCTGGCTAAACTTCAAAGGATATGAAAAATCCGTATGAGTAATAGGATCCTTGTACACACACTTGTCATCCTTTGACTGTATGTTATGGACCAATCCATTTCAGAAGTACAAACTGACATATTTTCCTACAATACAAGGTACAAGCGGGAAGTAGGAGTCTCACCCGAAGACTAAGCGACTGTCAGTTCAAAAGCCATGGCAGAAGAAACAAACTGTCAGTCTCTCTGCATTAAATCTGACACAGTCTCTCAAGAAGAATACAATGTTCTCCTCAAGGAAATGGAGAGCCTCCAAATCAGGATCCAAGCACTTCTAGCCCAGCACCAGACACCACAAAGTGCATCAGTGCCATTTTCCTTTAATATTGGGGCAGGGGCATCGGCAATACCAAACCCTTCCCTGACATCAGTCCAGACAGGGGCAATTCCAGTCCAGTCAGTAGTTGATATTTCAGTGGGACAACATAGGCCCCCTCCCATAAATTCAGTCCAATTGGTCACGCCAATTGCCCAGGTTAATGTCGAAAGCCTATAGGGAAGGCCAGACCCAACAATTGTCCAAAAAATTCAAAATATTGAGAGGGCTATCGAAACTATACAAGGGGCAAGCTCATATGTGTCCACTAACCTCTCAGATTTATGCGCCTTTCCAGACTTGAAACTGCCAAACAAGTTCAAAATACCATGTTTTACCAAGTTTGATGGAACCAGTGACCCAATGGCCCACCTGCGCCTTTATGCTGGGGCATTATGTGGTTATCCAAATCCAAAGAAGCTAATGACACAGCTATTTCAGCACAGTCTAGTAGGACCCGCAGCACAATGGTTCGCTAAGAGTGATGTTCGTCTGTTTAGAACATGGCCAGAGTTGTCACATGCATTCATAAAACAATACAGACACAATTCAGAGTTGGCCGTAGACCGACTTTTTCTAATTAGAATGGGGCAGGAACCCAGAGAGTCTTTTCGAGCCTACGCGCGTCGTTGGAAAAATTTGGCTACACAGGTGGTGCCACCGCTAGCTGACTCAGAATATGTGCATCTATTCATTCAAACTTGCAAAGGGGTCTACTACGAAAAGTTTTGCACTTCAATAGGAATATCCTTCGGCGAAATGATCCAACAAGGAGAAATGATTGAAGACGGAATTCAGACCGGGCGGATTATGGATCTCTACCCCCAGGACTAACAAAGTTTCCCCCCGAAGTTGGGTGAATAACCAAGAGTGGTCGTACCATTTCCTAGTTGGAGCGGCTAATCTAGCCAGAAGGCTACACTATCTTTTCCCTTTTCAAAAAAGAAAAGCAAAAAAAAAAAAACAAAAAAAAAAGAAACAAAAAAAAAATTAAAAAAAGACCTCCACCATATCAGTCACCCTCATCCCATCACCAACCCTTAGCCAGCCCATCAAGGAGAATCCTAACTCTCTCTCCACAAGAGTCACTGAAACTGGGGCAGATCTTGCTAAATCAAGAAAGGACCAATTTATTTTCGCAGAAAGCGTCAAAGACTGGGAAGTCCATTTTGAAACGAAAGACCGTACAGAAACTCAGCAACAGTAGAATTTCCAAACAAGGGAGTGAACTAACAGAAAGAATCACATGATAACTGGCAAATCTCGAATGCCAAAGAAACAGAAGCCATTTGGAAGGAGCAAGAATGACTGAACTTGGACAAATGGCAGAAGGATAAATTCACTTCATTATCAGAAGAAACACAAGGACGTGTTTCCTGGTCCTAGAACATGCAAGGATCAAAATTCAAAAACCAAAAGCTCAGAAGCCTGAAGCAAGAAACGATCTTTTGTCTTGAGTAATTGGCAAGTGATGAGAACAATCACCATCCAGATCTAGACAAATAAAAAGCAGTCATTTACTCAGGATAATCGAAAAAGATCAGAACAATCCCGAAAGAATGACATTCAAGTTCACCGAAGAGGAACTCTGAAAGATCAAGTGCAAACAATACCTATTCATGAGTCTACCTATCAGCTACTCCAAAGAGAAGCACCGAAGGGCTGGAGTTTGATTGTTACATAGCAATCAAAGGAATTTCACAAGACCTGATGTGTCCACAAACTCATATTGGTCGTGGGTGACGCCTCAACACACGAAAGTATTGTAGGCTACATACTGGGGCAACTAGAAGAAAGAGCAATTTGTGAGCAAAACACTTGTTTCGATCTAATTTTAGTTGAAACACTTTTTTCGGAGTGGCTATTTTGATTATCGAGCATTGAAATCTCTTCTCTCTATTCTTTCATATGAATATTCTGAAAAACAAGGAGCACAAAAAATAACCCCACTGCAAAAAAAAAAAAGAAAAGAAAAAAAGAAAAAAGAAGCCAAAAGGCAAAAGTAAAGGCAGAAAGGCCAAAAAATAAAGTGCCATTTCTCTTTCCCTCTTTCTCATGAAATTTCTGTCAATGCTCGACGGATCAAAATGCGCAAAGAATATTTGTTTCGGTTGAAATTAGGTTGAATTCCTAAAAAAAAAAAGAAATACAAAAAGCCAGCATAGTTAAAACCTGAAAGGGGGCTATGGCAAAATCGGCTAAGTCAGCATAGTCAAAACCTGAAAGGGGGCTATGGCAAAATCGACAAAGTGCAGCGTAGTGAAAACCTGAAAAGGGGCTATGGCAAAAATGGGCAATCAAGGCACAGTCAAAACCCGAAAGGGGGCTGGAGCGAAAAAAAATGAAAAGCCGGCATCGGTGAAAACCCGAAAGAGTAGTGGTGGCAAAAATGGCTTAAAAAAAGAGAAAAAAAAAAGAAAAGAAAAACGACAACAAGTAGCTGAAGCCATTTGTCCGCACAAGTCAGCAAGACCGAAGTCTGAAAGGCTGTCTAGAGCAGACTCAGTTTAAGTTCCTATGAGCTTAGAGATTGAAAATCATGAGTCAAGCTATGCGATGCACTTGTGCTAATGTGAAGCTTCATGGATCGAAAGAGGCAAAACCCAATAAACTATTATTTGCTATCCAGTAAGTATTTTCTGATAATCTACTAGCAAGTAAGTACAAATTTCAAAATAGATTTTTAAAAAATAGAGAAGCATACATGTTCATACAACACTTCTTTTACGTACATGCTAATCTTGAAAAGAGAGCAAAGCTGTCTAACCATGCAGGATGCATACATTGAAAGCTGTAAATATTCAAGAGAAAGAAAAGAAACAACAATCTGCAAACAGAAAATTAGACTCGCTTAGTTGCAGTCGCTATTTCTTGTACTGCTACTCAGAAGTGGATCAAAAGGGCTTGAAAGTCCTGACCCCATGATAAGGCATACACTTGAGTGCAGTCCTCAACAGCCTGATGTCAAACTCCCATTGAAGCTCAGACTACAAAAGTCCGACATGCATGAAGGGAAAGCTAAAGGAGAAAATCTCACAGAGCTTATGAACCTCTCAAACACAAAGACCTAGAGGGTCCAATTGATAAAGCGTTTTCATTATCCAGCCAACAAGGCGACATTGTCCCAGAAGCGTTTTCATTATCCAGCCAACAAGGCGACATCCCAGAAGTCAACCAAAAGATGACAGACAAGCAGAATTTATGCAAGAGCAAAATGGGCGAAGAGCCAAAGAAAATTTCCTATGTAAAAGGAGACAGACAGCATGGAAAGTCTTGGGGTCAAATTTTTAAAAACTCTGCTCAAGTTATAAAACAAAATCTTGGAATTGAATTGCCAAGAATTTTCAGAATTTTCAACTTAGAATCGAATTTTTGAGTCTCTCAAACCCTGAAATCAAATTCTCAAGGGTTTTCATCAGATGTCTTAGAGTCACAATCTCTATAGAATCTTCAAATTTTCAACTTAGAATCGAATTTTTAAGTCTCTCAAACCCTGAAATCAAATTCTCAAGGGTTTTCATCAGATGTCTTAGAGTCGTAATCTCTATAGAATCTTCAAATTTTCAACTTAGAATCGAATTTTTGAGTCTCTCAAACCCTGAAATCAAATTCTCAAAGGTTTTCATCAGATGTCTTAGAGTCACAATCTCTGTAAAATTTTCAAATTATAGCTTAGAATCGAATTTCTAAATCTCTCAAACCCTGAAATCAAATTCTCAAGGGGTTTCATCAGATGTCTTAGAGTCACAATCTCTATAGAATCTTCAAATTTTTAGCTTAGAATCGAATTTCTGAGTCTCTCAAACCCTAAAATTAAATTCTCAGAATTTTCAAATTTTTAGCTTAAAATCGAATTTCTATAAACCTTGAAATCAAAATTCCAAGGATTTTCTAATCAAAGGTTCCTGATTTGCAAATATTCTTCCGAAATCGAATTTTTGAAAATCGTTTTGTTCTAGTAAATTTCAATGTTTTCAAATAATAATCAAAGCTTTTATTTTCAGGGCAGAATTTTCTCAAAGGATGCAAAAGAGATGCCAATAGAATTCACCGCCTCAACGAACTCGGAGCAAGACATGAAAGAGAGAAGACAAGTACATTAGTTCTCGAGATAACAAAGATGTTATCTTGGATATTCAGAGTGAAGCAATCATCAATGGCAGATTCAAAACAGAGCAGTATGACCTAATCTTAGTCGCGGTGAGACAAAATCCCGCATCGCATATTCTTTGTCTATCCTCCACTTCGCCAAGTGCCGACAAAGAGGGGCAGCTGTTGATACCAGATTTTGCCCACCGCTTAAACTATAATAAAACACGCCATGGGCTCAAGAGAAGTTTATGCGTAGAAATAACCATTGATACCACATTTTTGGTTTGTCAGAAAATATTTTTATTCAAATCTTTCAATCTAAAAATTTTTATTTTGTACCGATACACCGAACCGAATCATATAATAGATTTTAATGTATGTTTTTAATTTTATTTCATTTTATCTTTATTGCCAAAAAAAAACATCATCAAAATAAACACCAAAAAAAAGTAATAATAATAATATAACAAAAAAATAATTTTTAAATAAAATTTTAAATACAAAATCAAAAAAGAGAAGAAGAAAGGAAAAAAACAAAAACAAAAAAAAGAGAAAAGGGCGGTGGCCGGAGCCGGAGCTGAAGCCGGCTGGCGTCTAGGCCGTGGCCAGCAGAAATGCCGTGCCCGGCTTCTCTCTCCTCTCTCTCCCTTCTCTCTCTCTCTCTCCCTCTCCTCTCGGCTGTTTCTCTTTCTCTCTCCTCTCTCTCTCTCATGACTCTCTCTCTCTCTCTCTCTTCGCTCTCTCTCTCCTCTCTCTCTCTCTCTCTCTTCTCTCTCTCGGCGCTTGGGCCGTGCTCGGCGTTTGGGCCGTGCCCGGCTTGGTTTCTACATAGATTGGGCCGTGCCTGGCTTCCACGCCCGGTTTTTGGCCAGTTCGTCCACTGTTCTGCTCGATTTTTGGGCCGGTTCTCCGGTTTCTGCCCGGTTTTCAGGTTGGCTCGTCCGGTTTAGGTAGGATGTTTGTTCCGGTTCGTCCTATGATTGGCCGGCTCGGTTGGCCTTTGCGCATTGCGGGCGGCCGTGGGATCAGCCGTTTCTGGCTGGACTGGGATTGGCCCGTTTAAATCAGTTCCGGGCTAGGATTGGTCCGTGCAACGTGCGGTGATTTGTTTTCTTGATCCGGCTTCCAGTGTTGGACGTGATTGGTTCGCATCGGCTGCACTGCCGACTTATTTACTTCGTTGAAGGGTAAATTTTGCCTATAAATACCCGGGTTTCAAAGCGTTTAGGATGATGGAAAAAAAATCAGAGAAAGAGGAAAGGTTCTGGGAGGAAAAATAGGAAGAACTTTTGAGAGCAGAAATACTCAAAATAAAATCTGAGAGTCTGATTTCCAGAGAGTGTTCTTCATTCGATAAGTTCCAAACTTTTTAGTTTTGAACTATCAATATATAAGAACAATATTAGAGCTTAGAATTTTTAGGCTCAGTTTTAGTAGAGATCAAGAGGAGACTCTGCCCAGTTTTCTTTTCAAGTTTCGGTGAAACTTGAGCGGCCGTTTATATCAGCATAGCTCGGGATAACAAGAATTTCTAAAATTCAACGTTATGCCAGGTTATGGTTTTATATAGGCGTTCAAGTATTTTTCACCCCTACCATTGTAATTCTCGAGCTCACAGTGAATATAAGGTAATCGTTTCAACACTATTTTTGCCTCTGTTTAGTCTATTTAACTTCTGTAAATTCGTCTTTTTTTTGTTATCAGTATTAAAGTTTAGGCTTATAAAAGATATGTTCGCATCTCTAGTCCGCCGTTCTAGAAATTTCTAGTCCGTTTCCTGAAATTTCTAGTTCGCACTTCTAGAATGTCAGAATATTTTTATTTATCTTTTCTGCTTTTTTTTAATGGAATATCAAAGTGGCATCCGCATCTCTAGTCCACAGTTCTAGAAATTTCTAGTCCATTTCCTAAAATTTCTGGTCTGCACTTCTAGAATGTCAGGATTTAGCCTGTTAAATCACGAAAGTCGGTGTTGGCTTATGCCAATGTACTTTTCGTGATTTAGCTTGTTTAAATCACGAAAGTCGGTGTTGGCCTATGCCAATGTACTTTTCGTGATTTAAACAAAAATCTCTTTAAACAAAAATCAACACCCCCGACATATCGCTCGATTGCGTCGGCCCCTGTCGGGACTAACTTCTAACTTTTTCCCTTTCCCAGATCCCGTAACTTTTTCCTTTTTTATCCCTTTCCCGTTTCCCCGTAACAGTTACTGCTATTTTCTTTTTATTTTTATTTCACGTAAAATCAATAAAAGGAAAAATCCGTTACTTCATAGCCAAGTTTTATGAATAGTGCTGTTAGTTCACGCTGACACACTATCTATACCACCTGATTAAAAATCCCGATAATCTCGGAGTTTCATAAAAACACGGGTGACATAGGTAGCCTATGTTAGTATTTTTTGGGATGAAAATTTAACGGGCAATGCACGTTATCTTTCCATGACAGATTCTCGTGATTGAAGTAGCATTTGTTGAGTTCTACAATTTGGACCGCCAGTAATTGTGTAGCTGTCGGGATGAAGAATTGCAGATAAATAAACCAAGTTTAAACAAGTATATGTCCTGCCTAAAAACTAAGAAACATGGATAGCCATCACGCTGGCCATGTCTCCCGGTCTTGGGCTCCGACAATCTTAAAGTAAAGTATGCCATGCAAATTAACAGTTTATGTTGATTTTGCGTATCGTGTTTTCTCGAAAGATTATCGGAGAGGCATTTTCACGCACCAAAAAAGGTCAATATGAAAATTCATTAATAAAACAGAACAGGATCATTGTTAAACTTGAAAATTCCTGCTAGGGATTTAAGGTACCTGACACTCCGGGAATAAAAACATGACGTGCAGATACCAGTTTGCATATCATGTTTCGGTCAAAGTTTAACATATATTCGTTCCAACTTTTTTGCCACCAAAAGCTAAATTGCGTAAGCCGGGGTCCTGTTCCCGCACCCGTTTCCACTTTTAATCCAACTATATAACAATCACTTGAAATTTATCAAATTTAGCCAAGGATAATAAAATAAAATTAATTGAGAAAATAAAGTACCGAAAGGGCGATGTTGGGTGCCTAACACCTTCCCAACTCGTAGTAGTGAATCTCCGAACCCATCTCTGTTTTCAAGACCAGATTTCTTTTAAAGGAGTCATTTTTATAAACAGAATCGTATTTCTGAGTTACAATTAAATTATTTTTCTAAGGACATCTTCTTTGAAAATAGCCTTAGAGGGTGACTTGACACACTCGAATCTCATGTCAAGTGGCGACTCTGAGTTTTAAATAAGTCCTAGCTGTTAAACAATTTTCATTAAACGTCGCATTAAAAGGCAAGGAAATTTGGGAACCGTGAAACCATGCTAGAATGCATTAGCAAAAACCAAGCCATCATGTTGCATTTAGTATTCCTAAAAAAGAGAGTCAAGCCAAAACCTTGATAGGGACATTCATGAAAAATGGAGAGAATTCTCGTTAATTATGTAAAGGACAAAATTTTTCAAAAATTACCAACCAGATTTTTGTCCTAACACGCTTCAATTTAGTGTCCAAAATATACAGTCAAAGTGTAGGACCATTCTCATACGGACTGGATATTCTCGCCATTTAAAAAAAAAAACATATGCCGAAATCATGCCGAACCTCTGGCTAAACTTCAAAGGATATGAAAAATCCGTATGAGTAATAGGATCCTTGTACACACACTTGTCATCCTTTGACTGTATGTTATGGACCAATCCATTTCAGAAGTACAAACTGACATATTTTCCTACAATACAAGGTACAAGCGGGAAGTAGGAGTCTCACCCGAAGACTAAGCGACTGTCAGTTCAAAAGCCATGGCAGAAGAAACAAACTGTCAGTCTCTCTGCATTAAATCTGACACAGTCTCTCAAGAAGAATACAATGTTCTCCTCAAGGAAATGGAGAGCCTCCAAATCAGGATCCAAGCACTTCTAGCCCAGCACCAGACACCACAAAGTGCATCAGTGCCATTTTCCTTTAATATTGGGGCAGGGGCATCGGCAATACCAAACCCTTCCCTGACATCAGTCCAGACAGGGGCAATTCCAGTCCAGTCAGTAGTTGATATTTCAGTGGGACAACATAGGCCCCCTCCCATAAATTCAGTCCAATTGGTCACGCCAATTGCCCAGGTTAATGTCGAAAGCCTATAGGGAAGGCCAGACCCAACAATTGTCCAAAAAATTCAAAATATTGAGAGGGCTATCGAAACTATACAAGGGGCAAGCTCATATGTGTCCACTAACCTCTCAGATTTATGCGCCTTTCCAGACTTGAAACTGCCAAACAAGTTCAAAATACCATGTTTTACCAAGTTTGATGGAACCAGTGACCCAATGGCCCACCTGCGCCTTTATGCTGGGGCATTATGTGGTTATCCAAATCCAAAGAAGCTAATGACACAGCTATTTCAGCACAGTCTAGTAGGACCCGCAGCACAATGGTTCGCTAAGAGTGATGTTCGTCTGTTTAGAACATGGCCAGAGTTGTCACATGCATTCATAAAACAATACAGACACAATTCAGAGTTGGCCGTAGACCGACTTTTTCTAATTAGAATGGGGCAGGAACCCAGAGAGTCTTTTCGAGCCTACGCGCGTCGTTGGAAAAATTTGGCTACACAGGTGGTGCCACCGCTAGCTGACTCAGAATATGTGCATCTATTCATTCAAACTTGCAAAGGGGTCTACTACGAAAAGTTTTGCACTTCAATAGGAATATCCTTCGGCGAAATGATCCAACAAGGAGAAATGATTGAAGACGGAATTCAGACCGGGCGGATTATGGATCTCTACCCCCAGGACTAACAAAGTTTCCCCCCGAAGTTGGGTGAATAACCAAGAGTGGTCGTACCATTTCCTAGTTGGAGCGGCTAATCTAGCCAGAAGGCTACACTATCTTTTCCCTTTTCAAAAAAGAAAAGCAAAAAAAAAAAACAAAAAAAAAAGAAACAAAAAAAAAATTAAAAAAAGACCTCCACCATATCAGTCACCCTCATCCCATCACCAACCCTTAGCCAGCCCATCAAGGAGAATCCTAACTCTCTCTCCACAAGAGTCACTGAAACTGGGGCAGATCTTGCTAAATCAAGAAAGGACCAATTTATTTTCGCAGAAAGCGTCAAAGACTGGGAAGTCCATTTTGAAACGAAAGACCGTACAGAAACTCAGCAACAGTAGAATTTCCAAACAAGGGAGTGAACTAACAGAAAGAATCACATGATAACTGGCAAATCTCGAATGCCAAAGAAACAGAAGCCATTTGGAAGAAGCAAGAATGACTGAACTTGGACAAATGGCAGAAGGATAAATTCACTTCATTATCAGAAGAAACACAAGGACGTGTTTCCTGGTCCTAGAACATGCAAGGATCAAAATTCAAAAACCAAAAGCTCAGAAGCCTGAAGCAAGAAATGATCTTTTGTCTTGAGTAATTGGCAAGTGATGAGAACAATCACCATCCAGATCTAGACAAATAAAAAGCAGTCATTTACTCAGGATAATCGAAAAAGATCAGAACAATCCCGAAAGAATGACATTCAAGTTCACCGAAGAGGAACTCTGAAAGATCAAGTGCAAACAATACCTATTCATGAGTCTACCTATCAGCTACTCCAAAGAGAAGCACCGAAGGGCTGGAGTTTGATTGTTACATAGCAATCAAAGGAATTTCACAAGACCTGATGTGTCCACAAACTCATATTGGTCGTGGGTGACGCCTCAACACACGAAAGTATTGTAGGCTACATACTGGGGCAACTAGAAGAAAGAGCAATTTGTGAGCAAAACACTTGTTTCGATCTAATTTTAGTTGAAACACTTTTTTCGGAGTGGCTATTTTGATTATCGAGCATTGAAATCTCTTCTCTCTATTCTTTCATATGAATATTCTGAAAAACAAGGAGCACAAAAAATAACCCCACTGCAAAAAAAAAAAAGAAAAGAAAAAAAGAAAAAAGAAGCCAAAAGGCAAAAGTAAAGGCAGAAAGGCCAAAAAATAAAGTGCCATTTCTCTTTCCCTCTTTCTCATGAAATTTCTGTCAATGCTCGACGGATCAAAATGCGCAAAGAATATTTGTTTCGGTTGAAATTAGGTTGAATTCCTAAAAAAAAAAAGAAATACAAAAAGCCAGCATAGTTAAAACCTGAAAGGGGGCTATGGCAAAATCGGCTAAGTCAGCATAGTCAAAACCTGAAAGGGGGCTATGGCAAAATCGACAAAGTGCAGCGTAGTGAAAACCTGAAAAGGGGCTATGGCAAAAATGGGCAATCAAGGCACAGTCAAAACCCGAAAGGGGGCTGGAGCGAAAAAAAATGAAAAGTCGGCATCGGTGAAAACCCGAAAGAGTAGTGGTGGCAAAAATGGCTTAAAAAAAGAGAAAAAAAAAAGAAAAGAAAAACGACAACAAGTAGCTGAAGCCATTTGTCCGCACAAGTCAGCAAGACCGAAGTCTGAAAGGCTGTCTAGAGCAGACTCAGTTTAAGTTCCTATGAGCTTAGAGATTGAAAATCATGAGTCAAGCTATGCGATGCACTTGTGCTAATGTGAAGCTTCATGGATCGAAAGAGGCAAAACCCAATAAACTATTATTTGCTATCCAGTAAGTATTTTCTGATAATCTACTAGCAAGTAAGTACAAATTTCAAAATAGATTTTTAAAAAATAGAGAAGCATACATGTTCATACAACACTTCTTTTACGTACATGCTAATCTTGAAAAGAGAGCAAAGCTGTCTAACCATGCAGGATGCATACATTGAAAGATGTAAATATTCAAGAGAAAGAAAAGAAACAACAATCTGCAAACAGAAAATTAGACTCGCTTAGTTGCAGTCGCTATTTCTTGTACTGCTACTCAGAAGTGGATCAAAAGGGCTTGAAAGTCCTGACCCCATGATAAGGCATACACTTGAGTGCAGTCCTCAACAGCCTGATGTCAAACTCCCATTGAAGCTCAGACTACAAAAGTCCGACATGCATGAAGGGAAAGCTAAAGGAGAAAATCTCACAGAGCTTATGAACCTCTCAAACACAAAGACCTAGAGGGTCCAATTGATAAAGCGTTTTCATTATCCAGCCAACAAGGCGACATTGTCCCAGAAGCGTTTTCATTATCCAGCCAACAAGGCGACATCCCAGAAGTCAACCAAAAGATGACAGACAAGCAGAATTTATGCAAGAGCAAAATGGGCGAAGAGCCAAAGAAAATTTCCTATGTAAAAGGAGACAGACAGCATGGAAAGTCTTGGGGTCAAATTTTTAAAAACTCTGCTCAAGTTATAAAACAAAATCTTGGAATTGAATTGCCAAGAATTTTCAGAATTTTCAACTTAGAATCGAATTTTTGAGTCTCTCAAACCCTGAAATCAAATTCTCAAGGGTTTTCATCAGATGTCTTAGAGTCACAATCTCTATAGAATCTTCAAATTTTCAACTTAGAATCGAATTTTTAAGTCTCTCAAACCCTGAAATCAAATTCTCAAGGGTTTTCATCAGATGTCTTAGAGTCGTAATCTCTATAGAATCTTCAAATTTTCAACTTAGAATCGAATTTTTGAGTCTCTCAAACCCTGAAATCAAATTCTCAAAGGTTTTCATCAGATGTCTTAGAGTCACAATCTCTGTAAAATTTTCAAATTATAGCTTAGAATCGAATTTCTAAATCTCTCAAACCCTGAAATCAAATTCTCAAGGGGTTTCATCAGATGTCTTAGAGTCACAATCTCTATAGAATCTTCAAATTTTTAGCTTAGAATCGAATTTCTGAGTCTCTCAAACCCTAAAATCAAATTCTCAGAATTTTCAAATTTTTAGCTTAAAATCGAATTTCTATAAACCTTGAAATCAAAATTCCAAGGATTTTCTAATCAAAGGTTCCTGATTTGCAAATATTCTTCCGAAATCGAATTTTTGAAAATCGTTTTGTTCTAGTAAATTTCAATGTTTTCAAATAATAATCAAAGCTTTTATTTTCAGGGCAGAATTTTCTCAAAGGATGCAAAAGAGATGCCAATAGAATTCACCGCCTCAACGAACTCGGAGCAAGACATGAAAGAGAGAAGACAAGTACATTAGTTCTCGAGATAACAAAGATGTTATCTTGGATATTCAGAGTGAAGCAATCATCAATGGCAGATTCAAAACAGAGCAGTATGACCTAATCTTAGTCGCGGTGAGACAAAATCCCGCATCGCATATTCTTTGTCTATCCTCCACTTCGCCAAGTGCCGACAAAGAGGGGCAGCTGTTGATACCAGATTTTGCCCACCGCTTAAACTATAATAAAACACGCCATGGGCTCAAGAGAAGTTTATGCGTAGAAATAACCATTGATACCACATTTTTGGTTTGTCAGAAAATATTTTTATTCAAATCTTTCAATCTAAAAATTTTTATTTTGTACCGATACACCGAACCGAATCATATAATAGATTTTAATGTATGTTTTTAATTTTATTTCATTTTATCTTTATTGCCAAAAAAAAACATCATCAAAATAAACACCAAAAAAAAGTAATAATAATAATATAACAAAAAAATAATTTTTAAATAAAATTTTAAATACAAAATCAAAAAAGAGAAGAAGAAAGGAAAAAAACAAAAACAAAAAAAAGAGAAAAGGGCGGTGGCCGGAGCCGGAGCTGAAGCCGGCTGGCGTCTAGGCCGTGGCCAGCAGAAATGCCGTGCCCGGCTTCTCTCTCCTCTCTCTCCCTTCTCTCTCTCTCTCTCCCTCTCCTCTCGGCTGTTTCTCTTTCTCTCTCCTCTCTCTCTCTCATGACTCTCTCTCTCTCTCTCTCTTCGCTCTCTCTCTCCTCTCTCTCTCTCTCTCTCTTCTCTCTCTCGGCGCTTGGGCCGTGCTCGGCGTTTGGGCCGTGCCCGGCTTGGTTTCTACATAGATTGGGCCGTGCCTGGCTTCCACGCCCGGTTTTTGGCCAGTTCGTCCACTGTTCTGCTCGATTTTTGGGCCGGTTCTCCGGTTTCTGCCCGGTTTTCAGGTTGGCTCGTCCGGTTTAGGTAGGATGTTTGTTCCGGTTCATCCTATGATTGGCCGGCTCGGTTGGCCTTTGCGCATTGCGGGCGGCCGTGGGATCAGCCGTTTCTGGCTGGACTGGGATTGGCCCGTTTAAATCAGTTCCGGGCTAGGATTGGTCCGTGCAACGTGCGGTGATTTGTTTTCTTGATCCGGCTTCCAGTGTTGGACGTGATTGGTTCGCATCGGCTGCACTGCCGACTTATTTACTTCGTTGAAGGGTAAATTTTGCCTATAAATACCCGGGTTTCAAAGCGTTTAGGATGATGGAAAAAAAATCAGAGAAAGAGGAAAGGTTCTGGGAGGAAAAATAGGAAGAACTTTTGAGAGCAGAAATACTCAAAATAAAATCTGAGAGTCTGATTTCCAGAGAGTGTTCTTCATTCGATAAGTTCCAAACTTTTTAGTTTTGAACTATCAATATATAAGAACAATATTAGAGCTTAGAATTATTAGGCTCAGTTTTAGTAGAGATCAAGAGGAGACTCTGCCCAGTTTTCTTTTCAAGTTTCGGTGAAACTTGAGCGGCCGTTTATATCAGCATAGCTCGGGATAACAAGAATTTCTAAAATTCAACGCTATGCCAGGTTATGGTTTTATTTAGGCGTTCAAGTATTTTTCACCCCTACCATTGTAATTCTCGAGCTCACAGTGAATATAAGGTAATCGTTTCAACACTATTTTTGTCTCTGTTTAGTCTATTTAACTTCTGTAAATTCGTCTTTTTTTTTGTTATCAGTATTAAAGTTTAGGCTTATAAAAGCCATGTTCGCATCTCCAGTCCGCCGTTCTAGAAATTTCTAGTCCATTTCTTGAAATTTCTAGTTCGCACTTCTAGAATGTCAGAACATTTTTATTTATCTTTTTTGCTTTTTTTTAATGGAATATCAAAGTGGCATCCGCATCTCTAGTCCGCAGTTCTAGAAATTTCTAGTCCATTTCCTGAAATTTATAGTCTGCACTTCTAGAATGTCAGGATTTAGCCTGTTAAATCACGAAATTTGGTGTGGACTTATGCCAATGTACTTTTCGTGATTTAGCTTGTTTAAATCACGAAAGTCGGTGTTGGCCTATGCCAATGTACTTTTCGTGATTTAAACAAAAATCTCTTTAAACAAAAATCAATACCCCCGACATATCGCTCGATTGCGTCGACTCCTGTCGGGACTAACTTCTAACTTTTTCCCTTTCCCAGATCCCGTTACTTTTTCTTTTTTTTTTATCCCTTTCCCGTTTCCCCGAAACAGTTACTGCTATTTTCTTTTTATTTTTATTTCACGTAAAATCAATAAAAGAAAAAATCTGTTACTTCATAGCCAAGTTGTATGAATAGTGCTGTTAGTTCACGCTGACACACTATCTATACCACCTAATTCAAAATCCCGATAATCTCGGAGTTTCATAAACACACGGGTGACATAGGTAGCCCATGTTAGTGTTTTTTGGGATAAAAATTTAACGGGCAATGCACGTTATCTTTTCACGACAGATTATCGTGATTGAAGTAGCATTTGTTAAGTTCTACAATTTGGACCGTCAGTGATTGTGTAGCTGTCGGGATGAAGAATTGCAGATAAATAAACCAAGTTTAAACAAGTATATGTCCTGCCTAAAAACTAAGAAATATGGATAGCCATCACGCTGGCCATGTCTCCCGGTCTTGGGCTCCGACAATCTTAAAGTAAAGTATGCCATGCAAATTAACAGTTTATGTTGATTTTGCGTATCGTGCTTTCTCGAAAAATTATCGGAGAGACATTTTCACGCACCAAAAAAGGTCAATATGAAAATTCATTAATAAAACGGAATAGGATCATCGTTAAACTTGAAAATTCCTGCCAGGGATTTAAGGTACTTGGCACTCCGGGAATAAAAACATGACGTGCAGATACCAGTTTGCATATCATGTTTCGGTCAAAGTTTAACATATATTCGTTCTAACTTTTTTGCCACCAAAAGCTAAATTGCGTAAGCCGGGGTCCTGTTCCCGCACCCGTTTCCACTTTTAATCCAATTATATAACAATCACTTGAAATTTATCAAATTTAGCCAAGGATAATAAAATAAAATTAATTGAGAAAATAAAGTACCGAAAGGGCGATGTTGGGTGCCTAACACCTTCCCAACTCGTAACAGTGAATCTCCGAACCCATCTCTGTTTTCAAGACCAGATTTCTTTTAAAGGAGTCATTTTTATAAACAGAATCGTATTTCTGAGTTAAAATTAAATTATTTTTCGAAGGACATCTTCTTTGAAAATGGCCTTAGAGGGTGACTTGACACATCCGAATCTCATGTCAAGTGGCGACTCTGAGTTTTAAATAAGTCCCAGCTGTTAAACAATTTTCATTAAACGTCACATTAAAACGCAAGGAAATTTCCGGGCGCGACACGATGGCAAGGTTTGGTTGGTGTTCTTCCTCCGTAGACGAATAGATCAAGATATCGTCAACGAACACAACCACGAATTGGTCCAGGTACATGCGAAAGATACGGTTCATAAGATCCATGAACGTTGCCGGCGCATTGGTCAACCCAAACGACATCACTACAAACTCATAATGCCCATCGCGTGTACGAAAAGCAGTCTTTGGAATGTCCTCTTTCCGAACCCTCAACTGGTGATACCCCGATCTCAAATCAATCTTCGAAAAACACTTCGCTCCTCGGAGTTGGTCAAACAAATCATCAATTCTCGGCATGGGATACTTGTTCTTCACGGTCACATGGTCCTACTTCCGATAATCGATACACAAACGTAAAGACCCATCCTTCTTCTGTGCAAATAAGGCTGAAGCTCCCCATGGTGACGTACTTGGGCGTATAAAACACAAATCTTGCAACTCTTGTAATTGGATCTTCAACTCCTTCAATTTGGCCGGCGCAAAATGATATGGTGGCATAGAAATCGGTGTGGCACCCGGGATCAAATCTATCGCAAACTCAATCTCTCTCTTGAGATGTAACCCGGGTAACTCCTCCGGAAACACATCCGGAAAATCTCGTACCACTAACGGCAACTCACCACGTGCATGCACATTCTCATCAAGAGTCAAACTAGCCAACAATGCATAAATAGAATCTCGCTTGCTAGGTTCATAGAGATAAGGCTCGGCGTTCTCCAAAGAATTCAAAACAACCATCATCAGGTGAACAAATACGGACCCAGCGTTTAAAACAATCAATTACAGCATGGTGGGTAGACAACCAGTCTATACCCAAGATAATATCAAATCCAGTCATGCTCAACACAATAAAATCACATGTAAAACGGCGGTCAAGTATAAGAAGTTCACAATCTCTACATACGCGATCAAGTAGTGATCTCCCTCCAATAGGTGTCTCAACATGCAACGGTGGGTCTAACAAAATAGTCTCCAACCCCAAAGCACAAGTAAAGATGCAGCAATAAATGAATGCGATGCTCCAGAATCAAATAGAACACTTGCAAAGGAGTTGAATACGAGAAATGTACCCCTCACAATCGACGTGTCTTGAATGTCTGGATTCTGAGAAGTAGAAGGTGCCACTGCAGAGTTAATGTTATAAGCTCTAGCGGGAACTCTATGTCCTTGCATATACCAACCTCCACGTCGAGCAAAGTTCACTGGCGCCGAAGAACTAGCCCCTCTTTCGGCTTGAGAACCTTGAACCGAAGTGGCTTGGCGAAAATGAGATGGTTGTTGTTGTTGTGGAGCCCCAAAGGATTATTGCCCCCGTCCTTGTCCTTGCCTAGATTGCTGCACTGAGCCAACCTCACTATGTGCTCCTCCTCCTTGAGGACAAACTCTCGAAACATGACCCTCTTTGCCACATGCATAACAAACCTTGGGAGGCATCGGGCACTCAGAGCGAACATGTCCTGGTTGATTACATCGAAAGCATACACTTGGAGGCCTAGAAGCATTGCTCTGCGAGTCTGACGAAATAGGCGGCCTAAGATTGGAATGGCTCCTTTGAGACTGAAATTGTTCTCTCTGGCGCTTGCACCCTTGACTCCCAGAATTTCCCGAAGAAGAAGAATAATTAGGCATCACGCTTGATTGCCTTGGCTCCCAAACTCTAGAACCTCGCTGAGCCTCCTTGGGCAATTCAACACTTCTCGCACATTCGACAATGTCAGCAAAACTCATCTTATGTTGACTCACTACGAGCCTCTTAACTGAAGAGTGAAGACCTCTCTCGAAACGTCGACACTTACGGTCTTTCGAAGCCACGAGCTCCGGTGCAAAATGGGATAAGGTCTGAAACCTTGCAGCATATTCTGACACGGTCATGGTCCCCTATTCCAACCTCTCGAATTGCTCACGTAATTGTTCATGATAGGATTCTGAAAAATATTGGTTCTCGAAGAGAACCTTGAAGTCTGTCCATGTCAAAGTCTCCACATTTGGTTCATCGACCCTAGCTGCTTGTCTAGCGGCCCTCCGTGCATCCTTCCTTGACTCAAGGATTGACTCCCACCATTCGTTAGCCTCTCCCGTTAACTGACAAGCCACAATATTGACCCGAATATCATCTTCCACTATCCTCAAGGCGTTGAATAGTTTACGTATTTCAGAAAGCCAATGATTGGCTGCGAGAAAATCACCACCTTCGCCGCTGAATTGTGGTAGATTGTGACGATGAAACTCTCTCATAGCATTGATAGATCGGTTCCCAACATTGGTCCTTGAGGTTGGGTTCTACAAATTGGTCTCGGCAAGTGCCGCCACAAACTCTTTCGCAAACGTGCCCGGAACAACTGGCGGTTCATCGTTCTATTCTACTTCCTCGTTCACCTCCTCCGCATGAGGAACCTCTCTATGTTGGCTCGCAACATCCTCAAATGGTATTTCAAGATAGCGACCTCGGCCTCGGGATCCGCCTAATCTCACACCACGCCTAGGAGGCATCACGCTACAAAGTACAAATCACTAATAATGTTAATTAACCATGTATTACAAGGCCAATGCCTTAAACAAGTTTCCAACACGGGTCATCAGTTCTACATTACTCATAAACAATAAGAAGTGCAATGCAAATGGATGACATGCACACAAGCACACACATGTCTTTCATAAATGCGTTTTGAACCCATGAGACTCTAAGTCTCCCGACGGTCTCAAAGTATTCTAACTCATGCTCTGATACCAAGTTGTCATGCCCGTGATTTTAAGCAAGATAAACATTCACATTTTTAAATAAAATCTGCCAATTCCACGAAAATACTTCCAAATTATCATACTTGAAAATCTAATTAAATCCGTAAGTTTCAAGGATTGCAACCCAAAAGAAAGCACTCCCGGCCCAATAACCAAAATACAAGTTCAAGTGTTACAAAGGAATTGAGTTTGAGTATATGATTCCACAAAGGGGAGTTATTTTACATCTTTTCAAAAGAAATGGTCTAAAGATGATATATAACTCCTATCATGACATTCCTTCAAAAATATGCATCGCTATGCATCCATGCAAGCTCAAATCATGTCTCCGAAGCAGTACCTGAAAGAATGAAAGGGTGAGCCACAAAGCACAGTAGAGATGTCTATGCCAATATTATATGAATATGCAATGGTTTGGCATGGTTCATGAACAATCTATAATAACACGCGTATAACAATTAGTCCAAGTTTTCGAAGTATGATCACAGGATCTAGAGTATAAAACTACAAGTCAACCGTATAATCAACTCATGATTCTCATATCGATTCAATTATCACATTCCAACTAGCACCTCGCCTTTCAGTGACTAGACAATATTGAAATATCTTAATATATCTCCCGTCGGAGGCTAGATGTTGTATAACCGGCACATCTCCCGTCGGAGAGCCAAATATCGTATAACCGGCACATCTCCCGTCGGAGAGCCAAATATCGTATAACCGGCACATCTCCCGTTGGAGAGCCAAACATCGTATAACCGGCACATCTCCCGTCGGAGAGCCAAACAATATTTCGTGTCAATGCAAGGCAACCACCACGATACAATAATTTCCAAGTCATAATCGACAAGCCAAAGAAATAATGTACAAATGCTTAATCGTCAAATGGAATCCCAAAATCACGTATTCATCATCTAGATATGACCGAGAATAAGTGCAAATATTACCCTTAGAGGCCAACAATTTAAATATTTAATAATTATTTCAATTAAAAAAATATAAAAAGTTGGTAAAAACAGGCCCTACTACCGGTAGTAGAATATCTACTACCGGTAGTTCAAATGCTACTACCAAAACTACCACCGGTATTACCACAACTACTACCGGTAGTACCACTGCTACTACCGATAGTAAAACCTACTGCCCAAAAATTCGAAAACTGGAAAAAAACAGTACTACCGGTAGTACAAACCCTACTAACGGTAGTAAAACAATCTGGGCGAAAATTTCCAGATTTTGACAGATTTTCTAACTTCCATTTTCAAGCTTTAAATCAACAACTAAGCTCATCAAACACCAAAAACAAGTCATAAACACATATTAGAGGCACGAGATCCCTACCTAAAGCGTCGGATCGAAGGATTTGAGCTTCCAAAACAAGCCCTAACCTCCAATGGTGGAAAACCTCGAACTAAACTCCTTTCAAGCGAAAAGAACGCGATCAAGCTTGAGATATCTTCCGTATACGAATGATTCTTCAAAGATCCAAGAGAAAATTTGATGTAGGAGCAAGGATTTGTGGAGAGGTTTAGAGAGAGAGAGTGTGTGTAGAGAGTAGAGAGAGGGAAAGAGTGGGAAATGGTCTTCCACTTTCCCCAAAATCTGATATAAACTCAAATAAACTCCAATTACACTCACACCCCTCAAGTTTAAGACATGCTACCCTCAAACCCTTAGTCCAACTTTCACCACACATAAATCCCAAGTCATTTTTATACAAAAATTTTAATAAACCACCACTTAAACCACATTCCGGAAAAATAATTTATTTATTTTATTTATTTATTTCCGGGTTCTCACAGCCTGAACATGGTGCAAAGCTCGAAGTCTTGTTTTGTCAAACAACATTAACTCTTTAAACCTTCTTCTTACCGTCTATTCCTTTGGCACTATGCATTCTGCAATGACCCTTAAAAATTAGATTTGTAGCTCAATCAGAAGTACGACCTCCATACCATACACCAAGGAATATGGTGATGCCCTATTAGGCATTCGGATTAACATTTTGCATCCCCTAAAGCCAACAGTAACTGATCAGGTCAATTTTTGGTAGACCCTAGTATCTTCTCTAGAATATTCTTGACATTCTTGTTTGCCACCTCTATGGCTCCAGTTGCCTGGGGATGGGTTATTGATGGCTTATGTGCTTGGATTTCGTTCTCTTCCAACACATTCTAGTACCACCCCCTTAAAGTGTAGACCATTCTTTGATATCAGTTTGTGTGGCACTTCATACTTGTAAATTATGCTCGATTGTATGAATTGAGCCACCTCAATGGTCGTAAGCATTGCATAAAAGGCCACTTCCACCCACTTAGTGACATAGTCGGTGGCCACAAAAATTTTCTCGGTTGGTGATGATTTTCAAACTTGGGTAAGGTGTAGGATATGATTTTCTGAGGTAGAGAGGTAAGAGAGTTAGGGTTTTGGTTTGAATTTGGGAATTTGAGAGAGAGATTAGGGCTTTGAGAGGAATTATAGAGAGAGGAAGAAAAAAATTTCATGCTTTAGGGGTTTTGTGGAAAAGAAAGATTTGCGATTGGGGGTATTTTAAAAGGGCTGATTTGGGATTTTTTTTTTGAAAAAAGCTTGCTCTACCGATGTGAATTGGTCATCTACTGATAGAGGATGGAACTGCTTGAAATTATTTTTGAAGCTCTACCGGTAGGAATTGGTCCTCCACTGGTAGAGAATGGTTATGACCAATTTTTCACCGAAAATTTTTCTTCTTCATTTTCCCAAACCAACTGCTTAATATCATTGACAACACTCCTCAAAACACCTCCGAATATCAGGTTCCTTGCGGCTTTCACAAAAACGTTAAGGAATTAGACTCGGTTTAAATTTTTTAGAATGGGGAACGTATTTGTGGTTTATATCTAGAAAGATGGCCTTGTATCCTTTCATTCTATACATAATGGATTCCAAAATGATGCATGTGAGATTTTAAAATGAAATAGAGCATGGCATTTATTAGAACATGAACTGATAGAGTGCTACATGGGATGTGACAAAATAAATCTTCATTGTATATGGTCAACTCACTCAATCACACATCCTATCCTAAATTGATCAAAATGGTTCATGTTTATGCAAATGGTTCTTGCGACTTTCAAACCTATCGAGCATATGCTAAGCAACTTATGGCGCACAAATGTACTAAATACAAGGGAAGTGCAACAAAAATCTGGAAAAAAAAATTGGGGCTAAAGTGTACTAACCCCTCACCCCAATTTGAAATGTGCATTGTCCTCAGTACATAAAGACAATTAGCAATGAAAGCTCAAGAAGGAAATAGTAGTACCTGAGAGGTGGAATGTCAACCACCGAATACCTCAACCAAGTATGAGAATTTCTTGCAATACATTAGCAGATTAGAAAAATGGAAAAAAAAATTAGTAAAGCAAATCATTAGTTGCCTCTAATGCATTGCTAAGTTTAACATCTTCAGCTGGACGCAAGGCCACTTGAGTAGAAAAGATATGGCAAGAACCATCTACATAAGCAGCCACAGAAATGAACTAAGCAATGACAAATTAGTTAGCCTGATAGATTGGATCACTCTAATCCTTAACGGATTCCTCTTGCTGAACGTTTTGAAGAAAGGTTTCAGACGTTGGCCATTCACCTTAAAGCAATTCCTATTGGCTGGCTTTTCTATCTCAATTTCTCCATGAAGGAAGATGATTTTCACAAAGTATGGACCAACCCAGCGGGATCTCAGTTTCCCAAGAAAAAGATGGACCCTCCGATTGTACAGCAAAAACTTTCTAGCCTGGAACAAAGGTCATACGCACAATGTTTTTGTCATGAAATACTTTGACCCCAAACTTATAGATATGGGCATTATCGTACACGTTTGTGGAAATTTCTTCAAGCTCGTCAAGTAAGAGCTTCCTTTGGTCACTAGCTTGGGGCAGGCAAAAATTCAATTGTTTAATGGCCCAATATGCCTTGTGCTGCATTTCCACTAGTAAGTGGCAAGCTTTTTCCTAAACTGGTCAGAAGGGAGACATGCCTAACATAGTTTTAAAAGCAGTACAGTATGCCCCCAATGCATTGGTCAGTCGGAGAGACCAATCGTTATGATTAGGATTCATGATTTTCTCTAGTACTTGCTTGATTTCTCAATTGGCCAACTCACCTTGGCTATTGGTCTGGGGATGGTAGGCAGTGGACCCCGTACTTGTTCATTAAAGTTTCCGTGGGCCTATTACAAAAGTGCTTGTGTTGATCACTAATCACTGCCTTGGCCATCCCAAATCTTGCAAAGTCTTTTAGCAATTTTACCATGACAAAGTGACCATTAGTGCGAGTACGGATGGCTTTGACTCATTTGGACATGTAGTCCACAAAAAGAAGGATAAATATGTGCCCATAAGAGATGGAAAAAGGACTCATGAAATCAGTACCCCAACAATCAAAGACTTTAATAACAAGGATGGGGATTAGGGGCATCATGTTTCTACAGGAAAGGGCACCCAATTGTGGGAAGTGATCACAAGCCTTGCAAAATTCAAAGGCATCCTTGAACAAATTTGGCTAGTAAAAACTGTACTATAGAATTTTCACAATGGTCTTTTTCGAAGACGAATGACCTCCACAAGCCTCGGTGTGGCAAAAGGTTAATATATTCCTTTGTTCATCATTCGGTACACACCGGCGGACAATTTAGTTTGGACAATACTTGAACAAATACGAATCATTGAAGATGAATCTCTTCATCTCAACTAAGAACTTTCTCATGTCTTGAAGAGTTCAATGTTTAGGAGTTGTCCCAGGCTAGGTAATTGAAAATGCTGGCATACCTCGAGCAACTCATCAGGGAAGGAGTCAGGAATAGGAAGATTGGTGGTGTGGTCCTCAAATTCGAGGCGAGATAGATGGTTCAAAAACACATTCTCAACTCATTTGTTATCCTTGATTGTCAAATCAAACTCTTGTAGAATAAGTATCCACCAGAAGAGACACGCCTTGGCGTCTTGCTTGGTCAATAGATATTTTAGAGTTGCATAGTCAGTATACACTACAATGGGTGACCCAATGAGGTAAGATTGAGACTTTTCTAGTGCAAAAACAACCGCCAATAGCTCTTTCTTTGTGGTGTTATATTCAATTGGACATCATTCAGGGTCTCGCTAGCATAAGCAATCGCATGAGGAATCTTACCTCGTCGTTGGTCGAGCACATCGCTTATGGCTAAGTCGCTTGCGTCACACATCAGCTCAAAGGGAAAACTCCAATCTGGTGGCTACATGATTGAAGGAGTGGTAAGGCTAACTTTAAGTTTATTGAAAGCCTCCTCACAATCTGGCATCCACTTGCAAGATGTAGCCTTGGTAAGCAACCGACACAAAGAGTGAGATATAGCACTATTATTTTGAAAAAACGCTGGTAGAAATCTGTAAGGAAAGAACAGACATCCTTTACTCACTTAGGGATGGGTAGTTTAGCAATAAGCTTAACCTTGGATTTATCTACGTCAATTCCATTTGAAAAAACAATAGGATCGAGGACAATACCTAGGGTGACCATAAAATGGCGTTTTTCTTATTTTAGCTTGAGGTTTGTCTCTTCATATCTCACAAGAACCCTCTCAAGGTTTGCTAAGAATGACTCGCCAAAGATAGAAAAATCATCCTTGAGTAGTTTGACAATTTTCTCAATCATCTTGCTAAAAATACCCGTCATACACCTAGAGAAGGTCCCTGGTGCATTGCACAGCCCAAAAGGCATGTCGCGATAGAAAAAAGTGCCAAACGGATAAGTGAATGTCATCTTTGCTGGTCTTCCAAAGGGACCTCAATTTGATTGTATCTAGAATAGCGATCTAGAAAGAAATACAAAGAATAATCGGCTACCGGCCGTTCCAATATCTAGACGATGAATGAAAGTGGGAAGTGATCTTTCCTCGGACAACTTCCTTGTATTGAGGGGAGAATCTAGGCCATCCTGAAGAATCTTAGTCTTCGGTAAGGTTTTATATCTCCTTATTACATTTTTTTTTTCAATTTAACCTTATGCATTATTAATACTTGTGGCCTTTACTTATTTGTTCTCCCATTTTTTTTACTCGGATAAAATCATCTTTATAGACTTTTTTAAAAATCGTGAAGTTAGTGTGCCACTGTGGGCACTTTCCATCAGATGCGTACCAATGCGCATCACCGTTAGACACGGGGCAATAGGTGTCAAGATGGATGGTTAGTCGAAAGCTAAACTCAAAAATAGTCATGAGATTTAATTTAGCTCTTTAAATTTGATTTTTTGCATCGCACGGCACTTGCATCGATGGATAAATAAGCCATGTTCTCAAAACTCCTGGCAGTTTATGCAAACAAGCCTTTGGCTATGATAAAGTCATAAGTATCGTTCGACTGTCATCTTGTACAAAAATTGGCAACATGAGGTATATATTGACTTTACGCTAGAGGTACCTTCGAGGGTATTAGTCTTTTGCACTATAGAAATCTATAGAACTTTTCAAAATTAGGACAAGCACCATTGTAGGACAATGAATGACTACGTACCTAGAAAACCCTTTAGGAATAATTGTGGTACAACAATAGTGAAGCAATCGATGCAAACGGACCCGAGTCTACTCGAAATGAAAATTTATAGTTTGTTTCATATCTTGATATGACGCCCAAATACGCGAGTAAAATATGAACTGTGGTAAACCTGGGATTCCTCAAATCAAAGTTTCACTTTCATTAAACCTAGAATCCCTATGTCATTGAAATTTTGACGTTTGGAACAAAGACAGGGAATGCAAAAGCTCTAGTGTACACAATTTGTGTTTCACGTCTATTCTAAAGTTCAATGTAAGCGTAAGTTTGATATTGGATGAGATAGATAACAAAAGTAGTGCCTCACGATCTTCCTTCTATACCACCGGGATGATTTCGCTTTATGTCATTTTTTAGGATTTTTATTTCTTTAGCCAACAATATTTAGAATGGACAAACGTGAATATGAAAAAATAAGTGTTGAATGACGATATAGGATGCCTAAAATCTTCCCTACTCAGAACAGCAAATCCAGAGTCATTTTCAAAACAAAATCAGATTTCATACATCATTACTTCTAAACACTTTGTCTAAAGGTCTTTCCTTCAGAAATAACTTTTGGAGTAATCTGATACACCCAAACTTTATTTTTCTACAAAACAAAAACAAAGTCACAACTATCTAGCTCGAATATTTTCTGTCACATTAAATCACTAGTTCATCATCTCGAACACTTGCTCCAAAGGGCGAGGTAAGGAAGTTTTCCGAACACGATAAAAGTTAACACCAAATATTTTTGTAACTAACCAACATAATACGTAATTTTGTTGTGTATCGTACTTGCCAACTTGTAACTACACCAAAATATTACGTAATAAATATCATAAAAATTTGTAACAAATGAACTAAAAAAGTAAGAACAACCCAAATAATAAAACATAGCAGATGAATCATAAGATTCGTAACTAAACATAGGTACGTACAATAGGAGCTAAAGGTTGTGCTTTGCATGATGGCCTGGATTTGGATTTGGATTTGTGTTTGAAATATATAAATATTGAAATTGATTCAGAAGCTGTAATTCATTTGATGGCGAAGATCTAGGGAGAGGAATCATAAACCATATACTCCTATTAGAGAATGTATAGATGTTCAAATATTGTCAATTTAAAATGATTTGAAGTAAAACATTTGATTTGATACAACATATGAAATATGAAATTTAGTCTTGACAAAAATAAATTTACATTTCAAATATTGTTCAAGACGGTTTACAGAGTGACTAGACTACATGAACCATGATTTGTTTCTTCCACGACATTATTGTAGACTGAATAACTCGGGTTTTCACTCCCGTTTCTGATGTCAAAATCTAGGAACAAAAAATAGCACCATGAACAATGAAGCTAAATAGACCCCTATTCATGAATATGACAAATATAGATAATGCACAGTTTGTTAAGAGCAGTAACACCTAAGTTTGGGAAATAGATGAAATCAAGTATAGATAATGCACATTTTGATTGTTTATGAAATCAATAAAATTGTTCCTGTCTGTATTTATAAAAATATTATTTAGATTAAGTCCTTCCCGATATGTTTTTGAGCCGATTTTAAGCGGGTATCCTTAAAAAATATGTTTTAAACACATTAAACAGTTTGGATCATTAAAATTTAATCAGAAAATAAGAGATCCGCTTTTAAGCAAAATGAGGGGTCCCTTAGGCCTTATTAGAAGTTTTATATATATGTGGGTGTGATGTAACAACACAAAACTAATGTACATTGAAATTTTGCGTAATACGTATTATTCGTCATTAGAATTTCTGAGTCCTTACGAATAAGGAGGTGCAAAAAAAAAAAAAAAATGAAAACTTTGCTTGGATTTTAAAAAGCGATTAGGGGTTTTGAATGAAGGTTAGGAAGAACAAAGATTTTTGGCTCATGGCTTTCTTTTATCTCTTTCTTTTCCTCTCCTTTTATGGTTTTAAGCTTGTTTCTTTTTAAGAGGTTCCTAGATGGTTTTATGATTGTCCAATATATTTGCCCTCATTTTACAGATTATAAGCACCTCCTGACACTGGAAAAACGATTGGGCAGTCTCATAAAGTCTTCATGCTCAGTTCATGTTGATTTGTAGAAATTGCCCTTATTTCAAAGTGAAAACCAGTCATTTTGCCCGAGCGACAACCACTTGGTAACGACTGCTACATATCTCGAGCCATACCGAATTCAGAATTTGTCAGTATTTTTTTTGCTGTTGTAATGTTTGATCTAGCAGCCGCATTGTTGATCTGGCAGTTGCAACCTCACACACACAACCGCGATTTGTCTCGATGGTTTGAGACGGCCGTAATGTTTTGATCTGACAACCACATCGTTGACATGGCAGTCGCAACCTGGCATTGGCAGCCGTGATCTGTTTTCTAGTGACCACGAGGTTGGATTTTGGGTCAAGAAATGAATTTGACACTTGGGCCTTCAATATTCTTATTTAGGTTCGTGGGAGACCCCGCCATGTATGCTGCCACCCAGAACCTTGCGACCTAACCGGGCAAGTCAAAATCCGTCATATTCAGAGTAACATTGGAGCGTTATCATATCACAATTTGAATTCTGTAAACAACTCGAAATATCAACTTAACTGTGTATTTTTGTCAAGCACTAATGGGTGGGTAAATGATAGCCTTCCCGGTGAGGCATAATAAGTAGGGGTGTACAAAAAAAACTGAAAAAATCGCTAAATTGGACCAACCGGACCAAATCGGTCTTTTTATATTAGTTCCGTAGTTTAGTAGATTGATTATGGTTCTAAAAAAATTAGAACCGGATATTATGGTTTGGTCCATGGTTTTATAATTACAAATCGTGGTTCGAATAGAACCGGAGCGATTAAAAAAAAAAAAATATATATATATATATATATATATATATATATATATATATATATATATATATATACCAAAAAAGTTACAATCCTTCTATTTTCAAAATAAAAAACTCTTTCATTCTCAATCTAGTTGCGTTCTTCATAAACTTATTAGATGTATAAATTCAAATTTTAAGATTAATGAAGTTGATGAAATTATTATATTGTGTATTTTGTTCACAATTTTAAAAAACTAGTGTTATTCTATTCATATTTTTTTTAAATTTTTTTAATACTAATATGGTTTAGAACGGGAACCAGAACCAAAACAGACCACTCTAATGGTTTGGTTTTGGTTTGGTTCCATATGTATAATGGTCTGGTTATGGTTTTCAATTTTTTAAAACCATTAGATATGATTTAGTTCTTGAATTTTTATAAAACCGGTTCAATCTGGACCATGTACACCCCCTAATAATAATAAGACATCAATAACTATGATTGTTTGACAAAGTTTTACACACAAAATTAAATTGTATTCGGATTTAGGGAGGATGCTTTGGGTTTGGGCTCCCATTATCCCGGACATGAATAAGCTATTTGAATTTATTCTCCCTACAATAATCAAAAGCTTCTAAATTATGATTCATTTTAATATCATCTTCCAGAATCCAAACCAACTTACAATTAAAAACATCATCCAAATTCTTACAAATTTACAAATTAAAACACAAAATGAGTAGGAAAAAAACAGACGCTCACCCACAAGGGTGCCGTAAGAGGATAAGCTTATGGTTTTTGTCCTTCGGGTGCCAAATTACCACTGACAACAGTAGCAACCAGAACCCCAACCACCTCCGCTCCAGCCACTGCCCCTGCCTGGGCCAGCCCCCCGAAGCTCACCGCCGACTCAACCTCTCTCTCCGCCGTTTCGATTCCCTTCTCCGCCGTCTCAATTCCTCTCTCCGCCGCCTCGATTCCTTTCGTCGCGCTCTCGATACCTTCCTTGATTACCTCTTCAGCTTCGTCCTCCACCTTCTTCAGCTTCTTCCTCAGTCCGAATATTGGTATGTCCTGCGCCATCGACGGCAACTCCGCCGCCTTCAGCGTCGTTGACGCGGCTGTCAGCAAGAGCAACCACTGTCTCCGGCCCGAAAGTGCGGTGGTGCGGGATGAAGGCGCAGGTTCAGGAGGGTGAGCCGCACAGGAGATAGGACGGGGAGAGCGAGCCTGGAGTGAATGGAAGATACTTGTTGCCATAGGAACTGGGTGGTTTGTTTCACGGGGACGACGAAGCTGATCCTGGGGAGTTTATAGGAAGGATATGGTTCCTGTGAGAAGACACAATAAAATGACAAAATAGCCCCTCGCTTACTCATTTCTCGTCCGGTTGATCGGTAATATGCGGTGGTGTGGCATGATAACAGCCAAGTGCTTATGTGGACAATTACTATCCCTGTTTCTGCATCCAAAAGAAATAAAAAAAAGTTTTACTCCCTTTATTAAATTTTTCGCTAGTTTGCCACTGTTTCTGCCATGGGTTTGGCCAGGGAACAGGTTGGACCAGAGCCGCTTGGGCACAGCCGATCCATAATTTGGTCGGGTCATTACTGCTCGGCTCACTCATACATGTTAGTCCCGTCATGCTGATTAGTCCCATGATCGTCAAATGAACTCAAGATCAGGGATGGTTTTTGCATGGGGCAAACTTGAGTTTGCACATAAGAACACTGAATCTGTAATTCCCTGATTTTCAAACACGTTAGTTTATAAGAAAGTAAACAAAATTCAAATATTCATCATTTCATAAATAAAGAAATTACATTGTTTGTGGTTACAAAACAAGAAATACCGCTATAAAACCCTTCAAAAGACATTTACCGAAACAAGTACTTTAAATGGAGATTCCAAAGCTCTTATCATATTCTAAGTAAGCTACAGTTCGATATGTGCCCTTTTTTATTAGTCAATATTAACATTGACCTATTGCTCCAATTCTTCACCGCCGTCTTCGGTATTGGCGTGAAATGCCAAAGATAAATAAATATGTACCATGAGATATGAGACTCAATAAGTAACCATACTTTTATATTCCCTTTTAATGAAATGATATGTGATACGTGCGTAAATGTGTATATTTTCGCCACCCAAACTACATTTGTTAAGTCCTTCGGGCCATATTATTATTGAATTTGGTTGCTTTGATCACTTCAGGGTCATGAAGTGAGAGGAAGACAAAAAAATACAACAGAGGAAGACAAAAAAATACAACATTCTAAGGCAATTTGTTCGGATGACACAAATCCCATCTGGACGCAACTCAGTACACCTTTTTGCCCAAATTTCTCAACTAGATGTCCAAACGGCACTGAAGTTAGTCCAAATGGATCTCTCTCTACCACTGACAGGACGTCAACACAGAATAGATACGTCAACAACTGCCCTACAAATGTCTAGACGAGAAGAACATGCATCTGGACGGGCCATCGCCCCAAGCTCTGTCATGATTACTTCAGCTTTAGTTGCAAATGCTGGAGATGTCCGGATGGGCCAGACATACGTCCGGACGGATTCAAAATGCAATCTCAGGATAGGTTGTCCATACAGCTGTTCGGACGACCGTGACTCTCGTCCGGACGGATTAGGACAGCTAAGTTGTCTATAAATAGGGAAATTACAAATTTCTTTCATATTTTCTTGATTTTAGAAAGCAATATCATATTAGAAAGCTAACTTCCAGAGGAAGGAAGTTCCAGAAGGGATAGGAAGTGGTAGAAAGAGTGAAAAATCTAGTGTGCATTGTAATCTTGGTAGTTAGGTCATTGTAATGCGGAGCTACACTTTTATATCAATGGAATCAAGTTCAATGGCCGACTAGTCGTCTATCTGGGGAAAAGATGGAGCCCCAACTTCATGTAATGTGAATTTCTTTCTAACTTTTGAATTTCATTATTCGGATTAAGGTTGTATGAAATACAACTCAAACTTTTTACAAAAGTCTTCTTCTTCTTCCTAAATATTTCTCGTGTTTTCATGACATACAACAAGTATTTCACTGATTCGTGCAACTCGACTAAGATAAATTATACCTTGTAAGACACGATGTGCTATCAAACGATTCATGCCTTCGAGACGGGTCATGCTGGTAAGATAGTCCATGCTAAGCTACGATAATCTATGTCAATTGGTAAGTAACTAATGTCCATAGAAAAAATTTGCGTGGACTTGCTACCTGCGAGGTGTTTGACGGATCCAGATAATGAACAATAAATAGTTTGAAATTATTATTGCAAAGGGTTGCAGTGGATTCAGCCCTTGATCTTTTCTCTCTCAAACTTTTAATATTTATGTTACTTTTCTGTATTTCCATTCTTAGTTAACTCAAAAATCAAACTTCATTTTTAAGAATTGCAAAATGAAGAAAACCAAATAACCCAAACCTGACAGATAAAACCTAATTCAATTTCTTCAATGGCTACGCTGCAACAATAGAGATCTAGTTGTGTAGTTAATTTCTTCGCTTGTGCCTTGTAGTAATGGGCTTGGTAATGTCCATCTGAGATCGAGAGTGGATGATGATACCAGATTTTGCCCATCTGATCAAAACCATCATGAAATATGCTATCAGAAAAGGCTCAGAAAACTTATGTACAAAATGGCTACTTTGTCTTTTATTGAGCCAAAGACGCATGGGATTATCTAAAGACCGAAAAACTTTACCGGAGACATTTTCAATCACTGAGCAGCCCTGTGAACATGATTTGGACGATACTTGAGCAGACTCATAGGGTTCCACAGAGTCTGAGTATAAATGAGCATTTTACCCCTAAACGAGCAGTTCATTAGGAACGAGCTTCAAATATCAATGTAATCAACCCGGAACGGCTCTACAATGTGTAGAAGGATATTAATGTGATCGAGGACTCAATCAGGTGGAATGGGCTTCAAATATCAATCCAGTCAACTCAGGATGGCTCTACAATATGTAGAAGGATATTAACGTGATCTAGGACTCAATCGGGTTGTGTCATTAGGCTTGAAGACAGTTTGAACGTAAAAAGATAATTTTGCCCTTCTAAGTCAAACTAGATAAGATGGAGCATCTAACTAGATACGATGGAGCCGTGGCGATTTCACTGCCCTGATTTTGATAGAGAATCTCACTACAAAGCCATTGAAGTGCCTTGTAGGTCAATTGAATGTTTCAAGAGCTAACCTGAAAAAATTTGATAAATAGATAAACAGAGGGCTTCGTTGTCTTTGCACAGACTAGAGCACCATTCACAAGACAACTTCACAAAATTATGAAAACCTCATACTATTGACCAGTACGACGATATAAGTCCACTGATAGTGACTGGGACAAAATCAGACGATGACGACAGTTTTCGATTGTTCAGAACAAGACATTAGGAGCACGATTGTCGAGCCAACATATTCAAACTTAAAGGAGCACATATTATTGATCAGTATGACGATACGAGTTCATTGACCATAATCGACGTTCAATCTGAGGTCGATAAGTCAAGAAGTCGCATTTTAAAATATTTTGTGATATGTCGGCAACAATCCGAGAGTATGAATTATGAGATGACATTTTCAAATTCAGAGGGACAGATATTGTTGATCATTGCATCGTTACGAGTTCAATGGCTGTATCTGAGATCTGATCTGAGTTTGTTTGGAGTTCCAGGGTAAAAATTCAATGTTTTAGAGCACGCATGAAGCCTAAGGGCAATTTGGTCTGTGACTCACCAGGGCGCATGGTGGTGCTGGTGGAGATATTTTGACATTGGTTGGAGTTTCAAAGTAATATCAATACGGTTATTACTTAATAGGAAGGGTCTAATGCTATTAGGGATGGCAATCTCATCCAATCTGATCCGCCCTGCTTCGGTCCCTGTCCCGAACGAATCGGAGATTTGGAGATTTTTTTTGAGATCAGATCGGATTCGGTGAATGATTTTTAAAATTTTTTGGAGAACAGGTAGGATGCGAGTCCGTGTATCCTCGCTCAGCCCCGTTCCGTTAACCCTTACTTAAAAATATGTTAGGGGATTTAAGATTTGTTGATTTTAGATTTTTTACTTTTGTGTTGATAAAGTTATGTCTTACGTTGTAATACATTGATGCAAAATTATACTATGTAATATTTTTTTTTGTCAATTTGTTTTACAATGTAAATGATATCCTCACATGAATAGTCCCTATCTAGGATATAGTTTGTCATTGATTCCTATTGATTACTCATAGTCCTTATTTTAGTTTATGCTATTGCATTTTTTTGTTTGTTAGCTATAATGGCTATTGTTTATGACTATGTTAACTATTATTTAGAACTCCTTCATTTAATATTATTTGATTTGCTTTTTATTTTATTTTATTTTATAGTTTCAATTTTTTTTAAGTCATAAACTCATAGTTCTTAATTTTATTTTTTAAAATTAGAAATATTAGTTTTTTTTTTAATTTTCGGATATCCGTTCCCCATTCAGAGATATCCGTTTCTCGTTCGGGGCGGGAGTGGAGGGAAAAACTAATCCACATTCGGGGATCAGGATGAGCATGGAGATCGGATATGAATTCGGAGATCGGAGGCAGGGACAACACTATCTGCCTCCAATCCGCCTCGTTGCCATCCCTAAATGCTATTGGCTTAGGACTTCTATAAATATAAGGGCTAAACTATAGCTTGAGGATCATATTTTTCACCTCTCTCCCTAATAAAGGTCAGCCAAAAACTTTGAAAATCCGGAGGCAAACTCAATTGTGGTACAAAAAACCTAAGAGGCTGAAATCAAGACAGGAGACCCTTCTTAAATTTTGTTTCATCTCCTCATGTTTTCCTTCTCCCATACTAATTCCAAAGAGCCCAAAACCCTTTTAAACTTTCTTGAGTGTACTTCCTCCAAGTAGTTCCCAACTCTTTATAAGCTCCAAACACTCTGTATCAGAACGAGATTAGATTTAGGATTATTAGTTAAGATTTTGATCAAAATATAAGCAAAGACTTTGTCTGTTTGAATTGCGAAAAGATCCAAACGTACTCTCATTTTAGCATAGCTTGGAATAAGATGAGGATTCAATGTCCTTTGTACGTAAGGTTATGATTTTACCTAGTCATCCATTCATCTTTCATTTTACTGTGATCCACGAAGATTGAATATCAATACAAGGTAACGCTCCAACAGCCTCCTTATTTAGATTCAGATTTCTTTTAAAAAATCTCTTGTTTTTTTTATCTTTAATGTGAATATCATGCCCAAAAAAAACCGTCACTCATATCTCTAGGACATATTTCTAGAATCTCTGGTCCGCACTTCTAGAATACTCGAAGCGTCGTTTTTGCTAAAGGTCAAAATTATGATAGTCGGAGTCGGCCTATGCCGGGTACATTTTGTGATTTCGACCGAGTTGGGATTTCTATTCCAATAACTCGACAACAAAAGTGGCATATCATTTGTTTTACCCCTTCGATACCTGCCATGCGCGTTCTTAATTTTTATTATATGAATCCCGATGGGAACAATATTCACATTGACAGCATACCATTATTGGCACCCGTTGCACTTAACTTCTAATTTCCCCTCTTCCCATTTCCCGTAACCTTTTCTATTTTTATCCCTTTTTGCCACTTTCCTGTAACTATCTTTTTCTTTTTATTTCTTTTTAAATCAATAAACAAAAATACGTTATTTCATATCTAAGTAATATGAATAGCGGTCATTAGCTCACACTGACACACTATCCATATCACCTACCTAAAGTTCTGATAATGTCAAAATTTGCGAACATGGGTGTTTTAGAATAAAAATTTAACAAGCGATGCATGTTATCTTTTCACGACAGATTATTGTGATCGAAATGATATTTACCATATTTCGTAATTTGGACCGTCAGTGAACTAAGTAGCTAACGGGATGAAGAATCAAGGACAAATAAATTTAAGCAAACACGTGTCCTGCTAGAAAATTGAGAAAATATAAATAGTTGTTATGCTGTCCATGTCTCTCGGTCTTTAGTCTTGATAATCTCAAATGAAAGTATGATATGCAAATCGTCAATTTCTATCGGTTTGCTTGTCGTGCTTTCTCGAAAGATTATCAGGATGGTGTTGACACTTTGCACTAGATTAATCTTGAAATTTTCGAAAAGCTGGTGATTTAGGTAGTCAATGAAAATGTGATAATGGCTTATTTGGTTTGGACTGGAACAACATATAGCATTTTCGAGAAAGGTTAATATGGTAATTCATCCATAAAACAAGAATCGAACTATTGTTAAACTTGAAAGTTTCTATGTCGGGAATTTAAAGTACCTAGCATCTCAGGAACAGAAACATGACGTGTAAATGCCAATTTGTATATCATGTTTTAGTCAAAATTAAACATATGTTGATTTTGACATTATGTCACAGAAAGCTGAATTGCGCAAGCCGAGGCCATGCCCTTGCATCTTGTTTCACATCTTATCCTATTATACATTGAATCACTCGATGTTTATTTACTTTGGCCAGGGATAATTAAAGAGAATTAATATCAAAAAATTAAGTACCAAAAGGGTGATGCTGGGTGCCTAACACTTTCTCAACTCGTAATAGTAAATTCTTGGACCTATCTCTATTTCAAGATCAGATTTCTAAAATAAGTAATTTTATAAAATAAAATCGTATTTCTGAGTCAAAATTAAAATATTTTTTAAAGGCATCTTCTTCGGAAATCAAGACTAGAACTGATCTTCTCCATAATGCCTCCGAAACCATTGCCTCCCTCATCCTTGCCTCCAAAGGGCTTGAACACCAGTGATCGATGTAAAAAGCCAAAGAAGTCTTGCATTGGCATCGGTGACTCGTGACTCGTGATGTTGCTATCGAGGCTCAAGCGAGATCGAACGATTTGGTCATTGACAAAGAAAATCTAGGGTTCGAAGAGTTGCATTGAGTCTAAGTGGATCGTGATGACCGATGAGAGAGATGGAGGAGGGAAAGGTCCAGAGTGATTTTTAATGTCTTGTACTATTTTTTATCATGATTTTAAACAAACTGTGATGAACTATCTTTCTTCTTTTACTTTTTATCACTCTTATGATAAATCGTAATCTATTACTTTTTATCATGTGTACAAATAAAATGTAATTTTTATCTCGCTTATGATAGCAACGTAATTAAAATAATGTATTACTTTTTGTCACGCCTATGATAAAGCCTAATTAAAATAAAGTATAACTTAAAATAGATAATTATTTTTATTATGCTTATGATAAAATATAATCTATTATTTTTTATAACGTTTACATGTAAAATATTCTTTTTATTACTCTTATGATAAAGTGTGATTAAGATAATCTATTATTTTTTATCAAGCTCACAAGTAAAATGTGATTAAAATAATACTAATAATCACAGTTCCACTGAAATTGCTATTAGAACAGTAGCTACTACGGTTTTATTAAAAATTATGATTAAAATTTTATATCTCATTTCTTTACCACGCTTTTATAACTTTTGGGTTGGGCAAAAAGGGTGCCTAGCACCTTCCCCTTTTCGGACCCCTAGCTACTTGACTTTCAGAATCTCGAGATGGTTTCTTCATTCCTAGAATCAAGTGAGGGCTCCAAATCTAAAAGATATGTCACACAGATATCTTCCAAAACGGTATTGCCGGAATGCATGTCTTGAGTTTGCAATTAAAGATCAAAACATTCGGTGCGGGCCCTGTGCCGCATTAGGCACGTATCCACACAAGGGATTTGTGATTAACTTTAGGGCAAAACTAAATAAACCTTCATTAATTGAAACCCTGACCTAGTCAATAAAAATTGCTATTTTTTGTTTACTTGGAAAGAAAAATAATTAATACTTAAAAAAATAAGTTGACAATGGGAAAAACTAATAAAAATTTAAAGTAACTAAGGCATTAGATGCACACCCAATAATTATTTTCACTATATATCTTTATAATCATTGTCTCTTTCCCAATATTTTCTAGCTGATAATTGAAAGGTCAACAATTTACACTACAACAAATTGGACAAACGGCGACCAGAATAGCAATGGACCAAAAAACGCGTCGCCGTTGAGTATGTAATGGCGACACACTTTGACGAACTCATCGGCAATTCTGGTCGCTAATGATTAGCTCGAATAGATTGGTGGGAGAATTGTTGCCGACTAAATTTGCTATACTTTTGGCGATGAGAATTGTTGTTGCCAAAAAGTCTTTACGTTTGGCGACCCGGGTTTCGTCGGCAAAAGTTATTTCACTTTGGCGATGATACTTTCGGCAATGAGAATTGTTCTCGCTGAAAAGTCCTCACGTTTGGCGATCCGAGTTGCATCAGCAAAAGATATTTCATTTTGGTGACGATACTTTTGGCGATGAGACATGTCGTCGCCAAAACGTCTTCACATTTGGCGACGTAATTTGCATCGCCGAAAACTATACTTTTAGCAATGGAAAATTTTGTCGCCGTAAAGTATACTTTCAGCAATGAAAAATATTATCGCCGAAAAAATGTCACGTTTGGCGATACGATTTGCATAGCTGAAAAGTATACTTTTAGCGATGAGACATGTTGTCGCCAAAAAGTATATTTTCGGCGATGAGCAATGTTGTCGCCATCGCAGTTGGCGACACCATTTGCATTGCCGAAAATTATACTCTTAGCGAGGAGAAATGTTGTAGCTAAAAAGTATACTCTTAGCGATGAAAAATGTTGTTGCCGAAACAAATTCACATTTGGCTATGCGATTTGACGATCGCATCACCGAAAAGTACATTTTTAGCGATGAGATATGTTGTTGCCGAAAAGTACTCTCATTCTCTTGAAAATTTGTGTTGATCGAGTCAAAGTTGTTAATCTCGTACCAGGTGTACCGGTTTTGTTATTGGTACTGTACGTACTGATACTGAAGCATATCGGAGTACCGTGCCGGATTTATCTCTAAAACAAGTACAAATTTTGGAAATAATATCTTAAAAAAATTATATTTGTCATTTAAATCACTAAGCATAATATTCAAAATAACATAAGAATATATTGAACATAATATCCAAAATGACAATACTCAGTCACTAACATATTATTCAGTAGCCTTACAATTTTTATATGTAATCAAAATGATAGACTTCAATCACCAACATATATAGTATTTAGTAGCCTTACAATTTTTATATGTAATCAAAACGACAAAATCAAATACTTAACAAACAAATTCTTATATGTAATCTTACAAATTCTTTTACCAAACTGCAAACAGTAGCCAAACCCTTGAAGAATCGAGAACCATCAAAAGTGACCCTTTAATTAATAAACACCCTATATCAGATAAAATAATCCATTAAAAACTACATATAATTAATAGCACCAAAAAATTTTTTAATATTAAACAAAGAATCCATGACATAATACATAGAGATAGAATCTCAACTCCCATTTAAAAGCAAAAAAGTATCTCTACAGAAAGATATAATGTAAATTGACACCATAAATTCCTCATTGCCAAGTAATTGAAACAAAACCGTCTGAAGTTAAGTCGTACCAAATAGTTTAGGGAATCTAATATTGATGATTTGTAATGCAAAAACTTAAAACCAACTTCTCAGTTGTATTCTGTTCTGGGACAGCAGACAAAACAAGCAAAATTGACCTTCTTGGAGTTAAAAACAGACAAATAAAGAAACACCAAACATGACTGTGTGTAAGAAGCACCCAAACTTATACTGCTACATTCATTCATCATCAGCCTCGTCCTCGTCATCGTAGCTGGTAGCAGCAGAGTTGAGAGCATTTAAACTCTCAATCAACCTGGCCTTCCTTTCCTCATAAGTTAGCTTCTTCAGGTTATGCCTGATGCACGCACACCAACATAAAACGTATATAAGAAAATCATAGAAGCAATTTTATGACATTTCGATTACTGTATTGCACTATCAGAAGAATTCCAAATGTGGATCTCCCTTGATACAACAATTCGATATATAGGACTCAGTGCAAAATTTATAGATTTGCAGCATCTGTATCAACCAAATAAGAATACAATAAAATTCAACATGGCAATCATGGGTAACTCAGAGGAAGAAATTATATCTGATAATGAGGTACAGATAAATATTATGGAGTTATGTCTGGCTGCAGATTGATTTGTCTTTATGGTTACTTGTAATTCCTTTCGGATGATTTTCTATCTTTAATGAATAGAAAAAATTGATGATGCCTTTGGTTTTGTTGTTAAGGAAAATAACTTGCATTCAACTCTATCCATCACTTTGGGTGTTCGTAGTCCGGAAAGGGAAAAGGGAGTTGGAGCATGCACATGGTCTGCAGTAGCTAATGAAGCTGAGGCGCTGCTTCATCAGATTGAGAATGCTAGGTGTTCCCCATTGCATGCTTTTGCCTCCAAGGAGAACAAACCTGTTAAAGGTATTATCCCTCACTTTAAAGATACTCGATAAGTCCTTTACATTACTGGTTTACACCTTTGATGAGTCAATGCCCTCCATGTGTTAAGAGCTTCTTTATGGAGTAACCTGTTATACGAAGAAAGAAGCAGAAGAAAGGAAAATATATTTGAAAATCTGTCTTTCTTGAAATAGCGAGAGATAGCTGCTACGGGGAGTGTTATTGGTTTGATTTATGCTCTGGCCTTTGTAATTTCAAAGGTTTTTTTGAAATTCCCAAACATGCACGTATCTATTTAGTACATGACCGTTAGATTCTATTATTAGTGTGGTTTTAACTGGTTAAGTTCTATTAGTTGCTTGACTATTAGGGAGGCAGTTGTCCAAACCAAAGCACCTCTTTAGCTGCAACTCAATGTTTCATCATCTAAAAATTTGTAGTGTTCCTCAACTTGAAAATAAACCGCTGCAGGTCGCAGAGGCAAATCCAAGTCCAGATCACTCTCTCACCATGTGAACAAACCCTTCTCTCTGCCACTTATTCTGAGTGAAAAGACGAATTACCATCTAGTACCCCAAGGTTAATAAGCACAGAGGCACCTTTATGGCCCATGCTTATGCTGAATCTGACTTCTCGGCCTTATACCAAACGTCGTTTCTCTCTACAACATGCAGTATGAACTCCCTATCAGCATTGTCATAATCATTCTTGGTGTCCAGCAACAGGTGATACCAAACTCGTGGCCTAGAGTTTTAACTCTATCATTTGACATCCATAAAAAGTTAAGTATTTGTCTGTCAAGAACTTTTCTCTTGTTCCAACTCAGTATTGTTCTGGACTTTCCCAGAGCTTCATGTGCTTGCTGAGGTGCTTTGTGGCCTTTGTTTCTGCTGCTGCTCTAGAAGTCAAGCAACTCCCGTTCATAAGCACACACATGCACATAACAATGCACATACCTTCCCATCATACTATGCTTAGCCTTCCCCTAGATCATTAATTGGATAAATAACTATGCTAAGTCATCTGATTTCTTGTTGGAAAAAGAGCAAGTTGTGTTAATTGCAACATACATATTTGGAATTCTTCCAACAATTCCCTCCCATAAGTCCTTGAACCAAACACAGCCTTAAAATTGGAATGAAATTATCAAAGCTTTGAATTATGAAGTATTCCAGAATTATCGACAAATTCAACATAAGTTCAAACACATAACTCCCAATTCTACCTGCTACATTTGAATCCACTATCTTTAAGCCGATGAAGACACTTTTACTAATCTTGATATGACAATCTTAATACCAGGAAAAGATTAATATCTTTCAGAATGGGGATACTTTTGAGAAGTTTCAGATGACATTAAATCTTTGTTCTATATTCAAGGCTTGACAACAATTTATCGGGACAGTACAAAGATTTGTTTGATCAATTATTAAAAAAAAACAGATGGACAGAAAATTACATGAGCAATACAAAAAATCTATAACTTATGAAGTTTAATGGGTCTAGACATTTTTTGACAATGTTCATAGGGCACTAGATTAACCATAGACCAAATTTCAAAGGCTGACTTAGCTTTCAACAAAAATCAAACTTGCCCAAACAAAGACCAGACCTCAAAAACAAAGATGTAATCCATAGCTGATTGAAGAAACTAACCAAACCTCGAAAACAAAGATTTAATCGTACCTGATCAAAGAAACGCAATACATAGCACGCCGCACCAACTGCTCCAGCAGAATAGAGAGATCGCAAACAAAGAGATGGAACTCGAAGGGAAATCTTTTGATGATCAACAATGGTTCGCGAAAGGAGATTGCGAATTAACAGAGAGATGGAACTCGCGAATGGAAGTCGCCAGGGTATCACGAAGAGAGGCTGAATTAGGAACCCAAGAGCTTGTTGTTTGCTGCCGATTACCATTGCCAGGGCTTCGCGCGAGAGAGAAAGAGACAGAGAGAGGATAAAGCTTTGTGAGACAGAGAAAGAGAGGAAGGATAGACAACAAGGAGCAGTAAAACCAAATTAGAGATTCTGCAATACTAGTTCTTCGATTCAGCAGTTCTTCAGTTCCAATTTTTCAATTCTGGTTCTTCGATTCAGCAATTTGGTCGACAGAGAGGGGGACCCAGGTAGTCGGTCGAATGGAAGGCGGAGGCGGAGTGACAGTGCATTGAGATACCTGGCTTTGATTGAATGCTCCAAAGTCAAAAACCCTAAAATTTTAGTTGATGTTGTTTCTGGTTCGGGAGAGAGAGGATCCGACGAATCAATTTCTTCCAGGAGTGAAAGGTATTGCACGAGACAGGAAAGGGGAAAATAGAGGAGGGAAAAAGAATAATTTGGCTGAAAGTTTGGCGCTTTTTTTGGCACCTTGTCAATGAAAGAACGCTATAAAAAATGCTATTTTTACTTTTTATTATAACATAATAAAAAGAATGCTATCAAATAGGTAAAAAATGCTATTGTTATCTTTTATTGTAGCATAAAAAAAGAATGATATAAAATAAATGCTATTGTTATCATTTATTATAGCATAATGAAAAAAATGTATAAAATTATGTAATCAAATGTCTTATTTGTTGTAGTGACACAGTACATAATAGTCAAGGAAATTGAAAAACTAAATAGTCCCATTCATACATATATAAGAAAACACTCAATTCCACTGAAATAAATTCATCTTCGAATAAAGTTTTAACGTGAGCACACACACAGAGGAGACGATAAACATCTTACTTCAAATCTATCTGAGAAGAACTGCGAATTAGGTTTTCAAACTGCGAATTAATGAGGTCTTTGAATGGTATTCGAACTGTGATTAAAAATGACCTTCGAATTTTACCTTCCGCGAATTAGCTATGTCTTCGAATGGCATCTGCAAAATCACCATTCGAAAGGGATCTTCGATGGAACTGTGAGCCTTGAATTGGGTCTTCGAAATCACCATTCGAAAGGGATCTTCTGTGGGCCTTGAACGGGGTCTTCGAATGTTAGGGTCTTTAAGAATTGAGGGAAAAAGTGAAGGAAAAAAAGATTAAAATAAAAATTAGTTAAACTACCTAATTTTATTCTTTTAGAATGGCATCATTATTTATATAATTTTTATCACGGTTCTAGATAAACAGTGCTTAAAAATGCTTTACGTTTTTATAATATTTTTAAAGTAAACCATGAGTAAAAATAAATAATTTTTTATCGCGATTTTAGACAAAATGTGATTAAAAATGACTTTACTTTTTTCATCATGATTTTTAAATGATTAAAAATGAATAATTTTCTTTGCACGGTTTCTATTATTCTAGTAGTGTTAGGCAGTGTTCGGATCAAATATAAAAGGCATAGGAAAATGATAGGAATTCATGAATACCTCCACAAATGAAACAATAAACATGTAAAGGATAAACGGTTCTGATCACCAAATTAAAACTCATGAAGTAGAGTAAGATGGTCTACTATATGACTATAATGCTTAGGGATGCATTAAATTTCATCCAATCACGTGGACGCCAACATCCGATGATCTTCGATTTTAGTTATAATGATGAAATTAGTGAGACATGAAATCCTAACGGTTTAGATTGATGGTTGTAAGAATTAACTTGGTACTTACCTTAAAAATCTATACGTTCAATGTAATTGATCATAAATTAAGTCTTGTGTTGTACCTGAATGTACAATAACCATGCGACCGCAACACAATCATGATGATCCAGACCGTTGATTTTGTTATGGTATTTGATTAATTCATTATCGTAAAAATTTGGCTAGATCAAGTTTAGGGTGCTCTCTGATCGGGACAAAATGTATTATTTGAATTACACCTTTTGTATGATTTAATTTAATTTCAACATATATGTGATCAAATTTGTTTTGGGCAGGATTGACGTTCTTTATAATATCTAAGATATAGATGGTTCTGATCACCAAAAAAACAACTTAGGTGGTGCTCGAGTGGTCCACCATGAGTCTTTAATCCCTCGAGTATTCTAATTTTTGTCTATTTGGTTTTCGGTGTCGATTTTCTATTTATTCATCTCCCAATTTGTCCACGTTTATTTCTTTAAAAATATTTTATGTATTTAAAATTATGGTGATTTACATGTGTAACAAAAAAATTTAAAATTATTTTAAAGTAGTATATATATAAAAATATAACTTAACTATTGAAATATGAGTGTTAAAGTAGCATACATAATATTTTAGTAGAACCGTATAACTCAATTATTGAAAAATAAGTATTTAGGAACACCTATGGTACACAATTTGAAAGAGTCCCAAATACAGAAGAAGTTGCTCTTAAGCAACAAGTGGCTGATCAAGGAAAATTAATAGCAAATATAATGCGCATGTTGGCTAATGGTATAAATCCAGCTACTATTCCAGAAATAATTCAAATGAGCGAAAATGAGTATATTACTTTGGATGAACAGTAAAATGAAATTTCTATTTCTTAAGATGAAGGTCAAACATGTAGACTTAAATATAGTTTAGAAATATCTTTTGGTATTACTTTTGATATAACTAGCAATTTGGGATGCATTGAGCATCAAGTTTAGTTTTCAAACACATTGTTGGTAGGGTAAGTTTTTTAATGTATTTCGGATGTTTGGACAAGTTTGGATACTTTATATTTGGATTACGATATGTATTAATGAACGCATCTTTTGATTTTGATGATCTTTTAAATGAATGTGGATATACTTCCAAATTAATGATGGTTATGAATGGATAAATGAATGATATTACGGGATTAGAAGAAATTAAATTTTAATTAAAAAATATATATTTTGTTATGCTTTGCCAACACACAAAAGTAGTTGCCAAAAGTTATATCAAATCTTTGCAAGTTACCTTTGGCGATATAACATCACGCTGCCAATAGTTTTAGTATTGCCAACGTAATATCACGTCGGCAAAATATTATATTTTATCAAATAAAATACACTTTTGCCGATAAGAAAATATGTCGCTAAAACTACCGTCTTTTGCCGATGAAAAAAGTTACATTGACAAATCTCATTAGCGGCATGCATTTGATGACAAGGTGCCGACGTAAGGTCTTCCATCGGCAAAATGTATGTCTTTTATCGACGAAGGAAATTGCATTGGTAAATCTCATTAGCAACATGTCTATGGCGACAAGATGCCAACACAATATTTTTCATCGGCAAAAGTACTGTCTTTTATCGACGAAGAGAGTTTGCATCGGCAAATCTCATTAGCAACATGCATCTGGCGACAAAGCGCCGACGTAAGGTCTTCCATCGGCAAAAAATTCTTTGCCTACGCAAATATACATTTGCCGATAGACTGAGTTACGTAGGCATATCATGAATTCGTTGTAGTGTTAATCAAATAAAATATATGGTTAACGTTCATCTAGCAAAATTCAAAAGCATGCTCTTCTTTACTCATAAATACATAATTAAAAACTGTTAGAAGAAAGAAATCATATAGATATATATGTTCAATTTTAAGATTACAATATTAACCAAGCTTCAATGATGAAGACAGGGCCGTCCTGTAATAATGCAAAATTTTTTAATATATTTTTAATTATTTAAACATTTTTACTATTATTATCTAGATATTTAATAATATAGATTTTGTTGCTAATGTTTAATTATTTTAAAATTAGGAAAAAAATGAATTTTATTTTCCTAGCGAGCTTGAGGCCGCTCGAGTGGTCGGTTGAAATTTCAAAATTGCAGAATCGTAAGTTATGGATGTTGATGGAGGAATCAATTTTGATTTCGATTTTATGACAATGAATATGCAATTAAAGGCTGTAAGAATGTTATATAAATCCAAAGTTAGGTGTATTGCGGTTGTTATTCACGAAATCAGTTTGTTTAGAGTTTTTGTGAGAGAATTTCAAAGGGTTCGCTTGTTCTTTCTAGTTCTTGTGAGTTCCTGGTTTTGATCATTTATTCTTCGACGAAGCTTGTTCATTTCGTGCTTTATTCTTCGGATCGAGGTAAGCAAAGTTACCTACCAACCTTAGGTCCTTACTTTTTGTCGTTAATTTCAAGGTTTGAGCATGATTGGGTCGAATACACATGTTAGGGTTTTGTTCTTAATGTGTTTGATTAAATGGTTTGATTTCATGGGTTCTATGTCATGTAATGCACAATTGATTTACGGAATAGCATGTTTTATGCAAGAATTAGCAGTTCCAGCAATTAATTTGGTGATATATATACTCTGATCTTATTTATTATCTGGTGTACAGACCTAGAATCTGAAAGAAATGAAGGCTCCCTCGAGCGAGCTCTTGGCTGCTTGAGTCACCTCTCTACTTTGTCAAATTCTGACCAATGGACCATTTTCCAGTAGCTGAGTTTTGGTATCTCGCTCGAGCAAGCTATAGGCCGCTCGAGCGGTCTGTTGAAAAATAGATGATTTTTGACAGATTGTTCTAATTAATTCCAGTCTATGTTTTATGTTTTCAAGCTCTGTTTTTACTAACTGTTTAAGTACTGTTTATGAAGTCTCACAATTTCGCACGTGTATTCACTATAGACGTTACGTACACAGAATTGTTGATGTTAATCCATTAAGGTTAGGCGTGTTTACGTTTTACGGATGTATGAGGCATTGTGTACATGTGTTGTGACTATTGAGAAGATCATATATTGTCGTTGTTGGTTTAGGTTCAGCTGTTATGCTGCTCGGAGATTGTGGAATGGTTATGTGGAACTGAGATGTCAAAGAATTGGAAATTTTAGATAAAGAACTTGATGTGTGATTTGGGGTTACTCTGGGGAAACCTAGAATTATGTTAGGGACATTGGTTTGAACGATACCTGAAAAAAGGGAGAAGAGGGTATCGGGTGTGCGTCATAAAGTAGAGAACACTATAGAAACTTGTGTGAGAAGTTGAATGAAAAATGATTAATCTGGTGCGGCATGTGTTATTAAGATATGAGATATCTGTTGTGATTTGATCTAAAGGCCTTTACTAGGAGGAATTGAAGATAGTAGAGGATGACTTCGGGGACACCTGCGAAGGTAGCTCTGAACCCCAAGGGAATGATGACCAGAGTTTTGCGCATCCTTGAGCCTATTAGGAGAAGTGACTGAAGTACATAGAGACTGGACCAAGTGACGTCATGTTCGAAGGATCTAGATAGGATGAGGTAGGTATTGACTTGATAGAGCAGTAGAAGGTTCTTTTCTTGTCGGGTTGTAATTAGAATTATAGCCCTCGAGTAAGCAATGACTGGTCAATGCCAATTATGGGCCATATGCTAGTGTCTAAGGGAGGATATGGTACACTTTACGATGTACCTAGAAACACAAAAAGACTTAATAAAACTTACTAAGGTGTTTGTGTTTTCATTTGTTACTTTTTATTATGCTTTAGTACCTGCTTAATGTCTCAACTATTTAGAATTCATATCTGTTACATGATGTTTGGTTTTTGGGTAACTTAATCTACTGAGTTTCATTACTCATCAGTGTAATTTCTTTACCTCTAGTATTTCACACCAAATGGAGTTGAGCAAACGAAGGAGCAGTCCGCGCAGGAAGTGTGGGGTGTCGATGGATAGGAGCTATTCGCTTGGATGTCGTACCCTTAGTTTTAGCTCTGATATTTTTTTATTTGAAGTTGTCAAATAAAAGTAAACCCCGAGGGGTAATTTGGTCCTTTTGAACTATGCACTCTTAAACTTGGATTTAACTTTTATTATTAAATGATTGTTGGTATTTGATTTAAATCTTGTCTTTATTGAAATAAGGTTTTGAAAATGAATTCTTTAATGTGCAAAGAAATCGGGTTACCACCGTTGATTCATTCAAGATTTCGCGGCCATTGCAAAGCCTATCACTCGGCTTACTTTGAAAGAGGTTAAGTTCGAGTGGAATGAGAATTACGAGAAGCCATTCTTGGAACTGAAGTGGAGATTGACCGGCTCACCAATTCTAATTATACCAGAAAGAGGAGTGGACTACATTGTGTATTGTGATGCGTTCAAGGAAGGATTGGGATGCATGCTGATGCAGAAAGGGAAGATTATAGCTTATGGGCAGCTAAAGATCCATGAGAAGAATTACCCAACTCATGACTTGCACTTAGTAGCTGCGGTCTTTGCGCTGAAGTCGTGGCGTCATTATCTGTAATAATCACAAAAGTTTCAAGTATCTGTTCACACAGAAAGATTTGCACATAAGACAAAAAAGGTGGATGGAGTATCTTGAGAATTTCAAATTCACTTTGTCTACCATCCGGACAAGGCCATGATGAGCGCACTATATTACATAATAACGTGGCTCAATGTACTCATTTTGGCATTTATGCGTAGGCAAATGTATTGTTCTAGTTAATGTTGCACGCGTAGTTGTTTTTGTACCATTTCAGGTTTTCGAGCGCTAAATGAATGCCCAAAGGTTCCACCATGACTTAAGGCCTCGGAACCATTGGCGATATTGATGGAGGACCAAACGAAGGCTCGGGAGGAGTAAAAGTGAGGCCGGGTCAAAGAGACAAGGAAAAACTGAAAATAGAAGTCAGAAGCCCTCTCTATCGATAGAGGTTGTTCCCTATCGATAGAGCCCTAGCAAAAGAACCAGAAAGAAGAGCCCTCTATCGATAAAGGATGAGTTCTATCGATAGGAGGACTTATCTATCGATAGAGGTCTCTTCCTATCGATAGAAGGCTTGATCAAAGAAGACCAGAGGACTTCCCTATCGATAGAGACTCACTCCTATCGATAGAAAGCTTGATCAAAGAAGACCAGAGGACTTCCCTATCGATAGAGACTCACTCCTATCGATAGAAAGCTTGATAAAAGAATACCAAAGGACTTCTCTATCGATAGAGAGATCCTCCTATCGATAGAGACCCAATTCCGGCTGATTCTTTGGGGACCACTTTACATCAAATTTTGTGCCAAATCAGGGGACAAGAAAGCTTTTAGCCTAGAGAATGGAATAAGAAGCTTCTTAATATGCCATTATGGAGGGTAGAGTTGTAATTTCACCTAGATTAATTAGGATATTTTGTAGGTTGTTATTTCTTTGGCAAAGACACACACACACACACAACACATAGAATATACAGAATTTTATCAGATTTTGAGAGCTCTTGCGTCCTTTTGCCTTAGGATATTTTGTTCTTCATGCATTGTTCTTCAAGTTTTGAGTAAGTTGTTAATCTTTTAGTGCTTTGCTCTTGTGAATCCTTGTATTCTCTTGGAATCACTCAAGTATTGGTAAGAGTTACTTTTATATTTCCATTAGTATTGCATTTCTCACCTTAAAATCTGAATTACCAAGAGTTTTCTAGTATAGTTTTGGTTAGATCATTCATATTTTCTCTTTAGATAAGTTTGTTCATCATGTTTTCTCTTACTTCTCTCATGTTTATGGTAAATATGAATAGCTAAACTAGTGTGGGTTAAGTCTAAATGTGAGGTTTATTCAAAATCATGTTGGTCTAAATCTTCTCAATATGTATCTAATGTCCATTGATGGATCTCTCTAAGTTCTTCCTATTGAAACAAAAATGAAGAGTTAAGTTCTTGCTTATTTATAGCCATCCTTAGAGTTGGTATATCTAATACTTGGATCGATGTCCTTCATCTTTTGATCTCATTTCCTTGAACTTGAAAGAATCCATCAAACCATTTTTTGAATTAAAATCCTGATTTTCATCGAAGTATTTTCCGATCTAAAACCCGAGACCGGGGGCTAGATTGAGTTATAAGGAGAAGAGATAGACCAACGGAAGAATTGAATAGACCAAACTTTAGGACTTAACCCCACTCTTTAATCTAGTTCTAATCTCTCACTTAGTTAATATCATTGTTAACCACACCAAACAAACTTTGAGGTTGACGAAACGTCGAAAAAACCCAATTTGCGAAATCTTTAAATTCAACCATCTTTTCCCTGTGGATCGATACTCCGGATTATCCATTATACTCGTTTTTACATATTTTGAGGAAAGTCCTGTTTTACGAAATTAAACCACTGACGTGGGCCGGCGCCCTAACGACGCACACTCTTGCTGGTTCGGTCATGTTTTTGGCGCCGTTGCCGGGAATTTGAATAGTTGTTTTAAAGGAATCGCAGATTTTGCAAAGTGCAAGTTTCTTTGACGCAAACCTTTAACCTACCCATATTGGTAAACCTAAGGTGTAACGCAAGCCAAAGGAACATGCAATTCGCAAGTTTTATTTTCTTTTTGCACTCACACTTGATTGTTAGGAGAGTGTCTTCGGTGTATGAGTGTCTACACTCGTGACGCTACACATAGGCTCATCTGCCAAGACAACCCTCCTCTCAACCCAATGGCCGAACAACATGAGGCCAATGACGCACCCATGGGTCGCACCATGCGGGATTACTTGCACCCTACTCACACCACCACCACCTCGTGCATTCGCTTTCCTATCGATACTCCCGAAGGGCAACAATTCCATGTAAAGCCTAACATGCTTGGCATGTTACCTACCTTCTATGGGATGGAATCGGAGAATTGCTATGTGCACATTAAAGAGTTCGAGGAGGTGGTGAACACTTTCACCAACGTGACCGCTCACCTTGAGATGGCGCGTTTGAAACTCTTTCCATTTTCCCTCAAGGAGAAGGCCAAGCAATGGTTTCTCTCCTTGAGAGCACATTCGGTGACAAGTTGGGTGGAAATGCAGGTTGAATTCCACAAAAAATGGTTCACACTTCACCGCACTACCACTTTGAAAAAGAAAATCCAAAATTTTGAAGAAATACCCAACGAATCCTTCTGTTCATGTTGGGAAAGATATAAAGAGCGTCTCCTCGCTGTCCCTCATCACGGGTATGAGGATTGGCAGATTGTGGCACTTTTCTATGAAGCCATATCAGTCCGCAATCGCCAATTCATCAACCTCATGACTAGTGGCGAGTTTTTGAACCAAGGAGCCTCCGAGGCTCTAGCTTACCTAGATGAGTTGGCGGAGAACAATCAATCATGGGATTATTCGGATCCCAATGACCGCTCTTATAAGCCCCCCACTCAACACGGAAGTTTGGGCAAATACGTGCCAAGGGAAGAGTATGACATTAGTAAACGCCTCGATCACCTCTCTAGGAAACTGGAGAAATTGGAAATCAATCGAGTGAATGAGGTCTCTTCCATTCCTAAGCCCGGAGAGGCTTGTGCCATATGTGATACAATGGACCATACTACCAATATCTGTCCAACCATACCTGCTTTCAAAGAGGTACTCCAAGGTTCGGACCACCAACGTGCCTTACAACAACACTTACCATCCGGGATTGAGAAATCATCCCAATTTCAGTTGGAGGAACAACGAGTCGGGTGGCCAACCCCAAGGACCCCCGGGATTTCAAGGACAATATCCGACCCATCAAAATGCACAAGGGCCGGCACCACCGCGGTATCCACCAAATGCCTACAATCCTCCGGGTCCCTCCACGGGTCCCAACTCTTACCAACCGCCTAACCGACGAAGTTTGGAGGATACCTTGCAAATGTTCATGCAAGGGCAAGCAAATGTAAATGAGCAAAACACGCAAGTCATTGGGGACATCCGCTCCCAACTCACCAAGTTGACCACCACATTGGGGACTATGCAACATGAAAAAGGGAAATTTCCAGCCCAACCACAAGCAAACCCCCAAGGTCAACATTTTGTACAAGAAAATTCTCCTTCCGGGTCCAATGTGGAACAAGCAAAGGTCATCACCACATTGAGGAGTGGGAAAGAGGTCGACAAGACCATTCTCCCAAAAGCAATCCCCACTCCTCCTCCGGTGCCTACTCCACAACCCCAAGATGATGACCCGGTGAGTGTTTTGCCTCCATCTCCCCCCATTTCCACTTCCACATCTGTTCCTATGGGAGAACCCATGGTCTCCACTTGCCCAATGCCGGCCCCATTCCCACAAAGATTGAGGCCTCTACCCAAGTTGACGAACTCCAACGAGATATTTGAGCTTTTCAAGCAAGTTAAAATCAATATCCCATTACTTGATGCAATCAAGCAAATACCTTCTTACGCTAAATTTTTGAAAGACTTGTGTACAATCAAGCGCAAGCACAACGTTCAGAAGAAGGTATTCTTGACACACCAAGTTAGTTCAATCATTCAAACCCCCATTGCACCCAAGTACAAGGACCCCGATTGTCCTACCATTTCTGTGAGAGTTGGGGGAAAGATAGTGGAGAAAGCCCTGCTTGACTTGGGGGCTAGTGTAAATTTGTTGTCATACTCAGTGTATGAGCAACTTGGGTTGGTGGACATGAAACCAACCTCGGTGACCCTTCAATTAGCCGACCGTAGTGTCCGGGTACCGAGGGGATTGGTGGAGGATGTGCTTGTCCAAGTGGACAACTTTGTATACCCGGTGGACTTCATAGTCCTTGATACTTGTCCCTCGTCAAATCTTCAAGCCCAAACGCCCATCATACTTGGAAGGCCTTTCTTGGCCACGTCCAACGCGGTGATCCATTGTCGAAATGGGCTACTAAAAATGACGTTTGGGAACATGACCCTTGAGCTCAACATATTTAACATTGGGAGCCAAATGGGGGATGATGATGACATCCGTGACGTGAGCATTATTGACACACTTGTCCAAGAACACGTCGATTGTCATCTCTTTTCCGACCCCCTAGAGGCTATGCTTACTGTAGAAGAGACCGAGTTCTTAGATTCACCCGACGTTGAGTACATTTACTCCCTCCTAAATGAAGAAGAGGTGATGGGTACCAAAAGGTGGGTACCCACTTTTGAGGCATTACCACTTGCAAAATCCAAAACTCTACCTTCCACCATCCAACCACCCAAGCTTGAGCTCAAAACTCTTCCCTCCACTCTCAAGTATGCTTTTCTTGGTGATTCCGAAACCTTTCCGGTTGTGATTTCATCTAGCCTTGAGGATCACTAAGAACAAGCCCTCTTGACAATTTTGAGGGACCACAAGAGAGCTATAGGGTGGACCATAGCTGACATCCAAGGTATAAGCCCCTTACTTTGCAAACACCATATATACCTTGAGGATGATATCAAACCATCTCGCCAACCCCAACGCCGTTTGAATCCCATCATGAGGGATGTTGTGCGAGATGAGGTATTGAAATTACTGGATGTGGGTATCATATACCCGATTGCCGACAGTAAATGGGTCAGCCCCATCCAGGTTGTTCCAAAAAAGTCTGGTGTCACTGTTGTGCCCAATGAAAGTGGGGAGTTGATCCCCACTCGAGTGGTCACTGGTTGGCGCGTCTGCATTGACTATCGAAAACTCAACGCTTGCAACCGGAAAGACCACTTCCCTCTTCCCTTCATTGATCAAATGTTAGAGAGGGTGGCTGGCCATGCTTTCTACTGTTTCCTTGACGGGTATTCAGGCTATAATCAGATAGAGGTCTCTCTGGAAGACCAAGAAAAGACAACTTTCACATGTCCATTCGGCACCTTTGCATATCGTCGCATGCCCTTCGGGCTTTGCAACGCCCCTGGCACCTTTTCTCGGTGTATGATGGGCATCTTTAGCGACATGATTGAGAAAATTGTGGAGGTGTTCATGGATGATTTTTCTGTGTTCGGGGACTCTTTTGAGTCTTGTTTGGAGAATCTTGAGAGGGTTCTCGTACGATGTGAGGAGAAGAATCTTGTTCTAAATTGGGAGAAGTGCCATTTCATGGTCAGTCACGGTATTGTCCTCGGTCACATTATTTCTTCGAAGGGGATTGAGGTGGATAATTCAAAAATAGAGCTCATCTCTAAGTTACCTACCCCTAAGTGTGTCAAGGATATCCGTTCTTTCCTTGGACACGCTGGATTCTATCGGCGCTTCATTCAGAATTTTAGCGCCATATCTCGTCCGTTGTGTCGTTTACTTACGAAGGACACACCTTTCGAGTGGACGCAAGATTGCGAGGAGGCTTTTTCACAACTAAAAATCAGTCTCACTACTCCTCCAATCATGCAGTCACCCGATTGGAACCTACCCTTTGAGCTCATGTGCGATGCCAGTGACTATGCTATAGGCGCTGTGCTTGGCCAACGGAGAGACAAAGTTCCTTGTGTAATCTCTTATGCGAGCAAGACCTTGAACGATGCTCAAATGAATTACACGACCACCGAGAAAGAGTTGTTGGCGGTTGTCTTTGCTTTAGACAAGTTTCGATCTTATCTCATCGGATCACCTATCATAGTCTACACCGACCATGCGGCTCTCAAATATCTCCTCACTAAGCCCGATGCCAAGGCTCGGCTCATTCGGTGGATACTTCTGTTGCAAGAGTTTGACTTGACCATCAAAGATAAAAAGGGGGTTGAGAATGTCGTGGCTGATCACTTGTCACGCCTCGAGTTTGAGGACCATACTACTGCTCTACCCATTCCTGATTCTTTTCCCGATGAACAACTCTTTGCAGTCTCGAGTTGCCCGTGGTATGCTGATATTGCCAATTACTTGGCCACGGGGCAACTCCCATCACATTGGACTCCTCAAGATAGGAGAAAATTTCTAGCTGAGGTGATGAGATTCGTCTTCGATGATCCCTATCTCTTTAAATTTTGCCCGGACCAGATTGTCCGGCGGTGTGTGCCCGATGATGAACAGAAGTCAATCTTGACCTTCTGCCACACCGAGGCATGTGGCGAGCATTTTTCCTCGAAGAAGACAGCTGCTAAAATTCTACAGTGCGGCTTCTATTGGCCTCACATCTTCAAGGATGCCTTTGAATTCTGCAAGGCTTGCCCGTGCTGTCAAGAGTTGGGCGCTTTATCACGGCGTAACATGATGCCCCTCCAACCTATCTTAATCATTGAAGTTTTCGATTGTTGGGGCATCGATTTCATGGGTCCTTTTCCCAATTCTTTTGGGAATTTCTACATTCTGTTAGCTGTGGATTACGTGTCCAAGTGGGTGGAAGCCATTCCAACCCGAACCAATGACCACTCTGTTGTGGTCCGATTCCTTAAAGAGAATATCTTCTCCAGGTTTGGTATGCCTAAAGCCGTTATCAGGGATCAAGGCACACACTTCTGCAATCGCCCTATGGAAGCTTTAGTCAAGAAATATGGGGTCAACCACAAAGTGTCCACTGCCTACCACCCACAAACCAATGGCCAAGCTGAATTGGCCAACCGTGAAATCAAGCACATACTTGAGAAAACGGTAAACCCGAATCGCAAAGATTGGTCTCTTAGACTCATTGATGCTTTGTGGGCTTACCGTACTGCCTACAAAACCGTGTTGGGCATGTCCCCCTACCGCTTGATATATGGCAAGGCTTGCCACTTACCGGTGGAAATGGAGCACAAGGCTTTTTGGGCTATCAAACAGTTAAACTATCGGATGCCCGAAGCCGGTGCCCACTGCAAGCTCCAATTGGATGAGCTTGAAGAAATCCGCCAGGATGCTTATGACAATGCCCACATCTACAAGTGTAAGGTTAAGGCCTTTCACGACAAGAACATTGTCCCAAAAACATTCACCCCCGGTCAAAAAGTGCTTTTGTACAACTCGAGGTTGCATATATTTCTGGGTAAATTGCGATCCCGGTGAGGAGGTCCCTACATTGTGAAAACCGTCTCCACTCATGGAGCGGTTGAACTTGAGAACCCTAAGAATGGAACCTCATTTAAGGTGAATGGCCACCGGTTGAAGCCTTTTATTGAACATTTCGATCCTAAGGAATCCGTTGAGGAATTGAGAGACCCGGTCTATGACGGGTCCGATGTCGACAATGTGGACCCCAATCATTTGGGTCCGTGAGCTTTATTTGAAGTCTAGGAGACTATAAATCCATGGAGTATGTGATACCTCCAGTGTTGGCCGTGCTCGAACGGTATCCGACGGTCTGGTATAGCCACCTTGTCAAGCTACGTATGTAGTACCTGGAGGTTGGGTCTGACGGCAGGTGCGTGGACAATGAGAAATCTGTCTGAACACTTCCGGCTTTAGTGTCAAGTTCTGTGGAGATTGCTTCAAAGAGGAATGAAGGGGTAAGGAATTTGGGCGGTCCCCCTCCAAAGGGAGTGGTAGCCTATTAGATGATGGCGCTGCTTCTCAAGATACTGTTGAACCCCACGCATACTTTCCTTCCAACAATAGGGAAACACTGCCTTTGACAAGGAAGAAAAGTAGTACTCATGTCCTTCGCGTGAAAAAGTTGGTGGATTTATTGCTTATTTTTATTATTATCATTTTTGGACTAACCCGCTAATGAAATTTTGTGTCCCATGAAGTCATGTTTGCTCTTAGTAGGTAGTTGGTGGTTCAGTCTTCGCAAGGTGTACACGTTACCACATCAGCCTTGGTAGTTTGGGTCTAAGTACGGGGTGATTGAGGCATTCAAGAGCCCAAAGTCATGGGTGTAGCTATGTGCTACGGTTGTTAGTCCAACAAAGCTCCGGCAATGATCCTATGTGACTAGCTATGGTCCACAAGTTGGAGCCGAAAGAGTACACCTTGGAAGCCCTCCCAATGACAAACAGTGCACGTGACGAGAAATCCTCAAACTTGGTCGAGGTATATGGTGGTTGACATTCCACCTCGCAAGTATGTTCGTCCCTCTTTTATGCTTAATGGTGCGTTGTCTTCTTGCATTGAGGACAATGCAATTTTCAAGTTGGGGGGAGGGGTTAGTCCAATTTTAGTGTTAATTGAGTCATTTTAGTCCCATTTTTTTCAATTGTTGTTCCATTTCCCATGAAAGTAGAGTTGAAGCTTATGCTTGATAATTTGGATATGTACAAGAGGCATGCATGTGATGTATTTTTCATTGAGCAACAAAGTCAATTCACACACATAAACATGAATTATTTGGAACACTTTGAGCTAAGTGTGTAATTGGGTGATTTGATCATATAGAGTGGAGATTTAATTTGAAAAGCATCCCGCACTCGATCTTCCTATGAAATCTATGCCATGCTCATTTCATGCTTAACATCTTGCATGCATCAATTTGGAATCCATTATGTACGGAGAAAAGGAAATTAGGCTATCTTTGCATGATTGAACTACACAAGTGTCCCTTAATCCAAATTTTGAACCCATGTCCGAGTCATCCAATTCTCATGAAACAATTAGGAAACCGGATGTTGGGAGGTGTTATGAGAGTGTTTGGATGAGTGATGGAAAGAAGAGGGGTCAAAAAGATGAAGAATTTGGGCATAAGGAAAATTTTCAGACAAAACCAACCTCTATCGATAGAGGAATGTTCCTATCGATAGAGGATCAGTACAAATTTCAGACAGATTCAACCTCTATCGATAGAGGAATGTTCCTATCGATAGAGCAATTTTTTCAGCATTCTCTATTGATAGAGGATGATTCCTATCGATAGAGACCAAGCCAAAAAACGGACAGAAGGTTTCTCTATCGATAGAGAAAGTCTCCTATCGATAGGAGCAAGCAAAAATTTTCACCAGAACCAATCTCTATCGATAGAGACCACTTCTCTATCGATAGAGACCACTTCTCTATCGATAGAGAACCCAGATTTCGGCCAAATTCCATAAAAACGCCCGAACCCTTTCATTTCTTTCACCGAAATTTCGCACCCCCTCACCAAGAATCGCGATTTTCTCCCCCTCTTGCTCCAAAACGCCCCCAAATCTCGCAGCTTTCCCAAATCATCCCGAAATTCTCCTCTATTTATACCCAAAACCCCTCGCCCACCTTCCTCCATCCGAAATTTCGTGCCCTAACCCTCTCAATCCGAAATTTCAACCCCAAACTCCGAAATCAAGCACCAATGGCTCGTTCAAAGGTCCCCAGTGTGAGTGAAGAGAAAGATTTTCAAGAGGAAATGAGTGAGCAAACCCGAAGGAGGGATGAAATCCAACGGGGAAAGCGAAAGGCCGCCGAAAGTTCGGTTAAAAAGAAGAAATCAAAGGAGGATCCAAAAGCATCGGCTAAAAGAGAGTGGAAAAATTCAATGGCAACCCGCAAGGCCACATGCGAGAGAATGGTTCATCGTGAGGACATTGGGGAAGAAGAGGTGGTCCTCACTATTGATAGACGGGGGTTGAAGAAATGGTTTGATCCGGTCAAGGGGTATATTCAACCCATTGTGAAGACGTTCTTCACAAACATGCGACTCCTGGAGGGGGAAATCACCCAAATCACGTCTACCGTGCGGGGTAAGTGCATTTTGATCACACCTATGGTTATTACATTCTATTTGGGATGTCCTGCTTTCAATGAGAGTATTTGCACTTTCCCAAGAGAGGAAGAGGTGTATGACCCCCGCTTCTATGCGGATGAGATGTTCTCCGACCCGAATGAGTTTCATGGCCAATTCCCCGTTGCGAGGCTAAAGGAGGAGTATAGGCTCCTAAACAAAATCTTGCACTACAACCTCTACCCCCGAGGGGTGGAGAACATTCTTGGGGCAAAGGAGGTCCAATTGGTCTACTCCTTTTTGCATGATGACGTGATGGGTGTCGGGAGGTATATTTTTAGGCAGTTGGTGGAATTTAGGACCAACACGATGCGTAGGGCAAATTTTCCATACCCTGCAATGATCACCCAGCTGTGCCTCAACATGGGAGTGGAGGAGAAATCAAATGATGTATGGACTGAGGGTTTGAGACCCATTTCTGGTGTCACCGCAAGTAAGAGCAAAGCCCACTCTAGAGACCCAACTGCTGTGAGACCTCCACCCGCAGTTAGAACCCACGTTCCAGCGGCTTCTTGGGTCAGTGCAAGAACTTCTGGCCCCTCTGTGGAAAGGCCCGACGAGGACTCCTTTAAGAAAAAAAATGTGGAAAATGATGAAGAAGATCTTCTGTCGTCAATCTGAGATCATGAAGACACAAAAAAAGATACTGAGGAGACAAAAGTTCACCATGGATCATGTGGCAGCACAGACAGGGCGCCCATACATTTCTGAAGAAGAGGAGAGTGAGACTAAAGAGGAGGTCAGTGATGACAGTGAGGAAGGCTCGGGAGAGGATGACATTGTGGAAGAAAGTGAGTAGAAGGAGAAGGGGGACAAAGTCAGAATAAGATCGAGTCATTGAGTCTAGGAAGTTGTGTTTTTCTTTTTATTTTTAGTCATCATGGTATTGTGCACCGGGTGCACATTGGTATTGTCAGGACACCGGCAAAGGGTAGATGACCAAAGCCACATATCAGCCGGTGTCATTTCTTGTACTCCAGTTTGCTATAAAAACCATGAATATTATAAGATTTTAAGTCCTAATCGATTCTAATTACATTTTGGATTCTATCTTGATGCATGTTTGAGTAGTTACATGTTTCTAGCACTTGGCATTCCTATATCACATTGCTATGTTCCATCAACGCATATAGAGTACTTTCATTGTGATTGCGCTTATTCCTTGAATGCATAACCACATCTTCGGTGTGTATATTCGCGCAAGTTAGGGATGCAAAGTTCAGGTCATGAAGTGCACAATTCGTTTTGAGGGCAAACTGAGAGATTTGGAATCAAGGCTATTGGTTAACATTGCTTAATACATTTCCAAGCTCACTTGTTCGTTATAGTTCATGAATGGTTGTGTGTGTTTGCATTGCTCGTTCTTGCGAAATGCGCCTAGTACACATGGAAAACTACGAATCAAGCATGGTTGATAATTAAACTTGCATGGGAAATAAACTCTCTTTTTGTTGTTAGTGTGATGTGTTGCTAGGTACTAGCAACCTTCAAGTTGGGGGGTGTGATGAGCGCACTATATTGCATAATAACGTGGCTCAATGTACTCATTTCGGCATTTATGCATAGGCAAATGTATTGTTCTAGTTAATGTTGCACGCGTAGTTATTTTTGTACCATTTCAGGTTTTCGAGCGCTAAATGAATGCCCAAAGGTTCCACCATGACTTAAGGCCTCGGAACCATTGGCGATATTGATGGAGGACCAAACGAAGGCTCGGGAGGAGTAAAAATGAGGCCGGGTCAAAGAGACAAGGAAGAACTGAAAATAGAAGTCAGAAGCCCTCTCTATCGATAGAGGTTGTTCCCTATCGATAGAGCCCTAGCAAAAGAACCAAAAAGAAGAGCCCTCTATCGATAGAGGATGAGTTCTATCGATAGGAGGACTTCTCTATCGATAGTGGTCTCTTCCTATCGACAGAAGGCTTGATCAAAGAAGACCAGAGGACTTCCCTATCGATAGAGACTCACTCCTATCGATAGAAGGCTTGATCAAAGAAGACCAGAGGACTTCCCTATCGATAGAGACTCACTCCTATCGATAGAAAGCTTGATAAACGAATACCAGAGGACTTCTCTATCGATAGAGAGATCCTCCTATCGATAGAGACCCAATTCCGGCTGATTCTTTGGAGACCACTTTACATCAAATTTTGTGCCAAATCAGGGGACAAAAAAGCTTTTAGCCTCGAGAATGGAATGAAAAGCTTCTTGATGAGTGTGTGTTATTGTGTATTTTACGGCTCAACACGTCTATTTTAACTTGCGTGCACGTATTATTCCATGTTTACACTCGATAATTGCACGAAAAGGTATCTCATGTCCCGTGCAGGTCAAAGAGAGAAAAGAGGACCCTGAAGTGCCTAAATCAACTCTTCAAAAGTCAAACGAGGTCCGAATGGTCGAAGTTGAACTTGGTTGGGAGAAGCAATGTCCAGAGACTTAGTGACACCGATGCTCCATTACCTTGACACCGGTGTCTCCCCTTTATTCCACTGAAGAAGCCAAAATACAGAGACTAAATGACACCGGTGCTCCATTCCTTTGACACCGGTGTCTCCCCCTTATTCCAAGTGAAGGCCAAGATGTAGAGACCAAGTGACACCGGTGCCTCTGAGTTCTATGCACCAGTGTCTCTTCTGATAAGCAATGAAAGAAGGAGAATACAGAGTGTCCAAGACACCGGTGCCTTCAAATCCTTACACCGGTGTCTCTGCCAATTGCACAGAAGATCGAGATACAGAGCCATAGTGACACCGGTGCCTCAACTCCTTTGCACCGGTGCCACCCCTTTCACAACAATGCCAGATACAGAGCACCAGAGGCACCGGTGCCTCATTACCTTGACACCGGTGTATCAAGTTCGACAAAAGCAAACTTTTGCCTTGGGATGGCTGACTTTTGGAGGACCACCTTGCCTTGATTTGTGTGCCAAATCAGGGGACAAAAAGGATTTTAGCCTGGGGAAAGGAATAAGAAGCTTCCATTTATGCCATTTTGAAGGATAGAATTGTAAAAGCACCTAGTTTGTTAGGATATTTTGTAGGTTGTTTTCTTTGGCTAAGGAGCTCTCTCTCACACACATTACACATAGAATATACCAGATTATATCAGTTTTGAGAGCTCATTGCCTCCCTTTTGCCTTAGAATATTTGTTCTTCATGTTTTCTCTTCAAGTTTTGGAGTAAGTTTGTTAATCTTTAGTGTTTTATGCTTGAAGATCCTTGTATTCTCTTGGAATCATTTAAGTTTTGGTAAGTTTTACTCATATATTTCCATTAGTATTGTATTTCTTACCTTAAAATCTGATTCTCTTAGAGTTTTCTAGTATAGTTTTGATTAGATCCTTCTTATTGTCCTTAGATAAGTTTGTTTTATCATGTTTTCTCTTACTTATTTCATGTTCGTGGTAATTATGAGTAGCTAAATTAGTGAGGGTTAAGTCTAAAATGTGAAGTTTATTTCAAAATCATGTTGGTCTATATCTTCTCCATATGTATTAATGCCATTGATGGATCTTTCTAAGTTCTTCTTATTGAAACAAAAATGAAGAGTTAAGTTCTTGCTTAGTTATAGTCATCCTTAGAGTTGGTATATCTAATACTTGAATCGATGTCCTTCATCTTTTAATCCTATTTTCTTGAACTTGAAAGAATCCATCAAACCATTTTGTGAATTAAAATCCTGATTTTCATCGAAGTATTTTCCGATATAAAACCCGAGACCGGGGGCTAGATTGAGTTATAAGGAGAAGAGATAGACCGACGGAAGAATTGAATAGACCAAACTTTAGGACTTAACCCCACTCCTTAATCTAGTTTTTTCCCTCTTTTAGTAGTATAATTGTTAACCAAATCACCAAACAAATTTGAGGTTGACGTCCGAAACGTCGAAAAAACCAATTTGCGAAATCTTTGAATCCAATGTTCTTTTCCCTGTGGATCGATACTCCGGACTATCCATTATACTCGTTTTAACATATTTTGAGCGAAGTCCTGTTTTATGAAATTAAACCATTGACCCGAGGCCGGCACCCTAACGACGCACACTTTTGCCGGCCAGTCACTTCTTAATATGCCATTATGGAGGGTAGAGTTGTAATTTCACCTAGATTAATTAGGATATTTTGTAGGTTGTTATTTCTTTGGCAAAGACACACACACACACACACAACACATAGAATATACAGAATTTTATCAGATTTTGAGAGCTCTTGCCTCCTTTTGCCTTAGGATATTTTGTTCTTCATGCATTGTTCTTCAAGTTTTGAGTAAGTTTTTAATCTTTTAGTGCTTTGCTCTTGTGAATCCTTGTATTCTCTTGGAATCACTCAAGTATTGGTAAGAGTTACTTTTATATTTCCATTAGTATTGCATTTCTCACCTTAAAATCTGAATTACCAAGAGTTTTCTAGTATAGTTTTGGTTAGATCATTCATATTTTCTCTTTAGATAAGTTTGTTCATCATGTTTTCTCTTACTTCTCTCATGTTTATGGTAAATATGAATAGCTAAACTAGTGTGGGTTAAGTCTAAATGTGAGGTTTATTCAAAACCATGTTGGTCTAAATCTTCTCAATATGTATCTAATGTCCATTGATGGATCTCTCTAAGTTCCTCCTATTGAAACAAAAATGAAGAGTTAAGTTCTTGCTTAGTTATAGCCATCCTTAGAGTTGGTATATCTAATACTTGGATCGATGTCCTTCATCTTTTGATCCCATTTCCTTGAACTTGAAAGAATCCATCAAACCATTTTATGAATTAAAATCCTGATTTTCATCGAAGTATTTTCCGATCTAAAACCCGAGACCGGGGGCTAGATTGAGTTATAAGGAGAAGAGATAGACCAACGGAAGAATTGAATAGACCAAACTTTAGGACTTAACCCCACTCCTTAATCTAGTTCTAATATCTCACTTAGTTACTATCATTGTTAACCACACCAAACAAACTTTGAGGTTGACGTTCGAAACGTCGAAAAAACCCAATTTGTGAAATCTTTAAATTCAACCATCTTTTCCCTGTGGATCGATACTCCGGACTATCCATTATACTCGTTTTTACATATTTTGAGGAAAGTCATGTTTTAAGAAATTAAACCACTGACTTGGGCCGGCGCCCTAACGACGCACACTCTTGCCGGTTCGGTCAGGCCACTGTGGTGGCGGATGCTTTAAGTTAGAAGTCTCAAGCGACAGTAGCAAGCTTGGCAATACAAGAATGGAGAATGATAGAATCTATTAGTGAGTATGATTTACAACCAACGGAGGAACAAAAGGGGTTAGTCTAAATGCTCTAGTAGCTACACCTGAGTTACATCGCGAGATACTGTTGGTACAAGGATTTGACCAAGAGGTGGCTTTTGTTAAGTATCGTCTAGTAATAGGTGAGGTCACTACAAGATGGACATTGGGAACCGATGGAGGATTGAGATGCCGGTCAAGATTATTCGTGCCTAATGTTGGGACTTTGAGAGACTTGGTGTTGAAGACATTTCACCAGTCTAACTTTGCGGTCTATCCAGGTGGAAACAAAATGTATAAGGATCTCCGAAGACAGTATTGGCAGAATGGTACAAAGAGTGATGTCGCAGAGTTTTTTTCGACTTGTCTAACATGCCAACAAGTGAAGGCAAAGCATCAAAAACCTGGCGGAATGCTTCAACCATTGCCTATAGCTGGTTGGAAGTGGAAGCACATTAGTATGGATTTCATGATAGGAATGCCACGGTCGATGAAAGGACAAAATGTTATATGGGTTGTTGTAGATATATTGACAAAGTTAGCGTACTTTTTGCCAGTCAAAATGTCATATACAATGAAGTCCTATAGTCAACTGTATATTCAGGAGATTATGCAGCTGCACGGAATGCCAGTAATGATAGTGCCGGATCAAGACCTACACTTTACGTCGGTGTTTTGGCAAAGTCTTCAAAAGGCCTTGGGAACATGTTCATCTGACTACGGCTTTTCATCCTCAAACGAATGGTCATTCGGAACGAACGATATAGACATTGGAGGATATTCTTAGAGCAAGTATGCTCAACTTTTACGGGCATTGCAAGAGACATTTTTCGTTGGTAGAATTCGCTTACAATAACAGTTATCAGGTTAGTATTGGGATGGCGTTGTATGAAGCCTTGCATGGACGGCCATGTCAATCACCTATCTGTTGGATAGAAGTCAGAGAGGCAAGTTGTAATGTTTCGACGTCGGGAAGAGGGTCAACGGTTGGGCGAAAAACACCTTTGCGATAAGGATTCAATACTTAGCCAAAAAAAATAAAATTTAGGACTCGACCTAATTTTTCTAAACCGTTGCAACCAAAGGCCAAGCCCTTCATTATTTGTCTCGAAAACTAACTTAGCATAGGAATGGGTCCCACGAGACATTCCTGAGATCACTTTGTTGATTAGAAATTGAATAGGAATGTTAGACCGAAGATGATTGAGTCATAGGTTTTACCGATAGAATATTAGGATTTTATTAATATCATTGAACGTTAAACATCGATATTAAATAAAGTACCCTTGGTTTATTGTAGGAGACTGACAAAATAATCGATTAGTCAGACAAGACGAAAAAGTGAGTCCAAATACGACTATATTACGTGTTCAGTTTAGAAAGCATGAAAACTTGTTGTATTTTATCGTTCATATGTTAAACATGCATGTCATGCCAATCATGGTTAATATCATTCATAATGTGGGTCATGAATTAAATGCAAAAATAACATTGAGAAATGTTGATATAAGTTCAGAACGGTGCCTTGTCCGCTAGGGGATAAAATATAGCGAATTGTGTGAGATAAGGTTAGAATCACGGGCCAATGTGATTAATGGATGACGTCATTCCACGCGTGCTAGAGATGCACAGGGGGTAGCTCCCTCATAACAGGATTGACGACTGTTATATTGAACACAAATCGGGCAGTTTTAATATTGAATGGGAATCTGATGACTATAACATGATAAACTTGAATGTTAACTTAAGCGTTGACTTGAGCTTAACACCGTGAATTTTGTTGACATGAATAAACTGTTGTATGCATTGCACGTTGGTTAACATAGCGGGACCCGTAATGTTTCTTATTTGGATTCGCTAGCAAGTTGTGCTAATGATGTTGTTAAACAACATCTCAGGTTACGGAGCTGGTAGCAGTGACTAGTAAGGATCCTAGAAGGTTGAGTATAGAATAGTGTGGATGGCGTGTTTTCACTTTGATGTCTTTACTGTTTGACCACGTTGAGAACTGTCGGTTGGATTGTAAGATATGTTAAAAAGTTATTTTGAAATAATGCACTTCCTTGATTGACTTTTTAATGAAATAAAAACTTGTGTTTCCGCACTCTGAACAGTTTGTGTATATTGTTACATATTGAATTGGAAATTCCTAAACTGATTATGTTATAGGCTTTAGCGGGTTAGACTCGTTGGCCGGTCATTAATCCTAACCATATGGGGTGGGTCGTGACAGTTGGTACACATAGTTTGATACAGATTGATTATGAAAATACTTCTAACAAAAGACTATTACATCAAAAGACTTTTATCAAAAGTCAGAGCAGACTAGCCTATTCTTGGTAAATCACAGTTTAACTGAGTCTTCTTCGACGTACGTGCCTTTCATAGTTTGATAAGTCCAGTTCTGCTTCATTTTCGTCATTACCTGATTATGAAATACCAGGGGCAGAAGGAAGTTGCACCATGAGCCGATGAAAGCCCAATAAGTTATCCTACCCTTAAGTGTTTTTTGAACAATTATGAATTTAAATGAATAGAAGCACAATATCACATGAACAGTATATGAAAGCGATAACACTTCAGTACAGAAATTTAAATCAATATTGTATCATTACATTATTTTCTCTTGGTTTATAAATATAACCTTAGTCTCTTAGTATTTATACCTAGGCGTCGTGGGCATAACCCCGAGCATGAATTTCTGTGTTTCATCATTCGTACCCAAGCAATTATCACAAACCCCAAGCAGATGATATTTTCCAAAGTCCATAGCTTGCATAGACTTTAAATCTATTAGTCTCCAATTATGATCTCATCAAATTATTCGAGTATATATCTCATCCAGTTTTCTCTTCTTTAATAGACATAACCTCAATATCTTAGTATTCATACCCAAGCATCGTGGGCATAACCCCGAGCATGAATTTTTGTGTTTCATCATTCGTACCCAGGCGTCATCACAAACCCCTAGCAGATGATATTTTTCAAAGTCCATAGCTTACATAGACTTTAAATCCATTAGTCTCCAATTATGATCTCATCTAAATTTCATCAAATTATTCATGTGTATATCTCATCAGGTTTTCCAAGTATGGTGTTCCCGTACAAATACGCTTTCGATATTTTGCTAATCGTGCTCCCCACCAAGTGCATCCCAAACATCATGCATCCCATACGGCATGTTCCCAAACACTATGTTTTCTAAATATTTATATTTCATGACAACGTGTCAACACACTACCAGACTCAATTGAAAAATGACACGTTACATCCAAATATAACACGGCTAAGTATATAGCTTGTTTAACATGACACGGCTAAAGACATCGACTTGGCTAAACGACACTATTGGGGTTAATACACCTCATGGTTCAGTCAAAATTCGGCAAGATCGTATCACGGCTAACGACACCCATATCCACAACAATTGGGTCATCTTTTAACTATTCAAATTTTCAATCGGCATATATTTGATACTCTCATATCAATATTCCATACTCACTTCTATGTTCAGGATTCATGCTTCATTTCATAAAGTTATTCTAAGATCATACTAAAATTGCATCATTTGAAATACAAAGATAAAATTTAAAGCATAACAAAAATAAACAACAATTTATCTAAATATCATGGAAAACATGAGTAATTGACTAACGTACATATATAAACATGTAAGCAAAAATAATCTAATATGCCTCCTAACATGCTAAACTAGAAACAGCAACCAAGCATATGCAGACAAATTAGTAAAAGGTCACAGCCGCAAGGGTTAAAACCTATGTCTTCCACCTTTTCACCATACTCCATAATATTTGGAGAGGTTTCGGGTTTAAGACTAATTATCCAACCAGCAAGTAAGTTGTAGGAAACTTACTTAATGAGAGCTTAAAGGTTGGAAAGAGGGTTGATAGGGTTGTCACCTTCAAAAATGGTGGATTCTCCTTCACTAAGGATTTTCTCACAATACTAGAGAATTTCTACTACTCTCTAGATTTTCTTGCTCTCAAGGTTTCAAAGTATGTAAAAAAATAGAAGAAGGAGTTTTGTATTTATAGGTAAAATTTAAAAAAAATATCTAGGGAACACATCTAACGGTTAGGGTTTATCCATCAAGATCAATGACTAGGAAAGTTAGAAGATTATTTGGTTAAGATCAAGCATTAAATGGATGTGATGTCTAATAGATCACTAGGCTTAGTCATTAGATTTGATTTGAAAATTAAGTGCACAAGTTGGAGCTTTTAGGAATACAGATTTGACTCATATGATTTTAGTTTGTCTTACATGGTTTAGGTGGAATATATAGACATTCATGTTTACATCTATGAATATGAATTTAAAGGTAAGTGTGAAAGAGATTATTAAAGTCAACAAATGTAGGAATGAGGTGTATGCATATGAGCTCAATATAAGTGTGAAAGGGACTACTAAGGTCAACAAAGGGAGGAATGATGTGTCATATGGGATAAATATAAGTGTGAAATGGACTACTAAGGTCAACAAAGGAAGGAATGAGGTCATATGGGATAAATATAAGTGTGAATAAGTGTGAAAAAGACTTACTAAGGTCAACAAAGGGAGGAATGAGTAATGAGGGTTTATATCTTAGATGTATATTATGTCATTTTAGAATTCCACCTTCCACCTAAGATTTTTAGGAGAGAGGAGATAGGATGACTCATGGTTTCTAGATTTTTAAGATAAGTGAATAAGTTTGAGGAAATTGATTTAGACAAAATCAAATAGTTATAGGTTAAATCATACTTAAATTAGGATGACTAGAAAGTCTAAGTTTTTTATTGAACAAGGTTAGTATAAAATCTTAGATTATATTTTGGGAGTGTATAAAATGATCACCATATGTATATGTATAGGTGTACACATAATGAGTATATACGAAAATATCTTAACAAGATGTAGACGTTTTGACATGATGAATGGTGATTTTCGATTTCTAATGCGCACGTGTGTATGTGTATGTACACATACTACATCTAAATAATAATACATGTATGCATAAATTTATTCATATATATTTACCATATAAATTTACACATGGCAATGTAAAATAAGCTTGAATGAATTTTAATATTCAAATTAATATTATTCACGATTTATTTTTATTTTTTTGAAAATACGGGTATTTACAAAAGTTACTTCGGACCAAAGTTGGTTCAAGAAACAACCGAGAAGATTAAAGTCATTAGACAAAGTTTTTGACAACTCAAAGTCGACAAAAGAGCTATGCTGACAAAAGGGCGTGCCCGTTGACTTTCAAGGTCGGCGATCATGTGTTCCTCAAGATTAAACCAAGAAGGGGAGTCACAAGGTTTGGTAAGAAAGGGAAGCTAATGCCGAGGTATATTAGACCATTTGAGATTTTGGAGCAGATCGAGAAAGTGGCGTACTGTTTGGCATCACCACCTCAGCTCGATCGGTTTCACAATGTCTTTCACATATCTATGCTAAATAAGTACATGGAACAGCCAACTCATATTGTGAAGTGGGAAAATGTCACGTTGAATGTGGACACGACATATCAAGAGGAACCGGTCCAGATTGTGGAGTTCGGAGAGAAGAGCTTGTGAGGCAAAACCATTAAACTGGTCAAGATTATGTGGTGGCATCGGAATTTAGAGGAGTCCACCTGGAAAGGGAGGACACTATGAGATTCAACCACCTCGAGTTTTTTGCTTAAACCGTACTATGTAATTTCAAGGGTGAAATTATTTAAGAGGGATGGGTTGTAATAACCCGAAATTTTGTAATACATTTTTAATTATTCAAAACATTTTTACTATTATTATCTAGATCTTTAATAATATAAATTTTGTTGTTAATATTTCATATTTTAAAATCAAGAAAAAAATAAATTTTATTTTCCTAGCTCCCTCAAGGCTGCTTGAGCGGTCAGTTGAAATTTTGAAACTACAAAATAATGAGTTATAGAGGTTGATGGAGGGAATCAATTTTGATTTCAATTTTATGACAATGAGTATGCGATTAAACACTGTAAGAATGTTATATAAACCCAAAGTTAGGTGTATTGCGGTTGTTATTCACGAAATCAGTTTGTTTAGAGTTTTTGTTGAGAAAATTTCAGAGGGTTTGCTTGCTCTTGCCAGATCTTGTGAGTTCCTTGTTCTGATCGTTTATTCTTCGACGAAGCTTGTTCATTTTGTACTTTATTCTTCGGATCGAGGTATGCAAAGTTACCTACCAACCATAGGTCCTTACTTCCTGTCGTTAATTTCAAGGTTTGAGCATGATTAGCTCGAATATGCATGTTAGGATTTTGTTCTTAATGTCTTTAATTAAATGGTTTGATTTCATGTGTTCCGCGGCACATAATGATCAATTGATTTAGGGAAAAGCATGTTTTATGCTAGAATTAGCTATTCCAGTAATTAATTTGGTGATATCTATTCTCTGATCTTATTTATTGTCTGGCGTACGGACCCAGAATGCATAGGAACCCTAGCCCAGAATCATGGAAAAATGAAGCCTTGCTCGAGTGACCTCTCTGATTTTGTCAGATTCTAACCAGTGGTCCATTTTTCAGTAGCTGAGTTTTGGTAGCTCGCTCAAGCAGTCTATCGAGCAGTCTGTTGAAAAACGGACGGTTTTGACAGATTGTTTGGATTAATTCCAAACTATGTTTTATGTCTTCAGGCTTTGTTTTTATTGACTGTTTAAGTATTGTTTATGAAGTCGCACAATTCGCACATGTATGCACCTATAGACGTTATGTACACCAAATTGTTGATGTTAATCCGTTAAGGTTAGGGTGTTTACGTTTTATGGATGTATGAGACATTGTGTACACATGTGATTGTTGAGGAGATCATTGTCGTTGTTGTTTCAGGTTTAGCTGTTAGCTGCCTGAGGATTATGGAACTGAGATGTTAAAGAATTGTAGATTTTAGATAAAGAACTTCATGCGTGATTTGGGGTTACTTTAAAAAAATCTAGAATTACGTTAAGGAAACTAGTTCGAATTGCACCTTAATAAGCAGTGGAGGGCATTGGGTGTGCGTTATAAAGTAGAGAACATTGTAGAAACTTGTTTGAGAAGTTTAATAGAAAGTGATTAACCTTGTGTGGTTGGCCTGGTATGGCATGTATTATTAAGGATATGTATTGTGATTTGATCTAGGGATTTATGCTAGAAGGAGTTTGAGACGGTAGAGGGTGACTTCTTCGGGGATGCTTGCGAAGGCAACTCTGGACCCCGAGAAAATGACGGCTAGAGTTCTGCGCATCTTTGAGTCTATTAGGAGAAGTAACTAAAGTAGTTAGAGACTGGACCTAGTAACATCATGTTCGAGAGATCTAGATAGGGTGAGATAGGTATTGACTTGATAGAATAGTAGAAGATTCTTTCCTTGTAGGATTGTGATTGGAATTATAGCCCTCGAGTAGACAAGGATTAGTCAATGTCAACTAAGAACCCTAAGCTAGTGTCTAAGGGAGGATTATGTATACTTTATAGTGTTCCTAGAAACACAAAAGGACTTAATAAAAGTTACCAATGTGTTTGTGTTTTCGTTCGTTACATTTTATTATGCTTTAGTACCTGCTCAATGTCTCAACTGTTTATAGTTCATATCTGTTACATGATGTATCACCCGTGGGTTTGATTCTTCGAGTAACTTTATCTACTGAGTTTCATTACTCATCGATGCAACTTCTCTACCCCTAGTATTTCACACCAGATGGAGTTGAGCAAACGGAGGAGCAGCCCACGCAGGAAGTGCCGGGTGTCAATGGAGAGATGTTCGACTAGTTGTCGTACCTTAGTTTTAGCTCTAATATTTCTTTATCTGAAGTTATGAAATAAATGTAGACCCCGAGGGATGATTTGGTCCTTTTAAACTATGCACTCTTAAACTTGGATTTAACTTTTATTAATAAATGATTGTCGGTATTTGATTTAAATCTTATCCTTTATTCAAATAAGATTTTGAAAATGAATTATTTAATGTTTCGAGAAATCGGGGCACTACACATCCCTAGGGTAAGCCCCCGGGCTCAGGCAACCCCCGGTGCAAGGCAATAATTTTTTGTTTTAATAAATATAAAAAAATAGTAGAAATCCACCAAAAAATTAGTATTAATACTAAGTGGGTAACCAAGCTGAGGTCGGCCTTGGACCACTCAAATATTGGACAGGCACTGGATGAAGACAATCTAAAATCATGAAAAAAACATGATGAAAGTCATATCCAAAATGCCATCCTAGTCCATTGATTTCAAGTGAGAGCAAGTTAATTATTTATCAACCATAGTTTTAGGTCAAGTCAAATCTCATAAGTTCAACATGATAATAGTTAATGGAATTCATCCTTAATCCTATTTAAAGATTTAGCCTATCATGTAACTAGAATCTATAGAAGTCACAAAAAGAAATGTTTTCCTTCTTCTCTTGCTCCATGCAACAATTATTTGAACTTGTATACTAAGACACATTCAATAAAGTGATTCGGAAGCAATTTGAGTGAGGGAAAACATAAACAGTTTGAAAACATGAAGGATTGGCAAAACAACAAACATAATCGGAACACATGGTATGCTTGCAACCTTAATTTCACATCAAAGACTCCATGATTCTTGAAATTGCTTTGCTTATATTCCTAGTACTTTTCATTACTTTTGCAGTGATAAAATGGGTCTTGAGCCAAGTTATAACAAAGGACCTGTAGGCATTTTACCAATGTGTTTACACCATATTTTGACATCTGTCGATATTGATGACGTGGCAACACTAAAGAACCCAGACGATTAAGAAACGAACATGCCTCAAATCATGCAAGCCCTATAAAAGATGATGATGTGGCAGCACCAAAAATCCAACTAGTTAAGGAGTCTTGGATATGTCATAAAAGCACATGTCAGTTGTCTTGGTTTTTTGACAAAAAAGGTAAAAGAACGGTTCAAACTAGATGCTACAAAGAAGGAGTAGTAGTTTGCGCATGAAAGTTTTCGTTTGAATCTAGACAAAAACTAAAGGCAGTTGAAGCACAAGAGACAGTTATTTTTGTAATTAGCCTATTTCAATTCAAATCTGAAGGAGGGAAAGGCAGATCAGTCATCCTTTTGTGGAGACTAATTAAAACCCGTGGTCAATAGATGAATCCAAGCTCTCCCAAATAGCTCATGCATAAACAGTACGATAGACTACTCACTCGCCATACATACTCGTCGGTTTTTCAGAAGCTAACATTGAATAGCTGACCCAAGATCAACACAGCATATGGTCGGGTCGTCACTGTTACAACCAACTCTGCCAAGTCGGTCCCATCATGCCAGTCTTATGATACATTAGATTAACCCAAAACCATGGATGGCCTATGCAGGGAATGCAGTCGAGTATGTACACCACAACACTCAACTCATAATTATAAATAGGGAAGAAGACCATTGGAAAAGGGACCGATCACTAGGAATACTCATGATAAGTTGATCCGTTAGGACATTTCTAGCCACTACCACATGGATATCACTGTAACCCTTGATTTATATATCAATTTTTTTGTCCATATCTTTGCATTCGGAAGAAATTCAGCTCTACTAGTTATCCCTCATTTTGGTACTTAACTATCGTAGGGCATTTTGGCTATTGATCGGAGTGAATCTGACTAGTTGTTCCCTTGTGTGGCTGGTGCTCCTGGATCAAGAAGAAGGTGGGACAAATTCTGGCCATCTCCTTTTCTAGCTCCGACAGAACTCATGGAGGAGTCTTGTAAAATATCACCCTACAGTGGGAGCTTGAAATATGAGAGTTTTCATGGACAAGATCATAACACATGTTTTTACACATTCGAGCAATGCAGGAACCTGTAGAGAAGCCCAACAAAGGGCAAAAGAGGTGCTAAATGGGGAAACGAATGGTGTTCATCTTTTTTACCTCGCGAATGTCGACATCTTGGCACCAGTAGAGTCGGTCAGAGTCAACAAAATATTACTAGTGCACCTAGACAAGCAAGACAAAAAGCTCCAACGTCTCAGGAAGAAGGTAGAAGAAGCCAAAATAGCCTCTCGACATGAAAAGAGGAAGGCAAAGATAGGGGATAAAAGGCTGCCAGAAGAAGAAACGGTTGCCAGAAGAAGAACGAGCTCAGGGATTTTCCTGAAACAAACACGACGAAGAAGGGCTGAGACGCTGCTTGCCCACACTAAAGTCTTGGGGGCACAAATTAGTCGAGCGGGCAAAGATCACCAACCACAAGCGAAAAGTCACTTATTGGTATATCAAAGACAGAGGGAGTTTTGTGCCACGAGAACAACACATGATGGAGGAAATGAGGCGGCAGACTAAATCACACCCTCGAAGAAAGTCTAGGGCCAGAGTGAGTCCATGGATGAGGGAGAACAAACCCCTTTCTCTAGGCATGTCATAACGGTGCCAATCCCCGCCAAATTCAAAATGCTGACCATTGCGCCCTACGACAGTGTTAGAGACCCCCATACCACATTTAGCATTATTGTGAAGCAATGATCCTCTAAGACTATTGATACCATATTTTGCCCCATCGCTCAAAATATCTCAAAACACGTCATTGAAGAGGGCTTGGTGGGAGTCGTGCACCAAAATATCATTTTATCCCTAAACAGGAGAAGGACGAAAGGAGTAACGTAGAGGCCAACATAGTCCATCTGTGATATTTCATCCATTATTAAATTTGTTGGAATGTATTGGGGCATAATCAACCAACCACAACCAGCTCAGCAAAGTTTGGGTTGAAAGGACCATTTTGCCCATGATCGGGCAAAGGACACATAGAATGATCCAAAGACCGACGTACTTCACTAAAGATACTTTCAAGAACTTCATAGGCCTGTTAACATGGTTTAAAATTCAATTGAACAACCTCAAGTGGTTGGACAATGTCCTGGTATAAAAGACCATTTTGCCCCTAGATAGGTGAATCATCAAGAACGAGCTTTGCATATTAATACAATTAACCCAGGATGCCTCTATGATGTGTGCAAGAACGTTAGCACATCTCAAGATTCAATCGGTTGCTCCAGGAGGCCCGAAAAAAGTTTGAATACAAAAAAATGATTTTGCCCTTCTATCATTTTAACTTCATCCATTGATCACCACAAGGATACGAATTCATTCACAGTGACTGTGATGCAATCGAGTGATGTTGACCCTTTACGGTTGTCCAAAATATGAGCTTGGGGCACGTTTCATGAGTTGACATGTTCGAGCCTCAAAAATCTCATATTATTGATCCTTGTGATGATACTAATCTGTTAGCTATGGTCAAGATTCAATCTAAAAACCAGGATTGTTTCTTAGTCTAGGAGTGTGTTCAGGACATTGCAGTGCATTTTGTATCAATTTACGTGTCATTCAAACTGTCCAAAACCTGAAACACTTGTTGTTACGCCATTTTTGGCGCATTTATTATTTTGGCTTGTTTGGGCACATTATTACACCTGGGTTGTCCTATAAACACACCTTTCCCCTTTTTCATTTTAGTACGATTCTATTCCAGGGAAACCTCTTCTTCTAAAGACTTTACACTTCTGGTAGGTCCCAACTCTCTAGTTTTGGAGTTACCATAGAAGGAAAGGAACTAGAATTAGGCGTAGAATTAGGATTTTCAAGAGAAAACTCTACCCGAGCAAGCATAGGTAGGTTTCTGTTATTCCGTAGAAAGATACGAATGATCTATAGTATTAGCGTAGTTTGAGATAGCAAGAGTTTAAAACTCATTGTTGTGTCGGGTTATGGTTCTATTTAGACATCCTTGCATCTTTCTCATCTCACTGTAATCATCAGATGTGAATCCGGACAAGGTATAATCATGACAATCAAAGTATTTTTGTTTCCGTCTGTCGCCTTCTCTATTTTACAAAGTAAACATCATACTCGAAAAAATTAGCATTCGCGCCTCTATGCTGGGGTTATAGACTACTTAGTTATCCTTATTCTTAGCCAACAAAGTCAGAGCACCCCAAAGCGATGTGCTAAGTTGGATAAAACCATTATCCTACAATTCTTGCAAGTTGCAATTTTAGTTCCTTCAGTTCAATGGGAGCAAACCAATAAGGTGACATAGAGAGATATGAAACTCTAGGCACAAGATCAATGGAAAACTCCACTTCTCGCTAAGGAGGTAAGCCTATGATATCTTTAGGGAAGGCATCCAGAAAATCATATACATCTACTGGGAAGTTATCCTGACATCGACTACCTTCATCATCCCAAGTAACACCGAAGAGTTGACTGAAGTCCTCGCAGTCTCACAACCCATGAATAACAGAATGAACTCCTCCTCGGTCTCTCCAAAAATAAAAACTAACTCTGTCAAGCGCACAAACAATCACTCTACCCCGGTGACAATCGATAGGGGCTCCATAGAAGCCCAACCAATCCGTGCGCAAAATGACATCGAAACCCGCCATGTCTAACAAAATCAACCCAAAGAGTTAGCTATGATAGGCGATAACAACATCTCATGACCAGCAAACTTGATCTAGGGTAACCTTACCCCCAACTGGTCTCTCCACATACAAAATAGACTCAAGAGGCTCGACTTCCAAACCCAAAACAAATGCAATACTCGATACTATAAAAGAGTGTGATGCACCCACGTCGAATAAGACACTAGCCGTAATCATGATATCTTGTTCCAACTAACATGGGCTTAGGCATAACTTTTACCTTCTCTTTCACATCTGCTTCTACAATCATGGCTTGCTCCACAAAAATCCCCATACTCTTGTATATTCAACTATATTTCTTTCTCTTGAATAGTAGGTTTGAGACCCTTCTCAAACCGCTTGCATTTAAAATTCTAGTCACCTGCAATTTCAGTTGCAAAGCGGGGCAGCGAAATGAACTTATTTTGATATTCACCATTGTCATATCCCATTGCTTCAAATTGTAAAACTCACTTCTGAGCAAGTCCTTCATCTTCTCAGGAAAATAGCGGTCAAGGAAAATATCCTTAAATGCATCCCAAGTCAACTTTGCGACTTCATATGCAGCCTTGATGGTTTTGCACTATTGGGCTGCCTCACTTATAAACCGATACACCGCTAAAGAAACTCAAATCGTCTTATTTGATCTAAAGGGTATCCAAGGTCTTCTCCAGTGCTCAAACCAGTTGCCTGCCACAAAAAGTTCTGTACTGCCAATAAACTCTAGTTAATCCTATCTTAAAAACCTTAAATGACATTAATCGTAATATGCATTCAAATTTACCATATGTCTAAGTTTATTATCATGTCATAATATGAGTTCAAAGAATTTAACATGAATATATGACCAGCGAATTTAATATCATGCCATCATTGATCATCAAAATTAGCATGATCATTGAATTTACCATCATATCTAATATGGATTCACCAAATTTACCATTGTATGATAAACTTATAACTATCGGCAAGTATACCATTGAAATAGATTATTATCAAATATTTAGTTGTTTTTTCTCATCTCCTTCATAGTTTTGTATAAACCATTCAAGTGTTCAACGTTTTGTCACCCTAATCGAGTGCATAAAAATGAAACAAATGTAAGAATAAAATAACTATTAAAATACCCACAGCGTAACAAAAATTATTTTCGAAAAAAACCATTTAATATGTCATATGTCTAATTTTACCACAGTTCTAAATTTACATCATATTATAATATGCATTCATCAAAGTTGCCAATACTATATGACCAACAAACCATTTACGATTCGCGGTGAATTTTACTGTAAAAATTTGGCTACTATGCAAAAAATTGGTAGGATTGATGATGCAATCTGTGACATCCCGAATTTCGGACAAGTTAATTTAAAAGAATGAAGTAAACAAAATATCATCATTTTATTTAAAAACGAGTTTAATACAAGAGATAGTGGAAATATTTTCAAAAAGACTGTCTACGTCAAAAAGACGTTAAACTAAAGTTAGAGCAGTCTAAAACTAATCTAAGTAAACCACGCTCCAACGTGTATTCGTCGGGATAAGCGTCATCGTGCAGTGTATAATCTGGTCTGGTTTTGTCATCGTCGGTAGCTGTGATAAAATGCTAGGGGCAGAAGAAAGTTGTACCATGAGTTTTGACACTCAGAAAGTTGCCATACCCTTAAGTTTCATTTTGAATGTTTTAGCATAATAACATGATATGCAATGTACAAGAGTATGAAATAATCAAGGTTAATGACATCATGCGATAAGATAAGTACAGAAGTAATAAATACAAGTTAAACTCAAAAAGCATAACCAAAATCATCCGAATAACTATCACAGTGTATATCAGTTCCGAATATTCTATAAGTTCTCGACTTGAATCAACATATTCTAAAACATGATCACATCATGTAATTTCATCAATTGCTCCAAGAATGACCTCATCATATATTTCGAATCAATATTTCTAAATCAATAATTCCAATATGGTACTCCTGAATGATAATGATCCGACTGCCCGACCAAACGTGCTTCCCAACTACAATGCTCAACCATGCTTCCCAACCATCATTTTCCAATCAATGGGCCTTCCCTAGCATTATATCCTTTCTTTATCGTGCCGGAGCAATATAAGTTTAAAGTTTAAGAACTAGGCCATTAGACTAAAATAGCACGATAGGACTAGATATGATATTCGCTCAGGCGTAACTTGGCTAAATGTAAGACACGAGTAAATGCAGTACTTGGGTAATACACCGCTTGGGTCCGTCACACCTCTAGTTAAAGTCAAGGCTCGACTTAAGTTGCATCATGGCTACATAACACGCATAAATATTTTCACGGAGAATATATCCACAATAACTAATCGTATGTCATTATTAGTGTGTTTTAACGTTCGGATATCCACAGGACATCCTGAGTATCAATAACTAATCATCATTTAAATCATATGAGTGTAATCATAATATTTCATGCTCAGTAAGTATTTAAACAATTGAATGATAATCAGTAACAATAAGATTGATATGTAATAAATAAAACATTGATTAACTAGTTATAAAAAAAAAATTTAATAATATATATCACACGATAAATACATTGATAATACGAGTTATAATTAAATATAATTTTTCAAAAAGAACGTTAATGTAGGCACCCTAAAGGCATTTGCATTATTTTTCAAAAAGGAGTTTTCACAAAATTAATTTTGAATGATAATTTGATAATAATTAGTTTAAATCTTTTTATAAATTAGGAAGAGTCAAATAAAATAAATATCTTAAATCATAATCTAATATTAACGGGGGTACAATCTGTAAATAACATAATAATAGGTTTTAATAGAAATAAGCAGAAACATATAAAAAATTTATTTTTATTACAGTCGGTACCCTCCCCGGTTGTGAACCCGGTCATGGGTCCGATCGTGATCCCAGACGTCCGGCTTGACGACTGGCTAGATGTCTGAACTTAGAAAACTTCGGCAGTTTCTATAACTCGATGGTTCTTTTTCGGCAAAGCTCTGTTGGAGCTCATTTTATACCAAAACACTAAAAATGGTTCAAGAATAAGGAGCTTATAGTTGGCTATGAAATTCGGGAGGTTAGAACGGGTTCCCGTTGCTGGCTTGGGTCGGCGGGATTTCGGCCTTCCTCCTTCTTCTTCTTCTTCTTCTTCTTCTTCTTCACAGCAACTCCTCCTTTTTCTTCTTCTCTTCTTCTTGCTCTTGCAGTTGATGGTGTGGGTTTAGAAGCAAGCGAGGGTCTCTATCTATAACCAAAGGTTGAGAGGTTCATGAATGGCCAAGAGGATTTTGCAGAGGATCAACTGTGGAAAAATAGAATCCATGGATGATTAGTTGTGGCTGCAGGGTGGCTGATGGGAGTGGGAGAAGTAGAGTGAGGGGAGAAGAGGGTGAGGGGTGTGTCGAGTGAATGAGGGGGTGATGGGGTGGGGGAAGCCAAGAGGGGGTGAGGAGAGAGAGAGAGAGATACATATATATATATATAAGTATACTCTGTGTGTGTGTCTTATATGCATATATATAATATTCAAATAGTATATTATAATATAAGTTAAAATATTATAACACACAAAGTGTGTGTGTGTATATTAACTTGTATTTATATGTTACTAATACGTACTTATGTATTAACTTGTACTTATGTACTTATATATACACTATTCCACATATATATGCATACGTAACTAAAATTTATACGTGGATGAAAATAATAGAATCCACTCAGGCTATTTATATATCGATTAAAATTTTGTAGGTCATTACAAAATCTTCCTTTCAAATTTAAAAAACTATTGTGATGGCAATTAGTAGGTAAGAAACCAAAATCTTCCTTCCTAATTTAAAAAAAAAAAAAAAAAAGAGACTACTATGATGATTGGTAGGTAAGAAACTGAAATCTTCATTACTAATTTAAAAGATTAAACCCAAATTAAATGTTAATATCAAGTCTTATAAATGGATAGAATTTAACTATACAATTTGGGGATTGCATGTATATCACTTAAAAATGGCAAAAAAGTAAACCTAGCACCCAAAATAATGACAATTACGTCAAACTAAGTATAAGTTAAAATTAAAACATAACATGCGATTTTTGACGAGATGAAAACTTACGCAGTATACGAAAATAAGACCCTGATTTAATTTACCTGTAAAATTAAAACGTGCAAAATAATTTAAATATCATAAATTAATATAATGCTCGAAATTTTTATTATTATTATTATTTTTTATTATTATTATTATTATTATTAAAAACATACAGGTCCTTACACGTGTACAATGACCAAGATAGTATTGACTCTCACCCTTACTAGCAAGTTCCGTAAACTATTGCACCTCGGATGTGCCGACCATCATGTGTTTTGCTCAACCTAACACTGGTTGTGTCTCGAAAGACGAGCTAGTGGCACACCTTGTGGATCTTGTCAAGTCTTCGATCCAACCCACAATCAAATCGACAAGGCTAAAGATCCATGATGACCCTAGAAAAATCCGGACCTTCGACGTTTCCTCGATCTGACCCATCGTTGGAACAAACTGAACAGAAAATCCATGAGTACTGTAGGTCCAACCTACTATTGCTTCTAAGTTTCATTTCATCTTTTTTCTCAAATCCCAAGTCATAGAATATATATATATATATATATATATATATATATATATATATCAGCTTCTTGTGTGGGATACCTTACACAAGTTGTGTGTGGACTTTTAATTGTGGCTGTTGGATTAGATCCAACGGCTTGGATTGAATAAATTAAGAAACGGGTTAAACCGAATATGGGCAAACCCAGATGGGTCAGATTCTTAGATTTAATGGGTTAAAACTTAAATGGGCACACCAACTGACCTAACCACACCATCGATCTCCCTCTTTCAGCTCTCTCTCTTTCTCCCTCTCTCTTCACACCAAACAATCTCCATCCACACCAGTTGATCTCCCATTGTCCCTCGACGCCGCACATCTCGTTCTCCCTCTCTCTCTTTTCCTTCGATTCCACACCAGTCGATCTCCCACCTCTCCTCGCCGCCATACATCTCGGTCTCCATCTCTCTCTCTCTCTCTCTTTCTTCGATTCCGATAGATCCCGGAGGACCTCCCACCTGAACAACGCTGTCCAACTGGTCCGTCATCACCGCCGTCCCTTAAGAATACCAGGTATCTTCTCATTAATCTAAGAAGATAATGGCTTCTACTATGTTTTGTTAGAAGGAAGCTCTCAGCTCGCGTCAAATACATCAGAACGTGGTGATCCACACCTCAGCGGATCATTTCCTCTACAGGCTATTAGCTGTAAACAGAATTAGTTGGAATCTGTTGGTGTTTGTTTTTCTTGTGGCAGTCTTGTATTGGTTGATGTCAAAGTCGGTTGTTAGCTAAATAAGGCAGGTTCATTTTCTACTAAGTCTGTTACTAGTTTGGTCTATAAATACCAATGTAATTCCTTGTGTTTTGTATGACTTTCTATCAGATATGAATATCAGTTTCAATGAAACTCTTCTCTTCTACTTCTACATTTCTCATTTAGGCTTACAATTTCAGAAGTTTTGTTATGGTATCAGAGCTTTTGACGCAAGTCCAGTACAATCTCAGATTGATTGATCCTGTTTTCTGGAACTTCTTCCAGACTTCTTACTGCAGATCATAATGGCAGATCACAACCAAAATCAGTATCTTCCTCCTTCACTTACTTTCCTCATTGCAAATTTTCAATCATTTGTTACAGTCAAACTTGACATATCAAACTATTTTGCATGGAAAACTCAAATTGAAAATGCACTACTCGCAAACCAACTGTTTTACTTTCTGGAGAATGATGTAGCAGTACCAGTGAGTCATATTACTGATGAATCAGGGACTCAAATTCCTAATCCTGATTACATGAACTGGATAACTATAGATCGAATGCTGATTTCTTGCATTATAGCAACATTAACTCCTTCAATACTACCTCATGTGGTTGGATCTGATCATTCTCATCAAGTGTGGAGAAAACTAGAGGAAAAGTTTAGCAATCTATCACAATCACATATCCATGACTTAAAGAGGAGACTCTTTAATTTGAAGAAAACTACTTCCACGGATGCTTACATTGATTCAATCAAGGATATTGTTCAGAAACTTGCAGCCTCTGGAACAAGAGTAGCTGATGAAGATCTTGTGTTTCATGCCTTACATGGCTTACCAAAGGAATACAGTTCTCTCAAACAAGGGATAAGAACTCGGTTTGAGGACATCACTTTTGGTCATTTAACCTCTGTTTTGTTGGCTGAAGATCTTCATATAGATCAAGAACAAAGCTTACCTATTGATACCAATTCAATTCTGATGGTTCAAAGTGGACACACTTCTGCATCACCTTCTGTATCATCAGATACATCAGCTCCACATCATCCTCCTGGTATGAGAAATTTTGGAGCAAATGTGCCTAACTCAGGATCTGTTGGACATGTTTCTTCTTCACCACAATTCCCTACTAGCTCTCAGTTTGTGAATCAACACTATCCTCAGTTCAGCCAGCCAAACTATAACACTAGACGACAAAATAACAGATATAAAGGCAATTTCTATCCTAGAAATGGATTTGGTGGTCAAGGAAATTCAACTTTTGGCAATACAGGATATGGATTTGGTAACTCCATTTCTCAGGTTAACTTACCTACAGGTGTACCTTCTGTTGGCTGCCAGATTTGTGGAAAAACAAATCACAATGCATTAACCTGCTATCATAGACAGAATCTCAACTACAGACCTCAACAACATACTGGTTATCCTCCTCAGTTCAATGGATATCCTCCTCAGTTCTCTCCCTCAACAACACACTGGTTATTCAGGCGGATATCAGCCATCAGTCTCTCCAACCATGATGGTTTCTGATGTGCCTCAAGCTCTCTTCTCAGGAGGTTATAGGATGCCTATCAGTAATGGTTCACCTTTGCCATCTGCACATGATTCTCAGGGGTCCTGGTTCTTTGATTCTGGAGCAACGGCTGATGTTACTAATAACCCTCAGCATATTACTTTACCTCATGCTTCACCAAACACAGCAGCTGTTACTGTGGGAAATGGTCTGAATGTTCCGGTGGTACAGTCTGGTAAGGGGATATTGTCTACTCCTAACCATTCTTTTACTCTCCAAAATGTTTTACATGCGCCTCATATATCTCATAACCTTTTATCCGTTCATAAATTTGCTATTGATAACAATTGTAGTATCATATTCAATGCTTCTGGATATGCAATTCAGGACAGAATTTCACTCAAAGTTCTTCACCAGGTTCCTTGCCACCAGGGTTTATACCCCCTGCCTCATTCCTTTAGTCCTGCTAAAGCCTTTGCTGTTACCACATCTCCTGCAGAATTATGGCACAAAAGACTTGGTCATCCTCACTCCAAACTCTTTCAGGTATTATGCTCCAAATATCACTTACCTGTTAGTAAACCTCTAGACTTTAACTGTTATTCCTGTAAAGTTGCCAAGAGTCACAAACTTTCCTTCTCTCCTTCCCACACATTCAGGACTAATCCGTTTGACCTTATTCACATGGATGTCTGGGGTCCCTCACCTGTTCCTTCTTTCAGTGGTTTCCGTTATTACCTATTGCTAGTTGATGATTTCACACGCTATACTTGGCTTTTTCCTCTTAAGTTCAAGTCTGAAGTAGCATCCTATGTTCAAGCATTTAAAACATTTGTCTCAAATTAGTTTGGTTCCTCTATTAAAGTTATGAGGTCTGACAATGGAGGTGAATTCTTAAACTCCCTCATGACTGCCTTCTTTCGATCCTTTGGTATTATTCATGAGACCACTTGTCCCTATACTCTAGAGCAAAATGGTTTAGCTGAACGTAAACATGGTCATCTCATTGAAACCACGATTGCTTTACTTCATCAGTCTCACCTTCCCATTGGTTTTTGGTTAGAAGCTCTAACCACAGCTTTATATCTCATTAATCGCCTTCCATTGTCTTCTATCAACTTCCAAGTTCCATTTGAACTTCTCTATAAATTTGTTCCAGACTACTCTACTCTTAAACCATTTGGTTGTTGTTGTTTTCCCTGGTTAAGACCTTATGCTTCAAATAAGTTAGTTCCATGGTCTAAGCCCTGTGTCTTCCTTGGCTATTGTACAAACACTAAAGGGTATAGATGTCTTGATCCTATCAGCAATCATGTTTATGTTTCTAGACATGTTCGATTTATAGAAACTAACTTTCCTTTTCTATCTCTTACTGCCCATACCTCTCCTTCCGTATCTGTTTCCTCACCATCTATGATTTCTTCTCCTTCCTTTACCATCCCATTTTCTAATAGTCCTTCTCCTATGCTTTAGCTTCCAGGTTCTTTCACTCCATCTGTCTCTTCCCATTCAGTTTCTTCTAGTCCTGAGGAACCTCATCCTACTGAATCTGTACCTAGTCTGCCTCCTTCATCTTCTACCCATCCTATGATTACTAGATCCAAACATGGAATCTTTCAACCTCGAGTTCCTTTCTCCCTATCAGTTGTTACTACTGGTCCTAATTCTGAGCCAACTTCCTTTAAAGAAGCTATGCAATACCCCGAGTGGCAGCATGCTATGAGTGAAGAGTTCTCTGCTCTTCAAAATCAGCACACCTGGTCCCTAGTTCCTTTACCATCTGGTTGTCAGTCTATTGGTTGCAAGTGGATTTTTAAAATCAAGAAGAATGCTGATGGTTCCATAGCTAGATACAAAGCCAGATTGGTTGCTCAGGGGTTTCAACAAACTGAGGGGTTAGATTACAATGAGACTTTTAGTCTGGTCATCAAACAGCCTACCATTCGGGTTATTATTGCTCTGGCTTTACATCATGGTTGGTCTATCAAACAACTTGATGTTTCTAATGCCTTTTTACATGGTACCCTTTCTGAATGTGTGTACCTCAAACAACCTCAAGGCTATGTTGATGCATCGTGTCCTACTTATGTCTGTAAACTCCACAAAGCCCTTTATGGTCTTAAGCAGGCTCCCAGGGCTTGGTATGCCATGCTTTCTCATTGTCTTGTCAAGAGAGGATTTGTCAATAGTGGGGCTGATTCTTCTCTCTTCATCCTGCGGCAGGGTACTGATGTTGTCTATTTTTTGGGCTATGTGGATGATATTTTGGTTACTGGAAATAATACGACTCTCATTCAGTCCATTGTCACTGACTTGGGATCTGAGTTTGCTCTAAAGGATTTAGGTGCCTTGCACTATTTCTTGGGCATTGAAGTTCATTACTCCCCCTCTGGTTTGTTTCTCTGTCAAACCAAGTATGCCAAAGATATTCTTGTTAAAGCTGGTATGGTGGATTGTCATCCCTGTGGTACTCCATCTACTATCAAGACTGGCCAGCCCACTGATGATACGGCCTTTTCTAATCTAGAACTTTATCGAACTCTCGTTGGTTCTTTACAGTATCTCACCTTGACTAGGCCTGAATTAGCCTTTGCCATCAATACGGTCTGTCAACATATGCATTGTCCCTCCAATGCTCACTTTCTTGCTGTTAAACGAATTCTAAGGTATCTACAAGGCACCTTGACCTCTGGTCTGTCTTTTGTCAAGGGCTCTCTTTCCTTGACAGCCTTCTCTGATGCTGATTGGGCCGGGGATAGTTCTGACCGAAAGTCTACTGGTGGTTATTGTGTTTTCCTGGGTCCAAATTTGATCTCCTGGTCCTCTAAGAAGCAACCTACTGTGGCTAGATCATCTACCGAGGCTGAGTACAAATCCTTGGCTAATACTGCTGCTGAGGTTCTCTGGTTTCAACAATTGTTCTCTGATCTCCAGCTGCCTTCCTTATCCACTCCTATCTTATGGTGTGACAATATTTCTGCGATTTATCTTGCTTCTAATCCGGTATTTCATGCCCGCACGAAACATGTTGAAGTGGACTATCATTTTATTTATGAGAAAGTGATGAACAAACAGCTGATTATCTCTTATGTTCCTACTGATGCCCAATTGGCTGATATTTTTACTAAATCGCTTACTGTTCAAAGGTTTCAATTTCTGTCTGCCAAACTGATGCTTTGTTCCTCTCCAGCATCTGTTTGTGGGGGGGTGTTAGAAGGAAGCTCTCAGCTCGCGTCAAATACATCAGAACGTGGTGATCCACACCTCAGCGGATCATTTCCTCTACAGGCTATTAGCTGTAAACAGAATTAGTTGGAATCTGTTGGTGTTTGTTTTTCTTGTGGCTAGGTGTCAGTCTTGTATTGGTTGATGTCAAAGTCGGTTGTTAGCTAAATAAGGCAGGTTCATTTTCTACTAAGTCTGTTACTAGTTTGGTCTATAAATACCAATGTAATTCCTTGTGTTTTGTATGACTTTCTATCATATATGAATATCAGTTTCAATGAAACTCTTCTCTTCTACTTCTACATTTCTCATTTAGGCTTACAATTTCAGAAGTTTTGTTATGTTTTGGTATGAAAATATTAGACTGTGATTGAACAAAAAAAATACTTAGGTGGATTTAAACAACAGAAATTAGGGCTTCTACTGTGCCTTCACTAGAATCACGTGTATGTAATGCCTACCTCATGTAAAATACTGCATGTTGAGCATTCATCTTTAAAATACTGCAATGTAAGACATAACACAAGCTAGTCCATTACACCAGTACTGATTTGTAAGACCTAATAGCTATTTGGATTTGTGGGTGGGTTGGCACTGATTTTTTTCATACTTATTTACAGGTCGTGACATTTATAAATGATGGAGTATGTTGAAGATAAAGAACAATTGTCCCCATCAGTGGTTCAACCTTTAAAATCATCAGGTAATTCTTCTCAAGTAATTTACACTCCTCAAGTAAAGAATAATCTGATATCGAAAACTGCATAGTAGTTTGAAAATGTAGAGGACGTTCGGCTATTTTACAACAATTATGGGAGAGAATCTGGATTTGGTATGCGGGTTCATTCTAGCAAGAGGAATAAGGATAATCATAAAACCATACAGTAGGAATTTCTTTGTTGCAAAGAGGGAGTTAGGGCCGAAAAAAATTTGGACCCAATGTACGGCATTGGGGGATAACTAGAGAGGATTGTGGTGGGAAATTGTCCATTGCGAAAGACCGATCAAGTAAAAAAATCATTGTCTCCCAATTTGTCAAAGGTCATAACCACCCTCTCATGACGCTGTAGAGGGTACACTTGTTGCGATCCCATTGTACAGTGTCAGTTGCCAAAAAAATATTAACACAACAACTAGCAGTTGCAAATGTGCCAACCCACCAACAAATGAGTATTTAGGAGTTGGAATCTACAGGTCTTGAAAATATTGAATTTTTAAAACAAGATTTTTATAATGTTGGAAGGGATAAGAGAAAAACGATAGCCGGGGCATGACGCCAATATATTGTACGAGCATTTTGTGATTGAACAACAAAAAAATTTAGGTTTTACGTTTGTATTGGAGAAAGATGAAGAGGGGTGGATGACTCATTATTTTTGGGCCGATGCGACTTCTAGGAAGTCGTACCAATACTTTGGTGACGTTGTGGTGTTCAACACCTTACAACACAAACCGATATGCTTTGATATTTGCACCTATATTAGGGGTTAATCACCACGGACAGACAACTATTTTTGGATGTGGGTTCTTAAGTAAAGAAATAAGCAATTTCTTTGAATGGTTTTTCAAGGAATGGTCGAAATCAATGCCAGCGGGCGCTCCCAGAATTATCATAACTGACTAGGATCTGGCAATGGCAAGAGAAATTGCTAATGTTCTTCCAAATACACATCACAAGTATTGCATTTGGCACATTGTCAGTAATTTTTCAAAAAAAATAAGTGCATTATGCTATAAAGAACATTATGACAAAATCAAAAAATGCATATGGAATTTCGAGAGCCCTGAAGAGTTCGAAGTAAGATGGGCAGTTGTTTTAGAAAACACTAACTTATCTAGTAATGAATGGTTAAATGCTATGTACAAAGTTCCTGAGAGATGGATTCCTACTTGTATGAACCACATTTTGTCTGCCCACATGACTAGTAGTTAAAGAGCAGAAATTTCACAAGCATTCTTCAAGAGGTATGTGTCTCCACATAAGTCTTTGTGAGATTTTGTGACGTGATTTGATAGGGCACTATCACGTGTAAGGCATAACAAATTGGATCTTAATCATAAAGATGTGAACGAGAAACCTATCTTGAAAACATTGTGGGTAAATGTTTAAAATTTCATTGTCTTGTCTTCATATTATGTTTCATGTAATGTATATCTAGTTTTTTGGAGATATAATGGTGTGACTTGTGTTTCTTGCAGATGTGCGTTGGAGCTGCAATGGTTTATTTACTCTGTGTAATTTGATTTGAAACTTGAGTTTATTTTGGAATAGTTCTCTGTAATGGGTTGAATCAAAAGTGATGTAATTTGTTGACAAGTGCTGTAATTGACCATGTAATTTTTTGGGTGAATTGCTGTTGGAATGATTGTATTTTGGAGGAATTTGTGTGTTTGACAAGTGTTGTAATTGACCACGGATTTTTTTAGGTGAATTGTCGCTGTAGATATTCTATGCCAGCAATTCATGTTTGGGTAGTCATAAAAGCCTTGAGATATCTATCTTAAAAAGGGTATCCAAAGCAAATCGCAGTGAGAGGGTTCATTTATATTTCTCGCTTTAGTAACTCAATATCAGTATGAAATTATAGCAAGCATGGTTGTTAGTGTAACATCGTGGTAGAAAGATTACAATGCTACACCTGAACTTCAATAAGTGTAGAAGGGTTCCCATGTTTATATAGAAAGGAAAATCTGTTGTCTTTATATAGAAGGATTCCCATGTTTTCATCAACTTTGGGTGGGTTAGGAAGCAGTGGATCAGCACTTTGGTTGACAGTAGATGTGTCTTGTGTGAAGGAATCAATCCCACATCGCTAAGATATTAAAATATGGGTAACCTTATATACATGAGAGGCCACTCCATTCATTGCCAATTGGTTTTAAATGGATGCTTCCACATGGTATCAGAGCCCAAAAGGCCCAACGGCCGAACAAAGCCCACGATGACAGACCCAAGTAGAAAGGCTGCACGAAGACGACCCAAAAAGAGGCGCACGTGACAGACCTAAATACGGGCTGCACGTGAGGGGGCGTGTGAAGGAATCAATCCCACATCGCTAAGATATTAAAATATGGGTAACCTTATATACATGAGAGGCCACTCCATTCATTGCCAATTGGTTTTAAATGGATGCTTCCACATCTTGTGGCACCTCTTGCAAAACAGTATGAATGCACACACTTGGTTGTAATTAATCAAGATTTAGCACTTTAGAAGAACTTTCAAACAATCAATTGATTTAGTATGTAAATTGGGTTATATATAAACATGTAGTTCTAATTGGATCTCTATATTGAAGCACCAGTAGTTCTGGAAATACGTAAAACTGTAAGAAAATTTCAGGAAATTTCAACTATATATCATTCAGATCACCTTTATCCTATATCCTAAACCAGTAGTATTTGATACATATAGCAAATTGCTCTTGTAGAAGAGTAACATGAAAATAGACCAAAGGAGTTGAAAAGAATTAAACCCCTATTGGACAAAGAAGAATAAAAAAGCAAACCTAGCCAATCCTAAATAAAAAAGACAGAACACAATACTTAATTAGAAGTTACGCCATCCACACCTACACAATCACAATTGGAGTTCAATCACAATCACAATTGCCCTTAAACTTGTAACGTGGTTCAATTCCTAGAGTTAAACATAACACTTTGTATCTTCTTAATATATTTCACATTGGATGAACAACCCCATCATATGAATTACATAATGAAAATGTTAAACCATAACCCTCCGCCAATTACAAGAAGAAAAAATACGTTAAGATGTAACTTCACTTCATTGGCTTGGGACACTCGTACCAATATCCTCAATTCCTCATTCTTCTTGGACAATCTCTTAGCTCTTTCTGACAACCTTTCACTGCTCAATATTAATTCTCCAACTTTGTTCAACACTTCTTCGTTTATGCGCTTCAAGTCCGCATTTTCATTTTCGACAGCTTTCAGTTTTTCCACAACATGGTTCCTATATTCTTGGGATCATACCACGCAAAAAAGGAACATCCACCCTCCTTCTACAAAACATGATTAATTAAGTCATAAGAAGGAAAAATTAAAATCAACATAGTTAACCCGTATCAATCCTCTAACCTTATAGTTAACAAAACCCAAAAATCTCCTCCCTGGATCATCACTTGTGTTTGACGTTTGGATTGGAACCCTAATCCCACAAGCGCAATCCCAAAATGTGTTTGCACTTAGCGGTGGCTTGCTTTCGGATCTGGAATCAAAGGACCAACTGCTTGTCATTCCACTAGACTTCATTCCACAATCGCAAGCACAGTTTCGAAAGACAAGACAACTAAGGGATGTTAACAGAACAACAATCCTACACAGTATATCAAACTCAAGTTTAAGCACGAATTCAAGAAATTAGAAAATCCAATTGCTTCGGATCTTATAGGTCAGAGTAAGCAAGTTTCTGCTTTTCCAGACGATTTTAGGCATCTTTTCTACACACAAAACCGCAAAAGTAAGGAGCGGTACCAACTAACAGACCACATACAGCCCTAACATGGTCATAGATCCCTTTAATACTTAATATTGAATGGAAATCAATCAAAGTTGTCTTCTATAATATAGATTTCAAAAACAAAGCACACAATATACGCAAGCAGAGAGAATTCAAAGTAGAAGAGCATTTAGGCAAATACGTCTTAGATTTATGGAAGCGAGTCATAAGACTTATAACCTACAAGTAGGCATTACATACAGGTGATTCTAGTGAAAGCAAACTAGAAGCCCTAATTTTTGTTGTTCAAATCCATCCAAGTATTTTTGTTGTTCAATTACAGTCTAATATTTTCATCCCAAAACATAGTAGAAGCATTTATCTTCTTAGATTAATGAGAAGATACTTGGTATTCTTGTGGGACGGTGGCGGCAACGGAGCGGTTGGACAGTGTTGTTCAAGTGGGAGGTCCTCCGGGATCTGTCGAAATCGAAGAAAGAGAGAGAGACCGAGATGTACGGCGAGAGGTGGGAGATTGACCGGTGTGGAATCAAAGGAAGAGAGAGAGAGCTGAAAGAGGGAGATTGACCGGTGTGGTTAGGTCAGTTGGTGTGCCCATTTAAGTTTTAACCCGTTAAATTTAAGAATCCAACCCATCTGGGTTTGCCCATATTCAGTTTAACCCATTTTTCAATTTCTTTAATCCAAGCCGTTGAATCTAATTCAACAGCCACAATTAAAAGTCCACACACAACTTGTCCAAGGTATGCCACACAGGAAGCGTATATATATATATATAAACTTCTGATAGTGCTAATAAACAATAGGGCAGCACATATTGGTTTATGAAAGTCAATGTCGTTTCGCACTGTTTGTTGAGGCAGGTCAGTGTTGATTGCGGAGATCTTAGCCTCCTGCTAGGGTCAATAAGAGAGAGAGAGGGAGTGAGAGAGAGAGAGAGAGAGAGAAAAAAAAAAAAAAGCACAGTGGCCCTAATCAAGAGAGGGTATGTTTGGACTCGCAATTGAGTAAATGCGCATTTGATGCGGTGGGTCTGCTTTTAATTGGGTTGCAGAATACCAGAGAGAGAGAGAGAGAGCGCTTGGACCTTTATCAGGTGTTTACATAAACGACTCGCTTCGATCTCTATTTCTTGTTCCCGGAAAACCATTGCCCACCTACATTCGCAGTGAGGGGGATATCTGGGTTTCGGGTTCTAGGATTTGAGGCCTTTGATTTGCTATCTGCGTTGGATTTCTTCCAGTTTCATGCCAGTGTTGTGGCTTTCTCTGGGATTTATAATTCAGTGAATCTGTTGAATCTTGGGTCTTGAATTACTATGGGTTTGTGGTTTCTCTTCTGTTTTACCTTTCACACAATGTTGAGGTGGTCCTCTAGTTCACCGGATTTTTCTGATTGAAACCTGAAATCAGTTCGTGAGAGTTTCGGTTTTTGCTTTCTTCATCCATTTCTTGGTTCCAACTGTGTTATCTTAATCCGAATTGAGTCGTCAGTGGGCTTCCAAGAAGAACAAATCTATGGTTTCTGTTTGATCTGGTCAAAGATCAGTTAGAGTTGAACTATTTTGACCCAGTCCTTGTTTCTGTGTTTTTGACTTTTTCCTTAAAGCAAGTCACCTGAGCTTACTCCCCTTGAAAGAGGGTTTTGATTTTTGAAAGCAAAGCTTTGATTCTGGGTGAAACTTTTAGACTGGTTCCTCTTGCTTTTCTGAATTTAGGGTTTGAAACTGGACCTGCTTTTGCGGGGGCTTGGTATTAGATGGGCTAAAGACAAAGAACACAAAACCACAAACCCTTCTGGTCTGGTGGAGCTTAAGTTTGCTATTCTTTCTAGCTTTCTCAAAACCTGATTTTCAAGATAAGATCCAATGCATCTTTCACTATGGAAGCCAATATCCCACTGTGCTGCTATGATCATGGACAAAAAGAGCAAAAGAAAAGATGGGTCCAACCATTCCACAGAGGAAACCAAGAAAAACCCATCAGTCCTTAGGAAATTACAGGAGCACAAGTTGAGGGAAGCCCTAGAAGAGGCATCCGAAGATGGGTCCCTGGTTAAATCCCAAGACATGGATTCAGCAAATCAAGAAGAAGGATTGGGGAGATCGCGATCGCTTGCGAGGCTCCACGCCCAGAAAGAGTTCCTAAGAGCCACAGCTCTTGCCGCAGAACGAACATTCGATTCAGAAGACTCCATTCCTGAACACGATGAGTCATTTTCCAAATTCCTCACAATGTACCCAAAGTACCAATCATCAGAGAAGATTGATCATCTGAGGCTGGATGAGTATGCACACCTCTCAGGCTCAGCCCCTAAGGTATGCCTCGACTACTGTGGATTTGGGTTGTTTTCTTTCCTTCAGACAGTTCATTATTGGGAATCCTCCACATTTAGTCTATCTGAGATTACTGCAAACTTGAGCAATCATGCTTTATATGGAGGTGCTGAGAAAGGCACTGTGGAACATGATATAAAGACCAGGATAATGGACTATTTGAACATACCTGAGAATGAATATGGGCTTGTGTTTACAGTAAGTCGTGGCTCTGCTTTTAAACTGCTTGCTGAATCGTACCCTTTTCATACGAACAAGAAATTGTTAACCATGTTTGATCATGAGAGCCAGTCGGTGAATTGGATGGCTCAGGGTGCTAGAGATAAAGGTGCTAAAGTTTACAGCGCTTGGTTTAAATGGCCAACCCTCAAGTTATGCTCAACAGATCTCAGAAAGCAGATTTCAAACAAGAAGAAGAGGAAAAAGGATTCGGCAGTCGGTCTTTTTGTGTTTCCAGTTCAGTCTAGGGTTACTGGAGCCAAATATTCATACCAGTGGATGGCACTGGCACAACAGAACAATTGGCATGTCTTACTTGATGCAGGGTCACTAGGTCCCAAGGACATGGATTCTCTTGGATTGTCTCTATTCCGTCCGGACTTTATTATCACCTCATTTTACAGGGTGTTTGGATATGACCCAACTGGATTTGGATGCCTTCTCATTAAAAAATCTGTTATGGGAAGCCTTCAAAATCAGTCTGGGCACACAGGTTCAGGTTTAGTGAAGATCACACCAGTTTTCCCTCTCTATCTGAGTGACTCTGTTGATGGTATACCCGGATTAGATGGAATCAAAGATGATGAAACCGGAGGGAATGGGGAATTATCCTCTGAAACTCACCCGGGAGCACAGTTGCCTGCCTTTTCTGGTGCATTTACTTCTGCCCAAGTGAGGGATGTGTTTGAGACGGATATGGATCATGATAACAGTTCCGATAGAGATGGGGCAAGCACCATATTTGAAGAAACTGAGAGTATTTCTGTAGGGGAAGTGATGAAGAGTCCAGTTTTCAGTGAAGACGAGTCATCGGACAACTCAGTGTGGATTGATCTGGGTCAGAGTCCTTTGGGGTCTGATAACAACGGTCAGTTGTACAAACAGAAGGTAGCGTCTCCTTTACCACCCTTCTGGTTTAGTGGAAAGAAGAACAAGCACCTTTCTCCTAAACCATCGTCAAAGATATCAAGCAGCCCTCCTTTATACGATAAAGAGGTGCACCCAGGTTCTCATGAGGACCACCACGTACTCTCATTTGATGCTGCTCTTCTGTCAGTTTCGCAGGATCTCAACCGTCTTAAGGAGGTCCCCATAGAAGAAGAAGTGACCGATGCAAACCCCTCTTACCGAAACAGCGGAAAGGGTTCATGGCAACAGGAAATTCAGGAGGAACCTCCTCAGACCTCCAAATTTTCTGAGGTCAATGGGTCAACATCTGAAGTATGCACGGAGGCAAAAGAGAGCGCTATAAGAAGAGAGACAGAAGGAGAGTTTAGGTTATTGGGAAGGAGGGAAGGTGGTAGACTTGGTGGCAGTAGGTTTTTTGGTATAGAAGATATTGAGCAATCAGGTAGCAGGGGAAGAAGAGTGTCCTTTAGTATGGAAGATAAGAGTAAAGAGCGTTTGAGCCATGCTGTGGATCCGGGAGACGTATCAGCCACTAGTTTTGACGATGAGGAGTACATCAGTGATGGGGAATATGGGGATCGTTTGGACTCGGACAGAAGGGAACCGGAATTAGAATGCAGGCATCTTGATCATGTAAACATGTTGGGTCTCAATAAGACCACTCTCCGACTTAGGTTCTTGATTAACTGGCTTGTGACCTCTTTACTTCAACTAAGGTTACCTGCAGGTGATGGGAATGAACCTGTACCCCTTGTTCATATTTATGGCCCTAAGATTAAGTATGAAAGGGGCGCCGCTGTGGCTTTCAATGTCAAAGACAGAAACCGGGGGCTAATCAATCCGGAACTTGTTCAGAAACTGGGTGAGGCCTATAGTATTTCTCTTGGAATCGGCATCCTTAGTCACATAAGGATTTTAGATAGCCCTAGACAGAATCGCGGGCATTTCAATCTTGAAGACACTTCTCTTTGTAGACCAATGGAGAATGGACGGAATGGTGGAAAAAGTGGGTTCATGCGAGTTGAGGTTGTCACGGCTTCTCTTGGCTTTCTGACTAATTTCGATGATGTTTACAAGTTGTGGGCATTTGTGGCTAGGTTTCTTGACCCGGGATTTATCAAAGATGTCAGTCTTCCAAATGTTGCGGAAAATACAGAGATTGAAGGCTGAAAAATAAGTGGCGTCACTCCAGTTTCTGCTGTCAAAGAAAGATGGTTTTTGCATGGGAAGTTGCATACAGAGGATATGAAGCTGCTGTTTTTTCATTTTGTGGGGTTATTTTGGTCTTCTGCAGGACCTCGCAGCTGCTATTGGGCGAATTCGTTAATTCATGTTTGAATTGCTTGGGTTTTTCTTTTTCAACTTTCTGGGGGTTCTTGTAAAACTTGTGCAGTTGGGCTCTAGAATTTTGTATTTGTCAGGAAGCATGAACTGATGAAAAGTAGGACCAAATGGGCACCTCCCCGCTTCACAACAATATGTGTTCTTGTCTGCTGTTGTATAAGATTCAGCTTGTTTCACTTGATTTGGGCCATTATAACCTTTTATTGGAGGCGCAATAGAATCAAACACTAACTCCTCGATTCTTATTTGTGTAATTTTTTACGAAGTTTCCCATTTTTGCCATTTTTCTTTTTAAATAGGAAGGAATGAAGATATCTATATATTGTGTGTGTCTGTGTGTGTGTGTGGGTTATTGCTTCTTTTTTTTTTTTTCCTTTTTTGTTTCGACAAAGAATTCTTAAAGTAGAACGAGAATTTTTGCAAGGCAGGGCCACTTTTCACTAACGAATAACAATCTTTGGACAAGTCAATGCTGTTGTGATGGGATTGAACATATAAAAAAAAAAAACCCAGATTTACAGTTGGTTTAGCAATGAAATTAACTTGCTGGTCGGTAAACAGATTGATTTATTACGTCTTCTGATTCCATTGTGGAGATTTCATGAGAAAACTGCATGAGTTTGAAGGTTTTGCACTTCAAACAGATATAGAGTTTTCAAGTTTCATGTTAACCAAATTGGATAAATTCGGAGTAAATTGAGTTAGACCATGGTGATGGTGATGGTGTTGGTATGCACAGAGGTCAACAGATTTCAGTGGAAGCTCGATTGTCAAGAAGAAAGTATTTTAGGTCAGGCCAGATGACCATGAATGACTCCAAAATTGAAAATCTCCCACTTGCTAGTTTCTTGTGTCTATTCTATTTGCTGGTTTCTTGCATTCTAAATTGTCAGGTTCAAATTCCTTAAAAGACTCTTCCGGATTATAATAGACACACGTATCAAAAAAAGATTCTTTAACAAATCTAAACCCTTGTATATCCACACACAACTTCTTTTGCAGTCCGAATTTGGACTGAAGAGAAAAAAAAAATCCTTATATTTCAAGTCCAAGCATGTAGATTTGTGTATCTCAATCTTTTCCAAGTTTTATTTCACAAAATTTGAATTAAACAATTTCAAATTGGTAAAATTGTATTTATTACTTAATTCAAAGATTCAGGGATATGTCAACTGCCTCATCTATGGTCAAAGAGAAAAGGCCAAATTTATTTGTGTAAAGGATAATGGAGAGTTAAATTGGGTAACTAATCACACACCAAACAAAAGTGAATGATGTTAAACAGAAACTATTTATTCCTCGAATAATTCAAGCACATCATATCAAAGTTGGGCCATACCCATTGAGCTTTGTTTGCTATGGGAGATAATGGCGAGAAAGCTTTAATCAATCTACCATTCTCTCTCTCTCTCTCTCTCTCTCCTTTGTTTTTTTTTGTTTTTGTGGATTCTGTCTTCTAGGAAAGCTTTGTGGGGGTGGGGTCCTTCCCTCAAAAAAAGCTTGTAGAGAATGGAGTTAGCACTACAGCACTGTCTTTAGGACATAGATGATAATGATCAAACCCTGCTTTACCTATTAAACAAACCTACCCATCATCATATAAAGACCCTTTTTATATTCATCACCAAAAATCTTTCTACCACTACTAAAAGATATCATAAAGCAAAAGTGGGTTTGACAAAGTATTAATAACCGGAGGCAATGCTTGACTCAATTTATTTGAATTATTGTCTTTTCTTAACCTACTGTTAGTTTTGAGTCGTGAAAAAAATGTGACTAAGAGATTAAAAAAAATCAACAAACATAAGCCTACTAAAAAATAATAAGAAGTTAATAGTCAGTTCAAACTCAATCTCAGTGGCAAAGTAGTCCTCCAAAAGTGACTCAAAGTAGTGTTAATGACACTGATCTGTCGACTAACTTAAACTGAGACATCTCCAAGACATTCCCTTCATGATTATCATATTAGTAAACAGATTCTAAAAGAAAAACAAAAAACGTGGAATTGCATGATAAAGCTTCACAGTGTAATTAGCTAATTACCATGATCGACGGATAAAGCGGATAGGACACCTTTTAGGACCATATTACAGATTGTTATAAAAGCAAAGTAGATGTGATGATATATGTACACACAACTATTAAGTGCATTAAGAGAAATCAACCACAACTACAAACTGAAGTCTTTCTCAAATACCACTTTAAAACTCTACCCCTAGTCCACATAAATGAAAAAACAAACTCTATTACTCCATTTGGCTGCATAAGCAAAATATACTAATGAAAAAGGCCACAAAATATCAAAACCCTAGTAAAGAAGATTCTCATCTAGACAACACATAGGCACCCAAAAATAAACAAGATACATAAAATTTATCTATTTAATGGGTAAATGGCTTTATATCTGTAAGTTTGAATCAAGTTTGATTCTACTCCTAAAGAGATCATTCCACCTTGTAAACTTCCTTGTATTTCTGGGACAGGTCTGGACCGACGAAAGCATATCAGGAATTCATCATCTTTATAAGAAAGGCAGTCTCTAAAGCCGACTCCTTGCACTGCAAATATCTGTTTTCCTCGACTATGTCTACTGTTAAGTTCAGCAATATTGGGCGTTTAGGATCATAAATGGAAAACTCACGCACTCGTGCAACCCATTTTGCTGCTTCCCAAACTCCAAATCTGGACCACATTATACAAAAGCTGAACGCATTATGATTTTTGATAATGCCATGTTGAAAAGCAAAAAGATTTAACAGCAGCACAAGTTATACACTATGGATTGTATAAATAAAACATTCTGATCTGACATATATGAAACCCAACTTGGCCTATGCAGCAGCGTATATAACAACGCGGCCAGGCACTCACGCACGCACAAGAGAGACAGAGAGAGAGTTACCAATAAGCACTGTAATTCTTGGAGTATGCAGTACTTTAGTTTTATAACTAAGCCTTGCATCCTAATCAGTTAGTATGAGCTACATGAATTCTAATACCAATTCCAACCAATCAAGGGCTGTATACTTGAGTATAATACATCGACTACATTTTTTACTACCGTATGTCCTTACGTCCTCCCCATCCTTAGCATTTCTACCAACAATAACCCTGTCACTCTTGCAGATCGTTGTATCTACCAGTCTCGGTTGTAAGGGATGTAACTGTGTTGGAACTTCTTGCAACTTCTCTTCAACCTGTGCCCCTCATAACACATTGCGAATAGTTTCATTCCCTGTCTGTCTTTTCTGATCTCACTACACATTCGTCTAGACATCCTGATCCTAGTTACACTCATTTTATTACTATGTAACGGTTTTAGTTACTCAACCTTTTGTCCAATAAGGCATTGTTGCCCATTTAGTTTTCCTATAAAAGATTTCTTCCCATTTTGTAGGTATCTGATCCCATCATCTCCAGCCATGAAACTATTCCCTTCAGTATCTCTTAGTTTCTGATCTTGCCTTCTCCGTTACCTCTATGCCTAGAACTATACAAGGACATTACATGTATTTTGTTAGGTCCTACTTATGTTAAACCCATTTGGCTCACTTTCTTTTCTATTAACCGCAATTTGGTGTTAACACATCAGTTAGTTTACATTCCCGATAGAATACTGTTGAAGAACTTACAGAAAAACCATTATTCCTTTGCAGGACTAGAAAGTTGTTATGCTACAAATAAAAGGAAAAAGAACTTAAAATCAACCAACCCTAATGACTAAAAGACCCACATACATAATAACTGATAATTCAAAGATATACAATCTTTGCACAAACAACAAACATCATGGTACACAGTCTAAGAAGCAGAAATATGGGCACAAGGTACGACAACATAGAAATGTGGACAAGTCATTTTTCCAAAACCTAGAACATGAACATGATGGGACACGTTGACTGGGATATTTATCTTTTCTATGGTTATCTTATAATTTGCATTAAAAGTATTATAGCCCAACTTATAACAAATTGCATTATAAGCTTCTAATCTGTCACCAGCATTTTCTAGCTTGTCCGACTAGAAAACTTGTAGTAAAAACTCGAACAAGTACTTAAGCGTGTCTAACACGTGTCCGGAGCGTATAGTGTCGAACATGGATATGTTAAGCTGATGGACGCGTGTGTGCTTAGGCATATAGACCTGCATGTACCTGTACAATTTATCTATAGCTAATGCAGGTAAACACTCGGGGTTAACTTGTGTAATCAAATGTAATGGAAAATATGGTTGTTGCTCAAGTTCTAGTGGCAACACCTTCATAAATGTTCCTTTGTTGCATCAATATACCAGTTTTTTCCCATCCCTTCTTCACCAAATATTTCTCATAAGCCTATTGAAAAAACATACGAAATTCTCTTCTCTCTTTGTACTCTTTCTTCAGTTTCCTCTGGAAATATGTAGCCTCCATAGTCGATCTATTAGGTACCAATCCAAACTAATTCTTTGATACTATTGTTGCAACCCTTAAGCAATGCTCACTCTCTTCACAATATCCATGACTCATACACTTTTATCTATGGTTGTTACAATTATAGATCACTCCTTAGCTATATGTATAGGGCCCTAAAGTATCTTACCTCCACTCGTTATGCGCATTCCCTAGTCATTATAATTTTCTTACCTGATTTAATCCACTTTAGTGCAATTTCTACCTCAAACTTTCTATTTAATGGAAAAACTAGTAGTTTCTGGTTTATTGAATCTACCATATTCTTTAGTCCAAGTTTTTGAGCGATCTTCCTTTTTCACACAATGAACCTAATGAAAGTTTCTTGTTTTCCCTTACCGCTGTGTAGATCATATATAAATATTCTTTGATCAATGATTATTGTGGGGTCAAGATTTGTGAACCTCCCCACGAGTCTGTAGGTGAGAACTATTACAATCTTTGGAAATCACCTTCTCACGTCCCGGTCGGTCCTTCCATGTAAGAACTGTGAAATAGGAATAGGATAGTATTTATCTTTAATTTTTTATTTTGTTTATCTTGTTTATTTCGGTATATTTGTCTTCGTATTTATAGCTTAGTTAGGATAGTATTTATCATTTATTTTGTGTCTATTTAATCCATGTGTTATATTCAATTGATAACCACTGTATGCATTCGCCAGCATTAGTACGAAATGTTCATACCTAGCTTGCCGCACCCGATTAACTAATTCCTTTAACAAAAAGTTACAGTTACAGATTTCATGGTATCAGAGCAGTTTGGTAGCAACCCCAACCCTAGCAGATAGCATCTCTCCCTCCCTCTCGTTGTTCCTTTTGCAACAACAGACCTTTGTCAGAAGCGGTGAAGCAGCAGATCCTCAACCATCGGTGATCTCCGGCAGCAGATCGCTGTTGTTCCCTGTCGCAGCAGATCATTGTTGTTCCTCTCTCTTAGCAGACCAATGACCAGCGACCTCTCTCTCTCTCTCTCTCTCTCCCCCAACCCTCCCCGGACCACTCTCGTGCTCGCCGGACTTCCGAAAAAGCTTCGATAAACTCTTAACTAATCAGATCTCAGTTGGTCTTCAAGGTTTTCAGCTGTTTTCTATTAGATTTGACCTATTCCGACTTCGTCTATCTCCTGTAAGCCTTGCCAGACCCTTCTTGCTCTCCGGTAACCCTCGCCAAACTTTTGTCCGTCTACAAGTGACTCTGATCTGTACTTTCATCATGTTTGATGATAAAACACGAGCTATCAGTATCCGGTTGACGGGTAACAATTATTTTTATTGGTTAAATGTCATGAAAATTTTTATTATTGGTAAGAGATTGTGGGGATATGTAGATGGCTCAGTCCTACAACCTTATAATCCAAACATGGATAATTATGCCACTGCCCTTACAAAATGAGATATGGAGAATGCTCGAATTCTTGGTTTCAAGTATTGGTATGAACTTTTCTATATATGATGCAGCAAAGAAAGTATGAGACTATTTGCGGACCATGTACCATGAATCAAATTTTGCTAAGCAATATGAACTCGAGATGTCTATTCAGAGTTCCTCTCAAAAGGATAAGTCAATTCAGGAATTCTATAATGAGATGACTAATTACTGGGATCAATTAGCTCTTATGGAACCACAAATCTCCAATTACTTGATAGTTATGTGTATTACTGTGAGAAGTAACATCTTCTGCAATTCCTTATGGCTCTTCGATATCAGTTTGAGCCTCTTCTAGGGCTAATTTACATCGATCTCCGTTACACTCAGTTGATGGGACAGTTCGTGGACTAATTGCCAAGGAAATCAAGTTCAAAGTATCTTATGCCGCATCTCCCGCTCAGTCTGTCTTTGCTACTCCAGTAGCTCCATCTGGTCAACATTCGTCTATCCTACCTACTCCATCGTCACATCTGATTCTAGTTATTGGGAAGCCAAAACCGCGAGTTACTATGGATGAATCTAACTTTTGTTATCAAAAGGGACACTGGACGGATGCACGCCCTAAGCTTGCACGCCCATTATCCCCACAAGCTTCTACTATGACCATCACTCAGGTTTGCGTGGTTCTAACACCGATATCTTACCCACCGCATGGATTTTTTATTCTGATTCTTCCCATCATATGACCCCCAATTTATCTATCCTTACTAACTGCATTTCTCCTATTTCCACCATTAGTATTACCATTGCAAATGGACTTCCTATGCACGTTATTTCTATTGGTTCTACTCTTCCTACCTCATCCTCTTTACTGCCTATCCTAAATGTCTTCTATGTGCTCCAGTTGTCTTTAAGCATTATTTCAATAAGCCAATTGTCTGATTCGGGTTTTGACATTTTGTTTTCTTCTTCTGTTGTGTTGTAAAGGATCAGGTGTCCAAAAAGCAGATTGGGACTGACCGTAGAGGTGGTGACCTTTACACTCTTGAGAAACTGCACATTCCACTACTTCCACTACCTTCTCGTTTTTCTCTTTAGTTGAGAAAACCTCTCTTTTTTATCTTTCGCATTCTAGATTAGGATATTTGTCCGGTGAACGTCTGAAACTTTTAGCTAAATGTGGTCTTTTAGGAAACATTTTTGTTAGTGATATTTCTAAGGGCAATGATTGCAAGTTTGGTAAAATGACCACTTTGCCTTTTAATAGAAGTAATTCTACTTCTATCTCTCCTTTTCATATGGTTCATACTAATATGTGGGGTTCTTCCCCAGTTGCAACCAAGGGTGGTTCTATGTGTTATGTTTCTTTTGTCAGTGATTATAGTCAGTATACATGGGTTCATTTACTCACACATAATTTGAACTTTTCAAAATTCATCGTAATTTTGACACAATGGTGCAAACACAGTTTTCTACTTCGGTCGGATTTGGGTGGGGAGTACTTTCTTTTCAAATTTACAGAATTTTTAGCAACTCACAAAACTATTCACCAATCCTCTTGTTCTGATACTCCCGTCCAAAATGGTCACACTGAGCGCAAGCACCATCGTCTCTTGGACATTGCTAGACCTTTTTTTCTCTCGTCCTCTATTCCCTTTGTGTTTTGGGGATAAGTTGTGCACACCGCAGCATATCTTCTAGACCGAATGCCTACTCCTCTCCTTTCGGGTTCGTGTCCGTACGAGCGTCTCCATGGTCAGAATCTCAATTATTTCCTTCTTCATATTTTTGGTTCTGTTTGTTTCGTCCTTCTTCCCAAAAGAGACCGAAGTAAGCTTAGTGTTCGTTGTGTTCTCTATGCTTTCATAGGGTATGGCATCAACCAAAAGGGTTATCGTTATTATCACCCTATGACCAAAAAGTAGCGTCTGTCATATTTCTCCCTTCCACCCAATGTAGCACCTATTCCTAAGAAATATTTATTACCTCTAACAGTGAGTAAAAATCTGTTGCAAATGGGTCTACAAAGTCAAAACTCATTCTGATGGTTCTTTGAAGCGGTATAAAACTCACTTAGTTGCAAAGAGATTTGCTCAATAATATGGAATTGATTACAAGGAAACTTTTGCCACTGTTACTAAGATGGCCATCGTCTACACTTTGATATCTGTGGCTTTAATAGTCCTATAGAATTGCATGTCAAGTTTTCTGCTTCTGATGGTGTTCCCTTGGATGATCCTACTGAGTATCGCGAATTGGTTGACTGCTTGGTGCATCTTACACTGGCTCACCCTCATATTGCTTATGTTGTCCATATTGTCAGTCAATTTGTGTCTGCCCCAAGCTCTACCCACTGGGCTACATTACTGTGTATCTTGCGATATTTTCATTCTCCTATCTACTGGTGTTTACTACTCTCTTCTACTTCGAGTTTGACTCTTCAGGTCTATGACGACGTTGATTGGGTCGGTGCCATCAATGATTGGAAGTCCACCTCTGATTTTTGTATCCTTCATGCTAATTCTCTCATCTCCTGGAAAAGCAAGAAATAACCTGTCATTGCTTGTTCTACTGCTGAAGCTGCATATCGCGCTGTCTCATGTTACTGCTGAAATTGTTTGGCTCTGTTGGCTTTTATCTAAGATGGGTGTTTCTTTTTATTCTCCCACACCTCTTTATTGTGATAACAAAAGTGTCATTCAGATTGTCCACAATTTGATTTTCCATACGCAGACAAAGCATATCGAGATCGCTCGTCACTTCATTCATCAACACCTCTAGTCCGGCACCATTAATCTCCCGTTTGTTCTATCCTTATTTCAGTTAGCTGATTTCTTTACTAAGACTTACACGACTATTTGCTTTCGTTTTTCCTTAACCTCACGATGTTCTCTGCCCTCACATCATGCGGTTGAGGGGCTGTGAAATAGGAATAGGATAGTATTTATCTTTTATTTTTTTATCTTGTTTGTCCTTTTGGTATATTTGTCTTCATATTTATTACTTAGTTAAGATAGTATTTGTCTTTTATTTTTTGTGCTCATTGTAATCCATGTGTTGTATAAGTGTATTCATTTTCAAATAACAATGAAAATAGAATAAGAATCATCTCTGATTTCAAAAATAGCGACCAATCAAAAACCGATGGCTAGAATTCCCTTTAATGTCTAAGTTAGCAACAAAATGAGTGTATTTGGAGAACGAAGTTCTGCGGAGGCAAGATGAAATGAAAGAAGAAAATTAGACTACTTCTCTGCTTTTAAAATTTATAACGTCGAATTGTGGCTCTTATTTATAGACAGCGGTTGCGTGTTGATTTGAGAACACTCGAGTGCATTTCTTACACCCAAATCCCCTTTATGGGTAGGTGATTTAATGTATCAAAATCATCATCTGCGCACGATATTACAATGTAAGGTGGTCTACATATTGTGCCAAGTCGACACACCCTCCCCTCAGTCCGTGGATGATTTGCCCTTCAAGCGAGTCATCTCGGGCGGTGGGCAGTGGTCTGAGCTAACCCCCTCATCTAGCTTAGAAGATTGATGTTGAATACTCGGTCGTTTAGTCAGATAGGCGGCATCTAATAGTTCTCTCTTTAGTCGATATCGATTCCACTCAGCATGGTTCGAATTTACCTCCCACAATTACTCTCATGTATCATAAAAACAATCATACGCTTTAAACTTAGCATTTTCAACTCTTCTTTTCACGGGTAGACCATTTACATCTCTTAAAACTACCCAATCTCTTCACACTCACCAAATGCGTCTCTACCAACAAATATGCGCCCTCATACCATTTTTCATCTTTCCTATTGACAATTAAATTTTCTACCTTAGTTATCCTTTTTCCTAAAGGTACTTCTTGTATTAACTTCATCAATTTGATCCTGGCTCCCGAAGTTCTACCTTAATAAATTCATTCAAACCTACAGGCGGTGCAAGCACTAATCACATTAATTATGTTATCTCCAACTACAAGTTTATGTAACATCGGGCCTCCTTTCCTCATCACTTTGCTAGATTATATTTAAGATGCTTAACTACTACTATTGTTCGAATATCATTTCTGCGTCTATCATTTCTTGTATGGTAAACTTCTATGATCAGCATTTCATTTCTTTGAACATATCCTCTTAGTGTATTGTAAGCATGGAAAACTCACTTTTCTTCTAATCATCTTATCATAGTATTCACTTGTTCTGGTGTTTTACTGTGAATGTTTCTATATTCCAACTTGATAAATAGGGAAATTGCAATGCTTGGTTAAAACAGGAAACAAATTCCAAACAGTCCGGCCAAGCTGCAAGTAAGGACTGTTAACCTTAGAGTACTTAACAAAACTAAACGGCACGCATGATGATGGGGTGTTGCACCTCTTCCTGGCAATAAAAAAAAAAATTGAACTTTGGATTTTGAATACAAATTTAAGTAGGAAATTGTAGTTTACTCCACAACACGACCTGGATCATACATATTCTAATCTGATAGCCGATCCAGTCCCCCCATCATGAAACTTGCATTCCCACCTTAGCCAACTGGTTTTTGCCTAGCCATTACCAGAAGAAGATAACAAACATCGAAATTACCTTGTATTGAATGATGAGCTAACCATAACAGCTGGATAGGAAACGTCCTTCTGAATGTTATTATATGGACAATAATTCCGTATAGCGTGAAAATCTTCAATGTCTCCAGGGTAACCAAATTCTTCATAGTCAACAGGTGTTAGTGGTAAAATAGGATAGAGCAGGGTGTTACTTGGATCTAAAAATGGAACCTATAACAAACAGAAAACGCAAGTCATACAAAATTGTTAGAATAAGGGAGAAACAGGAAATAAGTGTACAGTCTGCAAGACTAAACAAAATACTCAACAATGAATCCTCACGGCCATCAAAGTATATTTCTTAAGGGCAATAATCTTAAAACTGCAATCTTATGTGAACACTAAAACGGGGGGAAATGGTGACAAACAAGAGACATCCAAAATTCGTAGAAAATTTGTGTTAACCTTCAAAACTGCAGCACAGAATAAATCTGGACAAAGATTAATGGCTGAAGCAACCAAGAGTCCGCCGGCACTGTATCCCCAGCCAGCGAGCTTACTCTCTTGCACAATCTCCTTCTCAATAAGAAATTTAGCACAGGAAACACAATCATATATCGAATTACGTTTTTCCCTTTGTCTTCCATCGTGATGCCACTTTTTTCCACCACCGCCTCCACCTCTGAGAAGAAAGCATCCAAATAAAAAGACTAGAACATTATCCTTCAGATATTCTGTAAAAGCAAAAGTAATTGATTAAACAAACCTCACATCAGCATATGCAATCACCCAACCACGATCAAGAAGGCTTTTCAATTCACTTCTCCAACGTTTGTCAAGCAACTCGCCATAAGCTCCATGCACATGAAGTAATCCGGGATTATGACCTACTTTCTTCCTTGTGCGTGAATAGACAATAGTCAAAGGAACTAGAACACCATCACATGAAGAGACATCATAATGCTCACAGGCATAAAATTCAGCGAGATCATTCCACAAGTGGTCATCTTCAGAACTGGTTTCATTGGTTGAACTTTGGGAGATCAATGACTTCTTAGTGCTGATAGCAGAAGATGTTGTTCCATACAGAACCCTTGTTCTGTCAAGCAGCATATTTTGCTGATGAACGATGTTCCACTTGCCATTTGACAAGTCATAGTCCACTATAGCATCGGGCATCTGTGAAACAAAAAGGATGCAGTGTTTGACAAGATGTACAATTCACCATTGCTTACGACAATCCAAGCACTATCTTGACTCTAATCATCAAATTTAGAACTGATGAGCTAAAAATTCGTCTAACTGTGCTATCTAAAAAATATTATTTGCTATAAACATAACCTTAAATTCCTGGAAAACCCTTAAATTCCTGGAAACTTTTACAATATAAAGTAAACCAAGCAAGTCAGAATCAAATTGCAAAATTGGTGGCCCCAAATCTGAGTTGAAATTGTCCAAATACTTAAATTTCCATTGCAGAAGATTTAAATTCAAGTGATACTAAGTTATAAAAACTCAATACACGTTGGGGCGGGAGGGAAACTTCATGTTGTGGTGAAAGGTGGAGAGCACAGCCTCTGAATTGGAGATCCACCCCCTTGCATAATCACATTGTGCTTGAAGGGTATGTCAAGTACGAGGAACTCGCACATCTTTGTCATGCATCCAATCTTGACCGAAGAAGGATCATTCCAAGTGAGTGGTTCTCGGCTCGAATTGAATCCATAGAATGTCATCTTGAATGGCTTTAGGTCCACCTCCTTGCCACCAAGCTTTTCAAATGTGTTGTATAGCATTACTTCGGATGAGCTCCCCGAGTCCACCAACACCCACTGCACATCGTACCCATTTGATGAGTAGGGTTAGCACCAACGGGTTGTCATGTGGGTATTCGCCCCCTTGTCTTTTTCCTAGAATGAGATGTTTCCCCGGGAGACGGTGGTCCGTGTCGTTCCTTCCACTTGTCGTTGATTTTTGTTTTCAACTCAACTAGCTTCTCCGGCTCGGGCGCGATGGTGGTTACCTTCACCACTCGGAGAAGCTCAAAATGTAATCCCTCGCCTATTCATTGGTGTCTTTGTTCTTCCATTCATTGTTGGGGTCCAGAATGAATTGCTTTAAATAGCCTTGTTGCACCTGGTCGTCTAAGTGCTTTCTAAAAGAGAAGCATTTCTCAGTCAGGTGACCATGGTCTTCGTGATAGGCATAGAATTGTTTTCGGTCTCTGTGTTCAGGATCCCCTATCGCTGGCCTTAGGGCTCGAAAGTACGCCTCTTTCTCGATCTGAGGGAGAATCTTGTAAAGCCGCAAGTTGAACTCTATCTCAGCTACTTTCTCTTACTCTGTTTGCCGATTGTTATGCTAGTTTTTTAACTGGTTGGTCTCTACTGGACGGTCACTTCCTCTACCAACTTTACTATGCTCCTTTTTGCTTTCTTCTTAGGCAAAGTACTCGTTACCAAACTCATCTACAAGTTTCATGAGAGCCCAGAGATCCCTTGGCTTCTTTCTTGTTAACTTTTAGTGCAGTTCCAAGTTTATCAGGAGTCCCATTCTAAAGGTGCTGACGGTAGACTACCATGAGGTCCTCAACCTCATTGTAATCGTTCCAGTATCGCTGGGGATCCCAACGGACAAACCTTCGATTTGCCCCTAGCTCTATAATCCACCCGTCTTCCCCAATCCCTGAAAGCCCTTCTGGGGGTCTAGCCCTCTTTCTAGCATTGCATGTTCTTTAGGGTCTTCTTGCTTGAGAAGAATCGTGCAGTGAATTACGCTTTCAATTGCCTACAATTGCCGATGTAACCTGGTTCTAACTTGTTTGTAGAACCAGCATAGGGACAGATGCCCGAAGGTTGAGGGGAAAATTCGGCACATTAGTGCCTCCTCGTGATCGTGCAGGATCATGGCTTAGTAGTAATGTTGGACATGGTCGTTGGGGTCGCTGACTCTGCCTTATATGGTGAAAACCAGCATTTTGAACTTCGCAGGAATAAGAGTCCTCATTATGTACCGTGAGAAGGAGGTTTCTAATCCTTTGTCATCGGACCCGCTTCTCTGCCTCTAAAGCGTGAGTTTGCTTCGAAGGTACATCTTTACCTTTTACCTTACTTCTGCCTTCACATGTCGATCCCTTGGTCTTGAACTTCCATTGTCCTCTATCCGTTCATACGACACCTCTCACCTCTTTTACTTGTAAACTCAACCTAGCCATTCATTTCGAGCCCTCTATCCATTCATAGGACACCTTTCACCTCTTACCAAGTTAGGTTGGTAGACCCTGTTTATTTCTACATTCAAGGCTCTGGCCTCCTCATTCTGAGCTTCCGCTCATGCTCCTGCACTGCCAGATTGAGTCAAAATGTGCAAAATTGCTAATTCCATAGGAACTCTTTGTTTCAAATACTCCCATTATGGTCGACAATTGTGGGGTGTTATGGACTCCCCCACGAGTCTGTCTGAAGCTAAAGTTGACTACCGGAAGTGTCCCGCAATTCATCTTACTCAAATGTTTCTTACAAATGGAACAATCAATTAGAGACACCCCCGACAGGTAGCGGAAATTCCCTCTGATGGCTAAGTTAACAGTTGCAGGAGGGAAGGCTCGGAGAACTAGGTTATGCCGAGAAAGTAGGATTTATATGTTGCTATTTGTGGTGTGTGATTGATGGTAATACCAATAAAATCGATGTCTGACCCTTGTTGACGTGTGTGATTGATGGTAATACCAATAAAATCGATGTCCGACCCTTGTTGATGAATCTTCACTCCTATTTATAGGAATCGGTTGAGCCGTTCGGTGGATGTATTTGAGTGCGTTCCTTGCACTTGCCATCCCTTCAGTGTGCACTTTTGCATTGATTGGCAATGCCTACCAGAATAGCTCTTGGTTCGAGATGATTTTCATCTGAGGCAAACATTAATCAAGATAGTGGATCCCGAGGGGACACGGCAATTGGATCATACTTTAATTTGCCGGTGAACAGTTTGTTGTTGGTCGCATATCTTCAGGTCATTGTTACAATTTATCCACCTCTCACAAGAATCATGGAGACTCAAATTGTTTGATACTTGTCTATTCAAATATTTGGAGATATATACTCAAATAACCGTTTAATATTCTCGCATTATTTATTTAGGGATAAACACTAATTATGAATATTGATAATCTGTCTAGCTATTAAGAGATAAATATCTGATATTACATTATTGGGGTGCCACAATTTGATTGGCTTGACCGCCTCAATAGGACAAGTATCTCAATTCGAATAGCCAAGACTTGTCATCAAGTTGCATTGTTTTGACATGCGGAAGTGTCATTTTACTACCCTTACAATCTTGATTTCAAATATTTTAAACACATGATAATATTTATCTTGACAATAATTGTGTCGATTATTTGACCATTATAACACATGGCAATTTGTAATTGGCCTACATTTTTTATGTCCACCATACTTTTTAAGATAACTTTCCTTCCCTTGCTTGTTGGTTCCAACAAACCAAAGAAATGTGATGGGAGAACTTAAAGAAGAATGGATTCATCTAGATAACCAAGTTTGGGTAGTTAGAAAGGCCAAGCCTTTTAGTTGGCCATAATGCTTGTGCATGTGTACATCCTATTTTTGGACTGAAAGTATATATTATAATCATAGACCAACCTATATATTTGTGTACAAAAATTCTATTTATCCCCTTCCCACAAACCATTTTTGGTTTATTTAAAGTTAACTTTGAACGAGAATCTAAAAACCAAGCTATTAACAAACACCAAATGGAGATTCATATTTAGTGGCATTGTACATTAAAAAATCTTGGAAAGGAAAAAAAGTCGAGTATGATTCACATACCACGGGTGATGATATTGTAAAGCGCATAGTTGATGAATAGTAATCATAGTTTGGTCCGGATGAGATTTGAGAAACGTACTTTGGAAGAGGCAAGAAATGTGGATTAAGGTCTTTGAGATAAACTGCTCCCTGAAACAACAAAAGGAAAAGGAAAAAGATGAGCATAAGCAATATCTTATTAGAAACTTCGCAAATTAATATTTTCAACTATGCATGATGACTACAAATTATGAAAATGAAAATAAACATAGACATGATTGTCACATAAATAGATTCGCAAAAGCATAAGCTGCTAGGTTATTGGTCAAACAATGAATATCAAACCCTCAAACTACTTCTCTTGTCTACTCGCCCCACACGCGGAGAGATAGACAAAGCACTAACAAGTACTATTGCATACCACCTCAGACTACCTCAAAGACTCAACTGGGTATTACCCTTGGCAAACCACGTCTAACTAATTGAGCTATTAGAGAGGTTGTCCCTAACTGATCATGATCTAAACATGTCCCATCATGTAGCCGGACTACCCTCCATGAGCGGGGGCCAAACAAGGGCATGTAAAGCAAATAACTTACCAAGCAGCCAATAAGATTGCAAAGGACTTTTCCATCATGGCAACTTGTCATACAATCAATAGTCAAAAAGCCTAGTTGTCAAGGGTGCCAACTTGCATATATTATGTGTGGGGTGATGGACTACAGGACTCCCCCAGGAGTCCTTCTGCAGTTGAAAGAGGATTGACACAAAAGTGCACCACAAGGCATTCTGCTCGAACATCCCCTCCAAAAGGAACAACCAGTCAGATACACCCCGACCACTGGTCAGGAATGCCCTCCAATGTCTAACTTATCGAGGTAGAACAAAAGTTCTCCCAAGCAAATATGTATAAAAAAGTTATAAATCTGAAGTGCTGCTTACAGTGATTTGATGTATGAAAGTGGCTAAGAATACCTCAATAATCAACCTAGCAGAAGTTCTCCAACTGATCGATCCCCTTTGCTGATGGATCTTTGTTCCTACTTATAGGAATCGGCTAAGTGTCATGATGAATACTCTCGAGTGCATTTCCTGTATGTGCCGCCCTCAATCGTGGGCTGATTTGGGTCTGACATGACGTCATCTAGGGCTCAATATTCAAAAGCTGGAGATCTGAGATGGTCGTCACCCGATACAATTGTCGCCAAGCAAGTCCTCGATCTGACACGATCTGAATGAGGTCTAATTCTTGAGTCGACAGTTCATTGGTCCTTGGATATCTTCGGGTTGGCTATGAGATTTATTCCTCCCAGACTATGTTGCCCAGTCATTTTGCCCACACACCTCTGCTCCTCCCTGCCACCCGCATCTACTTAATAGAATATTTTCTAATTTTCCTATGCATTGGATGGCTTGGAGAAGGGAAAGGGGGGTCGTTGCTACTACTTCTCTTTTGTCAAGGTTACACTGGGAGTTTTCACCAATTAGACTTCACAAAATTTAAAATAAAAATGAGGATGGTAGGGAGGACGGAGAGGGTGGCAGTGGTGGTGTTGCTCTTCCTCCTTATTCTAATTCGTAATGACTAGGGGAAGGATTAGGATTACCATACTATGGTTAGAGATTTTAAATTTTAGGGGAAGGTGAAAATGAGTATGTGCACATTTTCACAGTGAAATTTTGACTAAACTTTTTCCATGCACTTCCAAAACAATTGCATGTAGCACAAGTTACAGTGAATTTGAACGGAAGGTAGGTCAAGTTAGATGGCTAAAGCCCAAACCACCTTGGGCAAAGTGACTATTTTTAAAATGAAAATGGGCTGATGAAATGCTCTAGAGACTAGGCCGAATCCACAAGGGGTAAAAACAAGTTTCACCCTGTAGTTTATCTTACGACAAGTTTTACTCTTCGAGAGGAGCTTTATGGCTTGCTTGCTCCAATGCGTCCTAGAAGAAAACGAACTACCAACTCTTAATTTGGATTTGCTAATAAAAATGACACTTGAGTACTTGACCTTCAACTTAAACTACTTCCTCTCTCGAATATGGATATATTGAAGATATTGCACATTTCTGGAAACAAAATGGAATGTTCGTTTAATCAGATGTCACTTGAGGTGCGAAATATTGGCTTCAAATTCCATAAGAGTACCAATTGCGATGACGCGGTTTCGACATGTATTAGCGATAGCCTAATGGTTGCAGTAACCAGAGAAACCTACATATGGAAAAAACACCAAGCTCAGCCACCACCCAACACTCCTACCCACCAACTCTCTTCTATTTCTCCTCCCTCCCTCCCTCCCTCAAAACTCACCAACTGCAATTCATGAATTTAGTATACATGACACCCCAAAGGAGATGCTTTTGTAGAGCCCAGGCCTTCCAACAAATATAATCCATTATTTGAGCAGAGGGGGCCGGTTAATGGGAAAAGAGGTAAAAAAAAAAACATTGTCCTCTACTTTTAATTTTGCAGACATGTTTGAAAATAATTGATTCAATGGCAGCCTGTCAGCAATTAGTGTAATGGCCCGTCATCACTACCACATAAATAGGGGCAGATTCAGGATTTATAACCACTGAGTTCAAACATCATATTTTATACAACTTTGTCATGGTACTTGATAAACTAATAAACATAAATACAGTAAATACTAAACAGAAAGTGACATTTTTTCATAACATGTAAGCAAAAAATAATGATACCCTGTCATAACATGTCGCTTCATTTACAATTGAGCCCAACGATTTTTCATATTTTGAAATCGATGCTATCAAAAATCTCTCTCAATATACACAAGCAAACTATCATGCATCCATTGATCACCCATTTGGTTATTAGTCGGTTCTTCACAATCTTCATGGCAAAAAAGCTCTCTCCATTGTAGCAGTCGCAACAAGTAAAACTAACACCAAGTGAGAAACTTGTATACCAATTGATATCCTATACTTCTTTGGGTCTCAACATCTTTCGAGCCAAATCACCGATCCTTTTTAGATTTAAAAACTCGACACTAGAACGCAAAACAATGATGAAATTCTCAAGTTGATCCAGAAGTGCCAAAAGCTCAATACACGAGAAGTCTTTAGGATAAAATTCAACAAAGTGAATCAACCTTTATTTGTCAAAACTTGCAAGCGAGGTGGATGGATTTAGACACGCAACACAAAGAAGCAACTCGGTGTTCACCTCATTAAAACGATTATTAAGCTCTTGAAGTTGCATATCTATGATCGTAAGAATAATTCGACGTGATAGTCATGAGAGATTGTCATTTCTTGAGCTCTACACCTTGATCTTACTCGAGAAACATATTTGCCTTCCATGTTAGGAACATCAATGTTATTGTTGCCAAAAAATGTAGAAACTTCATCTATCAAAGCACTCCACCCACTATCTCTCATCGATTGGAATCATTGCTTGGATACTTGAACTAGTTTCATGGCATTTAAATGTATTGATCTTTTCTTTGTAATGCCTACGACAACTCATTTTTAACTCCCAAAATAGATTTCATCAAATGTAGAATGAACGCAAGCTCAAAAGACTGCATCAACTTCAATAAGCAGAAGGCTTCTAACTTTTGTTCTGAAGTGGATGCATCCTCTACTATTACATCAAGCACATCAATCACAGCTAGAAACAAGCTAAGCAAAGTGCCATAATGTGATCCCCAACATATATCACTAGCACGAACAAGAGTGTTCTCTTGATTGAGACCTTGGCCACTTGTAATATCATCATTACTAAGGGCTTCAATAAGCTTTGTAACTTGCTTCTCTCAAAGGATATCACGATATTTGCAAGAGGCTCCAACAACATTCACAATGTTAAAAACCAAAGCAAACAAGTCAGCAATATGATATGAATTTTTGCTTCCTCCACAAGAGCTAATTGAAGTTGGTGAGCAAAACAATCAACATAATATGTACATTCATACTCTTGCAAAATAAGTGTCTTTAGTCCATTGAATTCCCCTTGCATATTACTAGCCCCATCTTAACCTTGACCTAGCAATCTAGACATGCTCAAGTCGTGTTGAAAATAAGTCTTCAATCGCATTCTTTAATGAAAGAGACCTAGTATTGGTAACATGTTTAATACCCAAAAAGCGTTCCAACACACATCCCCTCTTATCAATATATCTCAAAGCAACCGCCATTTGCTACTTCGTTGACACATCCCTACACTCCTAGAGTCATCAAGGAGAATAGAGAATAACTCAAGTTCATTAATTATATCCCGCCATTGTGAGTTAAAAGCGAGAAAAGCCTTTTAGTTCTTTTCAAAGCTATAGAGCTCTCGGTCCTCTTTTAAGCGAGGCGAGGAAGCTCTTTGTGGGGCTACATTGCCAGCGCTGTTTGGGGCTGTTGTTTACAAAGGTTGACAAGCCTGCTCTTTCTCTCTCTTTAACTGCTGCGCTTATTGCATGCAGCTCTACCGATAAGAACGGACCGCTAGAAAGGAGTTTGGAAATGATCGATTAAAATAGATGCTACTCTTCTACAGCAATGGCATTACAAATATCTTTTTGAATATCTTTTTGAATACTATTAGATGTGAGCTTATGATTTCCAAGAACACCTTTAAGTGAAACAGCCTTAACATCAAATCAGCAATAGACTCGCAAATGTAGAGTTTTGGAGCTGATCCAGAATTTTCAAGTTTCAACAAATATAGAGTTCAAGTTTTAGCAAATCCAGAATTTTAGAGTGTTTTGGAAGCTGAAGAAGTTTAGTTGATTTTCCAAAATAAAAGGTAAGTGGAAAAATGGGAGAAAGTTCATCCGAAAAAAGGTAAGTGGGAAATGGTAAAAAAGAAAGTTACTTTTAGAGCAAAGGACAAAATCATTGTCATGGCTTCCTTTTCCAATGTCTACACTGTTGCGTGGAGTAGGGCAAAATCAGTTGTCAGATTTCTCTTCTTTTTCTGTTTTGCATGTCCATGTAGAGAGAGCACAATTGTTTGAGGGGACAAATTACAAAAATATTAGAAAAAAAAAAAAAGAACTACAGAATTTTTCAGATCGGTGGGGTCACTTGACCCCACCTACCCAAGTATGAATCTGCCCCTGTACGTAACGGCCACTACAGTTATGCAACACCAATACGACTACAATTTTCAATCACCCCACTATATAGGCCGTACTGGGACTCAGTACCCACCATAATGTAATGTAACACAGGTATTTAAATTTCCCCTCATCATTATTAGATGGGGAATCACTGCTACGTGACAACCACTACAGTTATGCAACACTGATACGACTACAATTTTCAATCACACCACTATATCGACAGTGTTGGGACTCGGTACCCATCATACTGTAACATCACACCAATATTTAAACCATGATGTTAATCCCCTACCAATTTTAAAGGGCTAATTCCATGGATCAAGGAATGGTACTTGATGGTGGCTGGCAAAACCACAACATTTGCTAAAAAGTTTTGAAAAAGAAATTCAAAATCACAGTCACAATTCTCCACTGGCAAACCATCATATTGAAAACTAGGGGTCACTGACAAACTTCACTAGATAGATAATATATATATTTACCAATAGGTTTTCTCAAGGTGATATTTGAAAAGTTAACTGATCAATAAGTCAGTGTTGTTGCCAATCCACAAAACAATACATGAGATTTTCACGCCATACGGCTCCTTGTTCAATTCTTTAAAAGCCATTGGATCATTTTCCTCGATTGAAATCTTCTCCATTATTCCACTTAATCAATATTATTGATCAGCGTACTTGTATTTGCTTCTCCAGATGATTGATCAAGTACTCCCTCTGTCCCTTTTCAAGTGTTCTTCACAAAACGTCCTGCAAATTTTTGGATCAAAAAATAAAATACTTCCATTGCTAGTTTTTCTAATTTATTTTCACAATTGAAGATCTTATTTAGTTCTTTAGATTGGTGTAAATTTTTTGCAAGACTATGCACAGAAGTACTTTATTTTTTCATCCGAAAATTGCATGACTTTTCGAGTTTTCGTATAGGAGACTTAAAAAAGGGACAGAGGGAGTAACAATTAATGCAAAAGCAACCAATTGGAAAGCAATAGTCATTCTTTTAATCCTTCAAACCGCGGACAAAACAATCATACCATCTAATCCCTTTGTAATAATCTATTGTAAATGGAAGGCTCCCTCCTTTGTTCTAAGTAATCGACCTGGCATGAGTGTTCCAATTGATCGATCCTGTTTCTAATTGGTATGCTCCCTTATTTATAGGGGGCAGTCGAATGTCCTGATTAATATACTTCAGTGCGTTCCTGCACTGGTCATCCGTGGGTTGATTTGACAAATCATAGACTGATTGGCGTGTTTAGGTCGGTTGACTGAGCCAACCAGGGTGTTGATGCCCCGGCCTAGTTCTGTCTGGCTGTGGATCGGCCAGGCGTGATCAGCTCCTTAGTAAACAGATGGGTAGATATGCCGAGTGGATTGTCGAGGTTATTTCTATGGTCTGCAGTTATTCACTTCCCACACATACTATATGCTCTATCAATTCTCCACGTGCTGGAACTTTGTTGTACTTCAATGGACAAGCATTTATATAAAAAGATATATGATCAGAAAGGAGCTGAGGTGCTGTCTTCAGGGCCACAATCTTGTGGATTATGTTCAGATTGCATACTCCAAAATCCTCCGAGTAGAAACAGTGGCAGATCAAGAAATTTAACTCAAGAGGGGCACTTATTAGTGAGAAGCTCCAAAATATTTTTTTCCTGTTGAGTACAATATTATTTTAAGTCTCAAGTTTTATAGCCTTAGAGACGGGTTTCTTCTTGCTAAATAGGAAAACAATAGTTTTGATAGTTTTAGAAGAGAAAACTAAAAGTATTATTTCTGAATCATCTAAATTACAATGCTCATAGAGCCCTTAAATAGAGAACAAAACATGCCTAATATAAAGATACACAATCATTCCTAATATAAAGATACACAATCATTCCTAATATAGAAGATACACAATCATGCCTAATATAGAAGATACACAATCATGCCTAATAGAAAATAAGCACATGTTACACATGATACACTTTCACACCCCCCCCTCAAACTCAGGATGCTAGAGCAGAGAGCATCGAGAGTTTGCCAAGGAGAAAGCGAAAACGGGCAGCAGTATGAGTCTTCGTGAAGAAGTCGGCCAACTGCAGCGTAGAAGAAACGAAGGGTAAAGTAATAGTGGCAGACTGAAGATGCTGGCGAATGAAGTGACAATCAATTTCGATGTGCTTGGTGCGCTCATGGAAGACCGAGTTGTGGGCGATCTGAATTGCACTCTTATTGTCACAATAAAGGGGCGTGGGTGAAGTAACAGAGACACCCATATCTGAGATGAGCCAGCGAAGCCACACAATTTCAGACGTAGCATGAGCCATAGCACGATATTCGGCTTCAGCAGTGGAGCGAGCAACAACAGATTGCTTTTTGCTTCTCCAGGAGATAAGAGAATCACCCAAAAAAACACAAAGGCCGGAGGTAGATTTGCGGTCGGTAATATCCCTAGCCCAATCAGCATCAGCATAAGCATGAAGAGTCAAGCTCGATGTAGAAGAAATCAGAAGGCACTGATGAAGAGTACTACGAACATAACGGAGTATGCGTAAAAGAGCTGCCCAATGCGTAGACCGAGGAGCAGAGACAAAATGGCTGATAATGTGAACAGCATAAGCAATGTCCGGGCGAGTCACAGTAAGATAGACCAAACAACCTACCAATTCACGATATTCGGTAGGATCCTCAAGGGGAACACCATCCGAAGCAGAGAACTTGGCATGAAGTTCAAGGGGAGTATCAACAGCCTTAGTATCAGTGAGATGAGCGCGATGAAGGATATCAGAGGCATACTTGGACTGCCCCAAAAGATATCCTTTGGGAGAGGAAGCAACTTCAATGCCAAGAAAATACCGAAGAGGACCCAAGTCTTTCATGTCAAACTCCTGAAAAAGGTGACGTTTCACGTCACTAATAGCAGCAACATCAGAACCAGTGATGATCATATCATCAACATAGAGTAAGAGAAGAACCAAACCATTAGAGGTGCGCCAAAGAAAGAGAGCAGAGTCATGCATACTGGGCTGAAAGTCAATCCGAAGAACCACATCCTGAAATCGCGCATACCAAGCGCGAGGTGACTGTTTCAATCCATAGAGAGCGCGACGCAAACGGCAAACAACACCAGAGGGGTGAGAGAAAACAGGAGGAGGCCGCATATAAACCTCTTCAGAAAGATATCCGTTGAGAAAAGCATTTTTGACATCCAACTGAGAGAGAGGCCACTGTTGCACAGCAGCGACAGAGATCAAGGTGCGAACGGTGGTCATCTTGGCAACGGGAGCAAAAGTTTCCTCATAATCAATCCCATATTCTTGAGAAAACCCTTTAGCAACTAAGCGGGCTTAATACCGCTCCAAAGAACCATCAGAATGAGTCTTGACTTTGTAGACTCATTTGCAGCCAATAAGATTCTTACCAGCTGGCAGTGGGACCAATTCCCATGTATGATTTTGAGCAAGAGCAGTAAGTTCAGCTTCCATGGCAGTCACCCAATTAGGATCAGTACAAGCTTCTTTATAAGATCTAGGCTCAAAATAGGTGTGAATCCGAGATAGAAAGGATTGATAAGAGGACGAAAAACAGGTATTAGTGAAGCCATATCTTACCGGAGGGTGCCGATTTGCACGAATAGGATACCGGTGAGTAGGTGGATCGGGATCTTCAGAGACAGATTGGGGAGCAGGAGTAGAAGCCGGACGACGGGCGTAGACCTTAGTGATTGGAGGACGGCCAGGAGGAGCTGCAGAAACATCAGATACCTCAAGAGTAGAGGTATATTCGTCAGTAGGCACATCCATAGGAAATGGGTCAATACAAATCAAATCCTCTTTGGCAACAGGAGCAGTTTTGGGAGGAAGAGTAAAATATGGAAGACGCTCTAAGAAAACGACATGCCTAGAGACATAGAGCTTTGTGGTCATAGGATCATAGCACCGATAGCCTTTTTTAGTAATGCCATATCCCAAGAAAACGCCTAAGACACAACGGGCGCTGAGCTTAGTGCGATCTTTCTTGGGAAGGAGGATAAAACAGGTACAACCAAATACTTTAAGCAGAGAGTAGTTAGGAACCTGACCATAGAGCCGCTCATAAGGAGAACTACCAGAGAGAAGAGGAGTGGGCATCCGATTCAGAAGATAGGCTGCAGTGAGAACAGCTTCTCCCCAAAAGGTAGAGGGGACGGAAGATGATAATAGCATAGACCGAGCAGTATCAAGAAGATGACAATGCTTTCTTTCAGCTTTACCGTTTTGTACGGGAGTGTCAGTACAAGAAGACTGGTGGATAGTCCCATGGGAGTCTAAAAAGGCTTGAAACTCAGATAGAGAATATTCCCCTCCCAAGTCAGAACGGAGAATCTTAATAGGTGTAGAAAATTGAGTTTGAACCATGGCATGAAAACATTGATAAATTTTAAAGAAATCAGATTTATGTGTCATTAAATACACCTATGTATACCGACTAAAGTCATCCACAAATGAGACATAATAAACATGACCACCTTTGGTGACAACAAGGGATGGGCCCCATAAATCAATATGGACAAGCTGAAAGGGAGAAGTAGAAACAGAAGTACTTTTATGAAACGGTAGAGCAGACATTTTAGCAAATTTACAACCACTACATTCAGAAATATCACTAATAGGAATGTTTCCCAAATAACCTGATTTAACCAAAAGTTTCAAACGCTCATGAGACAAATGCCCTAATCTAGAATACCAAAGATAAAAAGGAGAGGATTTAGTATCTAAATGGAATGACGACGCAGCAGTGGAAGAAGACTTTGGTGGGATGTGCAACTGCTCCAATATATAAAGGTCACCAACTCTACGGCCTGTCCCAATCTGCTTCTTGGAAATCCGATCCTGCACAACACAACCAGAAGAAGAAAAGAGAACATCAAAACCTGAATCAGACAACTGGCTAATCGAAAGAAGGCTCAATGTCAATTGAGGAACATAAAAGACATTAGGGATAGAGAGAGAAGAAGATGTAGTAGGGAGGATGGAACCAATAGAAACAATTTGCATGGGAGAACCATTAGCAGTGGAAATACTAATAGGAGAAACAGGAGACATGCAATGACTAAGGAGGGATAAGTCAGGAGTCATATGATGGGAGGAGCCAGAATCAAAAAGCCAAGTGGTGGGCAAGGTACCTGTGGTGTAAGCACCATGCAAACCTGTAGTAGTAGTCAGGGCAGAAGCTTGGGATGAATTCCCCTAGATGGCTGCCATATAGGCCTGATATTGCTGAAATTGCTCAAAATCAAACGGAGGAGGAGTTGAACTGCTGGAGGAAGATGTTGCCAAAGCTGTAAGAGGGCGAGAATGCTGTTGTGGTGCCTGAGAACCTGAAGAACCAATAGACTGAGAAACATTATGTCCCTTAGCCGGAAGACGCTTAGGGCACGCATGCTTCCAATGACCTTTCCGGTGACAATAGCTGCACTCATCCACGGGTGTCTTGGGCTTACCCGTATGTGATGCAAGAGTGGGTAGAAGAGATGCTGAAGGTGAACGGAATGGAGCCTGTGTAGCAAAGACAGACTCTGATGGGGAAACCATACTAGCCACTCTGAATCTGGTTTCCTCTGCAATGAGCTCATGAACAGCCCCATCCACAGAAGGTTGAGGGTCACGGTGCAGAATGGCTCCGCGAAGTGGCTCAAATTCGGATCGGAGAGGCATAAGGAACTGGACCAACCTCCGTTTCTCACAATAATCAACAAGCTCATCCTGTGAATGCAAAGCAGCAGGCTCCATACAGGCTAACTGATCCCAATAACTAGTCATCTCATTATAAAACTCCTGAATTGTCTTATCACCCTGTCTAGCAGTACGAATAGATGACTCAAGTTGATACTGTTTGGCAAAGTTAGACTCCAGATACATACTCTTCAAATAATCCCAAACTTTCTTAGAAGTGTCATATTTTGAAAAATTCATCCCAATACTTGGTTCCACAGAGTTGTGAAACCAAGTAAGGATTTGTGCATTTTCGATGGTTCATTTTTCAAGAGTAGTGGCATCATAGCCTTGGGTTTTGGGATTAGATATTGGTTGTGGTTTTGAACCGTCCACATGTCCCCACACCCCTTTCCCAACAACAAAATCTTTCATGACATGTGCCCAATAAGAATAATTGTTACCGGTCAGACGGACACTAATGCACTGATTTTTATCCCCAGACATGATGTAAAATGGAGTGAGATTTCTCAAATAGAACTAAAGTGTTTGTGATACCAGATTTGGTCGTCGGAGATCACAGATAGCAGGTGAGGGACTCGCCTGAGGTTTGCAGTACCACCGGAAGTTAGATGATGGTCGCCGGAGGTTAGAAAGTGCGGATCTGATCCAAACAGACAGAGTCGAGGTCTATCAGAGATCACTGGTCACCGGAAAACCTGTGAGGGAGGTCGGCGAGGGCAGGAGTGAGGTCGACGGTGATCAGAGTGACTGGCCGAAGGTCCGACGACGTGTTTCGAGACTCGTCGGAGGTTGCTTATGATCGTTGGTGGTGGCTGGTGGTCCGTGACAGAGGCGGAGGTTGCTGGTGGTGGCTGGTGGCTGGGGGTCTGTGACAGAGGTTAGACCCGCTCTGATACCATGATAGTTTTAGAAGAGAAAACTGAAAGTATTATTTCTGAATCATCTAAATTACAATGCTCATAGAGCCCTTAAATAGAGAACAAAACATGCCTAATATAAAGATACACAATCATTCCTAATATAAAGATACACAATCATTCTTAATATAGAAGATACACAATCATGCCTAATATAGAAGATACACAATCATGCCTAATAGAAAATAAGCACATGTTACACATGATACACTTTCACAAGTTTCACTTGCAGTTAACACCCAAATTTAAAGATTCCAACAGCATATAATGAAATGCTTAGCAATTAAATTAGGAATCCAAATGAGTAGATTTGTCATTTGTGTAAGATTGAGAAATCAACGTCTAATCATAGATCAATTAAGTAAGATCCAGAGAGTTTTATCTAAATAAAGAAAGTTAAAAACATTGTTTAAGTGTTGTTTTTGTGCTTTTTTTTGTGACTTATAATAGTGATAAATTTAACAGTTTTTAAATACAAGTGGTGCACTATTGCAATTCTTAAGGGCATAAACGATATACACTGTATATATGTAGGGGTATAGGTGAAAGAGTTTAAAATCCAACAGGGGCGCTTGACACCCTGGTGCTAAGGTGGATCCGTCCCTGAGTAGAAACCATACCTGAAAGAAACTTTCGTTTACATGTTTCCCTGATGTAGGTGCTGAACTGAATGAGAGTTCCTTATTTGGTAGCCACATACTTAATTTTCCAAAGAAAAGCAACAGACTTTTCTTCATAGTGTGGTCAAAAGTTATTTTACAGATATTCACTTATAGGGATTCATCTTTGGTTACATATATGTGATACTTTCCTCCTTTGAAGCACATAACAAACGATGTCCTCCTACAAAACTATTTGAACTATATAGTCCATAGAAATATAAAAAATGGAACTTCCCAAAAACTCAAAAAAAAAAAAAAACAGTGCAGTATGACATCACATCCCTCATTGATACTTAGTAATTGGCTCCCTCTCGGAGCTCTTTTACGCCGCTTTTTGTATGCTTTTACAATATAATTGAGGTCAAACTCCTCTAACCCTAAGTCTCCCTAAATCACCACCAAGAAACACCAAAAATTTACCCCCTGTATTTCAAGTCACGCCTATTCTTCAGAAGAATCAAAACTATCTAGTGTAAAAAGCTGGGGAAAAAGCTCTAAAGATTAGTTTCCTGATGTGTCTAAGTTTTCACCCTTGTGTAATAACTTGGGTAGGTCTATGTATCTTTCCCTACCCACTTCACATTCAAAAACTCAATCTAAACCTATTTCAGCCTATCATCCTGCTCTCACCTCCTTACTTTATAGTTAATCACAGATATTACACAATGAAAGAAGCACAGGATCTCAAAATTTATGCATATAATTCCTCTGCCACTACTATACATTTGTTATGACAAGGAAGCCCTCACGAGGTCTTACTGGAACCTTGGGTCTATGCATGTCCCACCAAACACGCAGACTGGGCAAATCCAAGACCCATAAGAACCATGGTTATCTTGTGCAAAGGGTTCAGAGGAGTGGAATATAGGACCTCCACTTCCTTAGGCGTTGTCCCTTACCAAGTACCAACTCATCTACCTCGAGAAATTATCACCATTGTACTTTGCCTCGCATGTCTCTTCCCTACCTCGCATTTATTTCCAATTTGGCTTACAACACCATCTCTAGCCTTCACCTTTTCTTCCCCCCCCCCCCCCCCCCCCCCGGTTCTCCCTGCGTTCCAACCTGCCACTTTATCTAATTATCTCTTTATACGTGTTGAGTCCAACCAGAAGAAGAGGGCTCTTCTCTACATTCTGATGCGAAGCAAATATAACATTATCAAATTGTAAGCAAATGCTATTTGTATTTTTTACATGTCACATCAACATATAAGGTTTGTCACCTTCCCATTTGGCAGCGGCAGAGCAACTGAACAAAGTTTGAACTCTCGACCTTCCCTTAAGATGACTACCAAGTGCGTGTCACATAAATCAACATCCTCAATGACAATGTCTTGGTCATCAATTAGTATACTCTGCAGTAGTGAAAAGAAGCCAGATAATTGGTTAAAGCAATACCATGGTAAGGAACAGTCATGATTCTGAACAGAGACAAAAATCTCGCAGCTAAAAAATGGGTACAATATTTAACCAACCAACAAGAAAATCCTGATACAAGTTTCACGAAAAGCAAATATAAATGGACATACATATAAAGCCTCATCATTGATGCACTGACCTCCCATTTTCTAGGTGCAGAAGTATGTACAGGACTACAAAGAAGATAATGACAATCAGCAGGTTGGTCCTTGGCAGCATTCGTAAAAAGGAAAAGATACCCTTGATGGTGCTCAACTATACAATGAGCCGACGCCTCACACTCCCACACTAAAGTCAGGCCCGACAACGGATCAGCTGCATTTATCAAAAAGACCTAAAAAACAGCCTCAAACATAAATCTTTTAAAAGTTAAATAATATAAGGTTAACGAAAGAATGATTATGAGATGAAGTTCCATTGACACCTTGGAGGATGTAGTGGAGAATGTGTTCACAGTCACAAAGCGGAAATCCTTGGTGTGTCTTATGTTTACATAAACATTTTCTGTAGGTTCATCTAAAAGCAATACATCTTCTTCATTTGAACCAAGCATACTGCAATATATCCTATTCAGAAGAAAAGAAAACCAACTTCAATATCTACGCATGCCGACAATACATACCACAAAGAAAGTAACCCAATAAACTAGTTACAAACCTATATGGCCTCTTATTCTGATCGGTGATAACATAAAGCAATGCCTGACCCCCTTTAGCCCAGGCCAAATTGGAAACCCTGTCTGCTTGAGGCTTACAGCAGAGGGAACCAAAATTCAAGTCCCTTACAGACAACTTGAAGTAATCGTTGTCCTTATCATACATAGTGTACGCAAGAAAGCGGTGATCCGGTGACACCTCCGACAGTTCCTCATAAGAAAAACCTACACATTAATGAGAAGTAGCACAAATTACAGAATACAAATGCCCTCTGAACTGCAATGGTAACAAGCATTGGCAGTACCTCCAAATCTTTCAGCTTCTTGATTGTAATCGAGCAACTTCTGCTCAATTCTCTTCCCCGAAGTAAAATCAAAACCAGCAGAAGGAGATTTATGTGAAATGAACTCTTCATTTAAGCTTGCCAATCTCCGACACAACACAGGATACTGCTTACCCTCTTCAACCCGCCGATAATACAGCCTGTGGCCACAAATACCCCTCAAAATAGTAAAAACAGATTGATTATAGTTTGGAAAACCAAAAATGAAAAATGTAGTAGGGAATTATGTTGCTTGTTTTTAAACAAAATGACGTACTGATTATCATTCAAAATGAAAACTAGTTGTTTTGCATTACTTTCAAAGTGACACATGCTGTTTGAGCAGATGCAGACTAATATACTAAAAGGTAGTTAAAAACAAGATCCCAATGTAAGCTAAATCTTTTTATCAGAGACTAATCAAAGTGTTTAGGGTTTGTTAATTCTTTAAACTAACACATATATGCTGTTTGAGCAGTTGCAGACTAATATACTAAAAGGTGGTTTCCAAAACTTAAAAACAAGATCCCAATGAAAGCTAAAAACTGTTATCACAGATTAATCATTGTTTAGGGTTTGTTAATCTTTATACTAACACACGTACATTATATAGAGAATGAATACAAAGTAAAAGACACATATACCCTAATACTAAGAATACTGAACACACACACATTACAACAACTCTTAATACTCCCCCTCAACCTAGAAATAGCTATTACATAGACCAAGCTTGTTACATAATAACTTTAATCGTAGCTTGCATAATGGCTTGGTGAAAACATCAGTCAGTTGAGCGCCTGTACACACAAAAGGAGTAGCAATTACACCACTACCTACCTTCTCTCGAATAAGGTGGCAATCGAATTCAATATGCTTGGTCTTCCCGTGAAACATAGTGGGTTTTTGGGAGGGATTTTTTGGAATGGTTTTGGATTCTGGGATTCTCATTTTGGGATTTTTAGGTGTTTGGGATGCTGATTTTGGAATTCTAATTATGGGATTATGATTGTGAGATTCTCAAAACAGGCCTTTAGAGGCACAATCTCAAAAAGTAGGTCCGGAGCTGCCCTTTAAATTCTGATTTTGGATTCTAAAATTTTGTTACCATTCTACCTACAATTGCTCAACTACAATCTAATAATTTGATTATACTATCAAACACTTCACAGATTTATAATCTATTTTACAACAATTCTACCAAACACTTCACAGATTCTGATTATAAGTTTTCAAAATCTAAAATTTCAAGATCATAATTTAGAATCCAAAAACACCTCAAAAAATCCCTCCCAAACACCCTCATAGAATTAGATGCAATATGAATGGATACCTGAATATCACAATACATATTCATGGGCAACTGCACACCAAAGCCTATCTCTTCAAGAGAGGATTGTAACCAAATAATCTCACATGTCGTTTGTGTCATGGCACAATACTCAGTTTTTGCACTAGATCACGTAGCAACGGTTTGCTTCTTACTTTTTTAAGTCACAAGATTACCACCCAAGAAAACACAATACCCATAGTTGATCTCCTGTCAGAAGGTCCTCTGCCAAATCTGAATCAATAAATGACTCAACACGTAGGTGACCTCTAGCTCAATAAAACAACCCCGTTCTTGATGAGCCTTTAGATACTTCACATACGAACAACAGCCTCCCAATGAGTGAGTCGAGGTGCAGACATAACCTGACATACCAAACTAACTGCAAATGAAATATCAAGGTGCGTGATGATAAGACAATTCAATCTACCAACGATACTGATCAGGACAAGGAAGTAACTCCCCCTGATCAACACTCTGACACTGGGATCCAACGGTCTCGATCCCAATAAGCCAATCTCCTCTAAAATATCAAGAACATACTTGCACTGAAACAAATTAATTCCGTCCTTAGACCGAGCCACCTCAACACCTAAGAAGTATCGTAGTCTGCCTAAATCTTTGGTATGGAACTATCATTGTAAGAATTCCTTTAGCTTGTCAATACCTTGTTGATCATCGCCCTCAATGATGATCTCCTCCACATAAACAATCAACAATACTTTTCCCCCAGTAAGATTGAATGATCTCACTGACAATGACGCATGTCAAACTACAAGACAACATCACTAAACTTGCCAAACCAATATCTCAGAGACTGTTTGAGCCCATAAAGTGCTTTGCAAAGTTGACATGTCCGAGTACCCTCCCCCTGAGCAACAAACCCAGATGGTTGCTCCATATATACCTCCTCAACAAGATCACCACGCCAAAAGGTATTCTTCTTAATATCGACCTGAAATAATGGCCGGCAACGAGAGAGATAAGAAATCGTATAAAGTCAATCTTAGCAATAGGAGAAAAGGTCTCAACATAATTAACACCATAAGTCTGAGTATAGCCCTTGGCAACAAGTTGTCTTTGTATCACTCAATAGATTCATCCAGATAATGTTTGACAGTGAACCCAACGACATCCCACCAGGGTTTTAACAAGAGGAAGAGTAACCAACTCTCAAGTTTCATTCTGATGAAGAGTAGACATCTCATCCTCCATATTTATCTGCCACTCAGACATAGTTAAGGCCTCATGAATAGTGGTAGGAACAAAGGCAGACAAAACAGAATTAGCAAAGCCATGAAGCGCAGGAGACAAGAGATCAACATACTAGGTAATGTAATGAGAAGTATAAGTACGAATACCATTATGAAGGGCAATAGGAAGAGTAAGAAGACAGAGGGGGGTCTAGCAATGAAGAAGATGGTGGCGCAGCAAACGATACTTTAGAGTGGCGAACTTATACCTGCAAAGGTTGCATTGGAGAGGTAACTATAGAAAAGACACTATGAGATGGATCAATAGGACCTATGGTGCGCGGAAACAAGGGTAAGGTGTACGGACTATCCTGGTGTTGTAAATTTATTTTAATATTTGGTTATTCCAAACAACTAAGGAATTGGGGGTTTTAATGTGATTTTTGAAAAGTTAGGGACTTAATTTGAGATTTGAATGAACTTTGGGGTTAAAGTGTAATTTGGTTATTATTAAGTATATAACCAAATTTATAACTCTAATGTAATATTCTGGCAAAAACCCTAAGTGAGCATACAATTCCTAGAGTGCCTCCCATACTACTCACGAGTGTCGGACTAAATACGAGCGTCCCTCTTTCGAGTTCTCGGAGAACGCGAGGAAGGAACATTAATCAAGATGTCGAAAGTTTAGAATCGAGCTGGGGGTTTGTGTCTTCGCGGACGAATCGGAAGAATCGGTAAGTTGCTAGGGTTTGAGGATTCTTTATATCGAAGTAGGATTACTTGTTAAAGTTTGGTTTAAAGCTGTTTAGTTTGTCGTAGTATCGTATGTTGGTTGATATTGATGATATATTTGATGTTCGTTGCGTGAAAATAGGGTTCGGTTCGAAGTCCTGTTGCATTCTACATTTTTTTCACATAAAAGCATGCTCTACCGGTAAAACGTAGGGGTGAAATCGGTTCGGGGTCGGTCGGTTTGGTCCAATATTTTCACGGACCGATTCGGTTCGGTCCATTTTTTTCCCAAACCGACCCCGACTGATTTATTTTCGGTTCGGTTCGGTTCGGGACGGGGTCAAATTATTTCGGGAATTTCGGGGAGTTCGGGGATTTCGGTCCGCCCCAAATGGGCAATGTTAAAAATTAATTTTGAGCCCGTTCGGTCCAAATTTGTCACTAATGTAGAAAATGTATTACCAAATTGGCCTCCATTCGAATTTTTTTCCATCAAATATCAAATGGGTACACTTTAAGAAAAAAATTAATCTATTTTTCCACCAAAATAGTAAAAAACACATAATTAAAAATCACAAAAGCCAAACGCATCACTAACTTTCGGTTCGGTTCAAGTTAGTTCGGTCCAATACCATTCGGTCCACTATCGGTTCGGTTCGGTTCGGTCCGGTCAAAATTCCAGAAAACCGAGACCGAACCGAATATGTTTCGAAAAACTTTTCATAGACCGAAACCGACCGAACCCTATTGTGGACCGACCGAAGACCGAACCGAACGGTCGGTTTTTTCGGTCGGTTCGGTTTTTTCGGTTTTTCTTTCACCCCTAGTAAAACGGGTGTTTCAACCGGTTTTGGCAAAATCTTCCATCATCGATTTCAACCAATAGAGCTGTTTTTAAACTGGTTGAACATGTTTTCACAAAATATTCTAGTAGCGCTTTCAACTGGTAGAGCATGATTAAAAAATATTTCCAGTAATGATTTCCACCAATAGAGGCACGTTTTGACCCGTAGAACTTGTTTTACACTTTTACTCCAGAAACAGTTTGATCAATTGAGAAGGGTTTTCTACCGATAGGAAGGCCTATTTTTCTTAAACTTTGTTATGGGTGAGAATATTTTAGTGTAAACATTGTGAGATGATCCTACAAAGACATTGTTGCATGTAAGTAGTCGTGTATTGATATTTGTGGTCCATATGCATAGTCATGGTCGAGTCTTTATTGCTCTAAGGACAGTTTCTTTCTGATTTCAGTGATATAGGGCTGTAAAACTAACGAAGGTGCTCCTTACGTGGGTAGGCCAACGCCAAGAGCGCTAAATCTAACGAAGATCTCCCGTGTGTAGATAGGCATGCGGTGAGAGCTCATAAATCTAATGAAAGTGCTCTGGATGTGAGTATTCCTGCGGTGAGACTTGAAAGCCCATAAATTATTGGAGACAGTAATGAAATGTCGTAGGTTCTCACATAAGATGCATTGGTCGCTGGCTGTGTCGGGGTCTCATGAGTTGCATGTGGTTTTTCACTTGTATATTAGTATGATGAAAATATTTTCAAAATATATATTCTGGCACAAACTAAAAACTCATATTGTTCATACGAGACAGGTTTTAAACTTCATTAAGCAATTGTTTAACTTCTTGTCGTATACGAGCTTTGGCTTATGTATACCATTTTCAGGGAATGCCAGAGATCCAACGGACTAGTGCCTTAGAGGTTGATGTTTAGTGATAGAAGTTTTTAATATTATCATCTTAGATATTGTTTGTTGGGCATTGTGGGCCAGGTTTTTATTTAGATGTTTGTTTAATTGAGAATTGAATATAATTGATTTATTGGTATTGTTATTTAATTTATTGGGAACGGCTTAAAGTTTATTTCCGCATAGTTCATGCCCTTGGAGTTTGGGGTGTGACATAAGGACTCATTAAATGTAACATTTGCAAATACAAAAAGAAGATGAATGGACGAAAAATAACACTTATATCATTTTTGAGTGCGAGAGTAATCTAGAAAAGCACACCGAATGGCCCGGGGATCAAGTTCGTCTTGGTCAAGATACCAAGCTTGAAATAACATCTACACCCGAAAACACGAAGGGATAAAGATTGTATAGGACGGTCAAGAAATAAGACCAAATGAAGGATTTGACCCCCGAGCACAGAGGAGGGCATGCGACTGATCAAGTAGCAAGCCGTAAGAACAGCAATCAGTCCAGTAAGACTTAGGAACTTGTTTTACTAACAATGCACGCATAACCTCAGATAAATGATGGATCTTGTGTTTGGCATCCTCCCATTTTGTTAGGGGCTCCACCACAAGAGAACTGTTGAAAATACCATGAGCATCAAAAATTGAGACAGAGCAATTTAGAAATATTCATGTGCAGTATCAGAACGAAACACACGAATACAAGTATCAAATTGAGTTTAATTTCTATGTAAAACGATTGAAAAATGAAAAATAACTCCAAGCACTCTTTCATGAGATAAAGATATGTAACACGGGGGAAATCAACAAAAATAACACAATACTGAAAACCAAAAACAAGAGGAACTAGCATGGGACCCCAAATATCCCAATCTACTAACCGAAATAGGTGTGAAACGTGACACTCTCAATCCTAGAATATGCATTTACTCTACTCACAGACTTCACATGACAATTCACCAAGATGGTTGCACAAAAGAACTGTCCATTTAAAGGTCTGTAGGAACGGATGACCAAAACGACAATGATGCTGATATGGTGACGCCGGAGATTGAAGAGCAACAAAGTTAGAGTGAACATCATCAACAAGGTAGTACCAGTCACTACACTCAGCACCGCCACCAACCTTCCTCCACAGTACTCATTGTATAAGTGGTCCCTCCACAGTTATTGCACAATTTGGAACCACAAACTCAACCACGACCACCTCCACCCTTCTAGCAGCCTCCACGACTAAAGTTGCGACCTCTAGAGTCACGACCTCAATAACCGGAACCACCTCCTCTTGACTCATGGCCATGACTCGGAAAAATACCAAAGCCACCAGAAATAGCAAAAGCCAAAGCAAAACGATCAGATGGAGCTGTGATAGTGGTGCTAGTATTGAAAACAGACGACTGATAAAGCCAACTAAATACCTCACTCAGAGAAGGTAAATCATGAGTCCCAACAATTGGGAGCGAATGGGATTATAAGACGAGGGTAGGCTAGATAAGAACCAAGCCACATGCATAGACTCATGTTGGAGTTGTATAACCTGAATATCAACAGAAATAGGTTGGCAAATATTGAGCTCCTCATATATATCAAAAAACTAAACATAGTAATCCTATAAAGATAGCTCACCAAGAGCAAGAGAAAAATACGTCTCTTGAAGATCATATTTCCGATGCAGATTATTAACACCCGATTACAACTGATGAACCTGACGCCATACAAGTTTGGCAATAGGCAAGAAACTTAAGGCATCACTCATCTACGACTCCATACTGTTCCACAATCTATCATGAATCTAAACATCCTAAGCATTCCAATCAGCATACTTTAAATCAAGACTCTTTAGAAGGATCATCTGTCAGGCAATGATGTTGTTTTTTGCCCATAAAATATACCTCAACAGTTTCCTCCCACGGGGCATAATTTTTTTCATCTACTCGCGTGGAAGTGATAGACAATAGATAAGAATAGGATAAACCAACAGGCGCAGTAGAACTAGAAGTCATTTTGAACAGACAAGATAATAAAGGCAGCGCAACTAACAAGGGATCAACAACAACCTACTTAGTAACAATCAACAACTTAACACAAGACAATACAGACATCGAATAAGGAGATCCATTACCAACAACCAGTAGCAAGTAAGAGAACAATTGATCTGGATTGTGCAGCTGCGGTACAACCTCCAACAATGCAACTTGAACTAACCATGAGCAAAAAGGCAATCCAAAAGCTTTAACAAATCAGAAATTCATCCAAACAGAGGCCCGCGAGGAAGGGTTTCAAGCATAGTGAACAATCGATCGAGGTATCAAACTGGATTTCAATCGTGACTCAGGGTTTTAGACGTTGGATTTCAATCTCGATGGAGAGTTGTGATTTAGGGTTTCAAGGTAGGGATTTAGATCTAGAATGGATTTTGATTCGGATGTAGGGTTGCGACTTAGGGTTTCGAGGTAGGGTTTCGAGATTTGGAATAATTTCGCGATCTAGGGTTTCGATTAGAGGTTCGGTTTAGAATTTCGCAATCGATATAGAGTTTTGCGATCTGGAATAAGGTTCGATTGGGGGATTTCGCAATCTGGAATGGATTTAAGGTTTCGATTATGGGTTTGACTTCACGATTTAGGGTTTGATTTGGGGATTTTAACTCTGATCAATCTTCACCAACAGTATTGACCACGGTGACAGCAACGGAGTCGTCGTTCAATGGCGACGATGATGGCTACAGAAGGCGGCGGCACCTACAAGTTAGGGTTTAGGTTAGAGTTGGGGTTTGACTCCGATACCATGTTATCAGAGATTAATCAAAGTGCTTAGGGTTTGTTAATTCTTTACCCTTACACACACATTGTATAGAGAATGAGTACAAGGTAAAAGATGTGTACCCTAATACTAAGACTATTAGACACACATTACAACTCTTAACCAAAATAATTAAGGTAGAACATAAATGAACCCAAACTGGAAATGCATAATATCTTTTGGAAAAAGCAAGCACAGCCTAAGAAACCATCATCTGGAAAGTTGGAGTATAGAAAATGCTAATAGCAGGAGAGTTAATGAGAATTCATGCTCCTTTGATCCATGTAAACCTGACCAATCATATCGCACATGATGCACCCAAAAACAAAGAGAACCAACTTGCACAAATGAAGAAAACATGAAAAAATTAACAGAAACAATCATTGGCGCTAGAATCTTAGGGCATAACATATTTAAATGAGCACTTAGAACATCTCCAACCCTAAGCCATTTCCTTGCCATGGCACAATATCTCAAAAAATGAACTCCAATCCATTGCCAAACTATAGCTTTTCTCAATCCTAATTTCGTATCTCTATCTGTTCAGACAGGCCCACAAAAATAGCTCAATCCAAATTCTCTCTCCATGTATATCACTAACCATTGGAGCAACATTAACAAGTGATTGAATTTTTACACCGTAACAAGCTTTAAAAGGGCTTGGCCTTTGAGAAGCCTAGGAGATGCTCTCACAATTCACATTTAACATACAAACTTGTGTATAGATATGTATATATAAAAATTTATGTGTGTGTAGGGGAGCGCGTGCACACATTTACCATGGGCCCCAGCGGAGAGGAGGGGTGGAGAGGTCGGAGGCAAAGCGGGCGGCCATTTCGGACTGGAGTTTGGACTGGAGGCGTTCCGAGTCGGCCATGACGGCTTCTGTGTACTTCTCTTCCTGCTCCATGTACACGTCCATGTTACGCATCGCCACTTTGTCGTTGAGGCTTGACATCCAGCTGTAGGGATCTTCCCATGAAATGTCGTGGAGGGTGAAGGTCGCAGGTTTTTTGGGGGGGTTGGGGGGTTTTGGAGGGGATGGCGAAGGCGAAGGCGAAGGCAGAGGCTTAGGCGGAGTTTGAGAATTTTTGGCTTTATAATGGGCGGAGCAGATGAGTTGAAGAGTAGTTGAAGGGTGGTAAAGTCGCCAGTGGAGGCGGTGGAAGGTTGCCAGGAGGTTGAACATAGTCGCCACTCGGGCAGTGGAGGGAAGAGGAGGTTTGGGGCTGTCGCCAATACTCGTGCCTAACGCCTGGGGTTTAGCCGTTAATAAAGAGTTACACCGTCTCCCTTTCTCGATTACCTTGCTCGATTGATATTTGAAAGCTTACTTTAAATAGGACTTGGTGTTCTAAACACCCCTTCAACTATCTTACTTTTGTCTCACTTTACCCCCTCACATTTTAGTTCTCTCACTTTGACACCCTCAACTACTGAAATGTACCACTATCAGCCTTTTTGTTAATAAACCATGAGTAATGTCAACAAAAAATGGTTGGCCCTCCTAACAATGCTTGATAATGCCCAAGTTGTTTGGAAAGAAACTAATCCCGAGGCTATAAATATCCATTTCCATCCCTTATCTCCTTCTCTCTCTTTCCTCCATTCTTGACACCAATTTCCTACCTTTCAATCCTCCAATCTTGACGACTAATGCCACAAACTCAAGCTCAAGATATAGAACAACCCGTGAAGGAGAAGTGATGTACAAATATGGATTAAATCTCCATTGGGAATATCAACAACTGGGACCAGGACTATTGGAAAAGATATAAGAAGAACTATTGATTATTGATTCATGTTTGCAAAAGGACAATGAAGCATTGTCTTCGAAAGTCACTAAGTTATAGAAGGAAATTGAAGGATTATCTTAGAATCCTACTACGTTGTCTAAAGAAAACGGTCAGCTAATTGCAAAAGTTGCAAACAAGAATTCGAAAGTTGGAAGAACCATAGTCAAAGTTCCTAATGTTTTTTAGTGTGGTTGCTCTATAAAAAAAATGGAGTTATTGTTCTCCTAACTTTGTTACATATTATTGATTTGAATATATTTTTTTAATGACTAAGAATGCTAAAATGAAAAATCTGTTATGTACCTTCCATGAGAGCAATGAATAACCATTGTTGTTATTATATATTGTTTTAAGCCTTTTCTATGTTAGATTGAAATGCAAAAACTAGAAATATGTAATCCTTGAAAATGTAGAAACAAAAAAGTGTAGTGGTTGAAAACAAAACTGAAAATTGTAGTCCCTGAAAATGAAAACGCAGGAACTGAGAATGCAGCCCTTGGAAATGAAAATCCCAAAAACTGAAACTACACTCCATGGAAATAAAAGGATTTTCAGTGGTGTTGCTTTCGCTTTTGAGTCTATGTTTGTTGTTGCTTTTTCGCTTAGGCTGTGCAAAAACTAAGAATGAAGTCCCTGAGAATCAAAATGCAAAAACTAATGGCTAATGCAGGAACCAAAAGCTTGCACTCCTCAAGGCATAAACCAAAAATATAGAATTAGAAATGGGGAAATGAATAATTTATTGCTTAAGGTGAACTAAACAACCACAATACACACCATCAGTAATGTTATAACCAATTATGACACTAAGTTAAACAATCCAACCCAAAAAACAACTATTATGTGTGCAAAAATCAACTCTTCCAAGTGCAACAACCCAAAAACAAACTATTCCACGTGCACAAACCAACTATTGTATGAAATTATCCAACAAACAAATATTCCATGTGGAACAAGCATGTTCTAATACTAGCTATGAGAGGTAAATAAATGGCACCATCAACCTAAAGATATTCGTGCAACAACAAACTATCGACCCGCAAATGAAGGTCTGGTCCTACCACTATGTCACTTCGGATCCACCACCTTGATTAATACTAGACTTTGGAGGACAACCATCTCAGATCAGGAGTATCCTGGTTGGCACTACCAACCAATACAAAAAGGACACAATATTTAGTCCCATGATATGTCAAATTCGGCCATGTAAACAGGTGGCAAATGCATCAAATGCACTCGAGTGTATCCAGCAATACCCTCGATACTTGTAAATAGGAGTGAAGATTCATCAGCAAATGAGAGAAAAATAAAGATTGATTAATTCCAGGACGATTACAAAATAATTAATAAGAACTCAGTTCTTTGAGACTTCCCCCCTGTAACTACTAACTTAGCCCTCAGAGGGCAATCTTGCCACCAATCAGGGTCTCTCTGACTGATTATTTTGTAGAGAAGTTCGTGTAGAACACATTATAGAACACTTCCAAGATAGCCTCGGTCCACTCTAGATAGACTCTTGGGGGAGTGCATAATCCAACACCCCATAATTGGAAACGACAGTTTAAGCCATAGATCTACATGTTTCAAAACAATCTAGCAATGTGGGTGCCCGAGCGAAAGCACAAAATCAAGAGGCGGGGGCCCACAATGCATAACCAAATGGAGTTTGCTATCCTTACCCTACTGGTGCTAATGTATCGGCACAGGAAGAATCAACTACACTAATCGAGGCCGTAATGGTTAGATTAGACAAATAGGAAAGGGAGTTTTGATGCCTCAGAAAGAAGGTCGACGAGGTTAAAATAGTCTCCTAATGTGAAAGACGGGAAACAAAAAGGGGCCAAGGGTGCTCCAAGGAAAGTCACCACCAAAAAGGGGACAAAAGGCATCATTCTCCCCAGGCACATCAGTTTTGCACTCACAAAGAGCTGAAAGGAGTGGCCTAACCGAGGCAACCAACAAGAGGCAAAACGTCCCATACAATTGTACGAAGGATAGTAAAAGCTCGTGATTGAGGGATCACCACGAGAAGAACGAGATAATGGGGAAGAGATGAGGCAAAAGCTAATAGGTGGACATCTGAAGTAAACTCATGCTTCAGAGGTAGAGAAACAGGTCCAAAAATAAGGGATTACAGACTCCCTTCTCTGAAAAGATAATGAGGACTATTTTCCACCAAAGTTCAAAATGTCGGGCTTCACCCTCTACAACTGAGCCAGCGACCCCCACGATCATGTCTAGCATTACTGCTAGGCCATTATCTTGTATGACCATGATGAGGCACTTATGCGCTGAATACATGACCCTTCAAGCCTTGGACATGTATTTCTACGTTGGTTCTACAAGTTAAAATTGGACTCCATCAACAACTCTAGATAGCTAAAAGGAGGCTTCACCGCACAATTCTTCTCAAGCAAGAAAACTCCAAAAATCATCCAAGGTTTGGTGATCATGAAGATGGGAAAAGGAGAATCTTTGAGGGCCTACGCCCAGCTGTACTGGAACTATTACAACAAGGTACCCCATATAGTTCTTTGTAGTTAGCACCTTCAAAAATTGGACTTCCAATAAACTCTGAGTTGCGCAAGAAGCTAAAATGACATAAGCCAAGGAACTTTCGAGCCTTAATGAAACTTGTGAACGAGTTCGCGACATAGAAGAAGAACCCCTAGCCGAAGAAGAGGGAAATAAGGAGGAGCTCAACAAAGATGGTGGGCAAAAGGATCGCCAATTGGAGATCAACCAATTCAAGAAAATGTGAAACGTCAACAAATAAATTCAAAAAAGATAGTCGAGACAAAGTTCAACTCACCAACCCATAGAATCTTTAGCAAATTGAGAAGGTGGCCTACTTTTGAGCCCCAAGATAAATGATGGGGGACCCCAAGCAAAGGGATCAAAAGTAGTTCCATACCTATCACAAGGATCACATTGTTGACCGATTGTCAAGTGATGACTATGATGCTAAAAATGAGGGAATAAATTAGATTAAAAGTTAGGTTAGGTCTTCGGGTTTGGTTTATTCGAAACTTTCGTTGGTCAACTTCTTCTTTTTATAACTCGATCTAGTTCTCGGTCTAGGTTCTAGATCGAAAAATATGTAATAAAAATCAGGGTTTTGTTCTAAAGAGGTGTTTTCAGATCTTTTCAAGTTCAAGACAACAAGGTCAGATAGGAAGGACATCAATTCAAATATTAATATACCAACTTTAAAGATGACTATAACTAAGTAAGAACTTAACTCTTCTTTTTTGTTTCGAAAAGACGAACTTATAAAGATCCGTCAACAAGCATGAAAAATAGATGAGAAGATAGAGACCAATATGGTAAAGAACAACTCTCACCCTTAGACTCAACCTATAAGAGTTTAGCTACTCATTCTTGCTATGAAAATAGAAAAAATAAGAGAAAACGTGGTAAGCATTCTTATCTAAGGGGAATAGATGTGTTCTTACCAATAGAGTACTCAAAATCTGTAGAAAACCATGAAACAAAGTCAAATACTAAGATTTCAGAAAGTGCCGAAAGATTGAGTAAGAAATATATAAAGCCAGGGAAGAAATAAGAACAAGATCTGACCAATACTTCTTCGATACCTTAATGATAAAGAACTTACAACGACAAGATGTTTAAGGTTGAAGAACTCTTAAAATTTCAAGAACACAAATGAAGAACACACTATGTTAAAGAGAGAAGCTCTCAAGCAATATGTAAAGTCTGATATTTTCTAAGTGTTCAATGATAGTACCAAAGATAGCACAAGCTTTCTTGTAAAAGAAATCCTAAAAAAATCTATTTCTATTCTAGGCTCTAATACAAAGCAAATCCTTAAAGTTGACAAGTGGCTAAGGTCTCTAATCCATGCAAGATGCTCTTTGTTCGTAATGTGCCACAAAACCTAACGTGAATTGGTCCCCTATGTATCACCAAAGTTAGACCAAATCTTTCTCTGTTATACATGAGGCATGGGCGCCATAGCCTTGCAGCATCTTGGTTTGTCTCTGGAGTTGAGGAAGCAGTCTTTAGAAATGAAGAGGCACCGATGCTAATGTTTTGGAGGCGCCGGTGCCATAGCCTTGCAGCATCTTCTTTCCATCAACTCTAAAGGGAAGGCACTACTGCATTGGTTTTGGAGGCACTAGTGCCTTATTTTCTCTGCATCTTGGCATTTCCATTTCTCAAGGGGAATGCACCAATAAGCACCGGTGCTAAGGAATATGAGGTACCGGTGCTAGAATGAAATTTTGTTGGCATTTGGCTTGCTTCTCCCTTTTCACTCTTAGCATGCCTTGGCCTTTAATTCCTTGGACTTCCACGGCTTTTATGGTTTCCCTGAGCCTCCTTTTACTATGGATGATCTTTATGTTATTAATCCTATCTCTCCCACACTGCAACTGAATGAATTGAATAATACAAATAGTATATCATGTAAAAGAAAGACACCTTTTGAATTGAACTAAACTTATCTTTGACACTTACGCCTAGGTCTTATTAATTTGAAAAGGATTTCTAGACTAGTTCAAAATGGACCATTGGGTTCATTGGAAGTAAAGGAACTTCCAGTCTGTGAATCCTGTTTAGAAGATAAAATGACAAAAAGATCCTTCTCGACCAAAGGGTATAGAGCCAAAGAGCTGTTGGAATTAGCTCACTCTAATTTGTGTGGCCTTATGAATGTCCAAGCAACAGGTGACTTTGAATATTTCATCAGTTTTATTAATGATTATTCAAGGTATGGGTATATTTATTTGATGCACCATAAGTCCGAAGCCCTTAACAAATTTAAAGAGTATAGGGCGAAAACGGAGAAGTGTCTTGAAAATTATATCATGACACTACGATCTAATCATGGTGGCAAATGCCTCTTAGGAGAGTCTAGGGACTACTTATCTGATGAAAGAATTACATCTTAGTTGTTTGCACCTAGTATGCCACAGCAAAATAGTGTAGCGAAAAGAAAGGATAGGACTCTTATGGACATGGTAAGATCTATGATGAGTTATTCAAATTTACCAATTTTATTGTGGGGACATGAATTAGAAACAACGACGTATGTTCTTAACTTAATACCATCTAAGTCAGTACCTTCTAGTCCCAAAGAACTATGGACTAGGCACAAACCTAGCATGTGGCATGTTCGGATTTGGGATAGTCCAGTACATGTGCTAAAAGGGAACGTAGATAAGTTGGAATTAAGGACAAAAGTTTGTTCTTTATAGGTTACCCTAGAGGAACGAATGGTGATTTTTCTATAATCATAAGGATCAAAAGGTCATTGTTAGTACCAATGCCCGATACTTAGAGGAATATTGTGTCTTGGATCACAAGGCCAAAAGTAAGATTGTTCTAAAGGAATTGAGAGAAAAGAGACTAACACAAACTTCTTCAGCACCATTAGTTCAAGAGGAAACACCACAAGAAATAACAATTGACACAACAGTGCCTCATCGTAGTGGGAGGATTATTATTCAACCTGATCAGTACATATTATTGGAAGAATCATTTTATAGAAATCATGAGGAACTAGATGTTCTGTAACTCTAATGAAGCAATGAAAGACATAAATGTGAAACTTTGACAAAGGCTATGAAGTAAGAAATGGAGTCTATGTAGTCTAATCAAGTCTGGGATCTTGTAGAACCACCAGAACGAATAAAGTCCGTTAGATGCAAGTGGATCTACAAGAAAAAAAGAGGAGTAGATGGGAAGGAGGAAACCTTTAAAACTTGTAGCGAAAAGTTTTACTTAGAAGAGAAGGGATCAACTATGAGAAAACTTTTTCTCCAGTAGCCATGCTAAAGTCATTCGGATTTTCTTATCCATAGCAGCTCATCTCGATTACGAGATTTGGCAAATGGATGTTAAGACTACGTTCCTTAATGCCAATATGGATGAATGCATCTACATGGTGCAACCAGTTGGATTCACAGCAAAGGGCTAAAAGCACATGGTATGCAAGCTTAATAAGTCCATTTATGGACTGAAGCAAGCATCAAAGTCTTGGAACATTCGTTTTGATCAGGCAATCAAATCTTTTGGTGTTGATAAAAGTCCGGATGAGTCGTGTTTGTACAAGAGATGCAACAAAAAAGTAGTGGTGTTCTTGGTACTATATGTAGATAATATCTTGCTCATCGCAAACGATGTAGGAGTGTTATTTTTAGTGAAAGTGTGGTTGTCCAACCAATTCGATATGAAGAATTTGGGAGAAGCCGGTCACATCCTTGGAATCAAGATTATTCGAGATTGTAAGTAAAGGATGTTGGGATTATCACAAGCTACTTATATCGATACGATTCTTGCTCGATTTAGCATGCAAGATTAAAGGGTTTCTCCCTTTTAGACATGGAATCTATCTATCCAATTATCAGTGTCCTAAAACATTTGAAGAGAAAGATAAGATAAGAGTAGTTCTTTATGCTTCTGCAGCAGGAAGTCTCATGTATGTTATGCCATGTACTAGACCTGATATCTGCTTTGCTATATGCATGGTTAGCAGATTTCAGTCTAATCCTGGATAAAAACATTGAACTGCGATAAAATATATTTTGAAGTACCTGAAAAGGACTAGAAATTGTATATTGGTTTACCAGTTAGACAGTCTAATGCCTTATGGGTATACAGACTCAGACTTTATGTCAGATAAGGATTCCATAAAATTTACCTCGAGATATGTGTTTACCCAAGGAGGAGGAGCCATAAGTTGGAGGAGTATTAAGAAATCATGTATTGCTGATTCCACCACGGTGAAGCTAAATATATGGCAGCCTCTGAGGCAACCAAGGAGGCTGTTTGGCTCCAAAACTTCTTAATGGATCTAGATGCGGTCAATTCGGCGCAATCAGGTATTATACTTTATTGTGACAATAGTGGTGTGGTTGCTAACTCAAACGAACCATGGACTCGTAAGAAGGGAAACACATCGAGTATAAGTATCATCTTATACGAGAATTCGTTCAGAGAAGTGATGTAACGATGATGATTGCATCAGCAAACAATCAGGCAGATCCTTTCACAAAAAATCTACCAACAAAGACTTTTGACAGTCATGTAGAGGGAATGGGAGTGAGATGTATGGCATCATTGCTTTGAGTATAAGTGAGAGATTGTTAGGATTTTATATTAAAAGCTATGACTTTATGTAATGAATTAATATTTGTTTGAATTATTCAAACAATTATTTCTTTTCTTGATGAGAATCTTTATGGACAATATTGACATTATATCTTATCATATTGTGCATGAGTGTCTCTTATTCCACATAGTAGATAATCTAATGTGTCGAGTTTGGCTTGCACACAAAGGATCAAATTATTGGTTCTTGTAGAATATAAGTCTTTGGTTCGTAGTCTTAGATGGAATTGAACACATCACAAGTAGGACTATAACACAGTATGTCAGTAGGTCTGTCTTGACTACGAAAAATGGTATAGTTTTAACTCACTGTGTTAATACACTTTGTATATATTGAACAAGACCACTTTGAGGTAATTGTATTTATATTGACAATATAATGCAATTCACACCTCGTGGTTATTATGAATGCTTGTGCTCTTAACCCAAAGATAATTAATGGATGTTTACATTTAATGTTGTTGATTTTGATTCATTATAGAGTGAGACTTTGTGGGCCAATATTCTCGATGAGTTAAGTCACAATATTAAGTGTATGACAACTGTTAATTATTAATGAAATTCGTGTCCTGTTATAGGGATTGATGATATTCTCTAGAGGAAACTTATAAGTTTCGATTATGTCAAACCCTGCATGTGAATATTAGTATTCGACATAACAAATAAGTTAAGTGGAATGTCTCAAAGAATTTTATAGATGTTGATTAAATAAATTGTTAGCAATTTATTTTAATCAACAGGTATCTATAATCTTAATGTGGAGAGATAAATAAACATTTAATAACATATAGCTTGAAATATGATTTTGAGATATGGGAAGAGAATGCAATTATAATTCTATAGTGGTATAAATTGTAATTTATATAATTTGGAATTAATCCGGGTTGGATTAAAAATCTCGAATTATATAGGAAGCTCAGACCATACTTCTCCTGGGGTCCCTATCGTTGCCTATATATGCACTGTTATGTCTTCTAAGTCAGAGACACAACTTAATACTCGAAATATTGGGAGAGGTTATGTGAAAGCAAGGAGATCACGTTTTTTAGCCCACACTCAGTTCGCGATCAAGGTGCAATAGGATTACGGTAGAAGATCTCGAGATCAATCGAACAAAATCATTCCAGCCATGCTCAAAGTTCGATCAGGATCAAACTATGAAGATTATTGAGATCAAACCAGAGGGATCTCGAATGTATGAACCCTAGTTCCGCGTAGTAGGGTTTCATATATTTTGTTGTATAACCTTTGCGCGTTCATCACTGGGTCTCAGGTATCGATCCCTAACAGATCCACGAGTGACAAAATAAAAGAAAAATGCATCAGGTTACCACAATAGAAACGACATGAGCCATCGCCTCTCAAGGAAATAGCATCTCTTTCTTTGAGGAAGACAAAGAAGTGACCAAATAACCACACGACTCATTGGTGTTAACTCTTTGCATCAGTGGACGCAACGTACATTGAGTGTTGGTGGACTTTGAGAGTTCACCGGAGGTGGTGCTTTACAACACCATGAAAAAGCCATTACTCAAGGAGTCAAACCTAACGCCTTCCAAGATGCCACTTTTTAAATTCAATTTCATCCGAGAACTCCCGTTTGAAAAGATTCTCAACCCAGTCAAGGTCGGATGCACGTAAAGAAGTGCAAGTTCTTGGTACTCAACATTCCCTCCATATGCAATGTGATTATAGGAAGGAGATGGATCTCTAGTCAAGAGGTTGTGTCCTGTACCTTTCACCAAAGAATTAAGTTCCCCACTCATAAAAGAGTACAAAAAGTGAAGGGTAGCCAGCCGCAGCCCAAGAATGCATGATGATGGTACTCAGAAGAGAGGAGAAAGCTAAGCACATCCATATAATGGAGGTGCCCAATCACGGAGTCATGCAAGACGTCGGGGTCGGCTAGAAGAAAAGACGGTGGATCAATTAAAGAAAGTGGGGATTAATTTGAGGACTTTGAGAAATATTTTTTCGTCGGTGCATCCTTGGACAAATAAGAAGAAGCAAAAATTGTAAACTTTCTACTCATGAACATTGAGGTCTGTACCGAATTTCATAATTAATACCCCTACATGGGCTAATGTACTAATAAATCATATCTTAACCTCATCAATTTAAGACCCAATGCAAATGCAAATCTTGATGATACAAAAGAATTATTAAAACAACACTTGTCACAACGACTTCCACATTTCTAACATCCCTTGGCACCAGTGCAAATGCAAGCCTCTGTTGTTGATTATCCCCAACCAACCCCGGTATTGTTTTGATCCCGACCCTGCACATTTCTATATGGTCCTTGTCTATTGTTATTTTGATTCTTCTGACTATTGTACCAGTTGCCTTGATTATCATTGTTGTTCCTCTGGCTGTTATGTCATTGAGCTCCTCCCGCGGTGCTGCATTTGTACCACTCACCCTCGAACAATTCATCTGGATGTGTCCTCACTCTCCAGAATTATACAGTTCTATCATACCCTTGAGACAAACTCCGTGTAGATTTTTTCTACATGTTCTGAACTTATGGGCGGCATTTTTTGGACCTCAATTCTAACTACTTTATATGTTCCTCGTATTTGTCTTCTTGTTGGCTTCAGAACTCTTTCCTCCAACTCCAAATCTTTTCTTATGGTTGTGGAATAGGCATAGGCCAGTTTTCCTTGTTCCGCTATCATTGCTCGCTCACATACTTGAGCGTAGGTCTCCAACCTCATTCATTTTACTGTAATCTGTATGTTTGGTTGTGGTCCATCCTCAAAATTCAAGTTCTCATGGCCTCAGTTACCGCTAAAGAGGAGCATATGGGGCAAGGTTCAATAATGCCATAGCATATTCAAGTGCCATCACCTTCTCCCATTGTTTTAGCACTTGGAACTCGGTTCTCTTAGCGTCACGCATGGCCCTAGGTATAAACCTCTCACGGAACATATTAAAGTTTTATATGTACAGAACTGTAACTAGATTAGGATTAGGATTTGTTTCTTAAATAGAATAGTAGATTAGTTAGAGTAAGAGTTATAGTTAAATTATATCTCATTTTACTTGTATAAATATTACACTTGATGAATAGAAAATCATTCAAAACCATTAAATTTAACTTGGTATCAGAGCGGGATGACAAACCCTAGCTGTCACCCACCACTATCACTGCCCCACCCAAGCGCGGCATTGTTCGTCACGCGTTACTGTTCATCGCATGTTACAATTCATCATGAGCACTGTTCATCATCATGCGTTACTATTCATCACACGAACTGTTCATCACGCGCCACTGTTGACCTGTTAATGTTCACTGTTCATTGGTGCACTATTTTTTGTCATGCTAGTATTCGCTGCTTAGTTTTCCAGTTACCAATGACCCTCTAACCACCACCATTGCTCTAGTTTTCAATTTCCAGCGACCACAGCTGCCGTCACTCTATTTTCCAGTTTTTGGCAACCACTGTGGTATCACCGGTGACCGCAGCATCCAACAATTAGATCATCGTTGTCTCTGCCGCTCAGACCATCATCGCTTGTTGTTGCTCAGGGCACTCTCTCTGTTTAGCTACTAATTTGATTCGCAGCTTATCGATATTTGCCCAGCCGACTCAGCCACCATACAGATCAATCTATGGTTTGTTATTTTTCTGCTCGTCGCTTTTGCTAGCCATTTTTTTGGGTCACTTGTTGAGTGTCTCTTCCTTTCTAGATATGGCTACGGATCCAAAACCTGTGGATCCAAAACGTATTTCAACCGATTCGTCTGGTTCTACAAACACTGTGAGCAACTACAACAGGCTTAATGTACAGACCTTTGACAACGCTCCATTGGATATCTGTTCTATCAAATTGGACGGCACCAATTATCTGATTTAGTCTCGCACTTTCACATTAGCTATTGAAGCCCGAGGGATGTCCGAGTTTATTGAGGATCCTATTCCTCCTTCCAGTGAGAGTGAGCCTGTTGCACTTAAGCTTTAAATCTCATAAATCTTTAGTCATGACCTGGTTATTTACCTCAATGCGGGATAACATTCGCCACACGTTTCTGCTCCTAGATACCTCGTATAAGATTTGGACTACTGCAGCCCAAACCTACTCACAGCAAGGTAATGATGCACAGTATTTTGAGTTGAAAAAGTGTCTTCAAACGTTGGATTAACACCATCAGTCTGTCGCTGTGTATTATGCGGAAATAAGTGGAGTATGTCAAGAGTTTGACCACTAGCAACGCTTTCAGACTATTTGTACTGAAGATGCTGCAACTTGGATTAAAAGATTGGAGAAAGAGCGAATTTATGACTTCCTTGCCGGCCTAGAAATGGAATATGATCAGATACATGAACAGGTGTCAGGTCGTGTTCCGTTTTTATCTTTGGGAGAGGCTTACGCCATTGTTCAACAAGAGGAGAGTCGGAGGGGTGCTATGGTGCACACTCCTTCTTCTGATCGCTCTGCCTTGCTTGCCAGCCCTTCACTGGGTGGTAAGCTCCAATCTAGAACTAGTAGTGGGCCTTGGGATCGTGAGTCTCTCAAGTGTGACTTTTGCAATAACATCGGTCATACCAAAGATTTTTGTTAGAAGTTACATGGTCGCTGCCCCCCCCCCCCCAGCGGGCGAGGGGGCGGACACGATGGTCGTGGTCATGGCTTCGGGCACTCTCAAGCCGAGGCCCATGTCTCGGAGTAGGCTCCCGCCACCTTACCGGATTCTGGGTTCAATACTGGGGTTCAAGCATCTTCTGAATATGTTGGTGATTTTTCTCAAGGGAAAATACATGCTCTCCGGCGCCTTATGGCTCGAGCTGATTCTCTATCTACCATAACTTTCGTTTCCACAATAGCCTCCACATCATCCAATTTTGCTCACACAGGTATCCTAGTTAGTGCACTTACTACCTTTTCTACCGTTTCCTGAATTATAGATTCTGGTACTTCCGATCATATGATAGGTTGTTCTTCTATATTTGATTCTTATTCTACTTGTTCTGGTAAGGATAAAGTCAAAATAACTGACGGAACATTCTCTGCTATCTCAAAAAAAGGTTCTGTTTGCTTTGTTATCTCAATAAAAGGTTCTGTTTGCTATTTTCCCTTCTTGTTTCTCTCTTCACTTCTACATATTCCAAATTTTTCTACTAACTTTTTGTCTGTTAGTAATATTACTCGTTCTGCAAATTGTTCAGTGACTTTTTTTTTCTATTCATTGTATTTTTCAGGGACTGAATACGGAGAAAATGATTGGCAGTGGTAAAGCAAATGGTGGTCTCTACGTCTTGGACTCTACACCCCGTACAACTCCTTCACCCATGTCATGTGATCTAACTCCGCAACCAACTACAAATTCTGCGCTTTCTATGTTACACCAGTGGCACTGTAGATTAGGTCATCCCTCTTTTGGAACCTTAAAAAAACATTTTCCTCATTTAGTTCAACATTGTCCGAGGAGTCAGTTTTTTTGTAAAGCCTATGAGCTTGAAAAACATAAATATTCTTTTTATGCATCTATTAATAAAAGAAGTGATACACCGTTTATGGTTATTCATTATGATGTTTTGGGTCCTTCTCCCGTTCCCTTTTTAAAAGGTTATTAGTGGTCTGTCACTTTTATATACTATTTTTTTGTGTCACTTGGGTATATTTATCTCAAGTCTGAAAGTGACGTTTTTTCCTATTTTCAATCCTTTCATGCCATGGTTCGCACTCAATTTGATTTACGGATCAAAATTCTCCGTAGTGACAATAGCACTTAATATATTGATAGGAATTTTAGTGCCTTCCTAAATGTCATTGATATATTTTTTCAGACCACTTGCGTTGATGCTCCACAACAAAATGGAGTTACCGAATACAAAAATCAATATCTTGCTGAGCTTGCTCGCTCTCTTTTATTTACTATGAATGTTCCTAAATTTTTATGGCGCGAAACCCTTTTAACTGTCACCTACCTTAGAAATCGCTTACCATCCAGTGTTCTCCACTTTCAAACTCCTCTACAATGTCCCCCGAGCAGCTTCGGTGTCATGACACTTCCTCTGTGAGTTTTTGATTGTGTGTGTTTTGTTCATGCCCATCATCCCTCGGGTGGCAAGTTAGGTCCTATAGCCCACAAACATATTTTCATTGGGTACTCCCCTACCCAGAAGGGCTACAAATCTATGAGCCTTCTTCTAAAAAGTTTTACGTCTCTATGAATGTCATTTTTTGGAAGACTGAGTCATTTTAGTCTCCCTCTCTTCTATCTATTAAGAGGGAGTCCAGTCAGGAAGAGATGTCTACTCGATATACTTACATTGAAGGGGAACCCATGTTTGCTGAAGGGACAGCCACACTTGACACACGTGATAACCATAGTGAAGGGGAGCCTATATAGGCTAAAGGGGCCGCCACACATGACGTCGGTGGTGATGTGGAGGAACGACTACATCGAGTACAACAAATTGACTTAAAAACCTACACTACCCAAAAGAATAAAAAGTCCTCATGTGCAATACCACCTTATGGTCCTTATCCATCACAGTCGCCTACTCCAGTTCCAAATTCCTTGGCAAACCCATCTGGTAATGACTCTTCTCTCATTGAAACTCTATTTGTTGATTCCAAATATTGATTCTGATAATCTTCCTATTGCTCTTTGAAAAGGTGTTAGGTCGTGTACTTAACATCCTATTTCCCAGTTTGTTTCTTATGATCGTTTATCTCCGTCATACCATACTTTTGTTTCGTCTATATCTTCTATATTTATTCCATAGAAATGGCAGGATGCAGTAATGATACCTAAGTGAAAATGAGCTATGATAGAGGAGATGATAGCTTTGAAAAATAATGGCACTTGGGAGATAGTATTACTTCCAGGGGAAAAAAAGTAGTAGGATGCAAGTGGATTTTTACTGTTAAGCAAAATGCTGACAGTACAATTGAGATATACAAGGCGAGACTTATTGCCAAATGTTTTACTCAAACAAATGGTATTGAGTATGAGGAGACGTGTGCTCCAGTAGCAAAGATGAACTTTGTGCGAGCTTTACTCTTTTGTACGACAAATTTGAATTAGCTCTTTCATCAGTTTGATATGAAGGATGCATTTCTTCATGGTGAGTTAGAAGAGGAAGTGTGTATGGATATACCACCATGTTTTTCTTCCTATAAGACAGACAAAAAAGTGTGCAGGTTGAAGAAGGCCCTTTATGAGTTAAAACAATCACCTAGAGCAAAGTTTGACAGATTTTCAAAGGCTATGCTGCAATTCGGATACAAACAAAGTCATGTTGATCACACTATGTTCATCAAATGAAGTGTTGGTAAGATTGTTGTCTTTATTGTTTATATTGATGATATAATAATGACAAGCAATGATAAGAATTAGATTCTTAGTCTCAAGTCTAGTCTAGCTCAAGAATTCGAGATTAAGGATTCGGGGTCACTGCAGTACTTTTTGGGAATGGAAGTGGCAAGATCTGATCGGAGAATTTTTATCTCCCAATGGAAGTATATTCTTGATTTATTGGAAGAAATAGGTATGTTGAGTTTTAGACCTGCAACTTCCCCTATTGAGGCAAATCATCAAGTCAGTGGAGACTCAGGAGAACTCACTGATAATGAGAGATATTAGCGTCTAGTGGGCCGACTGATATACTTAGCTGACACTCGACCAGATATTTCTTATGCAGTGGCCATTGTTAGTCATTGTTAGTCAATACATACATGATCCTCGTGCTTCACACTTGGATGCGTCTATCGTAGTTTGAGATATCTCAAATCAGCTCTAGAAAAAGGGATCAATAACGGTAGCTTACTGTTGGAGGCATTCACTGATGTCGACTAGGCTGGTTCTATGTATGATAGATGTTCTACTTCTGGCTGTTGTACTCTCCTTGGGAGAAATTTGGTTACTTGGTGAAGTAAGAAGCAATTAGTGATGGCCAGTTCTAGGGCAAAAGCTGAGTATAGAACTATGGCTCATGAAATTTGTGAGCTTCTGTGGCTCCAAGCCTTGTTATGTGATTTGAGATATTAATGGTCCGATGAAACTATACTGTGATAACAATGCTACCATAAACATTGCTCATAATCCTGTTCAACATGATAGAACAAAGTATATTGAGATTAACAGACACTTTGTTAAAGAAAAGCTAAGTGATGGGTTGATATGTGTGCCTTTTGTGAAATTTAAAGATCAGTTAGCCGATATCTTCACAAAAGGGCTGGGCCACAAGAATTTTCAATTGTTGTGTTCAAATTGGGTTTGATTGATATATTCGCACCAACTTGAGGGAGAGTGTTAAAACTTTATGTGTATAGGACTGTAGCTAGATTAGGATTAGGATTTGTTTCCTAAATAGAATCGTAGATTAGGTAGAGTTATAATTAAATTAGGTCTCGTTTTACTTGTATAAATATTACACTTGATGAATAGAAAATTATTCATAACCATTAAATTTAACAGAACATTTCTTCAAAGCGAGTCCATTGGCTCCACAATCTACCACCAAGCATATTTCCTACTTTTAGATGAAAGTTGCTAGTTTAACCTTTCGAGGTTCGGTACATCGCATCACCCTAAAAATCTTCTTCATTGCTGCTAAGCATTCTTTGGCCTTCTCGGTATCAATTTCTCCTTCATAAGTAGGGTGCTCTATCCTTAAGAATTCTTTAATATCAAACTCCATTCCTCTCGTTGGTGGATTAGGGTTTTCTACTCATACCACGCAAAGGCCAACAGTGATAGTTGTTCTTTGGCCATGTGAACCGGCTGAAGTCCTGCTCATGAAGAAGGCAATAGTCATCAAGGCGAGGGTATAACCGTAAGAGCTTCAATGGAAGTTCATCAAAGGAAAGACCCAAACAAAAGGCGTCTACCATTGTTTTTATTGTAAACCTCTATCTCTTCATCAACGAGACGGCGAAACATGTAAGATGGTGTATCAATTTCAATCATTGGTTTAACAGAGGAAGAAGAAGCCATAACGAAAATTTTTGAGGTGTAAAAGGTTTGAAAACGAGGCATCCTCAGCAGCCTAGAGACCTACCTTTTATACAAATCTTAAGAAAACCAATTAGTGGGTCGAATGAAGTGGGCTGACCAGAGTAACAATTACATTACGTGGGTGATTAGTATCCAAGGCCGAACATATCTCAAAGATGTGCATATAAGATTATGAGCAATTATGTGTGTGGTTCCATTAGTCAAACACTGACATGTGTTGGTAAAAGGGCATTTGTGCTATGTCGAACTGATGATTACAATTGCAAAGACCTTTTGAAGGAAATATATCAAAGTTGCCACATGACGATGCCAATAGGTAAGAGGCAAAAGGGTTTCTTCAATCATTATTAGTTAAATACATGTAGTGAAGGCCAAAAGCTTGGCTACATCAAAAGCAAAATTGAAAAAACTTTAACCTTAACAACTACCATAGAAACTATGTTTCATCATTTGGAACATAGTCAGGGGGTAATCGAACAAGCTTTGGAACTGTTGCACCTTTCAAGCTGTTTCTCGAGCTTTTTATGCCAGAGTGGCAATAAGGTAGTCGATCTCTATCTTTATTTCGGCCCAAAGTTCTACCATAAATATGGTCAACTATTGCACAGACCCGGTCCAGTTGGGCCAGGATAAGTGGTTCATCCTTATTTGTGGAGCATAGAGAGGAAAGTGTTGATCTTGGCAAATTGGCCGTGATGACTCTTCTACATACTAAAGCACCAATATGTGCAATACAGTTTGTTGAAGGTGGCTAAATAGGCATGCTTGGTCGCTTCAGAACTGAGGAAGCAAATAGGCCCGTGCCAAATACACATAAAAATTTGGGGTGAGGGAAAGAAAATGAAAACCATTAATGAGGTAGTGGTCAATGTGTCCTTTGTCAGACGTCCTCACGCATCCTGTAACTGCCAAAAGGGAAAAGGTTGTGTGTGAACCATTAGGCAAACATTCTTTGATTGGTGAAAGATCTTGCAAAAAATAAAACTCAATATTTTATGGATATGAAAAGACCAAAAAATAAATAAAACTCAATACAGTTTGTTGAAGGTGGCTAAATAGGCATGCTTGGTCGCTTCAGAACTGAGGAAGCAAATAGGCCCGTGCCAAATACACATAAAAATTTGGGGTGAGGGAAAGAAAATGAAAACCATTAATGAGGTAGTGGTCAATGTGTCCTTTGTCAGACGTCCTCACGCATCCTGTAACTGCCAAAAGGGAAAAGGTTGTGTGTGAACCATTAGGCAAACATTCTTTGATTGGTGAAAGATCTTGCAAAAAATAAAACTCAATATTTTATGGATATGAAAAGACCAAAAAAGAAATAACGTATTGTACAAAGTTGCGTAGGAAGAAGACAAAATCTTCACAAAATGATATGTTTTATATATTCATAGTTTCCTTGTACAAAGTAGAAAAACCCTTAGGGTGTGTACAAAAAGATCGAAGCAAAAATATTGACATGTATAAATTACTTTGAGTGGCCTAGTAAAACAGAGGGAAGAAAGCTGATGCTTATACAACAGTTGGTTCGAGTATTTACTAACATAATTTAAAATCTTAAACTATGTTGGTGTGGGGGTATGTTGACTCCCTAATACATCTTCCAATGAGAAGGTAAAGCGTGGCATTACGCCATGGAAGTTACTGCACTTAATTAAAATGCACCAAGGATCCAAACGATGTCGTCCGAGCTTCTAGGGTAGTTCAGTAACTACTAAGAGTGCTAGCGTGTACAAAAGACAAAGTGCCGACGTTTTGTGTGCATAAATGGTTATCAAAACTGCCATGCAAACCCACGTAGGGGGGAAAAGGAATGCAAGGGGACGTGAATCATGGATGCAGGAGGAAAAGGAGAACATGGTCGAGTGATATGATCATGGATTGGCCTATATCGAAAAGGAAATAACAATTGAAGATTCAAGCAATAAATTTCAAGGGAGAAAAGGTACCAAGTGCTCGGTTGCCTATAAATAGGAGCAAGAGTTGGAAGGAAAATGAGGACGAACTCCCACACAAAACTCATCTTTTCATAACTATCATTCGTTTTCCGTACTTGCGTAGCCGTAACAATAGTTGTAGCAGTAATTGTGTCCATAGTTGTACTTAGCTTAGCCGTTTTTTTAAACAATAGGAATAGTTCATTTAGTAAGTTAGCTCAAAACAGCCTGGATCCTTTATAATCCTCGAATGTCAGTTTTTTTTAATCAAATTTATCATTTAAAGTCAATTCATTTCATATTTCTTGTGACTGTTCATGTTATGTTTCTTAGTTTTAAGCCTCTACGTGTCAACACTCAAGATAAGAGGGCACATAACACAAATGCCTGATAGTTATTGATTTCAACCGTTACATATAAGTTTTTCTAAGAAAAGATAGTTAAATCCTTTTATGGTATGCTCGCACACAAATTTAGCCTGAAAAAATATTTGAGCCAAAACACAGACACAAACACACGCACGCACATACACACACACATAGGAGGAAGGAGAAGTCAAAAGTGAACCACTGCCAAAATCACCACCCAGGACGTTCTTGAAATCACATTCGAGGTAAAAATCCTACCTAAACCCTATGTCTTATTGTTTTGTAGTGAATTTAATGATAAAGCGTCAAACTTTCCACCATTATTGTTTGTTAAAACCCAACAGATTGGTAAATTAACAAGTTAGAGTATACATGCTGACTGGTCAGGGTCATATGGCTGACTGATCAGAACATTAGGCCATTGAGACAGGAGCTTGGGCTAATCGGTTAGGCTTTGGTGGTAAATGGTCAAGAATGGCTGATCGATCAAGGGTTGTGGCTGACTGATCTGACTATTCATTGATAGATTATTTTCCACTTCCAATTGGATAAAAACACCACCCCAAATCCTATATAGATTTTGTACATGCATACACTTTATACCATTATTATGTCCACAGAGCCCGATGGGATCTCGTAGGAGTAGGTTTACGAACTTGAAACCATATTGATTGTTTTGTATGCTATAATGTCATTATATTATTGTCTTGTTGTTGGAGAATCTGGTAAAGTGGTTGTCATGCTTATAGTAGTTATTTTGTTTGTTTTATTAAATAACGATTGTTATGTTGATGTCGGGGAAAACCTAGACTATACGTTAGAGACACCGGTTCGAATGACACTTAGACAAAGTAGCGAAGGGTGCCAAGTGATCATTATAAGTAGTTCATGGATAGAGATATCGAAGTTAAAGTAATAGAATGTTAATTGTTTTGGGTGGCCCCATCGTGGTGAGTCAGGTGTTAGGGCTCGACCCGTTTATTTATGTATTGAAATGATCCAAACTAGGAGGAATTGGAGATAGTTGAGGGTGACTTTAGGGACGTCTTCAAAGACAACTTCAAATCTCAGAGAAGTGACGGTCAGTGTTTTGGGCATCCTTGAACTATAAGGGAAAACAACTAAGATTCATTAGTACCTAACCTGATACACCACGTTCGTTATATGATCTAGTTAAGGTGAGGTGCAATTGATTTGAGTAAACGGTAGAAGGTCCCATATTTGCAAGGTCATCGGTGTTCAAGTCTTGTATATCGCCCTGGAATACGGACATAGGATATGTAAGGACTAGTCAATCCCAACAGAGGGCATTACGCTATAGTCAATGGGCGATGTTCGGATTCTTGAGGAAGGGAACTAGGAACAATAAATGAAGATACATAATGGACCTACATGTTTATTTTCATTGTTGTATATACTCTGCTTTTAACATGTATATGTTGGGTTTCTGTCGGGTAATATTTTATAGTGAGTGTCACAACTTATGGAGTAATTTCTCAGCTTCTAGCATTTTATGCAAGATGTAGATGAGCAGCCGAAGTTACAACCTGAGCAAGAACACCCGAATTACGAAGATGAAGATTATGATGAGATTTTTTTGCCTTATCCATAGAAGGTTCTGTATTTTTATTTCAATTTCCTCGTGTAAACCCCATTGGGGTACTTGTACCACCGTTGCACTGTAATCTTTATATAAATAAAGCTAATTTCTTTTAAAATGATTATTTAATTTAATAAAACAGTTTTAAAAAGTTTTATTAACGTATTGATAAATCAAGATGTTACACGAGCTTAAGCTCAGAATAGAGAATGTGGGATAACTGATGAGTCTGGTTTAGCTCTGATCAACAGTCGGTTAATATCTTGGGTCGATCAAAAACAACTTGGTTGTGCAAGTGGCCGACGAGCTGGAAAACCAATCAAACATCATTCAAAATCTACTCGGGAATGCCATGCTCAGTTTCATTTGAAAAAACTATGCGACAATCATCGACCAAAAGGGTCCGTATAAGGCGTCCTAACCACTTGAGCAATCCTGAAATGGTGCCGCTGATCACTTGGCACCCTGGGGATTACACACGGAATTGGTGGATCATCCTTCATAGTGTGGAATGGAGGCGCGTGATCAGTGACCATAAGCTCGCCTCCGATTAGCTCCTTCCCCAAACTAGTAAAGAGACCTTTGACCACTATGGCCAGGTACACTTTCCCGTACACTAATATTGAATTCTTGCCTACCCAGTATTGTGATTATTAACTCGATTGTCGAAGAGTTCTGGGCCGGACAACCACCCTCGGCTACTAGACTTGTTTGTAGGAGTCCATGTAAGAGTGTGTGATATACCGCTAGTTTTTGGCATCATCAGTTAAATTTATTTTAATTTTTACTTTTAGCTCTTGCTAATATACTTACTAAGATTGGGTAATTATGTAGTTTCTAAATATAATTGAAGAAAAATGAATTTGTTTTTCATTGAAATAATTTAAAAGACAATGATCCATGGGTTAAATTTTTTTATAAACAAAAACATAGAGGTTAATGAAAAGATATTCTTAACACACACATATAATCAGGGGCGGAGTTAGGAATAAAATTTGAGAGTGCCAAAATTTGAACATGTATATGTTCGAAATTAACCGTCTATAACACCAAAAAATTCACATGTTATAAGTTTAATCTTATTTAAAAATCAAATCAAAATATAAATATCCTATGAATAAGAAAAAAAATACAGCAAGAACACTTAATTAATATTCAAAAATTCATATTGAATAATTAAAAAACAGTAATTAGTAATTACATAAGATGCGGTAGTGCGCAAGGATTTAAGTCTACTAGGGCTAAGTGAGGAAACAGCACTTGACAGAACTCTTTGGAGGAAAAGGATTCATGTAGCCGACCCCAATTGATTTGGGACACAAGGCTCAGTTTGGTTTGGTTTGGTAATTAGTAATTACATAACCAATACTCAGTAGTATAAAGGGAGCCCTTACATCACGCTATATTTCTTGGTGGGCCCCACACGAAAAAAATGGTGTGTGATCCTGGGACACTGTCACGTAATGATCCAATATCTTTCATCACCATATATTTATTTACGTGGGGTCCAATATTAAAAGTAAGAGCACTCACATGAATGTACAGTGATTGAAGATATTAAAATACCACGTGGAGGTGTCTCATTACCCCTAAATATTTACTTGTAACATGATAATTAAAACAAAAATTTCATTTTTTTTTGAGCTTTTAGAAATTGGACAGTTTAACTTTAGTAATTGACGAAAAATATGGGGAGGAAAAATCTATTGTTTCCTTTATCTATGCTAATAGGAAGGTAAGGGACGATAGATTTAAATGTGAGTTTAAAAATAAAATTATGTCACAAAAGTAATTTATATTATTATTCTAAAAAACTTTAAATATAAAATCACTCTCACTGTAATAGTTATGGGCAAATCTTTATTACGACGCTAACCACCCCTTTCTCTGGCTATGTGTAATTCAATTTTCAAATTTTCAATACTAGCTCTTCAATATTTGAATTGAACAATTGTATTTTATTTATTGATTTAATAATGATTTGTACACGCACACGCCTGTAGTAAGTAGGAATGGGTAGGAGTGTAAAACTAAACTGGAAAACCGGACCAAACTGGTAAACCGGACCGAATCGTCGGTTTGGTTCGGTTTTGAGAGCAGATCGGTTCGGTTCGGTCCGGTTTGATTTTTTTTGAATTGTTTCGGTTTGATTTTCGATTTTTGAGTTTTTGGGGCTGGACCGGTTTTAACCCTAAGTCATTTTATATTTTATAGTTTTAAGTGTTTAGGTTCTTTATGTCTCACTCCCTCTGCTTTTGTATTTTTTTACTAAGTTCATGTACTTATTTTAGTGATTTTTGAGTTCTGATCTTTATATACTAAGTTATGTTTTTGAGTTATTTGTTTACTGATTTCGCATTTGATTTGTGAGTTCATATACTAAGTTATTTTTCTGATTTCTGAGTTATTTTTTACATTTTTTAATGATTTTGGCCCTAGACCACCCAAACCGGAAACCGGACCAAACCGGAGCCAAACCCGGTCGAGCCAAACCAGACCAAACCGAACACCATCGGTCTGGTTTTCGGTTTATGTTTTCTTCAAACCGATCAACCGATTTGGTCTGAGTTTATAGGATAAACTAAATCAAACCGGATTAGTTACACCCCTAAGAATGGGGTGTGTCTCAGGAGATTCCCATATCTATCTAGAAAAATTCAGGGTAATTTCTTCTATTTTATAATGCGAAATTGTGAAATTAGCTGTATTTTGCAGAAACGCAAGGATGGTTCTACTCAAAGTACTTGAAGTTCGGTTCCTTCTGCTGGTTTGATTTCTGATGAGATTAGGGCTCATTCCCCCCCCCCCCCCCCCCCCCCCCCCCCCCCCCGTCTCTCTCTAAATCCTATCTCATCTCTCCTTCCCTCTTTATGTTCCATCGATTGAAACTGGTTGGAGCTTCATTGATTCTCTGTTCTTGATCAACTCCGATTACTCGATTTTTTTAGTTGTTAACTCGATTTCCTCTCCCATCCCTACTTTCAATTAAGCTGTTTGCGCTTTTTTAGAGGTTGAAGAGAATAAAAAAATGTCACGACATCCTAGCGATCGAAAGGCTTCTTTCTGTGACGAGTTCTTTAAAGTCTATCTACCGGATCAGAGCTCTCAACGGATGGTACTCTCTCTCTCTCTCTCTCTCTCTCTCTCTCTCTCTCTTTCTCTCTCTCTCATCGTTTCTCTGCGCACGACACCCTGATATTTAAGGCCGCATTCGTTTTCTTTTTTCTTTCTGTTTTAGTTCGCATTTTCCTCCGAAGTAGGATTTTCCAACCCAATTCTATACTTAACATGAGGTTTTTATCTAAGTAAACTGAAAACGAAAAGAGATCACCAAACTAACCTGGTTGGCTGGTTCCCAAACAAATTATCGAAATACTGCAAACCGCATCTTGTCCATGCTTCTTCCACCAACTGTCCGCCACATTGGCGGTCCAAGTTTGCATGCTAAGCATGCCAACTAGTAATACAAATCTACACATTAATTTTTATGCGTTTTTTCTAGTATATAATTCCACCATTTGGGGTTTCAAAATGACAAAAGAAACACGTCTCATCCTAGCGATAATAGTTCCAGCAGGAGATGGAAAGGGGAGATAGTTTCTGGGCAAGCAACAGGGATTCTGGTATAGGCTTAGGTGATCGTACCACTGCACCAGCAGCCCCTAGTATTGAGGTGAACTTTGGGTTGGTACGTAACACACTGTGTCTTACCCACCATCGACCTACTTTTCCCACCATAGGTCAGCGGGCTTGCCGGTGTGTTACATGATGAGCAGTTACCGGGATGATCGCATGGCCACTAGCAGGCTCATAGTTTGGCAGCGGAGAGTTCGGATCCCTACGGCAAGCAATGAGCCATGTGAAGAACATAGGTCTCTTCCATGTTCGGACTACAACCTAACATGTTACGATAGGAGGGGTAAACTAGTATTCGTTGCGCTGAAAGTGCAGTACAACGCCATGGAGGAAGTGTACTTAAAACTGGACTGAAATTAAATCTCATATAAGGGGGAGTTGTGGGTGTGTTGGAATGACCTAACCTTTTTGACCATCGCAACAAGTTGGAAGCAAAGTGCAAAAATTTCCTTGCAAAGGTCCCGAAATCGTGGTCATCTAGCAGATATATGGTAGAAGAGAAAATTGTCTACAAGACTTTGCCGGAGGCTTCTCCTGGATATTCAGGAAATGAATTGACGGGTCATGTAACAAGGCTTGATGAAGGATGCCATTAGAGATGCTGAGAGAAACGATTCTGATCCAATGTCTTTGACTGGAACCATTGAGAGGGATGCACACTATGGGTCCGACCACGAAATTTTTGATTTTTAAGTTTGACTAGATCAGGCCAGCGGGCGGAACGAGGAGAGGGCCCGGAAATCATACCACCGCGGTCGAAAAAGCGTGTTCCCTCCAGATAACACGCACCTTAGGCCATCCTCGGCCTTCTTCGTTTTCAATGAAAAAAACATCTCGATCTCCTCAAGCGTTTTCCTTACCCCGCCGCATCTCCCTCCCTTCGTCGAGCCTTTCCTTGAATGGTTGGGGGAAGCATTCCCTTATCTGAACTTTACGGGCATTCCAGCCTTATTCAAATAGGGGGTGGGTTTGAACATAGGCTCAAACATGATTTGAAGGGTCCTAGCTACGCCATGCGTTCAATAAAAAATCTGGAAAGCTGCAGGGATGACAAAAAGAGGGCGCTTTCCTGTGTTGCACTGAAAAAAAAGGACCTAAGAGAAGACAGGTTTCTTCCTCCCTCTCCCGCCGCCGCCCGGCCCGCCTTAGAGGGGAAGATTAGCAGAGCGAGAAAAGACAGAGGGAGGGGGAGCAGCTTCTTATTCTCTTCACTAGAACTTCCGGATCGGAGAAGCATTCGGAGCGGGCTCCGTGTTCATTTCGTTGGCAGAAACGCTCCAATCCATTCGGGGCTTCGGGGAACCAAAAACGAAGTCTTTTGACTTGATTCATAGATAGAATCAATGATAGATAGACAAGAGATAGAGAAACTATATATATTTTTCTCTAAAAAAAAAGAGGAATAGAATAGACATCCCTTTAGATGTCTATGTATCCTTTATCTTCTCCCGATTCTTTTTTATATCGTTATATCTGCTCTCTCTAAAAAAAAAATGAAGAGAGAAAGAGCAGATGGATTCTATCCCCTATATCGAACACTCATTCCTATCTATTGATAGAAAGATCTTCGTCAAATACCGGATTTTGCCTTTGATTTTAGGAATTCCTCATATCCAAGGCAGCTTACCACAAGCACCCACCCCATACGACTAGTTGGGGGGCTGTTCGCCTTTTTAATCAAACAAAGTCAGTAGTAGGGCTTCATAGCGACTTTCATTCTAAAGGAAAACGAAGAACCAACCTTTAGTCAAAATAGGAGCTTTACTTCCCTCTTTGCGACCTCATCACTTCAATTCAAGCGCAAACCCATTTCTTAGTCACTGGGCGGAGCGCACCTTTGGTACTTCAGTAGGGCGAGCTCTTTGAAAACTTTCGTTTGATAGGGCGACGAAAGGCTACTTCAATGACGGAACGAGCCGGAAACTCGAGAGGGTCGCCTTTGGAAGCGTTCGCCGTTAACCAAAGCGTCACTCCTTCTTTTGGATTATGTCGTGACGCTGACTAAATCCAATCCATAAACCTGGAAACAAAACAAAGTGCGTTCCCTTTCGTCAAGTAGGTAAAGTAGGCATACGAACAACTTTTGCTTTGCCTTAGACTCTATTGGAACAAAGCAAATATATTTCAAATTTTAAAAAAATATGAAAATCGAAGTGTGGAAAATGAAAGTTTCATTTATACCTTCAATTTAGCATTATTCTTTTTTACCCTAACTTTCATTGTATTCTTTTATACGCTAACTTTTCCAAATTATTATTATTGCCATACACTACTTATTTTGAAACTAACAAATTTTATTGGCCGCACAAAACTTTACTTATTTTTGCTACCCATAATTATAACTTTTTGTACTATTCTAACAACTCTTTCTTGCTGTGCATTGATAACTTTTTATTGCTATTCTAATAAATTGTACCCATTTACATTAGTAAGTTTTTACTGTCGTAAATTAACTTTTTTTGGTATTCCATTTTTAATTTTAATTCTTCATTGTCCACATCGAAACATTCATAAAATTACAGAAATGGCTACTTCAAGTGAACTTTATATTTTGCTGTGAATAATTTTATCACTAAGGGCGGGTGCAAAACATATACGAGCAATAAAATGAAGATACCAAATGTACAAAAAATATGTGAATGTCATGTACGAACGTAAATAATAGCTTTACGGGAAAAAAAATGAAACGAAACTAACTGCCTAGCCCCGGCCTCCCCTACGACCCCGACCGCGTGGGTGCTCATGTCGACCTCCGGTGCCCCAAGGAGGTGGTTGCTGGTCGGGGGAGCTGTACTCTCCGTGGCGCAACCAGGGTGACAAGGACATCGACACTCTCCAACTGCTGCAAGATGCCTGCACCCTCCGAGGGACCGGCAGTAAGGTCCAACCCTTGCGAATAGGATGAAAGCAAGACCGAAAAACTCGAACTGACTGAAAAACCGCAGTCCGGTCGGTTTTGTCGCATCAATTTTTTTTGGTCCATCATTTTGGTTTTTTCGTTCGTTTAATTAATCCGACCGAACCGAACCGATTATGTTTGTTTCATCTCATCCGTTTATTTTCCAGTAATCCAACACTTAGAACCTTTGTTTAACTTCTGTTAACGAACTTAATCTTATTCAGTTTTTGTAATCTTTGACATTTGAGCCCAAAACAAAGGCCCATTTGGGGAACCCGAAAGACCAAACAAACCGATCAGGCCAACTTAGTCCGAACCGACTTCGGTTCTTACCGAAATTTGGTCGGGATTGGTTAGCGTAAATTCACCCCGAACCGATTGGTTTTGGGATCCTGCGTTGGGGAACCGATCGAACCAAACGGATGACAACCTATCTGCGACGCATCAGCCTCCTCCTCAGAGCTGGAGGCGACCCTCCTTCTGTTTGGGTCTTGCTGCTTTGCTTGTAACTGCTCGATGCTACCCACCGGCTTGACCAATAGGTTCATACATACGGGATTGACCTCCTTTGAACCCCCGGCCCGCCCCTCTGTCCTGCCTCGAAACTGAAGGAACCCTCCTCGAATAAACATGGAGAGTCAAACAAAGGTGTCATTGGATGGAGGGCGCATCTTGAGGATGTGATGCCGGGAGGCATAGAAACTGTTGATGGAGGCAGAAGGAACATCACAGGAGCGGGTGCGGGTGCTGGTGTCGGTGCTGCTAGTGGAGCAATTGGTAGTGCTCCTGGTGCGGCTGTTAGAGGAGGGCTGCCATCACCCTCGTGTATGTTCGACTCCACTTGTCCTGAAAAAGGGGGCGTGGTTCGGAGTAGACTATGCCTAAGCTGGCAAAGCTTGAGCCCTCGCTGGCCAATAGTTACTGACTACTCGAGTGTCAAGCATGGCGACACCATATCCAAAAACAAGCTCGCTGCAATGGAATAAAAACGAAATAGCAACGCATCAGTATCAAGTACATATCAATATGGCTAATAAAAAGGAAATTGCAAGAACAAGAACAGGAAATACAGTAATAACCACAATGTCGAAGGTAGTCCCTGATTGGCTGACAAATTGACGGGTAACCTGTTGGTATCAGGAAGTGTACGGGTCATTTTCAAGGTAGTCCCCACTACTGGTGTAACCGGTTTGGTTTAGGATTTTTCAAACTAAAACTGAACCAAATTATTTCGGTTTGATTTATTTGGTTTCCAGTTCGGTTGTATCAAGCCAAATGTCAAATAAATTTGGATTTTTTGATTAAAAAATAAGCATTCGAGCTATTAAACAGTTAGGCCCAAGGTAAAAAATACATATTAAAGAGAATTAAAAGAATACAAATTAAAAAAATAAAGATTACCAAAAATTACATATTAAGAAACAAATACAAATTATAATAAAAATTTGATTTTTTTATTCCAGTCCGGTTTGATCTAGTCTGGTGTTTAGAGATTGAAAGCTTAAACCAAAATTCTTTACAAAAAATTAAACCGAACAGAACTTGTCGATCTAGCTAAAAATAGATCAAATTGTTGGTTCAGTTTGGTTTTTCGATTCGGTTTCAGTTTTTCGGTTTAGGTTTACACCCCTATTCTCCACCGTCCAAGATTTCTGTGGGCAAGACGAGTTGGAGCCTCTGGTCCCACAATGCTATGGAGCTAGCCCAGGCCACGCGCCAGTAATGGGTGGATTCGGGTAGATCCTGCCCTTCTGGTACGTCAAGTGAGAAAGAGGGTCTAGGAACAACCTACTGGAAACCAAATTGCCTCATCACGTGGTCTGGCTAGTGAAGCTCTCACGTCGCACAACACATCAACAACACGCAAGCCTGCCAGACAACTGCCCCATCGCGGCATTACGAGAGAACTGAGTCTATAAGGGCATGGTGTACTAGGTGGGCTACAGGCTCCAAGGGAGGCCCACGTCTCCTAAGGGAAGCCTCAGACCTTCGGCATGTAAGAAACTCATTGTCAGCCTGATCGTGACCCTGAAGTCAACATACAAGACAACAACAACACAAATGTTGGAAACAAATTGAATAAATAAGACATGAATTGCAAACGCAATTCAAGTATAACTTAAACATTACTGAAAGTGGCGGCCCAGATGTCACGGGACTTGTGCTGACCTTTCGTCACTTGAACTGACGGGTCTATCAGACCAGGATTCATATCGTAACCTCTGAAGTCAATTTCGGTTTACCAACAATTTGTCACTATCAACCACCATGAGTTCCCAAATATTTTAACTCCTAGCTTGAAATTTAGCTCATAATATGATAAAAATCTACACATGTCAAGGCCTAACCTACATGTCATTGACATAGTAACGCGAGCATCAATTTATTGGTAACAAAACTAATACTTAATTATATCATAAGATACTTCGTTTGATTCAAAAAACCAAATCAATAAGTTGCATTACATAGTTTAGTCTAAATTGGAAGGTGAACTGTCGGTATCACCATAACCAAGCAATCTCTCCAATACATGAATTTTGCAACACTTGAACAATAAATAAAAATTCAACTCAATTGTTGTGTTCCATGAATAATGAATTTTCACAGCTTTAGATTGATGGATATGAAATAACTTTGTGAATGTTGATGATCTGACTCATTCATTTGTTATAAACCATGTATTTTTACCATTACGTTAATGAACTCGAGAGATTAGGATGATCGACATCTGGCAACTTATAAAATGAACAGCTTGTACTCTAAGCATGGAATTCGCGGTCAGAACATAGGCCGTGATTGAACAGATTACTTATCAAATTAATAACATATCCTTACCTGCCCATATTTTTCTAATTACCAACATCAAACCCTTTCATTTCAAATGCTAACTTATCAATCCTAAACAATTAAACATACCTGATATGGCTTGCTTGTAATATGGCCCACAAAACTTGTAACGACCCGCTCCCGCCTTGTACAATACTGTCCGCTTTTGTCGCCTAAACCCTATGGACTTCTTAGTAGGTCACCCATCCCTGGATAGCTCCAGGGTGAGCACGCTTAACTGTGAAGTTCCATTTAATGTTGGCGCCATCACGGCTTTAAAAGGCCTTGTACAAGGAAGGTTCATAATCTTATAAATACTATCGAATTTACATCCACCAAGCGATGTGGGACCCTTGACCACCCATCCGGACGTCCCACTGAGACTCCATCTCATGGACGCCGGCCTCACAGCTGGCACCACGGCTTGGCTGGGGTGTCACAAAACTAGTTTCATGAGGTTCCTTGAACAAGTTTGATTGATTAAGATCGAAAAGTTTCGCTTTAATTGTGGCCGCTAATTATAATAAGTTTTGTGAACAAAACCATTATCCAACAAACTGACTACCAGTAATTTTACAATTACAACTATACTAAAAAAAATAAATAAATAAAAAACACCAAACCTACTACACATATATGTGTGTTTGTGTGTGTGTATATATAGGACGCATGTATAAGAGATTAAACCCTAAATCAAGCAAAAAATGTGCTATAGATGCACAAATCTGCAAATGTTTAAAACCAAGCCAAGTGAGGGAGATTTGCAAATGTTTAGAATACCAAATCTGCTATATATATGTATATGTGTGTGTGTGTGCGCGTGTGCGCAATATATACCCGTACATGAGGGAGAGATTAAACCCTAAATCAAGCAAAACAAATCTACTGAGAGAGAGGGAGAGTCTTACCTGAGGAAGACAACCGGTGCTGGAGATAGAAGAGGGAGTGGGCAAAGGTTCAATGGAGATGTTTGGACCGGTGCCGACGGAATCGACAGAAGGATTGAACGGCGGTGGTGGATACGGAGAAAACACAGAGAGAGAAGAGAAAAAGACGACGGGGCACGAATGCAAAGGGTCTTAGCTATTTGATGCATACTCTTGGGATTAGTGGAACACATCATATTCATGCATCTTCATTTAAAATTGAGCGCGCATGCGTTTCAAGCGAAATATGAGTGAAGACCGCATGTACTTAATGTGATGCATGCTTTGTTTTTTTGTTTTTGCTCGGCAAAAGAGAATTTATTAATCTTTGAAAGCGAGTACAAAGATCAAATGGATTACTAGCACGTCGGCATTACAAAGGAAAAACTAGAAACCTAACTAGGTTGGCTCCCTAGGTCCCAACAATCACTTGCCGCTAGGAACCCGGAAAGAGAAAAGACAGGTGGTGATGCACCAACTGGTCACCTAGAAACTTGGCAGCGACTTTACCGTATGCCAGTCTGGCACATAGGACACATGGCAAAGATGCGACTTGGAGTACTTTTATAAATTCATTGGCCATTGTGGTAGTGCTGGTTTGTTTTAGTTTTAGGGTTAGTTTGATAAAAACCAAACTTTACATACCCAAAAACTAATATTTTATTCACAAAGTATTTTGAACGTACCACTATATACACGAACTCCAACCACAATCTTTTATTTCTAATCTTCAAAGCTCATTCATTCCTGTTAGAAATCTTAAATTGCCCTCCACAAAACCTTAAGTTCAATCTCTTTAAGTGTTCGTTAAATAATATCGCTCATTGGTTGCATTTTAATGGTATTGTCGTTACACTTCAACCCCAACAATTTTTGTACATCAAACTTATATGTCACAGCATATTTTTATGTAGAGAGTACAGACGTGTCTCTGTATTTTCTCTAGGATTGTCTAATATAGAAACTCAAAAGAGTCTTCAAAATAGAGACCTTATTCACTCATACTCCATATTGGGTATTATTTTTCAAAGATATTGAGCATGCATGGATATGCCCCAAGTTCTTGATAGAACAGTCATGTTACATGTAAATCCTCTAAGAATGCTGATGAATTTTGGATGAAGGTATCAATAAGTGGAATAGTAGTTGCACTTAAATAACATGGATCAAAGGCTCAATATATGCAAAAATAGTTTTAGGACAGAGTTGCAAAATCCAGCAAAAGTAAGGCTAGAAATCAATGAGCTATTGGGCCTCAAACTTAGGCCTAGGAGGCAGCACTACAGGGCTACAATAAAGTACCAAAAATTAGTTCATCAAAATCTCCATTAATACAAGTATCATAGCCCTGTACACACAAGCTAAAATGCTTGTTAGTGGTGAGGTACGATAAAATAATACAAAACAACAAGGTGACAAGTGGCAAAGGTTCAACCACTTTGTTTTGCCAGTTGTAATAAACGAGGTGATAAGCAGCTTAGGCACATTCCTTTCTTTTAAGGAGGTTACCTAACAACTAGGAACTTACAAACACAAAGCACCTAATCATATGACTTACATAGAGGAAATTCCAGCACTTTATCCTCTTTACAGCAAGTGTATTAGACCACTTGTGCCACCAAAAATAGTGTAAATCTTCACCACATCAAGAGAGGAAATTGTTTCTGCAAAAAATGTACAGATTGAACTAGGTAAAGGCAAGGTATAAGTTGGCACTGGGCCTGAAGGGCAATCATTGGTTTTTTAATACCCATTATGGGGATTTCTCTTGGGTTGTAAACATAACGTTGTGGCTGTTGGTGTTGCAAAGTACACTTGTAGGTATTTATTGTTGGATTCTTTTCTAACATGGTTAATTGTCTGGGTTGATGTAATTCCGTTTGTGGAATACAGTTTATCCTATCAACTGGGGGCAGATGAGGTGGCAGATTTCTGCTATTTCGGATGTCTTGGCTTCATCCGTTTATGCAAACCATCCCTTTCCTTTTGACTAGTTAGATTACCAAAATTCCATTTCGAATTTCTATGCGTTTGGTTGTCGAGGTCATTGCCTAGAAGCAAATAAATGAAGTTTAGGATATATTTTATGGTAACTAATTCTTTCCATTATTGAGAGTTGGGAACTGTAGACTAAATTGAGTGGATACTGTTGTTTGCATTACTCTCATCTTATAAACTTCTATGCTTGTAAATTTTCGTTGCTGTTCTCTTCCTGTTCCGAAGCAACCAATTGACCACTATTCTTTGGCTGAAAGAGGAAAAGGTCCCTATTTGTTATCCATTCTCTTGCATCAAGTTATAAAGCTCTTTTTTCCAAGTGTCTAATACTTACTAAAATGTGACTAATCGCAGAGATTTATTCTAGTGCTTTGATTTTTTATTTTTTTCACTCTAACGAGATGGCATTCCTTTGCGGCCCTACTGGTGAGACAGACCTTGACAGTTAGGGAACCACCCGAGACTCTTTTGTTTGGCAAAGCAATCGTCTATTCCCTTTGTATGGAATAAAGATACATATTCTATTTTTGCAGCGTGTACCTCCAGCCTTTGTCAAACTGCTCAACGGAGACATCCCAAATAAGGCTATCCTTCAAGATATTGGTGGAAAATTTTGGCACGTAGAGATGGAAGAAGCTGAAGGTGGACTATATTTTATGGATGGATGGCAAAGATTTGTGAGTGATCATTCGTTAGAGTTTGGAAACTTCCTAGTTTTTACATACAACGGAGATTCTTCATTCGATGTCAAAATATTTGGGAATAATGGATGCATGAAAGAAGAATCCTTGGGTAACCAAAGCATCATTGAAGGGCCTTCAACTGTTGAGAAGACTAACATAACTGGAAAGATGGAGAAAGAGTCAGAAGAAGCGCAAACTTATCACAAGCCCGTTCATAATTTAAAGTGGAAGTACACAGAAGTAGCTGTGAAAAGATCTGAAAAAGCTAAAGGTAATTGTGACTTAGTTTCTTGTGTACATTTTACCTTTTGCTTTTTAATATGTCTATATACAGTCCCAGGTTCCAGTGAAGAAAGTTGGCGCAAATCACCAAGAATTGCTTCAAAGTCCATCCAACAACTCAGGCCATTCGACATATCAGAGTTTTCCTTACCAAAAAATCCATATTTTATTGCATCTGTTTGTCTATCAGCACCCATCCGTGTGGTGAGCGTTGGTCTTTTATGTGTAATTACGTATTTATTATGTTTCCAAAACTGATCTTTTTTAATCTACAGAAACAAAAAAAAAACTGAAAGAATCTTAATTTCAATATTCTACGTTAGCCCAACTCCTTGTTGCAGAATCCTTAGTCTTGGCCTAATTGCCACACAGTCTGTTACATATCTTTTCAGCCAAAGAGAAAATCCAGCTTCTAGGTAGTCAGCATTGATCTTTGTTAATGAAAAATAGAAAATAAAAGATAAAAATATTCTAGCCAAACTCCTTGTGGAAGAGCATTTTAGTCCTTGCTTTAATTGCCCCCCGCTACATGACTTGTCTTTTCACCCAAGGGACACTCCAACCACTAGGTTGCCTTCAGGTAAGAGGCTCAAGTTCCAGTCTTACCAAGCCAATATTACTAGAACATATGTACTTTTCAGATGGAAAAAATAAATGGCTGGGATGGATCTCTGTGGGTAAACTAGTTGCATCCTTGTGACTTGTCTTTAAATGAGAGGGCCATGCCTTAACAAGAGAGCATTGAAGAGCTAGGCTTTAAGGCATTGAAATATTGAACTTCTGGTTGATGATGGTAGAGGCTGTCCAGTCTTTTGACCATCATCTCGTTCTCATTGCTTACGGGGCTAGGTGTTCACGGATCGATTTGGTGTATTTTCAAGCCAAGAAGTCAAGAACCAAAATGATCCGTACAGTTACAAAAAATTTAGGTGCAGCCAACTGTTGAACATATAGAGCTGTATAAAACCAAAATGTGAAGGACAACAAATGGTTTGGTGTTGTTTCAGTTCTACGGTTTTATGCTATTAAACTTTTAACTAGAACTGGATTGTTCATTTTAGCAAAAGTTCATCATAGTGAGAAAAGCAACCCAAATTATCCACAAACATGTTTCGTGTGTTCGTTATGTTCTCCAAATCTGATGTTATATAATGCTTAAAGATTAGCACATTATTCGCACCTGAATCATAATGCTTATAATTCAGTAAGTGTACAAATCCTATCAAGGTGAAGAATGTTCTACATTTTTCAGTTAATTTGTAATTGACAATTTTATATTTGGTTTGGCTCAATACAATTCTTTTGAGCTTAATTCTGTGCACCATATTGGAATTAGTGGTTCTTAATTATTTGCAAGCCAAAAAAATTTGCCCTAAGAACGTAGAACATACGGTTTGGTTGGGATTGGACTGGAATTATTTATCGGTTCCAATTGTTTTTTGGACACCCTTACTAGAAGCTATGAGCAAGATCATTTTTAAAGTGGAAGTATCACTCATTTGTTTTTGGTAGATTATAGAATACAGAAGAGGTAGTGGTATATGAGGTGTTAATTGTATTATACTTTATGTTTTTTAATTTGAGAGGGTTTTAATTCCGTCTATAGAAGCCTACCCCTATCGTATTACAGTTTAGGCATGTGGCATACCTTGTTCACGTTCATTGTGTCGGAAGCAATGTAGACCACAACAAAACACGGGAATAGGCACAATAGGGGCATGGTACGACACAACATGTGTTGCACCCAGGGGCAGGCCTAGCTTTGACCCAAATTTGGCTAGCATGACGCCCTTAAAAATGGGTTGTGCTAAGAACAATATGATTCACATTGAGCACAAAAGTTAACAGGTCAGACCACATGCCACGCCCATATTTAAACCTCTGTCCATGCTCTTTTTTCTTAAAATTGCACAACAAGAATCTTGCTAGATTTCTAAAGAACATAATCTATTTAATGTGGCCAACCACAGCTGTCACAAAAAGATAAAAATGAAAATTGAAGCAAATACAAAGCCCTATGAACCAATTTCTTTTACTTATGAATATGAAATCTTTAAAATTCAATTCCGATCGAAAATAGCCTGGAATTGAAATTGCAACACTGAAATGTTTGGAATTGAAACTGACGCTTTTGAAAGGGAGGACATGCTTTGAGAGAGAGAGAGAGTGTGAGGGAGAGAGAGAAGAACTTTTTCTTGATTTAATCATTACTAGTTAACGTGGTGAACACATTGCTGCATGTGTGGGAAAATTAAACCTTTCTAGGAAATAAGGAGCGACGTGTCTCGATCTTGGGTAGGGGCGGAGCTAGGATTTTAATATTGGGAGTGGCACTGCTAACAACATTTCAACAAACGGAATAAACTCTCCACTGAGGATGGAATCGAACATCCATTCACCCAAAATGTTCAGACCAATCGAACCCCAATTCACAGCAAAATAAATCTCATTTGCAGGCTGCCAGTTTAAATTACAACGAGAAGACTGAGCTTGCAAAATTTCCCGAGGTTTCAAAATCACCATCAGGGACTTGTGATTGGTAAAAACAGTTAGCAAATTGAGCAAAAACATTAGAGCAAACCAAGCAAAAACAGAAACGAAAACAGAAAACTTGACCACAACACATACCTTGAAAGTTGAAACCAGTCAAAGCTGCGGCATCAGAGCGGGAGGTTAGCATCTCGGTGGAGTCGGGACAGTGACGATGTCGCGGGGTGGGGTGGGGTGGGGTGGGGGTTATCTGACCAATTGATTAAAGATTTAGACCCTTTTTTTTTTGGTTATTGAAGTTGGGGGCAGCACGTGCCACTCCCCCACCAATTGGCTCTGCCCCTGATCTTGGGATAGATTGTACCACAACTCCCACTCAGTTAAAACTTAAAGGAAAGAGTAGCAATGTGTTCCATCACTCAATTCCTGAGCTGATATTGTATGAAGTATGGACCTATGTAGCCTAACACGGGCACAAGGCGCAATAAAGATGCTCTGGCATGCAAATTTCCAAAAGTTGGAGGACATGAGCCTTTAGGGACACAATGAAGCAGTATATTCTTGTATTTGGGTTTATCATTAGAAATTAAAAATTAGGCTCTAACAATGATGAGTATATATGGTTATTATTCACCAAAGCGTTCCAACAAAAAGCATTTAATCGCTCGTAAGTGTCTTTATCATTAATCAACTATCATCTATCACACAAAAGGAAGACTCTCTAAGCTTTAACTCCATGTTACTATTTCGCTTGACACCCCCAAAGTGTCGCGAGTATGATTATAGAGTGTTTAGGGTGTTTTGAGAGTTCTAGAATGTTTTAATTTGTTCCGAGTGTTGGAATAAAAAAATTGAGAAGAAATAAGACAACTTTGATTTGAGTATCGCACACATGTCCGGATTTTGGGAATGTCTGGCGCCAATATGTCACATCCGGCTGATGCTCACCTCCTATGACACAGACACCTGGCTGGAGGTCAGATACCTCTGTTGGTGTCCTTGGCCGATGTACCAGTGTCGGACATTCTTGGACACCGACACTCTTTGGACTCGTGTTCAGCTCTGAGAAGCAACCTATTTTTTTGGAACGAAATTCACTCCAGGACATTTGAGAAGACCCTCGGGGCTCTTGTGTGACCTATTCTTTAAAGCTTGATGGTTAATCGATATTAATGGCAGGTATATGATCAGACACTTTTTGTTAGAGCATCAGGGGTGTCTACTGGAGTAGTAGCCCCTAGTTAAAGATTGATAAATGATGGTTGAAAGATTATACTGACACTTGTGAATGATGTAATGAGAAATCTGGATGATGAATGGCGTTGGTTCATGAGAGCATATTATAATTAGTGCGTTATTTGGGAAAAATTCATAGTTTCTGTTCAAAAATCCAGTAGATAGTAAAAATTCCTCTGTATATTTTCTTTAACGCGTTCTCAACATGTCGTGTCTTCTACTCTTTTGAAGATTTATGTTTTGAAGTGTTAGTTTCATGTCACATGTCAGTGTCGGTTGATTAAGGATGAACTAAGATATGTTTTTATACGATTGACTGTGAGGCAAGGAGTGCCTATCTTGAGAAATTTCATTCAGTGAATAACTTTGGTTAAGTGGTGTTATGTTTCCATTTCTTCGCTGCTCGTTGGATACATTAAAAAAAATTCTTGTTTAGATGTGTCTAGGCTCTTTCCTGTTATGTAGCATATTCAACTCATTTCATTAATATTCGAATGGCAGGCTCATCATGTTCGTGTTCAAATAACATACTCCACGAGGAAATATAGACTGCATTCCATAGATAGTGGAATGTGGTTCTTTGCGGAGATATTTCGATGTTAGGCTTCATTATTTTGATTATTAGGTCGTAGATTGGAAAAAGTGTGATGAAGAGTTGTATAGATATCTGAGTGTAGTCCTTTTTGGAATGAAAGGCTTGTATAAATGCATTTCGAGATTGACATAATCACCATGTTATCTTTGGCCGACTTCAACCCCGTAGACCATCCCCACGGGGGTGGTCAAGGGACGCACTTTCTACTAGCCAGTTTTTGTGAATGCGGAATTGTATTTATTTACATCTCCCCTTGGATGTCTCTAAGGATCATAGTGGATGCACTAATCTGAGAAAGTCACCAGTTCAGGGCCCCCTACTTTAATTTGTATAGGTTGGGGTGCACAAAGTGATTTAACATTTCCTCCGCCAGGGACTAACATTATAGGAAGTAGGTTGATATAAACTTATTTTTGGGTCGTTTGAGGACTCATCTTCACTGAACTTTGTTTGACCTTTGTTGTGTTTTCCATTACAAGGGGGTAACAGTATTGACCCCCCTTCACAATTGATGATTCTATCTGCTTATGCCGAGTCCCTACTCCCTACGTTCTAGTGCTTGAAGTCCAGAAATTACAGGATAAAGCAAATTGTTGTAGCTTGTTCTGTCTTGTGTCTGCAATCTCATACTCTCCCGATTTATTTCTTAGTTAGCAAATGAATTTTCCCCCATTTATTTTGTTGCTATGATAATAAGTTGTAAAGGGTTCTCCTTTTCTAGAAGGAAGTGCTCGTTACATCTTATTGTGACACTGGATTTGTTATGTTGCAAAATTCTGAATTACATTTGATTCAAACCAGTCTTAGTTTTTTATTTTTTATGTACACTGGTACTTTCGTTCTAGTAGATTTCATGATCTTACTTAACTCTATTTCCTTCCACTTGCATTGTTGGTGGTTCCAGAACGTTCCCAGAAAGTTTTTGGCTGAATATGGTATCAAAATGGAGCCAGAAATGTTATTACGTGATGATAACGGGAAGTTGTGGCCTATTAATGTTTGTTATAGTAGTGATGGTCGAGTTATTATCGGAAAGGGGTGGTCGTATTTTCTGGAATGTAACAAACTTGGCTTCCGTGACCAGTGTGCATTTGAGTTTGTCTTTCGCAGAGGAGGAAGACTATGCAGAGAAATACTGGTGCATATTTTCCGTGCCAATGGCAAATAAACTCCCAAAGATACCTCACGAGAAGTTGACTCTAGATTTTCAGACTAGGTTCTTCAATTTCATCAGTCATTTTTGAATTTGCCCTACTGCTTGTTGTTTAGACTACTGAGCTGATGCTCCACTATGGAGAATCGTTGAATTCAGTCATTAGACATGGTACAAATTATACATAACCGAAGAGAGGATTTGTAAACAGTATCGTTTTGGCAATCGGCATTACTTTGTTGCATTTGATTCTGGGCAATGAACTTTTAGGATTGAATTTTTCCTTTATTTTTATGAATCAACAAAAGAGGTAAATGTCATAAAGTTTCACCAGTGCGTGGGCATTCTTCCATGTGCTTGGAGTCAAGACTCGTGCGCTCTTTTGTTTTTTTTGTTTTTTTAGCTGAGGAAAGACGGGCATAGATTTTGTGCACATACAAATCCCTCACAAGGGACGGGTCTCATCGTGGGACCTATATACCATGTGATCTGCTTTTTGAGAGGATTGTTGATGGTTGTTGGATACGTGCATGTAGCTGGATCTTTCTGTAAAGGGGCGAGGTCACACTGTTTCTTTTTTTTTTTTTTTTTTTGGGGGGGGGGGGGGGGGGAGGAATAAGGGGCATTTGTGTGCCAAACCATACCATGAATACATAGTTGATGATTGTAGCAGCTTTGTGGTTGATTCAACAGGTTGCAAGTTTGAACCGCAACTGCCTTGCCTTTATCTCTTACATTAGTTAATAGGATGCAAGTAAATGATGTTACTGTACATACCAGAAAAATAAATAATTGTTAGGTTGGATTATTTATTTCTGTGGTGTAAAATTGCATGGAAATATAGTCAGAAAAGTGTCCTATTTAACAACTCAAAGTTGTTTTGCTTTAAAAGAAAAACGTTATTTATTGTTGGAATTAGCAAATATGGGGAATTGTTTGGGAATTTATGGTTCTGTGTAACTTGCTTGTGGCTGATGGCAATTGCTATTTTGTATATTCACTAGGTAACATTTGTTCAGAATCATTTACAGCTACTATTTTGGTATATACACATAGCACTAAAGATTTAAGTTTTGTTTGCCCAAAGCAGTCATAGAAATTTGAATCCAAGAATTGAAAGATTAAGTTTTGTTTACCAAAGCAGTCATATACACCTAAGTCGGTCTTGTTTCGCATATTATATTGAAAAATCATCTTCAGGTACTAAAACAAAGTTGTTTTGGGTGTAAGGAGCAAAAAATTATTTGATAACAGTCCATAGTCATTTATTGTTTATCTTATGATGCCAAATATCAAAATACGTTAATTATGAAGAATTTAAAAGGTTTGGGACACGACTAGGTTGTGAACGCAATTCAAACAATAAAAACGACTGAAGCACGAGGCACGATTCAAGTATCAAGCAATGTATGGTCCCATAAATTGAACCAATGAACTTTCTTTAAATTTAAAATCAATTGTTATGATTTACTTAGATTAGTAAGATCACAAATACGTCATGACCATTAATTTTAAATTCGAAAAAAAAATTTTAGTTTAATTTATGAGACTGTAAACTTTTCTTTCAAGCATCAATTCAAAATATAAAAAAGAAGATGGATTGAAGCTCTCACCTCTCTTGAGATGTTCAAATTTGAGTTTTGGCTGGAGAGGATAAGTGGCAAGCTCAAAAGAGAGGCTAGTAGATATGGAAGTTGTAGTTTTAAACAGTTATCAGCAGGCCCCTTAGGGCCTGATTGGATGAGTGTTTAAGTGGTGTATTAGTTAACACAAGCCTTAGTTAAAGCTGGGCCCACCTCTAACCCGTTGATTGGCAAAAATTTCTGAGGTGTGTTAGTTAGCCCGTGGGCTAATTAAAGCCCCCATTGATGTCTTAGTTAGCCTTACCCCCCCCCCCCCCCCCTAAGGCTAACTAAGGCATTGCCTTAGCCTTAACCAATTACCAAAATACCCACCCTTTTATATACACACGTATCTTTATTAAACATAATACAAGTATATATAATAGACGTATATTATATATATATATATATATATATATATATATACTGATAATATTTATACACACATACATATATACTTATATAATATATAATATGTATTTATAAACATACGTATATTTTATAAATACATACATATAAACATATATATACACTATATATTATCCGTATACATTATACGTATATATATATGTGTGTGTGTGTGTGTCTCTCTCTCTCTCTCTCTCTCTATATATATATATATATATATATTATATTTATATTATAAGTGTATATATATAAGCATGTGTGTATTTTTTATGTATATATACGTATATTTTTAAATATATATACATATGTATAAATATCAATACATACATATAAACATATATATATATATATATATATAAAATACATATATACACTATATATTATCCGTATATATTATACGTATATATATATGTCTCTCTCTCTCTCTCTCTATATATATATATATATATATATATATATATATATATATATATATATAAGCGTGTGTGTATTTTTTATGTATATATATGTATATTTTTAAATATATATGCATATATACATATATATGTATTTTTTTTAAGTATATATACATATATGTATATTTTTTAAGTCTATATATGTACATATATATATATATATATTTTTTTTATGTATATTTTTTAAGTATATTATACTTATATTGTAAGTATAATATAAATATAAGTATAATATATACATATATAATATAATTATAATGTATATGGATATATAAATATAACTATATGTAAGTGTTTGTAGTTATGTACTTATAATATACGTATATATACATATATATGTTATTTTTGAAATAATTCATTAAATCCATAGCAAGGGGCAAAAATGTCTTTTGATAGTTTAATACACATTCTCCTTTTCAAACATACCCTTCATCCAATCACTATATTATTTAACACACCCTTCTTAAAAATCACATCAATGTGGGCCACCACATCTTATTTAACACACATATTAGTTAACACACCCTCTTTACTTAACACACCAAAAATTAAAACGGCATCCAATCGGCCCCTTAGTCTATAAATACATGAAAACTACGAAGCAGAAGGGAACACTTATTCTACCAGAACACATGTTTATTTTTGTAAGTGGAGTGATTTCTCAATTTAGGAGGAAAACTAATATCTTACAGATATTTTCTCAATTTAGGACACTTATTCTGCTAGAACTAACGCGACAGGCGAATTTGCTATTGGGTCATTTGCGAGCAGATATTTTCTTCTCGGATAAATATCTCTTCACCCGTCATTTGTAAATTGTATTGTCACATTAAATGCAACGTGAGATGACAACTTTTTACAGGTTGACACGCTTCTCGCTCGTGCTAGCTCCCACTACCATAATTACTTTTTTTTTAAAACTCAAATACCTTTTCCCAAGAAGGGTTCTTCACTTTTTCATATTCTCTCTTCCTCATTTCTTCTTCTATGTTTGTCTGTCTGTCTTTTAGCACTATTCATCGCCATTTTTGTATGAACCTTAAAGAATTTAGAACCTCGGTCTCTCATCTCTTTCTTGTAAGCCCCTTTTGACTCCTTGTCGTTTCTTCATTCCATTTTTTGTCCTCCATATCCATTCTCTAGATGAGGATATTTAGTAGCTCTTCGATACCCTAACAAAATGGTGGAGTTCCGCCAACGATACAATGTCCCCAATTACGTTGTAATCAAACTGAACATACTCGATACTCCTCGTGATGGACATGATCAGGACACCTTACATGTCCCCCTAATGACCATTACTGAGGGTGGAGTCTGTTTCTCCCTCCATCGTCTTCTTCTCAAAGTCCTCTATTATTACCATTTGCATCCTATGAAAATTTCCATAAAACACTTATTTAGTAATCATGTGTGTAGCCAAACTCAATAGACTAAACAATACTAACTTAGGTGTCTGTAAAATCCAGTTTCACTACGACATGGTGAAAAAAGACGGTACTTAAAGAATCGACCAAAAAGTGAGAGAAAATAATGATGACTTCGCCATTGTCATGGGAAACTGGGAGATCGGTTCTGGAGAACTTGAGCGCCTCAAATACTACATCGCGAGACGGTTCAGAGTCATTCATTAGTTTCTAAAACCCAGTTCTATTTCTTATCGACTTCTTGGCTTATTTCTTGAAAATGACTTTTGTTTCTTGTCCTTGCAACTACCAATTGTAATCACAGTAGGAAACTCAAGAACATAAAGGCCGACGTGGTGAAGAAAGTCATTGGCTACAAAGGTCCTGGTCAGACCAGCACTCGATCTTTGAAAGTCCTTCTACGACACGTGCCAAGTTACAGAGGCAATATCAAGAATCGATTTGCCCCCAAGGCCACTATTGTTGCTGCTGAAGCTGAAGGACCCTTTCATGAGAAAACCAGATTGGGTAACCATTGCTACCTTTGAACAAATATCCAATACATCTTTCACTTCCTCAACAATAGGTCAATCTCAATTCCATTCCCCTTGCAACTGGAATATCGACGACGAGGAAGACATATATAAAACTATAATGGCTCAAAACCAAGGCATCCTGAAACTGAAAGAGTTGATACAAAAGGGCAAGAGGCCTGTTCAAATTAAGTGGAAGACCACTTTACCCGAGACCAAGGTGATTCCTCCTACACCGACAAGCGGTGAGGGTGAAGGTGAAGGTGAAGGTGAAGGTGTTTTGCCTTCGAGAAAGAAGTTACGAAAGAGGTATGACATTGCTTCCGCCAAGAAGGCAAAGCCAACCAAGAAGGCAAAGTCGCCCGAGAAGGCAGACGTGTGGGCTCCAACAGTGTTGATTGATGGAACGCAACCTATGATGGTCGATGTGTCAGTGAAACATTTGGACATTGCCCAAGTCATGGGCGAAGCTTTCATGTTGCCGAAGGACGTCCAACCCTTCAGAGAAGCCGATGAGCACACTCTGATGCAATCAACCGTTGTTCATAGTATCTGCATAAGTGGGCTCTCTCTCTCTCTAGAATTCTCCCTCCCTCCCTCTCTCTCTAAATAATGTAGTAATTGGTAAAGAAAGGAAGAGGGGTGAGGGCGTTTAAATAAGCTAAGGGTACCCACAAAAATTCGGCTCAAAATGATATCGCAAAGGACTTGATCTAAATAATTTTTAATAAATGCTAACAAGAACAGTTTTATAAAAAATTAAATGAATCAAACTTTTTCGAATAATATTTTGAGCTAACGCGTTAACTCTTAAAAATATATTTTAAACATATCAAATGATTCAGATACATACATATATGTGTGTGTGTGTGTGTGTGTGAGAGAGAGAGAGAGAGAGAGAGAGAGAGAGAGAGAGAGAGAGAGTGCGCGCATTAGGCAATACACACACACACGCGCGCGCACACACACACACACACACACACACACACACACACATATAAATATAAAATCCCTTAAGCTTCTAATAAGGAATCATTTATTTTGCTACAGTGTGGACCTCTTATTTTCTAATCAATTTTTTATGATCCGGACCATTCAATTTGTTTAAAATATGTTTTTAAGAGTACCTTCAAGAAATCGGCTTAAAAAATATCGTTAATGACTTGATCTAAATAGTTTCTGATAAATGCTGATAGGAACAATTTTGTAACAAATTGTATAAATCAAGCATTTTCGGATAATATTTTGGGCTAATTTCTCACGTTTACCCTTAAAAAATATGTTTTAAAACATTGAACTATTCAGATTACAAAATTTGATCAACAAATAAGAGGTCCATGCTGTAACAAAATAAGAGGTCCCTTATTATAAGTTCTCTGTATATATATATGCCACACACTATATTATACGTAATATATGTATTATGCATGTAGAGTATAAATGCATATATATGAATTAGATGTAAGTATGCGATCAAATGTATGTAAACGAAAATACACGTAGAGATTGAATTTAATAGAAAAATTGTTAGAATATATGTTATGCATGTATGTTTAATAGGCGAATGAATAAAATGTACACAAACAACATAGAATGCATGGAAATAAATTAAATGCATGACATAAAATTTTTAATGTGCGACATTTATTAAAATGTACAAATTGTAAATTTATTGTTTGAGTTTTTTATTATTTAAAAAAATACTTATCCTTACAACTTCTCTTTCTTTTCTCTCTTCTTTATTTTTTATCCCTGCGATGAATTTCGAGGCATCAGAAAGCTACCTCAATGGAAACTATTGTTGAATATTCTCCGGATAAAATTTAGTATATAATTCTTACGAGGGTTTAACAAAACACATACCAATTACAAAAAGTAATATTTTTTTAAGAAAATTTTAAATTTTTAACATGTTATTTCTCACATCTTTGCTTAAAAAGTAAAACACATATAAATCTCAAAAAAAAGAAGAGAGAAAGTTAAAAGTTAATTTAAAGTTAAAAGTCTATCAAATTATAAGTCAAGCTTAACTGAAAATTTTCAAAATGTTTTGATTTTATTTCTAAAATCATGATTTTCAAAGGTACATGTTTTAACTTTTTCTTTTTACATTGGGTAAAATGCACGGATCTCCCCTAAGATTTCTAATAATTGAAGGAACCTCCCTTGAGGTTTTGGAAAACAAAATCACCTCGCTTGAAACTATTCGATCATTACTCTTAGTTTTCATTAATTGTCGTTGATTTTACCTTTAAATTTGATCATTTTTCTTTTCCTTTAAACTCAATTCTTTAATTTTTTAATAAATTTTTTTTTACATTTGACACTTTTAACTAGAAACAAATATCTCATAAAAATAATGAATATGCCTTGAAAAATCTATAACCTTGAAGAGCTAAATATTTCAAAATATTATATACTTGTTCGATAAGAGTATAATAGAGCTTTTATTTTAAAAATAAGTTTATTTTATTTTTCTTCAAATTTCAATCGAGGCGCAAGTAAATTAGTCATAACCTAATTAACGTAAATAAATAAATTTTTATTTTTTATTGATGCGTGGATCAATTTTTTTTTAGTATATATTATAATCAATTTTTTTATTACGAAATTCAGGCTAGTATTTCAAATTAAACTATTTTCATACATATATTTAAAAATTATTTGCATCAACTCAAAGAAGTAAGCAAGAGCTTTAAATTGACGTCAAAATTTTAAAAAGTTATGTACAAAATAATTTTATTTTTTAAAACTTTGATACAAATTTATTTGTTAGCTTATATCCTTGAATTGATGCAAATAAATTTTAAAAATAATAACAAAAATCTTTTAATCTGAAAAATAGCCTAAATTTTCTCAAAAAAAAAAAAAATTAAGGGAGTAAGTATGAAGAAATGACAAAATTATCAAATTAAAGAAAAACATTAACGGCAACTAATGAAAACTCAAAAGCATGGAAGGTTATTGCATTTTTTAAAACCTCAGGGGAGATCAGTGCATTTTATGCTTTTATATTTTACTATGTAATATTAAGGTTTCAATGTGATTTACATAAATTAACTTTACACAAATTTATGATTATTACAAAATTCATGTAATCTCTCTTCCTGCATCCCATGGGCATACCGCATATAAATGAACAGAGGAGAAGAAATAAAATAAAATAAAATAAAAACAATTAAACATTTCCCGTGCAAGCTTGGAAAGCCATGCTCAGCTACACTTCAGACTACAGTTAGCTTCTGGGTAGCAGTCCAAGATTGTTCAGGCTCTAGCTGCACTTTTCCTATCTGAGGTCAATAGATCAAAGGAATAAGTCTATTAAAATACCAAGTTGTACATCATGTCTACGTGACATATTATTATAAGACAAAATATAAAAACGGATCCTATGAATTTTAATATGTGTTCAAATTAGTGGATGCCATATAGACATGATGTATAACGTGATGTATTAGTAGCATTGCTGTAGATCAAATCCATTATCCACTTTTTTCCGAAAAAACGGGCAAGTAGTAATCTCCCGCAGACGGAGCAGATGACAACGCACAAAAACATTGGAACAATAATCTTAGATTTTGATCTTCCCATAAACGTTAATCAATTTGGTTGTGGTAACAAATGTAATTCAAAGTGTCATTAACCATTATAACGACTGTCCAACTACATTAATTAGACTTCATTTTGTTTTTGCCGTTTAGTCAGTTCGTATTTTCAAACAAACCTATACAGTTTTCAGATTCTTTTCACTTTTTAACATGTTTCCAAAAACATTTACGAAATATATTTACCCAAAAAAATGAATAATAGCATGCTGATCAAAACAACTCGTAATTTTGAACCTTGAAAATTCTTGTGTAATACCTGAGCATTCTCAACACAAACAAAATCTTTGTAGCATGCTTCCATCTGGAGATGTGGGTTCCAAAGTACAGCATCAGTCCAGCTGCATAAACAAGAAGGATACCAAGCAAAAAAGTGAATGCAGACATCTTTCTTGACTAAAAAGAGAACACATGCAGCAAAGGTTTTAGGAATTACTTGCTATTCTGGATGGATATCTTATCTCCCAAACCGTTATCAAGGAGTAATTCATTAGGCGCTTCAAGGTAAACACAGTCTACGAATCCAGGAAATGTAACTGCATCCCTGAGTTGTGAAAATCAAGACATACAAAACAGAAATCTCTCTCACAACTCACAAGGTCGTTTGCTGCAAAAGTCTTGACAGTTCCAAAACTCGATACTAAAGAAAACATGTTTAACACCATATGCTTATTATACAAACAATGCAAGTAAGCTATATAAATACTTTTCAGTAGTAAAAGAGTAAGCTAAATACTTCCTCTTCAATAGTAAAAGAGTAGGAGATCACAACTACTTACATATTAGAAGAGTTGGTGTTGGATAGGAAACAAAAAACTAACGTAAATTCCAATGAATCCCTAGACAATTGGGATAAATACAGCTGGTCCCAAAAGTATAAAGAAAATTACACCAGCCTCCAACAACTTACAGTGACAGAAAAAAGGAGTCAATGTAGAGGAGGTAATTGCTTTCTCATTCTTAAATATTTTATTTGTGGATCTCAAAATAGGTTTATAACCGACGCAAAATGCCATTTATGCTTGATAGGTTTTACCACCTTAGGCTTTGTTTGATAACTCAATTCAGCACTTAAAACTAAACAGATTAAGTGAAAAAGGAAATAAGTTGGTTCGATAACCAAAATAGGGAGTACTTAAAATATTAAGAGCTTAATGCAAATAAAGAGTAAAAAAATAAGTAGGTCCCCCCTACTTATCACTTAATTAAGTATTTTTTATTTTGTCCTCTTCTAGTATTTTTTATTGATATCTAATAGTCACAGAGGTTCCCACGCCTCTCTTTGAGTCCCGGCCCCGGGGTAAGCCCCGCAAGCCCTCGGGCTCGGGCATCCCCGGCACGGAGCTTTTTTTTATAAATATAAAAAAGATAATAGAAATCTATCCAAAAAAATTATTATTAATACTAAGTGGACAATCAAGCTAAGGTCGATCTTGGGCAACCCATATGTCAGGGCTAACACTAACAGCAGTACCCGTACACAACGACAGGCCCACATCACATATTCTTCTCTGGAACTGAATGCTATAATCTTTTACTCCCTCCGTCCCGATTCATTTGTCCACTTTTACTATTTGGGACCTCTCAAAAAATAATTTATATCTTTTAATTTATAACTTTTTTTATATTGAATATGGATCTTATTTGATAGATCTCGATTAGTTCTATTAAACAATATTTTCATAATCATCTAAAACATTATTAATCACTCAATATAGATAATTCTTTAAATGACACATCTGTCAAAATTGGATAAACAAATTGGGACGGAGAGAGTAATAAATATCCACTAAAAACTTAGTGCTCATAAATTTTAGTGCAATTTAGTTTCTCTCTTTGATACAATGCAATTTAGTGCACGTAAATTTTAGTGTCGTGGCTATAAACTTGCAAGCAATATGATCATTATCATGCTCACCCATTTGTTTTGTGTTTGACTTGACTTAATTATTTTTTTATCTCTGTGTGAATTTTTTTTATAATTTTTTATCTTTCGTAAATTTTTTGTGGATTATTGGTTTGTTTTGACAAAAGATTTCAGAATAGTTATAAACAGTAGACTAAATTTAAAAAAACGTTCATAAAATAAATAAAAAAAAGGTTCTTTTTGTGCTATTTGTCATCTTTAGTGACTTTTTAAAAAAAAATTTGGACATAATTTTGTATTTTTTAGATTCATCTAATCGAGACGGACTAATAATCCACAAAAAAATTGAGATCAAAACAACAAATGCGAAAAAAATTGAATAGAGACGGAACGTTCTAAGGAAATTGAATCATGAGAGGGACGCTGTAAGCAGATTAGATTTTGTGTGAGATAATTTTGAAGCAGGTGAAGGATCGACTCAAGCTGACACAACTTTAATGCTTAATTTACGTGATCAAATTGCAACGCAATTGAATGCTACAAAATACTCTTGAGTGCTAAAAATATAATTTTTGCTAATGATAATAGTAACTAGTATTATTATTGAGTGTCTTTCTAATGTTTTATGTATGTTATTATAATTTTAATAGTTGTATGTTTGTCTATATAATTAATTATAATTTACTAGTCCAACATGAAAATTTGAAAGACAACGTTGAAAAATTAATGAATTTCAGACTTCAGCTGACTACACAGACCAAACAGCTTATTTAATTCAGTGTTTAAAATTCAGTGCATATCAAACAGCTTTCTAACTTAAAAAAATTCAACTTTTAGCACTTTAATTTTCAGTTTCTAGTTTTACCCTTAATCTCCATTTATCCAAATCCAACCTACAAACAAAAGAGTTTCCGCATTTTTAGTCTTTCAACTCCTCTACCCCTCAAGTTTATGGTAAATAAAGCCTACTGTTTGCGTTAGAAGAGTGATGCTTTTGATACAAACCTTTCCTCCTTACCCTCCAAAGGGTTTTTAGGATCTGGATCTTTGTTCAGTGTTTTGCAACCTCTCAAACCTCTCACCGATGCCCCTGTTACAGCAGCCTGTGTGATAGCAGAAAGTCATGCCTGTGTAAATCTCTATAGCTTGTAACCAGATGAACTGGGTCAAAGTGTGCATGTGTTTCAAAAATGCACATGTACAATATCAATGGAGAAGAATCAGATTATTTGTTGCATCGTTCATGAACTTTTACATTAATAATTGAAACCTAAGTTTTGTTACAACGAGGTTACTAGATGTCTTGTTGTGGAAAGAAAGATTCTTACATGAAAGTAGGTATGCAGGGCTGTACTAAATGAAAATGGCTTTTTATCAGTGTTTGTAACCACAAGTTCGGTTGAAAGGCTCTTTGTATCAAGAATGACCTGCAAACAAGTGCAGATGTCACAGATCAGCACAAATCATTAGCATGTCTTCGTGGACATGCTTCTGTATGAAAGTTGTAGGTAACTGAACACAGACTAACCTTGTAAATAGCCTGAAAGCTGAAATCCCACATAGAACGACTAAGAGGGCCATCCTTTAGCCCTAGAGTCACCACAGGATTTCCTTCCACTTCACAAGAATCAACAACTGACCAATTCATGTTCCTTGCGAATCCATGCTGGATTGGAAAGGAGAAGATATTGGTAGAATGGTCTGTCTATTCTTGTATGCATTCATATATGTGGATTAGATGGAAAAGTCTAGTTTTTTAACGATTAAGAAGATTAGGATATGTTGGTGTCTCTAAATGGGAGTCTTCAATGGCAGCAATAGACCTAACACGAGTCTAAATGGTATGCTTTCAGTGAAATGATTCACGCAGCTAGTATCACCAAGAAAAATTCAGATTTTAGGTTTTTCTAATATTCACAGTAGCTTCTCTGGATCATATCAGTCCTAAATCAGCCAGCTTATAGAGCCCATCAGACACGATATCAGAAACAAAGCTCCTCTGTTTCATTCTGAGTCTAATCCCCTCAACTATTCCAGTTGTAATAGTTGGTCAATTCCTGCTAATGATTTTGGCTCCCCCAGGCTTCTAGTATGTTTCTGTTTTTGATCAGTTTCTTTCTTATACCAGAGGGTAAGCTCTTAATAATCCTAGAAATCATTTCCTCACAATAATATACTGCTTAAGAAAACCAATATTCACACGCACACATATCTTTCTGTATAATCAAAGAGGCCAATGGTGTAATGTCATCTGACATTTTCTAGACAAAACCACAAATTCAGAATGTGAAAACAAAGGAGACAGAAGTCCTCTGGTGGGGTTATTGGGTCATAGTGAGCCATACCTGCTGCATTGGGCCGGGACCAAACTGTGGAAAACAATGTGGAACACCTCCACTATCACAGTAGAGATAAAGGTCAGTATAGAAAACAAACGCCAACTCATTATCCAATAACACTCTAAATACTTGCAAAAATATAACAGAAAGAGAGATTTTTCCAGGTCCTAAAAAAGGTTAACACAGCAATACAAACTCACAAGGTAATGCAAATCCCAATTCAAAAATGGACCAAATTAAGAGAGTTAATAACAAGTTTCGAATATTAAAGTGGAAAGAAACCACCTAATGGGTTTCTGCCCATTGAATACAGCATCTGGCCGAACGAAAAGCAAATCCTTGTCAGCAACTCTCCAAGATGTGATGCAACCTCCAAATAAATATAATTCAGCCTCACTGCAAAGAAAAAAGCAAGCATTACTTTTCAATCTTTCAATGCCAATTTTCCGTAGTTTCTATCATAAATGACTTTGAGACCAATCCCTAGTTCATTGACAAATTAAGAGCCCAAACCCTTCCGTGATATATAACCATGTAGAGATGGATTATAACTGCCATTTCTGGAAAAGTTTGTTTCAGCAGTCTTGAGGATGGAATTCAACGGTTTTTCAGCTTAACCAGTTTCTCATAATAATGGTAATCATATCTTATAGCCAGGGGAAAAATGCTTTCTCATCCCCCAATGCACCAATTAGAGTTAGCACATAGATTGCTACTTTAAGATGTGTAAGGACGGATCCTCATACGGATGGTGTTGAACAGCATTTTGAAAGGCGCATGAGCGGAGGTGCCAAAGTGCCTCAAACCATAGTTGTAAAAGGAGCAGCGAGGCGCAAGGTGTACGCCATAGGAGGTACAAGGCGAGGCGACTTAAAAGAGGCGTGGGTTTAATTGACAAGGCGCACATAAAACGCGAGGCGGGAGGCGGCATAAAGGTGCGCCTCTTTGAACATATAGAAAGGTATCCCTAGACTTTACTAATATGACTTTCGTTCTCTCTAGTGTCTTCGTTCTCTATCTTTTCTCTCTTCCGTTTCGCCTCTCCTGCTGTTGTTCGACTTTGATCAGAACGACATGAAGGTACCTATCTTCTTCCTTCTCCTTCCTCATGCCACGGCTGCCGCCTGCACTTCACCTATACATGGATGATCAATTTCACATATAGTCTGGTATAGATCAAATATCACCGCATATTGATCAAATAGGTACATATATAGATAAAAAATGTACGTGTACAAAGGGGGTATGGGGCCCCGCGGAAGCATCCTGCCTTGGAAAGTCTCGGGGATAACGGCGAGGCCGAGCGTCGCGAGGGGACAAAGGGCCAAGAACGTGTTTGTTCTCCTCATCCCGAACATCGCTCTGGCGACGAGCACCCGGTCCAGCGAGTTCCGGTACACAAGCGGCTAGAAGACATGTCAGTTAGAAGCAACCATTTGATCTCTCCTCGAACCACGGCTTTGGCTTCACCCTCACTCATGAAACTCAGTTGGATAGAAAGGGCAAAGGATGCAGGGACTGTCCCCCTTGGCATCCGTAGGGAACGATCCCCTAAGTACCATAGGGGTGAGGACCTGAGGCACCAGCTCGCCAACAGATGCATGGGACCGACCGAGTAGGAGGTTCGGCCGACAAGATCACACTGCGACATTATACACAATGCATAGGAACTCTTCAATGAGATCCAGGGGCGTTACCCAACAATTGTCGTCACCTTGTTCAAGCTAGGCTTGGACCATCAAAGCCGATTGTTTGAAGCTCTCATGCTATCCAATCCTACCGACATGGACGATCTCGTGAGCAAGCATAGTTATTAAAGGCGAAAGGCGCACCGAGGCGCAAAGGGCATCTAGAGCCTAGGCGCGAGGCGCAAGGCGAGGCGCGGGCTTTATTGAAGCGAGGCGCACCTAGTCTAGAATAGAGTATATATACATATAGACATAGAGTATATATACATATAGAGTATATATACAGTAGATAGAGACTTAGAGTATATATACAGTAGATATATAAAGTAGATACTAGATAGAGCATATATAGAATAGAGTATATATACATTAGATATCAGTACATAGACCTTATATATACTGATATATATACTGATATATACTGTAGATAGAGACTTAGAGTATATATACAGTAGATATATAAAGTAGATACTAGATAGAGCATACATAGAGTATATATACATTAGATATCAGTAGATTCAGTACATAGACCTTATATATACTGATATATATATACTGATATATGTACTGATATATATACTGACATTCATATTCTGATATTGATATATATATTCATATTCATATTCTGATATATATACATTAGATATCAGTACAAAAATACAGCATATATATACTGATATATATATTTATATTCTGTAAAAATGAAGCATTCAGCATATATATACATACAGCGTATATATACAGAGCATATATGCCATATACAGATAATATACAGAGTATATACGGACAGGATCCAAGAGGCGCGCGCCTCTCGCGCCTGTGGCGCCTAGCGCCTTTTGCGCCTAGGCTCCTAAAGCCCGCGCCTCTTTCAACCCGCCTCGCCTCGGACCATGCCAGGCGCAGGGGGGGCGCCTCGGTGCGCCTTGCGCCTAGGCTCGCGCCTAGGCGCGCCTTTTACAACTGTGTGAGCAAGATAGACAAGTACTGCCGATTGGAGGAGGCACGCAGTAAATGAAGGCAGGCCGAGTAGAACCATCCCCAGAAGGGAGATGTGAACAGGAACGGAAGCAGCAGTGCGGGGCGTCGGGGTGTCAATATGGTGACGTTCGGCCAGAAAAGGGGCCCTCGGCCCATGAATACATCGCTGCGAAGACAATCTTCACCGTGCCAACCTACGCGATCCTCAAGAAAATCCAAAATGAACTGTATTTCGAATGGTCGAGACGACGACTTAGAGATTAGAGGAAACCGACTAACACCCACTGTTGTTGCTCTTACCACAGAGAGAAGGGCACCTCACTACGAGGTGCTAAGCGTGGAAAGATTTCCTCGAGAGGTTGGTCTCCAATGGCCACCTCAAAGAATACATTGATGAAGAGAAAACCCAAGGCCGGACCTCAACCGGAGCCACGAAAGGAGAATAGTACCGAGGTCTGGGTGATCGATGTGATCCACATAATGGACACAGAAGCCGAAGAACACCTCTGGGCCGAGATCAAACGAGCCGCCACAACAACTCACTCGTCGTCTCGCTAACCTTGGGGAGTACTCTGGTCCGCCAAATTCTGATAGATCAAGGTAGCCCAGCCGATTTCATGTACTACTCGCTATTCAAGGCATTATGCCTAAAAGAAGCCGACCGAGGTCCCTTTGGTGGGATTCAACTCAGCCCTAATTTGCCCGCAAAATTAAGCTACCAATCCACACCGGCTCTAGAACAGTTTGACCGGAGATGCAGAACAAAAGGAAATGACGACCTTCCTTCAGCACAACAAGGAGGTGTTTGCTTGGACATCATACGAAATGTCAGGAGTCGATCCTTCTTTCATTAGTCATTTGCTCAACGTCAACCCCTCCTGGCAAGCAGTCATTTAGAAGCCAAAGGCAGTAATCCATACCGAAGCCATCATAGAGGAAGTCAGCCGACTATTGGAAGCCAACATAGTCGTTGTTAAGAAGAAAAACAGCAAGTGGCGTCTTTGTACAGACTACACGAATCTCAACGACGCTTGCCCCAAATATTGTTTCCCCCTGCTGGGGATAGACCAATTGGTGAACTCAAGTACCGGGCTTCACGGACACCTGCCGAGGCTACCACCAAGTCGCCATGCACGAGCTTGATAGGGAGAAGACTGCTTTCATCATCCCCCGAGGGATGTTCTATTACCGAGTGATGCCCTTTGCCCTCAAAAATGTCGGCACTACATACCAAATGATGATCACCAAGATATTCGGCAAACAAATTGGTGATACGATTGAAGCCAACGTTGACGACATGGTCGTTAAGAGTCAGTAGGAGGCCGACCACCTCACTGACCTTCAGGAAATTTTCAACATCCAGAAGAAACACAAGCTCCGTCTCAATGCAAAGAAGTGTGCTTTCAACGTTGACTCTAAGAAGTTCCTGGGCTTTCTTGTGACCAGAAGAGGCATTGAGGCCGACCCAAATCGGATCATGGCGATCAACAACTTGGAGGCGCCCTACACCATTAAGGGGGTTAAGGAAATATAAGGCATGGCTGCCGCTTTGAACCAATTCATTAATCGGTCATCTAACAAGTTCCGACATTTCTTCGAGCTCCTCAAAAAGTGCAGCCAGAGGAGCTTCAACTGGACTCCGGAGTGCGACCGAGTGCTCCAGGACCTCAAGCACTACTTGTCCTTCGCATCACTGATCATCACGCCCAAGGACAAAGAGCCTCATCCATATACCTGGCCGTCTACCAGCATGCCGCAAGTATCTGCCCTCGGCTTCGGCATATCCATCATCGTAGCCCTTGGAACCAGCTGCTTCAATCTTCTTTCCCATCTCCTCCTCCTTGGCCTGTAAAGCAAGAGCAAGAGCCTTTGCCTTCTCCTCAGCCTCATCAACAGCAGCTCAAGTCGTGTATCTTTCTTCCCTCATCTTTCTTTATCCTCCACCTCTGTCTTGTGAAGAGCCCTAAGACACCGAATCTGGTTCGCACTCTTTAGGAGTTTGGTCTTCACAAAAACCAGGTGCTGGCATGCCTATATTGCAGTAAGAAACAATTAGACATTGATTGAAGGGTTGAAATTTCCAAAGATTTGAGGTTAGTCATATCTTGACACTATGCTTTGCCAGCTCAGAGAAGGATCCCTCAAGATCCTTTGGCACCTTCTCAACGTCTTTTGGCAGAAGTATGCCCTCGGCAAGAGCAAGTGTGGCATGCCTGGTCGTATCGACGGAATCCTCGACCGTTAGAGGTCAGTCAAGAAGTAGGCGTGACACGACCAGGCTCGTTGTGCTAGTCTCGGCCATCACCATTGTCTTCTTTGGAGATGGAGGAGGGACGCTCGACTTGCCACCCATGGCAGGCAGCTGTGACCTGCCATTGCCGAACTTCTGCTTCTTGGAGGTCGAGTCCTCCACTTGCTTACCCTTCCTTTTCTTTTGAGTCTTAGTTTGACTCATGCTCAATTGCTCAGTAGAAGTCCCTATTGTCAATTTCAAGGTTCACTCATTCTTTGCCTTTCTCGACATTCCGTCGATTTTTGCAAATAACCTTTTTAGTTCGGGATCACTCACACTAGGGGATGGATTGTACCCGGAAGAAAAAGATTCTGAGGGTTCAGTACCTAAAGAGATGGGGATGACAGTCTCGGGCGTGGATTGCTCCCTCAATTCCCTAATAATGCCAAGAGGCGGCTCACGTGCGACTGTGCTGCTGGACTCGTCGGTGTTGGGGCTAGGTACTCTACTACTTGGTTCATATTGTTTGAATCTTCTCGGACATCAGTGCTGACGCTGCTGCCGGATTCGGCATGAGATCTAAGCATGGATCAACAGGAGTTGATGTAGCCTAGAAGCATGGTGCACCTCCTCGGCCTTCTCGGTACAACGAGCACTCAACTTATTTGTGCTTTCAGTGCCGTCTTCTTCAGTCGCTTTACAACACGAGTTCCTTCAAAAAAATAAGTTGTTAGGGAGCCGAACGTACAAAGTTGAAGAAACTAAGGCATCACTGCCGATCCTACCTATATCAACTATGGCTCTTGGCACGGGATGCATCCTTCATTCCCCGAGAGCAAACTCAAACTCACCTCTAACAGTCACGAAGTCATTCGCGTATTTGTCAAAAGCTTCCAGATTATCTTTTTTTTTTTGGCCGATTCAGCAGCTTAGAGACCTCCTCTTTGAGACATTGTTCTTGCCGACGTAGTAGACGCCAAAAAGGTCCTCAATCTCAAAGGCTATACCGTACCTCTCCCTCAGTTCAACGATCCCCATGCTCGTTCGTAGAAGTTTATTGTTATTTGGGAGGTGGTAAGACCTAGGGTATTTAATACTTGTCTCCGGAATGGATGAAGGGGAAACCGGACTCCCCCTTCTATGATGGCCATTAGTGGCATTATGATTTGCCAATCATTGGCAACGGGGCTGTCCATCGGCCGAATCAAGTCTATATATACATTGTTAGGAACGCCATATGTCTGCCGAAAGTCGGCAAGGCTTTTGGCATCATTGAAGAACATGGTATATCGGTTTCTCCCTGCGTTCAGTACCTTAGAAGAGTCACTAGGCCCTGGGTATTCGGTGTGGGACGACAACACTTGAGTTGAATCCACTTTGGGCTCAGACATCCTATTCAAAAGTGCATGGGTGTTAACAAGATGCTAAGATGGGAGGTTCATTGTTATATCTACAAGTACTCGCCAAGGCATACGACCCCCTGCCAAAAAATCGGTCCTCGCGGCTAGTTTATGGGGCTGATGTGACAACCCAGTAATGACAGTTTGAAGTTGTTTCAGAAAATTCAAAAAACACTCCAAAACACGCATACAAACGATTGGATATGGGAAATTCATGAACGACTCTTACCTAAAAGACAAGAACAACAAAGATCGCTGAAAATTTGGGCTTGAGAGAGGATGAGATTGCAAAATAGAAAATTCGAAAAAGCTCTGAGAATTTTCAGAGAGAGAATGAAACATGAGTTTCTCTCTCCTAAACTCGACCTATTTATACCCAGACACGATTTTCAAAACAACGCACACGGGAAGGTGAAGCGTTTTACTTAGCTCCGTTGGATCAAAGACGCATTGCAGGATGTGCCCAGCGCGACGGTTCACGTGACTTACCCTCCACAGCCATCGACATCCTCGGGAAGTAGGTTAGATCAATCGATTGGGCTCGGCCAACATAAGGTCAATCCCTCTTTAGAGTTGGCAATAAGCAGAGTAATTGAGGGCTATTGTGGTAGGCTGGATTTGCACAACAGTGGAACGATCAGTCTCATCCCATCTACGGTGGTCCCGATCTGGGCTAGGCCCAAGAATGGTCTTACTAACACTCGGCCGATGTGTTCGACAGGGCCATCTAGCATGCCTTGGTCATTCCCGAGCTCATGACGTGCCAAGAATGGCCGAACCTCCTCTCGGTCGACATTAGCTCCCAATGCCAATGTGGCTTTGACTCAAGTCATGACCTCCGGTCCTGTTGCTGAGGGCTCTATGCCCGGCACGACCGTGTGAAGACGTACTCCCCACGTTGCGAACAGTTGCACGGAAGGATGTGGGGAGGCAATTACTGGACATGCAAATGTGCCTGTCCAATCCACACGGATGTAGGACACATGGCGAGAGCACCGAGAGTCCCAGACCACGGTGCAATATTCTCAGCCGAAGCCTTAAGCAGGATGTTGGGCTCACTCTCTATAAATACGCCAAGGACACTCTAAACCCAGTACGCGCACTGTTCACTCACATACTTTCAAGTTACTTTCGATCTCTTTTAGAAGCTAACTTGATCGTCAGAGTGTCTGCCGAAGACCCAGTTCTGGTCGGCACTAACCTAGTAGTTGGAGTTATTTTGCAGCTTATCGAGAGGTTCACACAACTCAAGTGAGAAGTTCAACACGTGGGCGGACTCCACAGCTATGATGAGGGGAAAATTAAAGTCATAATTCGAGTGCACTGTAGCTTTTTATTATAGCTGCTACACACGAGTCCAATATAAAAAAAGTTCAAAAAAACGCGCAAAACATAATGTTCGATGCCACGCTCAATCCGGACGCAACATGCCCCGTCCAGACATCAAAAAAATAACTCTGGAAAAAAACTTGACCACCCAGCCGGACGCTGCTGCAGATCAGGCTTCACACCAACAGGGAATGAACAAGCAGAATGACTCCCAAAAACGACACCACCTTGTTGATAGCAGTTTCAAAAACAGCATTCGGAACAAAAAAAAAAAAAAAACCAAAAGAGCGTCTTCTCCATTGTAACAATCTTTGGTTTCACGTAAATACACACAGAAACACCTGATTTGTATTTGTGCATATAAAATCCAAGACATAATTGGTCTCAGAAAAGCCTACCTTCCGTAAGGAGAAGTGAGCACGACCTTGGGTAAATCCCCTTTCCCTTGTGTAACTCGAACACTAGAAATCTCCTTCTTCGAGCTTGCAAAAGCCACAAACGAGTGTCTGCTTATAGAGGAAATAAAAGCACGATAGAACAGCTGCTAAAAGGTTTTCTAAACTTTGAAGATGAAACAGGTTTATATGGATATACTGATTCATTTAAATTTTTTGTTTTCTTAAGAGAGACTGGTCGTGACAGGAGCTTTGCAGTTATAAATTCATTTTTTCTTTTCCCCAAACAGAGAGACTGAGACTGAGAGAGAGAGAGAGAGAGAGAGAGAGAGAGAGAGAGAGAGAGAGAGTCGAATTGCACAGAAAATGATAGGGGTGAGAACTCGCCGATTGGCTCGCCGAAGTTCTGAAGGCGAGGAGTTGATGGTAGGGAGTGACCACATCGTCGATACGCTCGCCATTTATGAGAAAAGAAGATTTGGTCTTCCCAAGCTCTCAGTTGATCTGCCACTAACGATCTATTCACCTTCACCCTGGCTAATCTTTCCCGAATTTTTTATAAAGGAAAAATCATGTTTCAATGGTAAGGGATATGCGGGGCATCAAAAATGGTATTTGCAGGAAGATTCCAACATAAATTGCTACTCACCACCAGCGGACAGTATTCATACCCCACCTCAACAAATACCCAATTTGTTTATATAATTACAAAAATACCATTCTCCTTTTCTTTCCTTTCTAAATTATAAAAATGTTATTTCCCTTCCACATCTAAATTACAAAAATGTCACTCTTATTCCTTTCACTATTTCACATTGATTTTAACAAAAAATAAAAATAAAATTTAAATAATAAATAATAAGGGACTTTTTTTAAAAAATTAACTAATTAAACTCTTTATTTTCATACTAATTCTTTATTTTTTGTGAGTACTTATAAAATTAGATGTCACATTTAGCCTTAAAATTTATTCATTAAGGTATAGTTAAAATTTTAATTTTATTTTAATCAATTCACAATTTATTGTGTATTTTTTGTGATGTACATAGTTTATTGTGAACTTTTTGTGATGTATATGATTTATTGTGTGTTTTTATTCTTAAATTAGATATTTGTTAGACTTTTGTGTTCTAATTTATTTAAATATTTTGCAGCTATTAAATAAGTTCATTAAATAAAAAAATTTACGGAGATGATGATAAATAATAAATATGAAACAATTTAATCAAGTTGTAACGTAGTTCAATTAATAAAATTTTTTACTTTAAAAAAAGGTCCAAGATTCTAGTGTTTGGAAATATGGATCCTTACATTTTTTATTTTTAGTAAAAAAAAAAATTAGAGTGTGAAGCACTAAGTAATTAATTCCTCCCAATTACAATATTGTGAGAAATAGGGGGTTAAAACATACCTTATTCAAATTTTGTTTCCCAATGCATCATCCATTTTCCATTTTCCAATACTTTTTTACTCCTCGTCATGAATATATTTGTTATATGTTTTCTTTGTTTAATTATTTTCTCACATCTATAAATAGAGAGAAAGAATGATAAATAGTAGACTTGATTTTTAATTTCCCATACTTATATTATTTACTTCTCTTACTATCTGACTTGTCATTTGTTGAGAAACTAAGTATCAAAAGAAATTATATTATTGTAAGTTAATATTTATGTGATTTATGTCAATAAGTTATCTATAGTTATTCTTTTTAATTTGAAGATGAGTATGTTATTCTTTTTATTGTATAAATATTTAAATATTCGATCCAATAACGTGAAACGCAGAAGATGGAAAACCACCGGAAACATGCTCGAACTTTTGGAGTTTTTTACATGTAAATTTCTATACCGCAAGATTCATACAAATTCGCGTGATATGTCTTAAATACTCGAGCTACTGGATGTGGTTGACTCCACTGGTATACCTTGTGTATTAAGTCATGACATGTTAATTATTTGATGCGTAAATTATTTTTTATTTGAGATTTCAAAAAAGTATTTCTTTTTATTTATATTCCCTAAAAAATAATTCTTTTTTTATCAGAAAAATTTGCAGAGATAATAATAATTAATAAACATGAAGAAATTTAATTAAATTGTAATGTAATAAAATTTCTTGTAGAGATGATAATAAATAACAAATATTTGAACTTTCGACTTTTTGTCCCATGTTCGTTCGACATGCACCGAGTTTTGTTGAAGGAAAGTTAGAACTTTTGTCCACATTAGAATCTCTCTCTCTGTGTGTGCAAGACCGGTGTTTTTTACTAATCAAAATTGAGAACAATAAGGTCTCTTTTGTGGATTTTTCGCTATTGTTCTACGCTGTCCATCATATAAATTTGATCCATTTAGACTGTGATATTTATTTGAATTTTTTTCATCCTTATGTTAAATTTTTTTGTAATTTTTTATTTTTCGTCAATTTTTTGTAATTTATTGGTTCATCTCAACAAGAGTTTTCAGAAAAGTTATAAATAATGGGCCAAATTTAAAAAATACTTAAAAAAGACAAAAATAAATAAAAAATAATTTGTTTAACTTATTCGTTGTCTTTAGTGATATTTTTTTAATTTTTGGACATAATTTTATACTTTTTAGATTTTTTTCATCAAGATGGACTAATAAAGTACAAAATATTGAGGTTAAAACAATAAATGTAAAAAAATAGAGATAAAAAATAAATTATAATAAATTAATTAGGGCAATGGAAGCCATTATTAGTGTCAAATAGACTGCTAAGCATTGGCACACTATTTGGGATTTCAATCGTATAGATGAGTCCACCACCCCCTCTATGTTTTACTTTTTATCCTTTATTTGAAGTTTGATATGTGAAAAAATTCGTCTCGGTTAAGTATTGTTTCCCTGCAAAATAATGCCCACTGCTCACTTTTCTTAACTCCCTCTCTCTTTCCCTTGTTAGAATAAGTAATTTATAATCTTTGTCTAAAATTACATAGAACTTAAATTAAATATCTAGAATATTTAGAAAGATTTTAAAGTAAAAATTTAGAATGTCTTAAAAAAAATTCGGTTTACGTCTACGAACCGAACCGGTGGGTATAAAAAACCAAACGGGACCAATTATTTTCCTCGGTTTTTTCGGCCGGTTTGGTTTTGTTTAATTTTTTTTTCACTCCTAATAGTAATTGTATGATGACATGGGCTTTGTCTGTTGATACCACATTTTTGTCCTACCACTTTGTTGTTTTTTTTAGGTTTTGCATTTAAAAGTTAGTTTGTCGGCAAAATATTTTTATTGTGGTTCAAATATTTAAATCTAAAATTTTTTCCTCTTTTGTACCACAAGCCAAAAGTAATACGGTGTCGTATTGAATTGGAACCGAATGATATATTCCTTATCAGATTCCAATGTGTTTTTTTATTTTGTCTTATTTTTTATTACTGCCCAAAAAAAATATTATCAAAATAAACACCAAAAAATAATTTTAAATAAAATTTTAAGTAAAACCAAAAAAAATGGGAGTGGGGCCCACCATGCCGTGGCCGGCAATTGGGCCGTGCCCGGCAATTGGGCTGTGCCCGGCGCCTGAGCCGTGCCCGGCTTTCATGCCGTGGTGGGCCGCCTGGGCCGTGCCCGGCTTTCATGCCGTGGTGGGCCGCCGGGCCGTGCCCGGTTTTCGCGCGGCGCCCGTTTGGGCAGCGGGCTGATTCGTCTGTTTGAATGGTTCTCGGCCTATGATTGGTTTTTGCGCGTTGCGTTGGTTTGGACAGCCGGCTCCGGGCTGTGATTCCTCCGTTTAAACGGTTTTCGGGCTATGATTGGTCTATTTGACGGTGCGTCGGTCCGGCTGTCCAGGGATAAGCGTGATTGGTTCGCACAGCAGCAAACCGACTTATTTAGGTCGTCGAAGGGCAAGATTTTTGGCTATAAATAGGGTTGTTTCGTTCGGAAAAATGGAAAAAAAAGGAAGAGTTTTTAGAGAGTAGGAATAGGAGAAGAGAAAGGAGGGAAAAGAAATACTCCGAATAAAATCGAGAGTTTAGGAACAAAATTTCCAAAGGATTTGAGCGTTCTTCATCCGATAAGTTCCAAACTTTCTAGTTTTGAACTATCGATACATAAGAACGACATTTAAGCGTTCTTCATCCGCCCAATTTTCTTTTCAAGATTCGGTGAAGCTTGAGCGGCCTTTTATATCAGCATAACTCGGGATAACAAGAATTTCTAAAATTCAACGTTATGCCAGGTTATGGTTTTATTTAGGCGTTCAGGTATTTTTCACCACCCCATTGTAATTCTCGGCCTCACAGTGAATATAAGGTAACGTTTCAACAATATTTTGCCTCTGCCTTGTTCATTTAATTTCTGTAACTTCGTCTTTTTTTGGGGGGGTTATCAGTATTAAGTTTAGGCTTATAAAAGCCGTTGTTCGCATCTCTAGTCCGCAATTCTAGAAATTTCTAGTCCGTTTCCTGAAATTTCTAGTCTGCACTTCTAGAATGTCAGAACGTTTTTTATTTACCTTCTCTATTTTTTTATGTGAATATCGAGTGGGCATCCGCATCTCTAGTCGTAATTCTAGAGATTTCTAGTCTGTTTCTAGAAATCTCTAGTCCACACTTCTAGAATGTCAGGATTTAGCCTGGTCAGGTTTAAAATCACGAAAGTCGGTGTTGGCCTATGCCAATGTACTTTTCGTGATTTAAACAAGAATCTCGCAAAGCTTTTGTCCACATTCCCGACATATCGCTCGATTACGTCGGCTCCTGTCAGAATTAACTTCTAACTATTCCCCCTTCTTGATTTTTCGTAACATCGTTCCCATCTTCCAGTAACAGTTACAGCTATTTTCTTTTTATTTCACGTTAAATCAATAAAAGGCAAAAATCCGTTATTTCATAGCCAGGGTACATGAATAGTGCTATTGGTTCACGCTGACGCATTATCCATGCCACCTTGCTAAAAATTCTAATAATCTTGGAATTCCGTAAACACGCGGGTGACATAAGTAGCCCATATTAGTGTTTTGGAATGAAAATTTAACGGCTAATGCACGTTATCTTTCACAACAAATTATCGTGATTGAAGTAACATTTATTAAGTTCTACAATTTTGACCATCAGTGTTTGTGTAGCTGTCGGGATGAAGAGTTGCAGATAAAAATAAATAAACCAGTTTAAGCAAATGTGTGTCCTACCTAAAACTGAGAAACATGAGTAGCCGTTGCGCTGGCCATGTCTCCCGGTCTTGGGCTCCGACAATTTTAAAATAAAGTACGCCATGCAAATTAACAGTTTATGTTAATTTTGCGTATCGTGCTTTCTCGAAAGTTTATTGGAATGGCATTTGCACTTTGCACCAAATTAACCTTGAATTTTAACGCTAGTGACATAGGTAGTCAGCGGGAAATACATGAAATGGCAGCTAATTTGGTTTAGGCCAAGACAGCATATTGCAATTTCAAGGAAGGTTAATATGGTAATTCATTAATAAAACAGAATCGGAGCATTGTTAAAACTTGAAAATTCCTACTAGGGATTTAAAGTACCTGGCACTGTAGGAATAGAAACATGACGTGCAGATACCAGTTTGCATATCATGTTTCGGTAGTTTAACATATGTCTGTTCCAATATTTGCCACCAAAAGTTAAACTGCGTAAGTCGGGGTCCTATTCTCGCAACCGTTTCCACTTTTGATCCAATTGTACAGCAATCACTAGATATTTATCAAACTTGGCCAAGGATAATAAAATGAATTTAATTGGGAAAATAAAGTACCGAAAGGGCGACGTTGGGTGCCTAACACCTTCCCAACTCGTAACAGTAAATCCTCGAACTCATCTTTGTTTTCAAGACCAGATTTCTTTTAAAGAAGTCATTTTATACACAGAATCGTATTTTCGAGATAAAGTTAAATTATTTTTCTAAAGGTATCTTCTTCGGAGATGACTTCAGAGGGTGACTTGACACACCTAAATTTCATGTCAAGTGGCGACTCTGAGTTTTAAATAAGTCCCAGCTGTCAAATAATTTTCATTAAACGTCGCATGACAAGGCAAGGAAATTTTCGGGCGCGACAGCTGGCGACTCTGCTGGGGACATTAGGAATTAATAAAAGAATTTACAAATCGTAACTCTTTTTAGCGGAAACCATGAACCTACTCCATTGGGTAAACTTACGGTGTAACGCAAGCTAAAGAGTGCTGCAATTTGCAAACCTTTTATTTTTCTATCAGTGGATTTCGGCTTTTCAAATTTTTCCAAATAAAATTTCATCCAAATTATCCTTGGCCTGTTACTAACATCATTCTTGTGGTTATCTTTCAGGTGCGCTTTTGCCAAAAAATAGGAAACATGCATAATATTTTGATCTCCCATTTTTATCCTTATATTCAACAATTACCTGAGGCCTTTAGGGGTTATATAATCCACACTGTTGACATCCGAGTTGATGGTCATTGTGGATTCAAAGCAATAGTTGCGCTTGTCGGTTATAGTGAAGATGAATGCTACATGTACGAATAGATCTTATTGACGAAATTCAAGAAAATATGAACTTATACAGTGTGTTTTATCCACTGGCAGGTCTAGCAAACAATTTGCTAAATTTACTTGCTTGGTTTGCTCCTACGGTGTCAACTCAAGATTTGATGGACTTTGTGATTTTGGAATGTGTCATCGTATCAAGGTACAACCATGTACTGCTTACATTTGAGATAAATATTTCGGGTTGTTTTACTCACTTGCCATTGATGTCCCCTCTTGTTGCAGTTCAGGCGCGTCGAGAAATTACTGTTATCCGTATTGGCCAACACTTCGTATAAGTTTTCTTGAGACCTCATTACCCTGTACCACTTATCCCGATATGGTTGTCGCGCCCGGAAATTTCCCGGCCCCCCTCGCGAATAATGAATTGTTTGAATGGGGCTGAATAATTTCTTGACTTGTAATGTGACGTTTAATGAAAATTGTTTGACAGTTGGGACTTATTTAAAACTCAGAGTCACCACTTGACATTAAATTTAAGTGTGTTAAGTCACCCTCTAAAGCCATCTCCGAAGAAGATACCTCTAGAAAAATAATTTAACTTTATCTCAGAAATACGATTCTGTGTATAAAATGACTCCTTTAAAAAAAATCTGGTCTTGAAAACAAAGATGGGTTCGGAGATTTATTGTTACGAGTTGGGAAGGTGTTAGGCACCCAACGTCGCCCTTTCGGTACTTTATTTTCCCAATTAAATTCATTTTATTATTCTTGGCCAAATTTGATAAATATCTAGTGATTGCTGTATAATTGGATTAAAAGTGGAAACGGGTGCGAGAATAGGTCCCCGGCTTACACAATTTAACTTTTGGTGGCAAAAATGTTGGAACGGACATATGTTAAATTTTGACCGAAACATGATAACATGATATGCAAACTGGTATCTGCACATCATGTTTCTATTCCCAGAGTGCCAGGTACCTTAAATCCCTGGTAGGAATTTTCAAGTTTAACAATGATCCGATTCCGTTTTATTAATGAATTTACCATATTAATCTTTTTTGAAATTACAATATGCTGTCTTGGCCTAAACCAAATTAGCTGCTATTACATTTTCATGTATTTCCCGCTAACTACCTACGTCGCCAACGTTAAAATTCAACGGAGACCATGGGAAAGCAATAGTTTTTACTCAACACCATAAGCCCAAAACCAGAAGCTTCTCTCCAGCTCCAAGCTGTTGTTAAATCCATTTCTTTTGCTCTCTCTCCTCTCCGCGTGGAGGGAGAGTGTAGTCTTCTGCTCTACCCTCCGGGTACAATGGCCCGTTTGGATCGGTACATATGCTTGATTACTGAGTTGTCTATTGTTATCAGTCACATATCTAGTAGTATTAGATTTATCATATTGATATATATATATAAACCAGAGACAGAACCAAAAAAATAATTTTTTATAATTAAATTATACAGTATTAATGTTATTAATCTATAGGGTACTTATTTTTTAGTCTCATTTATAGGTGTTTGTTGTTTTTTTATCTTATACACTTTTAAACATTATATTTTTGTCTTATTTCTTTAAAAATACTCAACTTACCCTTAATTTGAAATTAACCAATTTCACTATTAAATTCCTAAAAAAACAAAATCAAAGTATTCCATTTCAGTTTCTTTTGTGCTGCTGATAAAAAATGACATCTGCACGTCATGATAAATTAGCAGATGATGAGAAATTTTTGTATTTTGCAATAGTAAATTTACAAATAGTACATTTTGCATACTTATAATATACATTATAGTAAATTTGCAGGTAAAGAGCGGCAAATGCAATGGTAAATTTACATAGTACATTTTGAATACTTAAAACAGATATCATGGTAAATTTTTAGATATCCTGGTAAATTTTGAAAATATCATGATAAATTTGTAAGTAAATAAGGCATATGTAAGTCATGGTAAATTTTTAGAACATGGTAAATTTTTCACTCAACATATAATTCGAATAATTTTCAGAAAAAACTATTTACATTTGATGATGAAATCTTTCATCTAGCTCGCAACACTTAGTTTTTCGGTGAACAAGAACATAAACGTGGCGTGTCTATATGCTACATGATGAGTAATATAAGAACCGAATATTTATGTGATTTCGTGCAAAAAATTCAAAGATATGATTAATAATCCTGTGAATCACTATGATTCTAGTGAGTTAATCTCAATATTGAAAAGAAATAGATACTCAAAACTTACCAATTTCAAAATGTAGTTCCGGTGATAGAATATTCGATCAATATTGAGATATTCAATAAAATATTAAAGAGTCATTTCGATGATAGAAGATTCGGCCAATATTGAGATATTCAATGAAAGACAATTACCATAACTGATTTCATATTTTAAGCCTAAATTCATGCTATGATTTTAAACTGAACAAATTAATTCTGACTTAAAAATTGATAAGAGGGTAAACTAATACTCAAAAGTAATGATAAAATTGTCAAATTATGCAAAAATAAGACTAAAACGTAAATTCAAAAAGTAGATAAGATGAAAACCTAAGCCACAAGTGTTAATAGAATTCTAATTTAAATTACGCTATAGTTAATGGATAGTAGATACTCTTAACTATCCCGAAATTAATATCAAAGGAGTAAGAAGTAACAATGAGGTTAACGACCTTTTAGAAATGCTCATACAAGTTTTTGCAGCTGTGAAATATTGGCACGAAGATAATTCAGGGCCTGAAAAATTTAAGAATATAGATATTTTGGACACGTTTGAAAAATAAATGTATCCGAAATTATTGAATGCACGTAAGATTCATAAATTATTAAGGCAATGTTCGGTTGAATTTTTTTTTGCATTTTTTTAGAGTAATGTTTGTGAACTATGTTTGAGAAAAAAGTTTTCAAATATTGTTTGGTCTATTTGTCAATCATTAACTAGCATTAAATCATCAAATTTGTTAATGATTAATACGTTAAATAGTCATATTTAATTTTCCTTTGGTCGTCACACGGTTTATTTGATCCTCTTTAATTTGTTCATATTCTTCAAATTTTATTTTAAAAAAAATTTAAAAATTCAACGTTGACTTAAAAGGTATTTCGAGATTAACTACTAACTAGAAATTTTAAAATAATTTTTTTTGTTTACACAAATTTTTTTTATTTTAAACACAATAGAGAAAATAAGAGAGAGAGAGAGAGAGAGAGAGAGAGAGAGAGAGAGAGAGAGAGAGAGAGAGAGAGAGCGTCTTAAAAATGCCAAAAAAATATAACCATGAGTTTTTTTATAAAACACTTATACTAAACAATATCTAAAAATAATTTTTTCTAAAAATCGGTTCAGAAACTATAAACCGAACATGACTTAAAAGTCTCATATGTATCTAAATAATTTCAGATATATCTCTATTTGAATATTTCTGGGACAATTTGTGTTGCATTACCTAGCTCCCCTAGGACCCATGTAACGACCTGACTTTTTTTTTTTATATATTTTTTAAACATTTAATAAATAATTTACTAAAATTCTTGTGTGTGAATAGTACATGATTATTTTTATTTTATTTTATTTTATTTTTCTGGAAAATACCTTCTCACACTATTGCCTAATCATGAACATATCATTGTCGACTTTTATTATTTTCTTTCAAAACCCCGTTTGGATTCTTAGCATAATTAATTTTATAATATTCCTTGTCTTTTGGCCTTTCAAATTGTTTTCCTTTAACTGATGAAATGCACAAGCTTGGCATCCAATGCATGTATCTAACCCATATTTCCTCTAGGTGCAAAATTGACTCCTTGGTTTTCCTTTGGCATTTTCAGTTACCTAAAAACGAATAAAGGCAATAACATCATAAAATCCTGTAGGTATATAGGGCATTTGTTTGTTTTTTTTTAATCCATGTTGATCATCAGCATTCCTTTTGCCATTCTTTTCATTTTTTTTTTCCATCTTCGACAAAAGAGAGCAATTAGAGAATAGAGAGGTTTAGACAGAGAGGAATTAGGGCTGCCAAGAGGGTGCTCTGTCAGAACCCAAATTCTGCCCTTTCGCCGCTGTTATGCACTGGAATCGCACACCTAGGTAGGATTGTTTATCTCCGCCCATTGGTTTAAGTATTTTCTTTAATAGAAATATGTTATCTCTAATCTTAGAAATATATTTGTGATACAATTTCATAATTAGATTTTAGTAATTATGTGATTTTTGATCGATTCATGCTAGGAAGCGTAAACACTAGAATGTTACGAATTTGAAAGAAATAGAAACTTGGTGTGAATCTGATTTTGAGAATTTTCGTTAAAATTGTTCGAAGACTCTAAAATTTCTGAAATTTTTAATGAAGATTCCTCTATGTGTCTTATGTATTGGGTAAAAATTTCGGATCCCAACTCGAAATATAAAATTCTATAAAAATCCGTAACCAAACTACTGCGGATTCGTCACTGTGCAGACTGGTTTGACACATGTTAGGAAAACGGCCATAACTTTTAGCACGGGTATCGAAATTGCGCACCGTTTGTTTTATTTAAAACTAGATACATAGAACTTCAAAAATATATAGATTTTGAATTTTTCTTTTACCTAATAGAAATCAGTTTTTCTTTTTAAGTTGACAATGCAGTTTTTGGTATTGTTTTGGTGAATATGGATCTTGTTCATGATAACATGACACACACTAGTTTATGTTCATTAGTTTCCGTTGAATTTTGTGTGAGCGGGAATACTGTAAAAGTGACCTTCGGTGTTGTTTTGGTGAACATGAATCTTGTTGGTAATAACATGATAGTTGTTAGAAAATTCTGATTGTATTGATAAGAACTTGAACAAGTGATAAAAGTGGAAATGATTTAATTACAGCTGTCGTGCTACTCGTTGATTTTTCGGGTTAGATTCCCGAGATTATTCTGGGTTAGATTCCCGAGGTGATTGTGGTTTGATTCCCCTTCACTTTTATTCCGGGTTAGATTCCCGAGGTGGTTGGTGGTTCGATTCCCCTTCTCACTTTTGTTCCGGGTTAGATTTCTGAGGTGACTAGTGGTTCGATTCCCCTTCACTTTGTACTGGGTTAGATTCCCGAGGTGATTTGTGCTCCGGGTTAGATTTTCCGAGGTGATTGGTGGTTCGATTCCCCTTAACTTTTGTTCCGGGTTAGATTCCCGAGATAGTTGGTGGTTCGATTCCCCTCTATTCTTGTATTCCGGGTTCGATTCCTGAGGTGGGTTAGATTCCCACTGGCCGTCGTGCCGTGTTGATTATGAGTTAGATTCCCTGGGCGTTGTCCCGATTAAAAGGAAAAAAGAAGAAGAAGAGGAATGGACTTAATACACTTAAACGTTACTTTACAGTTTTTGATGTATTCGCATTTGTTATTTAAAATTCTATTGCTATGCTTTATTTTATTTATTCTGCTGTTATGTCATATCTCCTGTTATATGTGTGCTTTTACCTATGGGTTCGGTTTTCGGATAAACCTTCCTACCGAGTTTTATAAACTCATCGGTGCAACTTCTCTGCCCCTGGTGTTTCATACCAGATTTCGAAGAGCAGTTGCAGAATCTGTCCGAGTAGGAGAAAGTGGGAGCTGCTGGATGACTGTGACAGCGTTTAGTTGTCCTACCCTTAGATACTCTGTTATTTTATTTATTTTTAATAAAAATATAAATTTCAAGAGTATTTTTATCAATTTCACTTCCGCATTTTAAGACTCTGATTTATCTTATTTCCTGTTATTTTAAATTAAATAATAAAAGACATTTCTTTGATTTATGTTTCAATAATCAAATGATTGAATAAACAATTTTAAATAACGTACTGAGAATCGGGGCGTTACAACCCAAGTTAAATAAAGATATCCTCTCACGATGGGTTTGCCCTGACTTGATTATTTGATTATTATTTCGTTATTTTATGAAATTTTTTTGTAATTTTTTATTTTTCGTCAACTTTTGTGAATTACTGATTTATCTCAACGAAAGGTTTCACAAAAATTATAAAAGGGTAGACTAAATTTGAAAAAAAATAATCCAAAAAAATCAACCAAGGACCCCACCTCTCTTAGTGATAGTGAGAGACTAGAATTCTTTGCTTCATATTTTATATTTATTTTAGGAGTTTCTTTGAAACCCATAAATTAATCAAATATTAGATTTTTTCTATCGAAATTCATCTTTATCGTATTTCTTTGTATTCTAAGAAAATTAGATTATTAAAAAACATAGTTTAGAACTTGGCTTCTTTGTTTTTCCACTAAAATTCTATTCTTTATCTGGGTTTGTGACTAATAGGTTTTTTTTTACTTATTTATTGTCTTTGGTAATTTTTTTAATTTTTATATAATTTTATAAAAACTAAGACTAAAATAATAAAAACGAAAAAAATTAAATATAGATAATACTTCCTTATTTTTAAGCAAGTACGCCAAACGAGCCCGATTTACAAAATCCATTACTGCAAGTGGGTTCTAACTCGCACGAGGAGGGTGGAAAGGGAGTTTTAGCTGTGTCTTTTCCAAAAGGACTATCACCCTGGGTGGTAATTCCACCAATAGTTGTTGTGGCTTGTTTCTCTTCAATCCTCAAGAACATGATTAATTTCTTCACTAACAATTCAACTTAAACGTAATTTGGATTATGAAATTCGACCCCATTATCCTCCTTCTCAGCTTCCATGTCACTGCAATGCTTCATCAATATGATCCATCCTCTCCGTTCCCAACCAAATACGGCCTCTGTCAAACGCCAAGCTCTTATAGGTGTTGTCTCCCAAAGCTATAACATCTGTGAGTGGGTTGATTTAGGAAATCAGGACGGAAAGCTAGAGTTCACTATCCGGCTGAAATGGTGTTCTTCAATGTGTATGGACCTATGATCTGCAAAAGAATAACCCGTCAAAGAGCCCTCTGCCTCTGTGGCAGGAAGACACTCCGATGGTTAAGTCAGGCGAAGTCTCACAGGGAGAATGTTAGCTCAGGCTAATATTCTCTACTAGCAAGCTCAAACAGTATATTCAGGCGTACCTTTTTTGTTCATCCCCAGCTGTATTTATAGACTTCACCTTTAAACCTAATTCTCTCTGGGCTTTCTTGGGCCTCAATCCTCCTGGGCCCTAATTCTCTTAGAACCTTCTCTTCTGACCGAAGTGTCTTCTGATTGGCTATGGATTTCACGTCCATGCCTCCCCTGACAGAATCTCGTCTAATCCCGTCTTATCCGGGATCCTCCGTCTTTGTCAGGAAAAGCGGTTACCTGTCGCTTCCCTTGGGCTGCCCGTAATCCTGACCGACTTTCTCAGTTCGGCGGGCTATCGATCCGCCTTTCTCAGGTCGGCATCTCTCAACACTTAGATCGGCTATCCTGATTTGGATATGGTCGGCACTCCTCGTGTCGGCCATTACCTCACGTGATCGACACGTGCTCCCAGATGTGTCTACTCGGTCTCGGCCGAATTCTGAATTTACTCGGGGGGTCTAAATGTATTTTCTCGATTATATTTTACCCTCGTCAATTGCCCCCTAGCTTCGGCTGCTTTGAACTGTCTCGGCAAAGTAGTCGAGGCTATGCAGTGTACCCGTGGTGCCCTTTCTTATTCCCGATCGGGCGGCTTCTGAACCGCCACTCTTGAATTTGCAACGTCGCATTGAAGTCTGGCAGGACGTGCAGCAGGCTTTAATGGCTTTGGGGCCACGCGCCTCCTGCACGTGCCCCACAGGTGGAGCATCTTCATTGGGGAGGCGTGGGTTTTGATCCGTTGGGCTTTCCTCCCTATAAATACTCGCCCATTCTTCACTTTTGGTTTTTCTTCTGCAATCTTCCATCGTCGTCATACCAGAGACAGGAAATCAACTGCCCTTGTAAGTTTTTTCAACCAGAGCCTTAGGTTTTCCCTCTTCTTCCTGATCTTTCGCCCCTTACTCTGTTCTGTAATGGGGATCTTTAGGCAGTTAGTAAACACGCCGGAAAAAATGGCAGAGTTCCGGCGACGGTATAACATCCCCTCTGATGTTGCCGTCGAGATCAATGATCCCCACACTCGTCGTGATGGGAATGACCCCGACGTCCTTCACGTCCCTCTGATGGTGGTTGTTGAGGGTGGAGTCCGGTTTCCACTCAATCGCCTTCTCCGTGAAGTGCTTTGCTGGTATCGGCTCCACCCGATGCAAATCTCCATCAATACATATAGGATCATTCATTCCATAGTAGAACTGAATAGGTTGAACCATACCGACATAGGACTTCGGGAAATCCGATTTTGCTACGACATGGTTAGGAAAGGCTCTGACGCCTATTACCTGAAGAATAGACCAAAAATAGAGCGGATCGTCACCTACCTGACGGACTCCAACCGCGGTAATGATGATGACTTTCTCATCGTTACTGGTAACTGGGAGATCGGCCGAGACGAGCCTGAACGCCCCAAGTTCCACATCCCGATCCGGTTCGGAGTCATCCGTCAGTACCCCAACCTTGTCTTTCATTTCTCCATCTTTTTCCTTTTAATGCCGAACATATCTTGATGCTGACTGCCTTTTTCCGTTCTTTCTTTTGCAGCTTCTAACGCCAACAAGGACCGAAACAAACGGTCGATAAATTTTGAGAACGTTACAAAGGTCGCCCGATACACAGGGTCCTTTGGCCAAAGCTGGGCCCGATCCCCCGAAGTGCTTTTGAGATACGCCGGAAGCTATAGGGGGTACATCAAAAAATCCATTCCCGACGCCGATTTCGTTGGTCCCGATCTCCCAGGGTACCTCCCTGAGGCAGTGCCGACTTCCTCAGCTCAGCGGCCGATTCCGGTGTCGATAGCTGATATCGGGAATTCCCCGATCTCATTTAGCTCTATCGGCTCTGAGCACAGTTCTTCCCGGTCGCCTGGCAACTGGAATTCGGAGGACGATTTGGAAATTGATCAGAGTCTGGATCCGATGGCCCGAAACCCCAGCGTTCCAAATCTCCGAGGAGGGAGCCGACCTCTGCATCTGAAGAGGTTTCGGTCGAGGATGACGCTCCCCTCATCCTGAGGCGGAGGGAAAGGGATCCTGTTCCGGAGGACCCCGCTGCGACGGCCTCGTCGAAGAGGAGCAGAATGGCCGATCAGGCCAAGACTGTTGAGAGGGCTGCCCCATGGTGCCCCTCATTGCTGGTGAATGGGATTGATCCCATTACCGTCGCCGACTCGGCGGCCGACCTTGACGTCACGCAAACCCTGACGGGTGCGTTGATGCTTCCGAAGGACGTCGAGCCCTACCAAGGCACCGACGTTCCAACCCTGCTGCGATCCGTGATGGTTCACCAAGTCTTCGTAAGTATTTTGTCTCGGTCAATTTCCGTTTACTTTACTTGTAACTTTGAATCTGATGTCGTATTCCCGATTTTGTTGCAGGCTGCGCAGAAATCCCTGATGTTCCTGAGCCGTTGCCAGGACTTGGAGACTCGATACAGCACTATCGAGTCGGAACTGAAGGCGTCCAACGCCAGGTTTCTGAAAGTCCAGAAAAGCATGGCCTCGTACAAGAAGAGGGCTCAGGAAGCCGAACTGGCGGCTAAAACTGCTCAGTCCCAGCTCGGGACTGAAAAGGCGAAGTCATCCAAGTTGGAGGGTCATCTGGCCGATCTCAACTCCCAGCATGAGGCTGAGCTGAAACGCCTTCAGGAGAGCTCCTACGCCAAGGGCATGTCGGATGCTGCTGCCGACTTCTTAGAGAACCAGATGCCCGAGATCCAGACCGAGCTCGTCGGTGTGTGTTGGAAGGCCGCTCTGGAGGCTGCCCAGGTACCAAAAGACTCTTCCCTCTTCTCCAGGGTTCCAACTGTTGCCGAACTGGAGAACAGGGAATCCGAAGCTAGAGAAGAAGGCCTGGCTGCTGCTGCTGCTAAGGAAGGAGGGGCGGGCCCGACTGCTGCTGCTGCGAAGGAAGGAGAGGCAGGCCAGGCTGCCGATGTTGCGCCTTAGGATTTTGCTTTTTCATTTGTTTCTGTAATTCATATGTAACCCGATCTTCAAGAGTCAATGAAATACACTTGAGTTTTTGCTTTCCAACCTTCTTGTAGCAAAATATCGAATCTAATCGAGGAATCATTTCTCTTTGAATAATGTGTTGCAACTAATGGATTGTCTTCAAACCTTCTGTATATCAGACCATTCTCAAGTACTGGTCTAAACTCAAACTTTTCTCAAGTAATGAATCACCTTAAACTTTTCTCAAGTTTGTGCCGAACAAACATTTCTCAAGTCTGTTCGGATGTTCTCACTTTTCTAAAGTGTTAAACTGTCTCAGACTTTTCTCAAATCTGTAAGGCTGTTTAGCCTCTGATTAGGCTTAAGCCTATACTTTTCTCAAGCATATTCTGGGATCCAAACTTTTCTCAAGTTTGCGCCGAACAAACATTTCCCAAGTCTGTTCGGATGTTCTCACTTTTCTCAAGTGCTGGGCTGTCTCAGACTTTTCTCAAATCTGTAAGGCTGTTTAACCTCTGATTAGGCTCAAACACATATTTTTCTCAAATATGTTCGGGTGTTCTGACTTTTCTCAAGTGTTGAACATTCTCAGACTTTTCTCAAGTGTGGGGCCGAACAAACTTTTCTCAGGTCTGTTCGGCTGAACATATACTTTTCTCAGGTATGCTCAGGAGTTCAAACTTTTCTCAAGTGTTGAACATTCTCAGACTTTTCTCAAATCTGTTAGGCTGTTTAACCTCTGCTTAGGTTTAAACACATACTTTTCTCAAGCATGCTCTGGAATTCAAACTTTTCTCAAGTGTTGAACATTCTCAGACTTTTCTCAAATCTGTTAGGCTGTTTAACCTCTGCTTAGGTTTAAACACATACTTTTCTCAAGCATGCTCTGGAATTCAAACTTTTCTCAAGTGTTGAATCTTCTCAAGGTTTCCTCAAGTGCTGGGCCGAACAAGTGTTGAGTCGACCAAGTGTTGTGCCGAACAGACTTTTCTCAAGTCCGTTCTGGATTTCCTCTTGCCCCCTAGCTTCGGCTGCTTCGAACCGACCTGGCGGAGTAGCCGAGGCTATAAAGTATATTCATGATGAACTTTGTGTCGATCCAGAGGACTCTCATCCGTATCTGGTCCATTTGAGGCGTGCTCTGTCCTTCCATAAATGCGAAGTGACCGTTTGGATGCCCCTTCTGGTGAAAGACGTGCCTTTTCTGCGCGTGCTTTGACGTGTCGTTTCAGTATTCCAGATGCGCTTCATTGATTGGTCCAGGAGTAATGGATCCGACGGTTGGGGTTTTAAAAACGTGCAACGTACCAGATTCACCTGCCCAGAACCCTATAAAACCAACTTCGTCTCTTTCATTTTTCTTTTCTTGCTGCTGTTCTTCTATCTTCTGTAAGTCGTCCCTGTAGAACTCGTCTTTTGTCTTTTTTCTTTGTCTTTCTTCCCGGTTTATTCTCTGAATATGGGAATCTTCCGTAAGCATTTCGCCTCTCCGGCGAGCATAGCAGAGTTCCGTAGGCATTACAGCATTCCAGACGACGTAGTTGTAGAAATAAACAGGCCTAAGACTCATCCTGAGATTCGGGATGAGGACTCCATCCATATCCCCCTAATGGCCGTCATTGAGGGTGGGGTTAGGTTCCCTCTCCACCCTCTACTGCGTAGGGTTCTGTCCTGGTATCGGCTGAACCCGATGCAGATTTCCATCAATACATACCGTATTGTTATGGGCATAGTTCGTTTGAACGAACTATGCAACACGAACTTAGATCTCTGGGACATAAATTACAATTATGACATGGTGTACAATAAGGACGATAGGTGGTATCTCAAATCCCGTAGAGGCCGAGAGAAGATAGTCACCCATCTCGTTGATTCTAATAGAGGAAATGATGACGACTTCCTGATCGTCTCGGGAAATTGGGAGTTTTCTCCTGATGAGCCCGAGAGCAAGAGGATTCGAGTCCCCCGTAGATTCGGGCAACCCCGTTAGTTCCTTTTCCCTCTGTTTGTGAATTTTGCAATTTTGCCGACCTGAAGTTTCTAACTGTGTCTGTCTTGTTATTTTCAGCTCAGAACGCAAACCGTGGTCGGGACTCGCGGGCTACTCACCCAGAAGACCTGAAGAAGGTTCTGCGGTAGAAGGGCGTTGCCGGAAAAACCGAAGCAAGGTCCGCCGAGGTACTGCTGCGATATAACCCGTCCTACAAGGGTTATATCAAAGAAAAAAGATACGTGGCCGAGGCAGTAGCAGAGACTTCGCTAGTCGCTGTTCCCGAGGCCATACCTCTGCCATTTCTTAGGGAACTAGGCCGTGTAACAGTTGCTGCCGTTGCCGAATCCTCCAGCTCCTCACCTTCATCCTCTTCCGAACGGACTCAGTCCCCACCTCGGATCACTTGGAACGCCGAGGACGAGGAGGAGTTAGACGCCGAGATCATGTCTGCAAATCCGAGTGTGCCGAGCCTGAAGGACATGATGAGGCAACGGGCCAAGGATGCTGCCGAGGCCAAGAAGAAGTCGACTCCAGTTGAGGCGAAGAAGCCTTCCGGAGTCGTCCTGGCTAAAAGGAAGCCAGAAGAGGGGGGGAACCTGCCGAATCCCACCCCTGCTGATGCCGAGGATGCTCACGCCGTCCACAAAAAACGGCGGCTGGTGAAGGATCATGAGGTCGGCCCCTCCAAGGGGAAGGGCAAATCAAAGGTCTCGAGAAAGGCCGAGGTCTGGGCTCCTCAGCTGCTGATAGATGGAGTGACCCCGATCACAACTGCCGACTCGGTCATGGATCTGGGAACTGCCACGGCTCTAGCCGAGGCTGTGATGCTGTCGAGGGACCTTGCGCCCTATGCCGACTCTAAAGATCACGTGATGCTTCGGACAACGATTGCCCACAACATGTTTGTAAGTTTCTCACTTTGGTAATACCCTCTGTATACTTGAACTGGGTTTGTCCTAACTCTTCTTTTTGATGCTGCAGGCGATCCAGAAGGCCATGCTCTGCATTGGGCTGAGCCAGTATCGGGCGGAAAAACTGGAGAGAGCCGAAGCCGAGGTGAGAGAATTCAAGCTGAAGTTCTCCACCGCCCATGATGAGGCTGAGGGCTACAAGAAGAAGGCTCACGAGATAGCCAGGAGGGCCGAATCCCTCGACCATTTCCTGATCGAGGAGAAGAAAAGGACAGCCGAGCTGACGGTGGAGTTGGCTGCGCTGAAGGCCAAGCATGCTGAGGAGATGGCCGAGGAGAGAAATAAGGCCCGTAAGCTCGGCGTGGACGAAGCTGCCGAGGATTTCCTCAACAATCAACTTCCCGAGATGCAGGAGGAGTTCTTGGCCGTCGGCTGGAAGGCTGCACTGAAGGCCTGCAGTATCCCTGCCGACTCGACCCTGTTCCAGGAGATTCCCCATTCTTCTGATATTGCCGAGGAAGAAGAACCTGTCCCCGAGGCCGAGCTGACTGTTGAAGACTACGATAAAGCTGGCATTGGGGCGGGCTCTACGTCTGAGAAGGGTCGAGTCCCGGAAGGCGATGTTGTGGAAGATGGCCAGATCCTAGAGGACGTCGCCGACATCGTCTGAAGGGCGTCTTTACGTGTTCTTCTTTTTGTTGTTCTTTTCTTGTAGCCACAAGTCTTTTGTATTCATTCCTACTTTTTCTCATTGTAATTCACATATAAATGAATACAAGTTGAATCTTTTGTCGGCAGCTCTTGTCTCGGTGCATGTATGAACATTTCTCTTTAAAACATTTAAACTTTTCTCAAGTATGTTTGGTGATTCAAACTCTTCTCAAGTAGTGAGCCGAATAAACTCTTCTCAAGTCTGTTTGGCTGTTTAACCTGTACCTAGGCCCGAACACATTTTTCTCAAACATGTTCGGATATTCCAACTGTTTTCTAGCGTGGGGCCGAACATACTTTTCTCAAGTATGCTCGTGAGTTCAAACTTTTCTCAAGTGTTGAACATAAAATTCAAGGATAACACAAAACCAAATTTGCTGAATATCTAGTTTGAACATTGAAACTAGAACTTTCATTCACTGAGAAAATAAACACAAGTGTTGAAATAAAGAAATTACTGATAAAACTTCTTAAGGTTGGAGACATTCCAAGTCCTTGGTATTTCTTTATCATCCAGATCTTGCAGTTTGTAGGCGCCCTTCCCGAGTCGGCCTATAACTCTGTATGGACCCTCCCAATTGGCCCCGAGCTTGCCATCAGTCGGATCTTTTGTGTTTCCCATGACCTTGCGTAGGACTAGATCGCCGAGATTGAATTCCCTCTGATGGACTTTCTTGTTATAGGTTCTAGACAGAGTGGACTGGTAGGCAGCAAGTCTGATCATGGCTCTTTCTCGTTTCTCTTCGGCAAAATCGAGCTCTATTGCCATGGCTCGATCATTGCCACCTTGCTCCATCACTTCAGTTCTGAGAGTCGGGATGCCAATTTCAAGAGGAATGACAGCCTCTGCGCCATAAGCGAGTGAATATGGGGTTACACCCGTAGATCGGCGAGGAGTGGTCCTGTATGCCCATAAGACGAGTGGCAATTCCTCCACCCACTTGCCCTTGGCTTTCTCTAACCGTTTTTTGATTCCTGCCAACACTGTCTTGTTTGAAGCTTCTGCTTGCCCATTGCATTGGGGATATGCCACTAAGGCATAGTAGTTTCTAATCTTGTACTGTGAGCAGAAAGCCTTGAACTTGTCTTGAAACTGGGTCCCGTTGTCCGAGACGATGGCGTACGGGATGCCGAATCTGGTGATAATGTTCTGCCATACGAATCGCTCGACATTTTTCTCGGTGATCTTAGCCAGTGGTTCGGCTTCTATCCATTTGGTGAAATAATCTGTGGCAACCAACAGATACTTCCTTTCCCCAGTTGCTTTGGGAAGCGGGCCGACGATATCCATTCCCCATTGGGCAAAGGGCCATGGACTGGTGAGTGGTGACAGATCGGCAGCAGGTTGATGTGTGATCGGGGCAAACTTCTGGCATTTTTCACAAATCTGGACGTACTTCTTTGCATCTTCTTGCATATATGGCCACCAATATCCCTGAGATATGGCTCTATGGGCTATGGACCTGCCCCCAGCGTGACTCCCACATATCCCCTCATGAATTTCGTACAAGAATTTCTGAACCAAAGCAGGATGTACACATTTCAAATAGGGACCTGTGTAGGACTTACGATAGAGTTCTTGCTTTGGTGATAGCCAGAAATGGGTTGCCTTGATCCGCAGCTTGTGTGCTTCTTTTTTGTCCTCGGGACAGTCCCCGTGGTGAGGTAAGAGATAATGGGATCCATCCAGCTTGGGCCGAGATCGATTTCCAAAGCCTTCTCGGCAATTGGGATGTCGATGCTCGGGTACTCAATGGAATCCACGTATATGGTCCTGAACTTGTCTCTGGGTATTGCCGAAGCCAAACATGCTAAGGCATTTGCGTGGTCGTTCTGTCTTGAGCTGATATGCGTCATCATAGTTTTATTGAACTTTGATAACTCTGCTTTAGCCCTCTCTGCATAGGCGGTCATCCTCTCATCTCGGGTGGCATACTCTCCACTGAGCTAGTTGAGGACCAATTGTGAATCGCAGAAGACCTCCACGTGTTCCGCCCCAAGGTTGCGTGCGCATTTGAGTCCGAGTATCAGCGCCTCGTATTCAGCGACATTGTTGGAGGCGCTGAAATTCAATCGGATGGATTGCTCAAAATAACACCCATCTGGCTCCTCTATCACGATGCCGACTCCAGATCCCCTTGAACAGGATGACCCGTCGACATATAACTTCCAGTACGGTGTCTGATCGGGAACTATTTCCCCCTGTTCGGGCACATCCTCCTCTGAGATTGAAGCGACGTTCTCTGCTGGTTCGTGGGAGAATTCTGCAATAAAATCTGCCAAGACCCGTCCTTTTACTGCTGTCCTTGGGAGGAATCTGATGTCGTATTCCCCGAGCTCCACAGACCATGCTGCCACCCTTCCCGACAGTTCTGCTCTTCTCAAGACAGTACTGATGGGATGTTTGGTCGGCACTTCTATTGTATGAGCCAGGAAATAATGCTGCAACTTTCTAGATGCCACCACGAGGGATAGGATCAACTTCTCCAAGGGGAGATATCTTGTCTCCGAATCCAGGAGCGTCTTACTTACATAGTAGACCGGCGTCTGCTCACCATTTTTGGTTTTCAGCAGAACCGCACTGACCGCATGCTCGGATACGGCCAGATAAAGTGTTAACACATCTCCCTTCTCGGGAGTTATGATCAGTGGGGGGTTCGTCAAGTAGTTCTTCATTTCTTGGAAAGCTTTTTCGCATTCTTCCCCCCATGCATATTTAGACTGTTTTCTCAACAGTTGAAAAAATGGCCGACATCGATCGGATGATCGGCTGATGAACCTGTTGAGGGCTGCCACCATCCCGGTTAGCCTCTGAACTTCTTTCACAGTCTGGGGACTCTGTAAATTTCGCAAGGCGACAATCTGATCGGGATTAGCTTCTATCCCCCTGCGTGTAACCAGATGCCCCAAGAACTTCCCCGAGCTGACCCCGAAAGCGCACTTCGATGCGTTGAGCTTGAGTTTGTATTTTCTCAATACCTGGAAAGTTTTGCCGAGATCATCTATATGGGACTCGGCCTCCTCAGATTTGATGACCATATCATCGATGTAGACTTCCATGCTCTTCCCGAGCAGCTCTTTGAACATGAGAGTCGCCAACCGTTGATAGGTTGCCCCTGCATTCCTCAAGCCGAACGGCATCACTTTATAGCAGAAGAGTCTGCGGGGAGTAATGAAGGATGTCTTCTCTTGATCCGGCGCGTGCATGGCTATCTGATGATATCCCCGGTATGCATCCAGGAAACTCATGCGCCGAAACCCAGCTGTGGCATCCACCAGCTGATCTATCTTGGGCAGTGGAAAGCTATCTTTGGGACAAGCTTTGTTGAGACTAGTGAAGTCCACGCAAACCCTCCACTTGCCATTCCTCTTCTTGACCACCACGGTGTTGGATAACCACTCGGGGTAGTGCACCTCTCTGATGGCGTTGGCCTCCAGCAGCCGATCTACTTCTTCTGTTACGGCATCGACATGTTGGATTGCCGGTCTTCTCCTTTTCTGCATCACTGGTTTATGGGCAGGATCCACGTTCAGGTGATGGCATATGATATCCGGGCTCACCCCAGGCATCTCCTGTGGTGTCCAAGCGAATACATCTATATGCTCTTTGAGAAATGCGACCAGGGCCTCCTCATCCTGCTCTGATAGCTTTGCCCCGATCAAAAAATACCGCTCTGGATCTGTCTCATGAGCCGGTACCTGCTTGAGTTCTTCCACAACGCGATCGGCTGGATTACGCCCGATATCCTCTATCATTGGCCGATCTGGGACTTCGATGGATTTCACATGTTCGGCCTTAGGTTTATGCTTGATAGAAGTGACATAGCAGCTTCTCGCCGTTGTCTGATTGCCCCGAACACATTCAATCCCCTTCTTCCCCGGAAACTTCAGCATTTGATGGTAGGTAGAAGGAATTGCCCCCAACCTGTGGAGCCAAGTTCTCCCCACGATGGCATTGTAAGCAGATGGTACGTCCACCACCAAGAAATCCACGTCCAAGGTTACTTTCCCTGCTCGAACAGGGATAGTAATGGATCCCAAGGGCCAGACTGCTTCGGCACTGAAACCGATGAGCGGTATGTCGGCCTTCTTCAAATCTGCCTTGTCCAGCTGAAGCTTCTTGAAGGCACCATAGTATAGGATCTCTGTTGAGCTGCCCTGGTCAACTAGGATTCTCTCCGTGTTGAAGGTGCCGAGGAGCAGCGTGATCACCAATGCGTCGTTATGGGGATGTGTTACCCCTTCCAAATCCTTTTCTGAAAAGGAAATGACTGTTTCCATCTGTGTCTCGGGCTCTTTCCTTTTCTGCCCGAGGTGTTGAACATGATGCTCGTGTCCGTCTCGGCGGTGTTGGAGTCGCACTTCCTTTTCGTCTAGAACTGGGGTTGCCGCATGTATGACATGTACGGTCCCAGTTACCATCACCTCTTCCTCAGAGGATTCAGCTTCCATTGGCTCTGGCTGAACCACTTGTTGCCTTTGTTCGGCTACATAACGTCGAAGATGCCCAGCTTCAACTAATTTCTCTAGGAATTGCTTAAGCGCCTTGCATCTTTCTGTCATGTGGCCGTTTCGTCGGTGATAGCTGCACCAATCTTTGCTCGGGTCACGCTTCACTAGCTCTCCCGATCCTGCTGGCCACTTCTAGAAGGGCTCATTCTTCAAGGGGTAGATCATCCTGAAGATGGGGGTGTTGAAAACCGTACGTATGGCTTTATACGCCTGAGCCCCAGGTGGTTTTCGCTCCCTTGGTGTTTGTGACACTTCGGCCACCTCAACTCTAGGCCTCTTGGCCTCGGGCATCATTACCGCATTCCTGTGTGCCTTTGCTGCTGGCCGATCTTTGTCTCGGCGGATCTCATCTTCAAACTTGGCGTACTTCTCGACTCTGCTCATCAAGTCGGCAATGGTGCTTGGGGGATCAATGGTGAGAGACTCTCTGAGCCGATCTCGGTATGACAGCCCAAGCCTGAAAGACTCCACGGCGTAGGCCTCTGTGCAGTCCCCGATCTCATTGTAGGTGGCCCAGTACTTGCTGGCGTACTGTCTGAGGTCCTCTTCTGGTCCTTTTCTCAAGGCCAGGAGTGTGTTCACGTATTTCTTCTGTGCTCGGTTGGCCACAAATCTCTTGAGGAACTGGTCCGCCAGTTGCCTCCAGCTTGTAATTGATCTCGGCGGCAGTGCCTGAAACCAATTCAGTGCTATCTCTCCCAAGCTTAGCGAAAATACCTTGCAGTAGAGGCTGTCTTGGCCCACGTAGATCATCATGGAGTTCACGAATCCTTTGATGTGAGTCATCGGATCCGTTCGTCCATTGTAGATTGTAAATTTTGGAGGGACAAACTTTCTGGGTAAGTCCTCCATCTCTATCTGAACTGACAGTGGCGACACTGCCAGCTGCTGCAGTTCTTTGTGGTTTTCGTCGTCCTCTGGGCGGTTGAGTCCCAACTGTTGATTTAGCCAAGCCCTCATGTCGGTTGGTGGAACCACTGGCGGCAAAGGCTGGTATGGGAGCTTTGGCGGGACGTTTGGGGCCGATTCTGCCCGTTGATTTAGCCATTCCCTCATGTCGGGAATCGGCTGCGCCTGGGGTGGTCTGCCTAGATTAGACGACGCAACCATCTGCCTTTCTCCCCCTTGGGGCCTTCTGCTTGGTTCGTGTCGGCTATCTTGCCGAGACGGCCCAGCCTCAGAACGCTCGTCATGTCTAGATACTGACTGGCGGACTGAGTCCTTTTGTTTGCGGAGAGTTCGGTTTTCTCTCTCCATGCGTCGTATGTAACGCCTCATATCTTCCACTTCTTGATCCCTCCTTCGGATCCGATTGGCATTATCATACTCCTCGTCTCGGCGAGACCTTTCATGAGTTCGGGATTCTCTCCCCCCCTCATTCCGGGATCGAGTTGGGGATCTTTCCCTGTTTCTTGACCGTTCCGCTTCTCGCGGGCGATCCGTACGTTGCTCCAGATTAAGCGGCGGGGGTAACGTAGGAGTCCCCGATGTATTGGCAGATAGCGGAACGGCGGGGTGCAACACCTGTTCTCCAGGCTGTTCCCCTATTATCTTCGGGGGAGGAACCCTAGGAATCTCCCTCCTGTGGCCCTTGGATTTGTGTGGGACTGGAGGGGGGGACCTTGAGCTTCATATTTTATATTTATTTTAGGAGTTTCTTTGAAACCCATAAATTAATGAAATATTAGATTTTTTCTACCGAAATTCATCTTTATCGTATTTCTTTGTATTCTAAGAAAATTAGATTATTAAAAAACATAGTTTAGAACTTGGCTTCTTTGTTTTTCCACTAAAATTCTATTCTTTATCTGGGTTTGTGACTAATAGGTTTTTTTTACTTATTTATTGTCTTTGGTAATTTTTTTAATTTTTATATAATTTTATATATTTTAAATTTATAAAAAACTAAGACTAAAATAATAAAAACGAAAAAAAATTAAATATAGATAAAACTTCCTTATTTTTAAGCAAGTACGCCAAACGAGCCCGATTTACAAAATCCATTACTGCAAGTGGGTTCTAACTCGCACGAGGAGGGTGGAAAGGGAGTTTTAGCTGTGTCTTTTCCAAAAGGGCTATCACCCTGGGTGGTAATTCCACCAATAGTTGTTGTGGCTTGTTTCTCTTCAATCCTCAAGAACATCATTAATTTCTTCACTAACAATTCAACTTAAACGTAATTTGGATTATGAAATTCGACCCCATTATCCTCCTTCTCAGCTTCCATGTCACTGCAATGCTTCATCAATATGATCCATCCTCTCCGTTCCCAACCAAATACGGCCTCTGTCAAACGCCAAGCTCTTATAGGTGTTGTCTCCCAAAGCTATAACATCTCCCCACCGTTTAACGATACTATAACATGTCAGAGCAAACCAAACTCACACTACTTTCACCACCAACCCAATTCCCCTACAATCCCACAACTACAAGAAACAAGGCACCCACAGGCCACACTTGTACTCGGAATCATACTCAATTGCTGACCATCATATACATATCCATCTCCTCAACGCCTGCATTCGACAATGCAAACAAATTCAGTCCCGCAGGTTGTTCGACGAAATGCCTGAAACACTTTCGCATGCTTCAAAAACCTGTAAAGTGGTCCATTCACAGAGCTTGAAACTTGGGATTGGATCAAAAGGGAGGCTGGGAAATGCCATTGTGGATTTGTATGCAAAATGTGGGATTACCGAGTTTGCAGAAAAGGCATTCAATCAGCTAGAAAGTATAGATTTATCTTCTTGGAACTCGATTTTATCGTTGTACTCAAGACAGGGATTGCCAGAACAGGCTATTTGGCATTTTGGAACCATGAGGAAATGTGGGGTGTGGCCAAACCAGTACACTTTTGCTATTATGTTATCTGTTTCCGGTAGATTGATGGCTGCAGAGTTGGGGAAGCAAATCCATTCCAATGTTATCAAGGCGGGGTTTGAGTTTAATTCCTTTTGTGAAGGTTCTCTTATTGACTTGTATGCTAAACTCAATAGTGTGGTTGAGGCTCGCAGGATATTTGATGCTGCCGAGGACCCTGATACAGTTTCTTGGACTGCAATTATTGCTGGGTATGTTCAAATTGGTTTACCGGAGGAGGCAATCAAATTGTCCAGAGATATGCAAAAACTAAGCCATTTCCCGGACCAGGTAGCATTTGTGACTATCATAAGTGCCTTTATTGAGCTAGGGAGGCTTGATGATGCTTGCCACTTGTTTGCCCAGATGCTTAACCCAAATGCTGTGGCATGGAATGTGATGATTTCAGGGCATGCCAAGAGAGGTCATGAGTGGGAAGCTGTCAAATTATTCCAAAACATGAGGAATGCTGGTGTTAAATCCACAAGATCCACATTAGGAAGTGTTTTTAGTGCCATTGCAGGTATGATGAATCTTGACTATGGATTGCAGGTTCATGCGCTGGCTACGAAGCAAGGGTTTGATTCTAATGTTTATGTGGGAAGTTCTTTAATTAATATGTATGCGAAGTTTCAGAAAATGGAAGATGCAAAGAGTGTTTTTGGTCGTTCGGACGAGAAGAATGTTGTGTTGTGGAATGCAATGCTTGGAGGTTACGCGCAGAATGGGTATGCTAGTGAAGTCGTGGACTTATTCTTTAGTATGAGGGTTTCTGGTTTCCATCCTAACGACTTTACCTATACTAGCATTCTGAGTGCCTGTAGTTGCTTGGAAAACTCAAGAATGGGGCGGCAACTCCATTTGTGCATAATCAAGAATAAACTTCAAGCTAACTTATTTGTTGGAAATGCATTAGTTGATATGTATGCTAAATCTGGGGCTCTAGATGATGCAAGACGACAATTTGAGTTACTGAGGAACCGTGATAATGTTTCTTGGAATGCGATTATAGTAGGGTATGTGCAGGACGAAAAAGAGGATGAGGCTTTCAAACTGTTTCAGAGAATGCCCTCAGTGGGTATCGCACCTGACGAAGTATCCTTGGCCAGTATACTAAGTGCCTGTGCAAATCTCAGAGCTCTGGATCGAGGAAAGCAAGTACATTGTTTATCAGTCAAATGTGGTTTAGAAACTAGCCTTTACAGTGGAAGCTCTCTTATTGACATGTATGCTAAGTGTGGGGCTATTGCCACTGCACATGAAGTTTTCACTTGTTTGCCAGAGAGGAGTGTGGTCTCCCTAAACGCTCTAATTGCTGGATATGCTCAACACAATTTAGAGAAAGCTATATACCTGCCATTTTATGCTGGTTGAAGGTTTGAAGCCATCTGAAATAACCCTTTAGATGCATGCACTGGGCCTTCTACACTAAATCTTGGAAGGCTAATCCACTGCTTTATATTAAAAGCAGGGCTTTTATATGATGATGATTTCTTGAGTGTTTCCCTTTTGGGCATGTATGTGAGTTCCCAAGGCAAAACAGATGCCAATATTCTTTTCTCAGAGCTCCCGAATCCAAAGAGTGCAGTATTATGGACTGCTATCATTTCAGGACATACTCAAAATGATCGCAGTGAGGAGGCTTTACAGTTTTACCTAGAAATGCGAAGGCACAATGTCATGTCAGACCATGCAACATTTGCCAGTGTCCTGAGAGCATGTTCTATCTTAGCTTCTTTGAGATATGGTAGAGAGATATATTCTCTCGTTTTCCATACTGGTTTTGACTTGGATGAGTTAACGAGTAGTGCATTGATAGACATGTATGCTAAATGTGGGGAAGTGCAAAGTTCAGTTCAAGTTTTTACGGAAATGGTTACTAAAAACGATGTTATTTCCTGGAATTCGATGATAGTTGGATTTGCAAAAAATGGGTATGCAGAAGATGCACTGCGAACATTTGATGAGATGAAAAAGACCCATGTGAAGCCCGATGAGGTGACTTTCCTTGGTGTTCTCATTGCATGTAGTCATGCAGGAAGGTTACTTGAAGGCCGCTAGGTCTATAATATGATGATTGATTAGTATCCTATTGAGCCAAGAGCAGATCACTGTGCCTGCATGATTGATCTTCTTGGTAGATGGGGCTTTATTGGTGAAGCATATGAGTTCATCGACAACCTAGAATTTGAACCTGATGCTATGATGTGGGCCACACTTGGCGCTTGCAGATTACATGGGGATGACATAAGAGGGCAGCATGCAGCTGAGAAACTCATAGAGTTAGAACCCCAAAATTCTTCTCCCTATGTTCTGCTTTCTAACATACATGCTGCATCAGGGAACTGGGATGGGGTTAAATTTGTGAGGGGGATGATGAAAGAAAAAGGTGTGAGGAAGTTCCCTGGGTGCAGCTGGATAGTAGTGGGAGAAAAGACAAATTTATTCGTTGCAGGGGACAAGTCTCATCCCAGTGCTAGTGATATACATGAAGTTTTGAAAGAGTTGACAGAACGGATGAAAGACCAGGGTTTGGTTAATCAAATCGAATGTTTTCTTCTCAACATTGAAGAACAAGATTACGACTGTTCTCCTGTCAAGTTGTTTAAGGAGAGACCAAGTCGTCTAATGACTTTAGTGGATCGAACGGCCGAATAACATAAATCTGTCTGTAGAGCTTATGTGTGGAGGCCAGAGCGTTGTTTGGAAGGCAAGTGACGTCGTCATCCGAGCAAGACCATTTTTTGAGGTCTGCACGTGCATGGGTCGTGGTGGCTCTGACTTATCTAGTCCCATTGCTGGATTCTTCATACTTTTGATCCACTGGAAGGCTAGGTCTTAGGACTGTCGACATTGACTGTCAAAAAGGTCAACCCTGAAATGTTATCTGAATAGAATATTGTTTCTTATTCACTTCAAGGAAGAAGAACCCCAAAGGACAGCGATTTATTGTTTAACAATTTGAATCTCTTGGCTTTCGAACCACAGAGTAACATAAAGGACAGTTGAAACTTTCATACATTGGCCAAGCACACCATTCTTGGAGCTCGCGCGGTGAGCTGTTATTATTAGTCGTCTTATACTTTTTAACATGCAGTGAAATGATTTTTTCCTTATTATTTGAGTTGCATGTTGAATTTTCAATGTCATCTGCTTACGATGTTCCAAAATGTGACGGCGAAAGAACAAACCAAGATGTTTGGCATGCTCGTCTTGGTCACCCCTCTCATGGTGTTTTTCAAGTACTACTTCAAAAATGTGATTTACCTACTACGTAGTTCTAATAAAATTTGTCACATTTGTCCACTGGGGAAATCATGTAGACTTCATTTTTGGCTTGGAGTTTTAATGCTAAAGGCACTCTTGGTTCGTCACATCTGGACATATGGGGGCCGACACCAGATATCTGGCGTTCTGTTTATCGCTTTTATCTTTTGATATGTGTGGATTATCCTCTTGTCTGAAATCTGATGTTCTATCTATCTATATGGTGTTCAAGAAAATGGTAGAAATGTTATTTTCTCGCACTATCCAAGTAGTTCACACTATCAAGGCTGTTCAAACTGATGGAGGTGGGGAGTATACTAGCAAACCATTAACTACATTTCTTCCTCATCATCGCATGTCTCAACAGATCTCTGGTCCCTATACACCACAACAAAATGGAGCGGTCGAATGAAAGCACTGATATATAACCAAAATGGGTCTTTGTCTGGTGGAGGTGCTCTCAACGGCAATGTTTCGCATTGACTGGTTACCCATGTTGCAGCGTTGCAATCTTTCACCATATGAAAAATTGCTAAAAATTGCTAATATATATATATATATATATATTAATATTATTTAATATTATGTATGTATTATTCACTGCCTACTAAATAGTCATTATCAAGACTCTTGTTGAAAAGCGAGCAAATAAAAGCTCTAGCACATGGGTTTGAATAGAGCAAGGTACGGTTCTGTTGGTGCTCATGACCCAACATGGGAAAACAGGGATAATGCCCCCCACAAGTTTTGATACTGACTCGTTGTGAACCAAACACCCCCGTAATAAACTGTGACATGTGGTCTTCACTTCTTGTTATTGTCCTAATGTAAACTTTTCTCACACACATTTTTTCAAAATAAATAAATAAAGTTTATTTGAGGCTTTGGACATATATATAGTAGTAGAAATGTGACTAGACAGTTAAGTTTGCAGGTTCATGGAATCCACACCCATGAACAGTGTATTGTCTCTATGTTAATACCAATAGTTCCTTTAACAGGTAGGGTTAGCCTTATCCCCCGTGTTCGTGTCGTCCCTCTGAATTCGGAGAGGTTATAGTGTAATCTCCTATAATGCATGTATAATATGGACAAAACGACGAAGTCTTGTTAATTTTACCCTCAAAATTATATCATTTTGATCTCATGTATTTTAATAACAATTCACATGATAAATAAAAAATAATATAGTTTCAACAACAAAGCAGATCAAATTATATCGCTTAGATCTCATGCATTTTGATAATGATTTACATGATAAGTTAAAAATAATATAATTTCAAAAACAAAACAGATCAAACTATATCGTTTTATACGTACTACGCATGCACTACAGCTCTCCAAATCTCACCCCTTCATGGCACATTTATTATGGGGTGATACTCACCACCTTCCAACAGTTGCTGACTCTGCCACGCCTTTAATTCTTCCTGTCCCTTTCTAGCTAACAAGAAGTTACCTTAAAAACCTCACCATTTATGAGTCTTATAGTAAAGAAGACTAGTGCTATGTTCCTTGAATTTTTATTTTTTGAAAATATCTCCAAAACAAAATGAAGAGTTGTGATTTATTAAAATTTAGAAGTCTACAAAGTCAAGTAAATTTAACATACTCATTTTGAATTCTGAAAATTTTTCTGAAAAACAAAGACTTTCCCTAGTGTAAAACTTTCCCGAAAAATAACCAAGCTACGGCAACTCAATAGGCTCAACAAATGAGTCCTGTTGACTATTATGGCCAGCCAATATCATTTTCTAGTGTTCCAAGAGGCTCTTCCTTTGGCTGGCTATTTTGCCTTTGTTGTATATTGCTGGCTACTTATCTATTGCTAGTCATACTTTTACCGAAAAAATAATAACTTGAGAACTATTTTAATTTCAAGAGAATAAAAATAAGATGAAAGATAATTGACAATGGTAAAAACGAGAAGAGTGATTGTATTTATAGATATAGAATTTGACCGTTGAAATGTAGCCGCTAGAAAAATATAGCTGTTGGAATATAGCCGTTAGAAAAATATGACCATTGGAATATAACCGTTGTATTAGATGAGTGTTAAAAAACTGTAACGTCATTGGCACGTAATTAAATGAGGATGCCACGTGCAATAAGTTTTTTTTTTTTTGATTTGTCGATTGAGTTAGTTTGACTGGATAGGTAAAATAAAGAGTAGTGTTAAAATACATGGGTGAAAAAATCGATAGGCAAATTGACTAGTATATTTTTTTTGTCATTTTTACTGGGTAAAGTAGCTAGTGGAGATGCTCTAACTATAGTTGTGCTAGCTAGATATATCATGTATATATATATATAGGGGGAGGCTCAAAGGACCAACACTTTTTTAGACCAATATTAGACCAACGCTTAAACTCTTCGTTCCCGATTAAATTTTGATAATTCGAACTGTTCAATGTGTTTAAAACATGTTTTTAAGGGTACCCGCGAGAAATCAGCTCAAAATATTACCGGAAAAGACTTGATCTAAACAGTAGTTCAAAATACTAATAGGAACTGTTTTATGAACCAATGTTTGGATCAAATCCTTTCCGGTAATATTTTGAGCTGATTTGTAGCGAGTACCCTTAAAAACATCCATGATCTATCATATTGCATTAAAAAACAATATCTATTTAATACAAATTTAGGAATGAGTCATTGAGTTATTACCTCGGATTCAACGAATGTGCTAGACAATGAAGCGGTGTGTTACTTTTGGCCCACCTATCAACTAGTATATCATGCACCACCGAATAAAAGACTACCTCATCCGTTTGGGGTCTATTTTCATGATTGTAGATGGCCACCTTCACCTTTTCAATCATTGTATCCCACATCTCATAAACCAAGTGAAGGCATGGTTTGTCGGTGTCACAAACTCTAATCATCTCATACATTGGTAAGGTGAAAGAAAGTATATAATCAATATTACCCCACCAACTCTCTTTCAACAATAAGTCTCTTACCGCTTCAGCTTTCTCAACATTATCCTCTTTGTAAGCCACCCACTTTTCACTTATCACCATTGATTGGAGGCCCCGCTTTATAAGTTTAAATCTTTTTAGCATCACAATTGCTGAGGCAAAGCGCGTATCTGCTACAGCAAGTAACTTCAAGGGCACAAATTCATTAAACATTGCCAATCTCATTGAATGGTTCATTATAAAGTTCTTAATATCCCCCACATCTTCAACAATACGTGTAATCCATTTGCACTCATTGTAAGCAAAAGCAGTACCCCCAGTTTGTTTTGGTGCACAAATATTTCTAACAGCAAGGTTCAATGTATGAACCACACAAGGAGTCCAAATTTTTTTGGGATACTTGCCTTCAATGAGTGCCCCAGCTGCAGAACAAACATGAGCATTATCGGTAATCACTTGAACCACGTTTGAAGGCCCAACATCTTCAATGGCTCTAGTCATCAACTCAGAAATAAAAAATTTATCTTTGTGCTCTCCCTCACAATTCACAGCTTTCAAAAACATTGCTCCAACTTCCGATGCTACCATAAAGTTAATAAGTGGCCTTCTTTGAGAGTCGGTCCATCCATCAGTAACAATACTCAACCCCTTTTCATTCCATGACCTTCTAACAGGCCCCAACAATCTCTCCACATTTGCCCTTTCCTTTTGTAGTAGGGTTGTTCTCAATAAGTTGTAACCCGGGGGTACATAACCACTAATAGAGTTGTTGGCAGCAAATTGAAAAGCATTCACACAATAAGGATTACTAGAAAGATGGAATGGCAACCCACCAGAGTAGAACATGCGAGCAATCTCAGCATGCAATTGTTCTCGGGCACCGGGATTGAATGCCTTCTCAATAGCACTAGTTCCACTTGTCTTTCTTTTTCTTGTTTCATACCCTTCCAACCTAAAGCTTCCACTCTCAAAATTCATCCCACCCATAGTATTAGACTGACAAGAGGAAGGTGGCAAAGGAACTTTTTAGGCACGTTAGCCTTTAGTTTGTTCTCAGCTTCTTCAATTTTCTTTTTCATTTCTGCAAGGTGTTAAGGAGTCACTTTGGGGCACACTTTGATTCCATTACTAGAAATTTTCAAGAGATGTGCCTTCACTCTATAATATGACCCCTTAAATTCACATTGACAATAGTTGCATTTGAATCTTGTATTTCCACCTGCAGCTCCCATTTTTTCTAACTTAGTAACATATGCCCAAAGTGGAGCACAATCTTCGTCACCTGTATTCGTAGGCATGCTACTCACACTTGTAGAACTTTCAGTTGCCATTCTCAATATCCTAGAAAAACAAACATAAATTAACTATTGAAACCACTGACTATATAGTCTATAGCACTGACCCAATACAAGTATATACTTAATAATTTCCTATCATCAGAATCATTGATGTACAACTCTACATGAACTTACAATTTCAGTTATGTTATGATGATTGCATCATCAAGGATTCGACCACATTACGGCACCAGGAGCCTAAACTGTGGAGTATACAATGCATAAAACTAAGTTCTCACAAGAGCCTTTAAACTGGACAAAAAGAAATTAGATGATTAGCTAAATGCTAAAGCCATCAGAGGTCGAACCTGGCCTGGAGGTCGCCTGGAGTTCTAGAGGTTGGAGGTCAGAGGTGGAAGGACGCTTGGAACGGCGCCTGGAGGTCGGAGAACAGCGCCTGGAGGTCGGAGAACGGCACCTGGAGAACGGCGCCTAGAGGTCGGAGAACGGCACCTGGAGAACGACGCCTGGAGGTCGGAGAACGGCGCTGGAGGTCAGAGGTTGAGGCGCTGAGGTTTTATGTTTTAGGTTTTACGTTTTAGTTAAATTGCACATTTCCCCTTCATCTTTATTCTATTTTTTTAAAAAATTCATTTTTGACCCCCGCCGTATCCGAAACGTATCCTAACGTATCCATGCCGTATCCGTCGCGTATCCGAAACGTATCCAAAATTAAAATGATTTAATTTTAATACCGGATACTTCTCAGCCATATCCGATACGTATCGGGGCGTATCGGGCCAGTATCCGTATCCGGCAAGTATCCGATACGCGTACATGAGTAGTTTTGGAGTATCCGTGCTTCATAGGTGACTAGTCACTAGGATACAGAAAATTGAGTCTTTTAGCCAAGAGTTAGGACATAATGTGCATATATCCATAGCTTCTTTACAAATATTTGTTATACAACTATTAATTCTTTGACTGAGAATTTTCTTCTAAGAAAATGACCATCTGTCTTTAAGCAGATTCTTCTGTCAAGTGCTAGTTCCTTGGGGAGGGTTTTGGGGCCCAAGTCCTACTTATAGCATTTTCACAAACTGGATGTAGATCTTCTGTCAGCTTGCTCATTATTTTAATCATCTTCGGGATCTATCTTAGATGGGTCAATCGGCAGTTTACATAGCATGTCAATGCTCCACTGTCCCTGTTATTTTCTATCTCCTGTAATTTAAAGATTTATTTTGGCGTAAATAAATGCTACTTGTACAGGGATACGGAGGAACTAGGATATTGTTGACATGTCACAATTTTGATTCTCAGGCAAGTTCCTTGGGTTTCCTTTTACTTTTGCAAATCTTTGATGAATCCTTGCAGTCTTTACATAAATCAACTATGATCACTTTCCATGCTATATTACTTTAGTGTCTTGCGGAACCTGATAAGCTAGCTCTGTGTGGGCTTGACCCTTCTAGACTACTCCGTCCCGATCGTCTGCAAGATAACACAGAGAAGCATTTGGTCAACATCTTAAAGGTATGTGTTTCTTCCTGTTATACTCATTCTCTTTCAAAGAAAATTTAGGTCAAAATTTTTCATGTTATCTTGCTTGTCTTGACTCTAAGATGCATCTTGTTATTAGAGATAACGTTGCATTTGGATCACTTATCACTTGTCCCAAAATTTAGTTATTTAGTCCATAATTTCCTGTTCTAAATTTATCTTTATCTTGTTCTAGATGCAGTTCTTTAAAGTATGGTTCCAGAGAAATTGATACACGTGTGTGTGTGTGTATATGCGCGTGCGCGCACGTGTGTGTATTATTCTATTGTTTATACTGATTTAGTTATACTGATTCTGTTTCGATGAAATTTCTGGAAATTCTTGCGTATGTATCTTGCTTGTCTTGACACTACGATGCATCTTGTTAACATTTTAAAGGTCATGTTGCATTAATGTTGCATTTTGGATCACATATTGCCTGTCTTAAATTTTGGTCATCCAGTCACATATTGTTACAATTGAGGGGATCGCGTAGGGTTAGGGTTAGAAGAAATCACGAATTAGGGTAAAAACGAGTGCTCTGGTCTTATTAGATCTCGAAGTTACAGTGGAGGACAACCATGGGAACTCTCGTCCCAAGCAACAGGAGCTCTCGTCCCATGCAACTCTCAGGTAAATTCTTCGTACCTCTCTCTAATTCTTTCTACCCTTTTTATGCTAGTGGTAGTATTCCCTTGTAACAAACCTTCCCGCCTAACGTCTCCCAGCTCATCCCTAACTGATTCTCTAACTACTAACAACTCAGATGTAACCAATTAACAGAATTGGGACACAGCCCAAAGTTTAAACAATCTAACGGCTAACAGAAATTAAGTGGGGTGTAACATTCCATCCCCCTTCGAAGAAGCCTTGCCCTCAAGGCTGAGTAGAAAAGTAGGAAATTTGGTCTGCATCTGTGAGTAGAGTTCCCACGTAGCATCCTCAGGAAAAGAACCCTCCCACTGAATGAGCACTTGAGTGGCAAGTTTCCCTTTGTGTTTAACCAAGCGACGATCTAAGACGGCTTTAGGTAGAGGTTGTAGGACACCAGCTTCATTGACATCTGGTAGTGCGGTTTGAGGGATAGTTGTGACTCCCAACTTCTTTTTCAGTAACGACACATGGAAGACAGGATGGACTTTAGAAGTAGGTGGAAGATCCAGCTTGTAAGCGACTGGTCCCACCTTGGCCACTACTTGATAGGGCCCATAGAACCTTGGTGCCAATTTCTGATTGGACCTGAATTGAACCGTAGCTTGCCTGTAAGGTTGGAGCTTCAAAAAGACCCAATCATGGATCTGAAATTCCCTTTCTGATCTATGCTTGTCTGCTAGCTGCTTCATTCGATTCTGAGCCTGGAGTAGGTGGTCCTTAAGCAAGCGTAGAGTAGACTCCCTGGTAGAACCCCACTGATCTATAGCAGCCACTGGACTTGAACCCGGGAGATACTGAATGTGAGCTGGGGGATCCTAACCATATACTAGCCAGTAAGGGGTGGACTTAGTGGCTGAATGGTAAGTGATATTATACCACCATTCAGCCAAGGGTAACCATTGCACCCAAGACTTAGGTTTGTCCCCTGTGACACAACGCAAATAGGTCTCGAGACAACGATTGACCTCTTTTGTCTGACCATCAGTCTGTGGATGGTAGGCAGTGCTCAAGTTTAGAGTGGTTCCCTGGAGCTTAAAAAGCTCAGTCCAAAAAGTGCTGGTAAACACCACGTCCCTGTCAAAAACAATAGAGGCAGGCATACCATGCAAACGGAATACACTGTCTAGGAAGAGCGGATCCAAAGCAGTATAGGGATGTTGTAAGGGCATGAAATGGGCGTACTTAGTCAGTCGATCAACCACCACGAATATGACTGTCTTGCCCTTGGAATTAGGTAGGCCTTCTATAAAATCCATGGAAATAGCTAACCATATACGTTCCGGGATTGGGAGGGGCTGCAATAGACCTGGGAGAGCTACATTCTCAGTTTTGTTGCGTTGTCAGGTGTCACAAGTGGAGACATAGTGGTTCACATAGGTTTTCATGCCCTTCCAAAAAAAGACCTCTTGATCCTTTTATAGGTTCTCTCAACCCCCGAATGTCCCCCAATTGGGCTGCTATGCAGTTCCTGGAGAATTAAATCTCTGAGGGTTGAATCAGCTCCCACCACCAGTTTACCTTTGTAAGTTAGCAGGTCATGGTGCCATAGGTAGTGTGCATGGGCATTAGGATCTGAGGTTAAGTCGTTGATAAGGGATTGTAGAGCTGGGTCCGAGTGCCAGGATTGTTTCACCAAATCCAACCATACTGGTTTTATGGCTGACAAGGCATTGACTTGCATTTGAACCTCTCCTTCTTGTCTGGAAAGTGCATCAGCCACCTTATTTGTTTGACCCGATTTGTAGACAATGTCATAGTCATAGCCGAGTAGTTTAGTGAGCCATTTTTGCTGCATGGGAGTAGTGAGTTTCTGATCCAGCAAATACTTTAGGCTTAGGTGATCTGTCCTGATGGTGAAATGGCGTCCTAACAAGTAATGTCCCCATTTTTGAACAGCGTACACCAGAGCGAATAGTTCCTTCTCATAGGCTGAAAGTCCCAGTTGTTTAGTGGCCAAAGCTTTACTGATATAGGCTATTGGATGCCCTTTTTGCATCAATACAGCCCCAATACCAACCCCTGAGGCGTCACACTCAATTACAAAGTCCTTTGAGTAATTAGGCAGTGCTAACACTGGTGTAGAACACATGGCTATTTTGAGCTTTTCAAAGGCTGCCTCTGCACTTTCATCCCACTTAAAGGCATCCTTTCTTAACAATCGGGTTAGAGGTTGGCTAATCTTGCCGTAATCCTTGACAAAACGTCTGTAGTAGCCGGTTAGCCCTAAGAACCCTCGTAAAGTCTTGAGAGAGCTAGGTCTGGGCCAGTTCTGCATTCCCTCCAATTTAACCAGGTCAACCAATACTCCCTGGTCTGAAATTATGTGGCCCAGGTACTCTAAGCTGGTTTGACCGAAGACACACTTGGATTTTTTGGCAAACAGTTGGTGGGATTTAAGGATAGTTAACGTGAGTGACAAGTGTTGTAGGTGTGATGACCTATCAGGGTTGTATATTAGGATATCATCAAAAAACACCAAGATGAATTTCCTTAAGTAGGGCTTAAAGATGGTATTCATCAGCCCTTGAAAGGTAGATGGTGCATTGGTAAGGCCGAAAGGCATTACCAAAAATTCATAGTGGCCATCATGTGTTCTAAAGGCGGTTTTCTCAATATCATTAGAGTGTACCTTGATTTGGTGATATCTTGTCCTTAAGTCCAATTTGGAGAATATGGTGGCTCCATATAATTCGTCCAACAACTCATCAATCATAGGGATGGGAAACTTATCCTTAATGGTGTGTTTGTTTAGTTCTCTGTAGTCTACACACATCCTCCAGGTGTGATCCTTTTTCTTCACCAATAGTATGGGTGAAGAAAATGGGCTTACACTTGGTCTGATAATTCCAGTTTGGAGCATCTCCTTCACGAGTTTTTCGATTTCATTTTTCTGAATGTATGGGTACCTGTATGGCCGAACATGCACTGCTCCAGTGCCTTCTTTGAGTGGAATCCGGTGATCAGCTTCTCTGGATGGAGGGAGGGTTCTGGGTTCCCCAAAGACGTCACTGAACTGATCCAGAATAGACTGGATATCCACATGCACATTTTGATTTCCCAATTCCATCGTTAAACAGCTGAGTTGAGCTACAAGCCCATGTGGGGATTGTTGTAGGAGCCGGCTTATCTATTTTGGATTTGCATGTTCCACCTTAACATGTGTTTCTCCTTTTAAGACCACTGGTCTCCCTTTGACCTGAAACTCCATCCTGAGTTTCCTGAAATCCCATAGGATTGGCCCCAAGGTGGTTAGCCATTGAACACCCAACACCATATCACAGCCTCCTATAGGTAACAGCCTGACTTCAGTGTTAAACTGAATCCCTTGCATCTCCCATGTAAACGATCTACACATAGCTCTACTATACAATTTAGTTCCATCAGCTATAGCCACGGGTAGTTTTGTAGTGTCTTCGATTTTGTCCTTGGATAACTTGATAATACTGGGCTCAATGAAGCTATGAGTGCTACCTGAGTCAATTAGGATGGTGATGCTTCGTCCCTTGAGTATACCTTTGATTCTCATGGTTCTGAATGATTGACTGCCAACTAATGCATGCATGAAAATTTGGACATCTTCTAACCCCGGCTCTTCCAACCCTGGTAACTCCTCATCACTCCCTTCATCTTCATCGTCTCCTATGAGTAGGAACAGTTGTCTTTTGTGGCATCTGTGACCTCGAATATACTTCTCATCACAGTTAAAACAGAGTCCCTTGTCCTTCCTGATTTCCATTTCCTTCTGAGTCAATCGTTTAATGGGGAATTGGTGGGTAGAATGGGATGTAGGTGGTGCAGGGTGAGGGTGATTGAGAGGTGTATTTAGTGGTTTGGGTTCAATCCTGGTTGCAGGGTTAGGGTTGATCCTTGGCAAAGCAAAATTGGTTGATGAACCCCAGCTATTTTCTGTTTTACCAGCAGAACTTGCTCGTCTGCTAATGGCCTCAATGCTTTCTTCTTGTAATCTGGCTAACCCTATAGCTTGAGTAATGTTTGAAGGACGAAACATCTGGACTCCAGCTTTGATATCTTCCCTTAGCCCACTAAGAAAGCAGCTAACAAAAAACTCCTGAGTTAAACCTTGGGTTCCATTGGCCAATTCTTCAAATTTGGCCTGATAGCTTTTAACCGTAGAAGTTTGAGTGAGTTTGGTAAGTTCACCAATAGCATCCTCAAAAATGTTTGGACCAAAACGGGTGATTAAGCCTGCTACAAAATCTGACCAGCCTACTGCATCTGGGATTTTTCAAACCATTGGAACCATTGAATGGTCCTCTCATCCAGATGCATCACCGCCAGCTTCACCTTCTGTGAATCCTCAATGAATTCAAAGAAGTGTTCACACTTGTAAATCCATCCGGAAGGATCCTCCCCTTGAAATTTAGGAAAATCAATCTTAGCGTATCTGGTGTGGACTGAGTTGGAGGACTGAGTTCCAGCAAATTTGGAATTGGAATGATGATCTCCTTCTTCCACCTCACGGTTAAAAGTCCTCGCTGCCAGCTGATCATACTTAATGTTCATTGCCATGAACAATTCTTTTAGCTCTTTAAGAGAACTAGCCGTATTGTCCTTGAATTGGCCAGTGCTTTCCTTTAGTTGTTTGATAGCCTCCTCATTACGCCTTTGTTCTTGTGATGTGTCCATGTTTGCTTAGTTGAAGGTGTCCAAGGATTGATAGCTCTGATACCAATGTTATAATTGAGGGGATCGCGTAGGGTTAGGGTTAGAAGAAATCACGAATTAAGGAAAAACGAGTGCTCTGGTCTTATTAGATCTCGAAGTTACAGTGGAGGACAACCATGGGAACTCTCGTCCCAAGCCACAGGAGCTCTCGTCCCATGCAACTCTCAGGTAAATTCTTCGTACCTCTCTCTAATTCTTTCTACCCTTTTTATGCTAGTGGTAGTATTCCCTTGTAACAAACCTTCCCGCCTAACGTCTCCCAGCTCATCCCTAACTGATTCTCTAACTAGTAACAACTCAGATGTAACCAATTAACAGAATTGGGACGCAGCCCAAAGTTTAAACAATCTAACGGCTAACAGAAATTAAGTGGGGTGTAACACATATCTTGTTGTAAATTAGTCTTTATCTTGTACATTCATCTCAAAAGTGTTTTATACTCTATTTGGCAATCCCTTACCCGAAATAACTTTTAATACTAGAAATATTTTGATTTGACAGAGAAGGTTTTACGATTAAGATTGAAAATGTTAGGTTTTTGGTTCAGTGATTTGAATGCTGAGTTGCTACTATTGATATAATTAGTAGTATGCATAGAAGAGGCTTTTCCTAGTTGCTACTCATTGGCATAACCACAAATCTGCACATAACCAGATATATTTCTACATCTCTGCTTCATCTTGGCATCCTTGAATCATTTACTCTATGGCAGCATTCTAATAAAGCCATATTCCCTTCCTTTGTTCCTGCAACTGGCGCATCTATAAAGTTCAGCTTCATTCTTTTGACTAGGATCACCTTTTTTTGGTTTCTTCTACACATATGCAGGGAGGAATTGTTTACTCAAATAAAGTTATAGTACTGTCGTCCATAAATTCAAAAGGACTGAGTATTTGCAGTTTGAGTCATGGGTTGGAGCCCACCTTAGCCAGTCACAAGTAAGTAGTACTTTCGTACCATTTCCAAAATCAAGTGCTTAGACATTCTATGATGTGTTTCTCCTTTTATCTCACCACCTTGTTGTAAACTGGATCGGAGCAGATTTATTGTGAATTAATAAGCATGTATGTATTTTGAAGATTCCTTGTTTAATAGTTTTGTTTGAGCTCTTGGAATTAAACTTTTTGATCCTCGTATTTAAAAAGTTTTGATTTCCCTATAGGGATAAGTTGCTGGTTGCTCCTTGTGGTTTTGATAACTCCATTTGGAATCCTTCCAATGACCACTTCCTTCCACAACGATACAGCGCAGACGACATGAGGGGAAAGCCGTTTGCAAAGTTGCATTGCAGAAGTGCACAGGGTTATCGGAAAATGCTTCTCATGTTATTGTAAGTGATGCATAGATGGTGTTTATTTTCCTTCTTTGTCCTCTTACATATCCTCTTTTGGTCTGCACTTCATGTGTCACATAACATAATATCTAAATGCCCAATAGATATTTGTTTGGTCAGCTGGAAAAGAAAATTGTTCAACAACAAACTTTTAGCTTCTAAAAATATACTGACATATTTGACTCAACCTTGGATTAAAACGCATGAGATCAACTTGTACCAATAAGGTGTTATGGGTGTCTTGGATATGAAATTCTCTTATGACAATTAGTTGCTTAAAAATGACACACAAGCTTTTCACTTAATCCAAGGCAATGATCATGTGCTAGATCCTGCATTGGTGCTCTCTCTTTTCAATCAGTGGACCGGTAGATCATTTATTCCTTTGAATAGTTGACACAGGGTTTTGAGCTGGACAAACATCTGAAACTAGCTTTGCTAATTACAGTTGACGGTGATTATGTTTAAGAAAAGATAGATTCCTTTATTTTCATAATGGAATAATGGCTAACAATTTTCCTTTTACTTAAGAAATGAGGACTGAAAGGAATATGTCATCTGGATTTGACATGCAAAATGCAGCTTGTCAATTATGTGAAGCATGCTGAGCATGTTTAGTCTTCTTTTCAAAATTTTACAAAATTCTTGGATCTCAATGATGTTAAGATTGTGGTAATGTCCCAGAAGTGTGCACGTCCTACCGAGAAGAAAAGTCATATCTTCAGCATATCTGCCTATATTTATCAGATCTTAAAGAATGATGTATTATAGGTCGGATGCATGTTTTCAGAAGTGTCAGATGTTGATCTGGAGAACCTCAAGGCACTTGTTTGGATTGCTTCTCGAAAAGGTGTTCAGGTTTGTTAGTGCTTAACCTCTCGTTTTAAATGGAAAGCTTGGTCGATTAACCTAATGCTATTGAAAGCCTGATCTTTTGACATGGTTAATGCATGTAAGAAAGTTAGAAGCTAATGGGAAATTGATGAACAATATTTGCCAGTAAGGATGAAAGTGTGTGCCCTTCAGCCATGAAAACTTTGACTGGAACTTACTATTTGTACCTCCTCACATTACTCTTACCGATGATTTTATTATCTTCAGATGCACCAACTAGACTAGTTATGAAATGACATTGCTAGGTCATTCTTTCTTCAAATTGTTTCATGAAACTGATTTCTCTGGATATTTTCCGCAGTTTATTTTTATGGGGATTAGCAAAAATTCAAGCATAAATAGGGCAGTGGAATCTTTTCAGGAAGAACTAAAGGTACAAGCAATGCTCCCTTCAGTTCATATTCTCTCTGGTTCTCTTTGTCTTCTGTACGTGTGGCACACCAAGTTCTGAGGCAGGGAGTTTTCTGGCCAGGCAAAACATGTAAATATTGAAAGGCATTACTTTTAGCAACCTGAAAAGGACACAGTGTGAGTTAGAGAGTAGAAGTCTTTTTGCTTGTTGAATGAAGGTTGAAAAAGCATTGTCATAGTTGTGCAATGGATGAAAAGCATTGTCGTTACACTACCTAGATATTCAAAAGCATTTATGAGGCTTGCTAACAAATTAACAATGGTGGTGCGTGTTTCACCTTATGCTCAAGTGATGCACTAGATCTTATTTAGTTTCTTTCCTTTGCAGGATGAAAATGTGAGATTCATAAAAGAACACGAGGAGGCCTTGTCCCATTTAATCTTTGCAGGGTCAGATATTATCTTATGCCAATCTTTGGATGATCCAGTGTTCCAAGTGCCGGTATGTGTAGCCTATGAACATTCTTCCTAAAATCAGTTGCTCAGTTGCTTTTGTCACATTTAGATTCACGTCAGAAGGAATTCCTTGTACAATTACCACCTTTGTGGACCTTTGGGGTCTGGTATCTGTTCTGATCTCTTTGAGACAGTATTAAGTAAATTATGTATGCAACTTTTTTTGTATGCATGCATATGAAAGTACTCGACTCTGATCAATAACTTTTTCTGTATTAAGCACGAACGTGTTTCTCATTCTGCTTGATCAAGGGAAATAAAATTTTAGTTAACCCTCGATTCTATCCTTTTTGCTTATAAAGTCTAGAAAAATGCAATGAATTGCATTTCTTTTGTTGGCTTAATTTTGTTCCCCGTCAAAACAAAATTCCACTTGATTGATTATGAACAACCTATCAATTTGACACAGATTCAAGCTATTTTAGAATCATAGGTTCTGCTTATCCCTTGAACTCATTTCTTAAAAACAAATTTTTGCATGATTAAAAATCTCCGTACATTTCAAACATCACAGAAGTTGGGTTTGCCTGAGTGTCTGTAGGTACTGTTTCCAAAATGTGAATTGTTTACAGTTCTTTCTTTTCTTATGCATCCATACATGAAAATGTAGATGAAGGCTATAAGATACGGAGCTGCTCCAGTTGCAACAAATCCTTTTGATAAGCAATTCAGGTTAGTTGATGCTATAATATGCATTTTAATCAAGAGCTTTACGTTACGTTTGTTTGGCTTATTGAAAAGAAAATACTGCCATTATCTTTTTATATTTTGTCTCATCAGGCAGATCGTAGATCATGATTTTGAAAGCACCGACTTCTCACACTACATCATCGATACCTTTGGAAGTATATCTTTAAGCCAGGCAGTTGATGAAATTTTGCGTATTCCCATTTGCATCTGTTAAACTTGCTGCTCTCTCTCTCTCTCTCTCTCTTTCTCTCTCTCTCTCCACGTATGAGGGTGCTACTTGTTAGAGTAATTTACTTCTATGTCTAAAGGAGGAGCTAAGCTTTGAGACCCTAATCGTATTTTTTCCGGTTATAGAAGAAAAATCCGTTGCAGTGGAATGGGAAGATCATGGACGCTATGTCAAAGGACTTCTCTTGGGATGCTGATTGCTGTGATATACACATTACGGCTTACACATCCATATTGAATTTGTGATAGCAGGTTTGAATGCACATGTACAAATGTACGATCGAATCGTAGAGCTTAGGCTAGTGGGCTGTTTGCTTCTCTTTGCATTGTCAACATTTATTACCATTAATATTGGTCTTTATGTTGTTGTGACTTCATGTACGATAGTTGTTTTCTTCTTGACTGCTGCGTAATTTGAATCATGTTCACATCATGATATTTGCAGAACCATTTCCCTTATCTTTGATTCACAGAGTTGCAACACTCTTTGTTGGCATATGTTATGGGAGGAAGTTTATAGAAAGGAGCCCGTATTGGGCTCAAATCCGCTGTACCCGTTTTGCCTATATGGTGTTTCAATGCATTCGAACCATCGGATCTTTTTCAACATTCTCATCTCTCAAGTTTCTCATATGATGCAATGGCTGGAAATGCAAAAATGAGCTCAAAGGATGTCGTCCTATAATTTCAATGCTAATATTGTATGAGGATTTTATGCTGTAACTTTATAATCTACTTAAATATGTCCTTCTGTCCAGCTGTTATGTATAGATCTAATTATTTGTGTACACATTCTGAATTCAAATCAGTTTCATATTTTTAATAGTGATTGATTGGATTGTGTTTCATATTGATTAGGAAAAGATTTGTAAGCCAAAATATTACAGATTCAATGGGATACAAAACTCTCTGTAGTCGAACGTGAGTTTTTCTTTTCTGCTTCATTGTTTATAATAAATTCATTATATTGTTCTCCCCCAAAAAAAAAAAAATCGATTATGTTTAAAGTAATGCTAGGACACATATTTACATCTGGACACAGATATCCAAAATCGTTTGATACATGTAAGATTCATAAATTATTGAGAGTTTCACGTGCATATAACGTTTTCAGACACATCTATATTCCTAGACTTCTCATTCTGTTTAAATGGAATCATGATTAACTCATAAACTAGTCATGCTATTTTTTTAAGAGTAATGCTAAGGACACAAATATTTCGGATGCAGATGTGTCTGAAACCGTTGAATGCATGTAGAGCTCACAAACTATTAAGATCCGCACATGTAGCCCACAAATTATTAAGAGTCGTACATGCATCTAAAAATTTCGAACACATCTATGTCTGAATGAGTAAATTTGTGTTTCTAAACTTTTTGTTTTTATTATGAATCAATGGGCATGACAAACTTTGTTCATGTCATGATTTGTGTTCATGTTTAAATTGATAATTAGTATTTTTCCGATTAGTATATTATTCTTGATGACATCATATTATCATTGTTATCAACTAATACTTTTTTATCGTATAGATTTTTCGCAAACTTTTGGAGTCTTGATAAAAGAAAGAATTATGGTATTTACTTATAGTTTATTTTAACATATTTAGAGAGAGATAATACACCATAGAATATATATATCAAATTGCTCAAATCTAGTATCTAGTAGTAAGATTGAGTTTGAATTAAATTATTTTTTATTAACAAAATAGTAAATATTGTTTGATGTATCATAATTCTTTATATAGTTTTTATTTATTTGTCTCCACGGAAAAATTAAAAAAGTATAAAAATATAAGATCAAAATTTTTAAAAAATCGAAGTAAAACAATAGTAGAGACACTAAAATGTCAACGTGACATTAATATTTGAAAGCTTAGGCCGAATGAAGCCTAAGGCTATTGATGGGTTGTCGCGCCCGGAAATTTCCTCGGCCCCCCTCGCGAATATGTGAATTGTTTGAACGGGGCTGAATAATTTCTTGACTTTTAATGCGACGTTTAATGAAAATTGTTTAACAGCTGGGACTTATTTAAAAACTCAGAGTCGCCACTTGACATGAATTTTAGGTGTGTCAAGTCACCCTCTAAGGCCATTTTCAAAGAAGATGTCCTTAGAAAAATAATTTAATTTTAAACTCAGAAATATGATTCTGTTTATAAAAATGACTCTTTTTAAAAGAAAACTGGTCTTGAAAACAGAGATGGGTTCGGGGATTTACTGTTACGAGTTAGGAAGGTGTTAGGCACCCAACATCGCCCTTCCGGTACTTTATTTTCCCAAATTATTTTATTTTATTATCCTTGGCCAAATTTAATAAATATCAAGTGATTGCTATACAATTGGATCAAAAAAAGTGAAAACATGTACGGGGACAGAACCCCGGTTTACGCAATTTAGTTTTTGGTGGCAAAAAGGTTGGAACGGATATATGTTAAACTTTGACCGAAACATGATACGCAAACTGGTATCTGCACGTCATGTTTTTATTCCCTGAGTGCCAGGTACCTTAAATCCCTGGCAGAAATTTTCAAGTTTAACAATAACCCGATTCCGTTTTCAATGGATCATGTTATCCTTTTTTTTTGGTTTTATTTATCTACAATTCTTCATCCTGACAGCTACACAATCACTGGCGGTCCAAATTGTAGATTTTAATAAATGTTACTTCCTTTAACTGGTTTTATTTATCTGCAATTCTTCATCCCGACAGCTACACAATCACTGGCGGTCCAAATTGTAGAACTTAATAAATGTTACTTCAATCACGATATTCTGTCGTGAAAAGATAACGTGCATTGCACGTTAAATTTTCATCCCAAAAACACTAACATGGGCTACCTATGTCACCCGCGTGTTTATGGAATTCCGAGATTATCGAGATCTTTAACCAAGTGATATGGATAGTGTGTCAGCGTGAACCAACAACACTATTCATATAACTTAGCTATGAAGTAACGAGTTTTTTTTTATTGATTTTACGTGAAACAAGAGTAAAAAGAAAAGGAAAATTGCAGTAGGTTAAATAACTAATTTTTTTATTTTATTGATTTTTCGTGAAATAAAATAAAAATAAAATAGCAGTAACTGTTACGGGGAACGGGAAAGGGATAAAAAAAAAGAGTTACGGGAGATCGGGGAAAGAGAAAAGTTAGTAGTTAGTTCCGACAGGGGCCGACGCAATCGAGCGATATGCCGGAGTATTATTTTTATTTAAAGTGATTTTTGCTTAAATCAAGAAAAGTAGTTGGCAGAGCCAAACATCGACTTTCGTGATTTAGCGGGCTAAATCCTGACATTCTAGAATGTGCAGACTAGAAATTTCTAGAACTGCGGACTAGAGATGCGGATGCCCAATTAGTATTGACATAAAAAAAAGACAGAAAGAATAAATAAAAATGTCCTGACATTCTAGAAGTGTGGACTGAAAATTTCAGGAAAAGGAGTAGAAATTTCAGAACCACGGACTAGAGATGCGAACATGGCTTAATAAGCCTAATCTTAATAAAATCAAGAAAAGTAGTTGGCAGAGCCAAACATCGACTTTCGTGATTTAGCGGGCTAAATCCTGACATTCTAGAATGTGCAGACTAGAAATTTCTAGAACTGCGGACTAGAGATGCGGATGCCCAATTAGTATTGACATTAAATAAATAAAAAAAAAAGAAACTAAATGAACAGAGCAGAAATTAAATAAAAAAAAAAAGACAGATATTGAAATAAAATTAGATTGTTGCAATTATACCTCTGTATTGATATTTGAATCAACCGGTTACATGAAAATAAGAAAGACACACGAACGGCTAAGTAAAACCATAACCCGACATAACATTGGGTTTTAAAGCCCTGTTATCTCGAGCTATGCTAATATAATAGCGCGTCCGGTTCTTTCTAAATCTAAAAATAATTGGACAGAACCTCCTCTTGTTTTTGGGCCAAAAATCCTATCTAAAAACCCTAACTCTAATTTATTCCGAGTGTTAAATATTTCACGACTACAAAGTCGAAAAATATTTCACAACGTACTATTCAATTTCTCTCTCCAAGTTTTTTGCTCTGTATATCTCTCTCTGTAAATTTTTCCTCTGCCTGAGGTTCCTAAAAAAAAAGGGTTGTCTGTCTCTCTGTTTCTCTCTGGATTTTCTTTTTCCCAAAATTCCCTTCCCTCTGGGTTTTCTTCCTAAATTCTGTCTCCCAAAATTCCGTCCGTAAAAAGGTTGTTGCGGGTTGGTTTTTATAGAAGAATAGTGGCGGTGAGAGAGGGGCGGTTTGAGAGAGAGAGTGAGGCGTGTGAGAGAAAGAGAGGAGAGAGAGAGACACGGCTGGGGGAGAGAGAGGAGAGAGAAGGTACGGCTGACACGTGTCAGCGTGTGAGTGGAGGGAGGAGAGGTGTGGCTGAGTGGGGAGGTGATTGGGTGTGGGTGAGAGGCAGGAGGGAAGGACACGTGGTGGAGCGTGAGAGGAGCACGCTGGGAGAGAGAAACGAGCGGTAGAATGCTGTCCAATCGGAATTCGCCATGTCACGTATATAATCAGCCCGCATCACACCGGATCATACCACTGCCGCGGGAGAGAGAGGAGGGGAGAGAGAGGAGGGACACGTGGCACGTTGAGAGAGGAGAGAGAAAGAGGCGCGGGAGAGAGAGGGAATTGCGTGTGGGTGAGAGGGCAGACGAAGAACACGTGTAAGAGGCGGAGAGAGACGTGTGGCAGGACAGAGAAAGAGGCGGTGCGCCAGCCAACTAGAACCAGCCACGTCAGTGCTATACCAGGGTGCGTTCGCACTGGATTATTCCCGAGCCGTGCACGGCATTTAAGTCGGGCACGGCGCACGAGCCGTGCACGGCATTCCAGGCGCGTGCACCACACGCGCGCGTGTGTGCGTGTCCTTTGCTGACGTCAGCTTCCTCTTTAATATTTACGAAAATGCCACTACTTTATAAAATGCCTTCGCGCGCTATTTTTAATCTTTGGACGTCCAAACGAACTCGGATTTGACCACGGATACAGCCAATGGACTCGTGTCGTCGAGAGGATCATTTTGAGTCTAATATTTGATTTATAGGCATGTCGGCTCGCAAACCTAATTCCCAAACAACCACCGGTACACTGCTATCATTCTTTAAAATACAATTTCTTGAGGTACCGAACTCAGACTTGACCGTGGATACAGCCGATGGACTCGTATTTCTGTGCTGATCAATAACATGTGCCTCTCGATGTCTGAACATATCAGCTCGTAAATTGTGCCTCCGAGACCCGGTTCTGAGCAATCAAAAATCGTCGGCGTTGTCCGATTTCACCCCAATCACTGTCACTGGACTCGTGTCGTCGTACTGATCAATAGTATGAGGGTCTCATGACTTGATGAAGTGGTCTTGTGAACAGTACTCCCGAACCCCAGACTGTGCAAAGGCAAAATAGTCTTTTTGTGCCCAAATCCTTTTAAACCCATTTTGATGGCATTTTTCATAATAAATTGAGCGGTGGGGGCAAAATCTGGTATCAATAGCTGCCCCTCTTTGTCTGCACTTGGCGAAGTGGAGGGTAGACAAAGAATATGAGATGCGGGATTTTGTCTCACCGCGATTGAAATTAGGTCATGCTGCTCTGTTTTGAAACTGTCATTGACGACTGCTCCGCTTTGAATATCCAAGATAACCCAAGATAACATCTGTGTTGTCTGAAGAACTGATGTACTTGTCTTCTCTCTTTCATGCCTTGTTCCGAGTTCGTGGAGGCGGTGAATTCCTTTGGCATCTCCGTAGCATCATTCGAGGAAATTCTGCCCTGAAAATAATAGCTTGGATTATTATTTGAAAACATTGAAATTTACTAGAACAAAATGAGTCTCAAAAATTTGATTTCATAAGACTACTTGTAAATCAGGAACTTTTGACTAGAAAATCCTTGAAAATTTGATTTCAAGGTTTATAGCCTATGAACCTTAAAATTCAATTTGCAAAACAGTGATAAAACCTGAAAATTCTTGAAAATTTGATTCCAAGACTTGTAAGAGTGAGATTTTTGAAAATTCAAATTCAAAACTGAGTAACACGAAAAGTGCTTGAAAATATAAGAGTGTCCTGGAACATTCGAGTCCATGGGATATATTGAAAATGTAAAAACTTTCCTGGAGCATCCGAGTCCAGGAGACAATGCTGAAGAAGTAATGGCTCCCTTGGGACATCCTAGTCCAACGGGAGAATACTAAAAACATAAAAACTTCCCAAAACATGCGAGTTTGGGGGAAATACTGTAAATGTAAGAATTTTCCTGGAGCATCCGAGTCCAGGAGACAATGCTGAAAAGTAATGGCTCCCTTGGGACATCCGAGTCCAATGGGAGAATACAAAAAATATAAAAACTTCCCAAAACATGCGAGTTTATGAGAAATACTGTAAATGTAAGAATTTTCCTGGAGCATCCGAGTCCAGGAGACAATGCTGAAAAGTAATGGCTCCCTTGGGACATTCGAGTCCAATGGGAGAAACTTCCTCACATACGAGTGACAAGTTAATAAATTTGATTTTGAAATTTTAGACAAATAAACTGTAAATGACAAGTAAATAAATTGATTTTGAACTATAAATGACAAGTAAATAAATTGATTTTGAACTGTAAATGAAAATTGATTTTGAACTGTAAATGACAGGTAAATAAATTAATTTTGAACTGTAAATGAAAATTGATTTTGAACTATAAATGACAGGTAAATAAATTGATTTTGAATTGTAAATGAAAATTGATTTCAAAGTTTGAGAGACTTACAAATTCGATTCTAAGCTGAAAATCTGAAAATCCTGTAGAGATTACGACTCTAAGACATTTGATGAAAACCCTTGAGAATTCGATCTCAGGGTTTGAGAGGCTTAAAAATTCGATTCCAAGCTGAAAATTTGAAGATTCTATAGAGATTACGACTCTAAGACATCTGATGAAAACCCTTGAGAATTCGATCTCAGGGTTTGAGAGGCTTAAAAATTCGATTCTAAGCTGAAAATTTGAAGATTCTATAGAGATTACGACTCTAAGACATCTGATGAAAACCCTTGAGAATTCGATGTCAGGGTTTGAGAGGCTTAAAAATTCGATTCTAAGCTGAAAATTTGATGGTTCTATAGAGATTACGACTCTAAGACATCTGATGAAAACCCTTGAGAATTCGATCTCAGGGTTTGAGAGGCTTAAAAATTCGATTCTAAGCTGAAAATTTGAAGATTCTATAGAGATTACGACTCTAAGACATCTGATGAAAACCCTTGAGAATTCGATCTCAGGGTTTGAGAGGCTTAAAAATTCGATTCTAAGCTGAAAATTTGATGATTCTATAGAGATTTCGACTCTAAGACATCTGATGAAAACCCTTGAGAATTCGATCTCAGGGTTTGAGAGACTTAAAAATTCGATTCTAAGCTGAAAATTTGAAGATTCTATAGAGATTACGACTCTAAGACATCTGATGAAAACCCTTGAGAATTCGATCTTAGGGTTTGAGAGACTTAAAAATTCGATTCTAAGCTGAAAATTTAAAGATTCTATAGAGATTACGACTCTAAGACATCTGATGAAAACCCTTGAGAATTCGATCTCAGGGTTTGAGAGGCTTAAAAATTCGATTCTAAGCTGAAAATTTGAAGATTCTATAGAGATTACGACTCTAAGACATCTGATGAAAACCCTTGAGAATTCGATCTCAGGGTTTGAGAGGCTCAAAAATTCGATTCTAAGCTGAAAATTTGATGATTCTATAGAGATTACGACTCTAAGACATCTGATGAAAACCCTTGAGAATTCGATCTCAGGGTTTGAGAGACTTAAAAATTCGATTCTAAGCTGAAAATTTGAAGATTCTATAGAGATTACGACTCTAAGACATCTGATGAAAACCCTTGAGAATTCGATCTCAGGGTTTGAGAGGCTCAAAAATTCGATTCTAAGCTGAAAATTTGATGATTCTATAGAGATTACGACTCTAAGACATCTGATGAAAACCCTTGAGAATTCGATCTCAGGGTTTGAGAGACTTAAAAATTCGATTCTAAGCTGAAAATTTGAAGATTCTATAGAGATTACGACTCTAAGACATCTAATGAAAACCCTTGAGAATTCGATCTCAGGGTTTGAGAGGCTTAAAAATTCAATTCTAAGCTGAAAATTTGAAGATTCTATAGAGATTACGACTCTAAGACATCTGATGAAAACCCTTGAGAATTCGATCTTAGGGTTTGAGAGGCTTAAAAATTCGGTTCTAAGCTGAAAATTTGAAAATTCTTGGCAATTCAATTCCAAGATGAGTCTTTGAAAATTTGATCCCAAGACTTTCCATGTTGTCTGTCTCCTTTTACATAGGAAATTTTCTTTGGCTCTTTGCCCCTTTTGCTCTTGCATAAATTCTAATTGTCTGTCATCTTTTGGTTGACTTCTGGGATGTCGCCTTGTTGGCTGGATAATGAAAACGCTTCTGGGACAATGTCGCCTTGTTGGCTGGATAATGAAAACGCTTTATCAATTGGACCCTCTAGGTCTTTGTGTTTGAGAAGTTCATAAGCTTTGTGGGATTTTCCCCTTTAGCTTTCCCTTCATGCATGTCAGACTTTTGTAGTCTGAACTTCAATGGGAGTTTTGACATCAGGCTGTTGAGGACTGCACTCAAGTATATGCCTTATCATGGGGTCAGGACTTTCAAGCCCTTTTGATCAACTTCTGTGTAGCGGCACAAGAAATAGTGACTGCAGCTAAACGAGTATGACTTTCTGTTTGCAGATTGTTGTTTCTTTTCTTTCTCTTGAATATCTGCATCTTTCAATACGTGTATCCTGCATGGTTAGGCAGCTTTGTTCTCTTTACGAGATTAGCATGTACGTAAAAGAAGTGTTGTATGAACATGTATGCTTCTCTATTTTAAAAATCTATTTTGAAATTTGTACTTACTTGCGAGTAGATTATTAGAAATACTTACTGGATTGCAAATAACAGTTTATTGGGCTTTGCCTCTTTCGATCCATGAAGCTTCACAATCTTAGCACAAGTGCATCGCATAACTTGACTCGTGATTTTCAATTTCTAAACTCATGGGAACTTAAATTGAGTCTGCTCCAGACAGCCTTTCAGACTTCGGTCTTGCTGACTTGTGCGGACAAATGGCTTCAGCTCCTTGGTGTCGTTTTTCTTTTTTCTTTTTAAGCCATTTTTGCCACCACTGCCCTTTCGGGTTTTCACCGATGCCGGCTTTTCATTATTTTGCGCTCCAGCCCCCTTTCAGGTTTTGACTGTGCCTTGATTGTCCACTTTTGCCATAGCCCCTTTTCAGGTTTTCACTACGCTGGACTTTGTCGATTTTGCCATAGCCCCCTTTCAGGTTTTGACTATGCTGGCTTTTTGTATTTCTCTCTCTTTTTTTTTTGGGATTTCAACCTAATTTCAACTTAAACAAATATTGTGACATTTTGTATTTCTTAAGTCAATACAATTGTACGCCACAGTAAGAAAATGACATTTTGTGACATTTCAAACGTAAACAAAGTACCAAGTACCTTAGTTCAGTAACTTGCAACATGAGCATACTAGTCGATATCAAATAAATTCTTTCTTATCAGAATCAAATTCATTCTTCCCCATACAAAAGAACCGGAGATTATTAAGGTAGCCACCGAAGAACAAGTTGCAAATAAACTTAATCCTCGAGTGAGTACAATTCTATGCCACATAAAACAGATGACATTTTGCAACATTTCAAAAGTGAAAAAAAAAAAACCAAGGACCTCAATGCAGTCATCAAGACCGCGCGCATCCTCATCATGATCGAATTCATTTTTACCTACAAACAAATAAAAAGCTACAATTTAAATTCTTGTATCAAGAGGACGAAAAGGGTATTGAAGCAACATAAATAAATGAAGTCCACACAAAATCTGCAAAGAAACGTAGGAGAGAACTAGAACTTATTAGAACGATAGACATGTATGCTTCAGCAACATAGACCGACTCTTTTTTGCATATCAAATAATAAACTCATTGCAGGCCTCCACTAAAGCATTGCAGCAGGATGCAGAAATTGCAGATTGCAATAGCTACCCAAGAACATGATGCAAATTAAATTTTCTCAAGTCAATACAATTCTATTCACATTAAGGAAATAACACTTTGTGACATTTCAAAAGTGAACAAAGCACCAAGTAACTTGATGCAGTCACTGACAACACGACCATCCTCGTCGTCATCAAATTAGTTCTTCCCTATCGGCATCAAATCCATTCTTCCCTATAACCAAATAAACTTACTAAAGTCCTCCGCTAAAGTAGCGTAGCAGGATGCAAGAACTAGAGATGCCACGAAGAACATGTTGCGAATGAAATTAATCCTCAAGTAATACAATTCTATACGACTTAAAACGAATGATATTTTGCGATATTTTAAGAGAGAACAAAGTACAAAGTACCTTAACGCAGTCACCAACGAAAGGAGCGAACTCGTCAGGATCAAATTCAGTCTCACTCATAAACAAATAAAACACTAAAAATTGAGATTCCTCAATCGAGACAAAGAAAAACAGCGAAGCAACGTAAACAAATGAAGTCTACACCGAAAATTTACTAAAGAACGTGGCATACAACTACAATTTATCTGAACATGAGACGAGTATCCATCAGCAATATAGACCGACACTTTTTTGGCATATCAACAGATAAACTCACCACATAGGCTTCCTCCAAAGCATTGTAGCAGCACGCAAAAAAGGAGATTAATGTAGCCCCCGAAGAACATGTTGCAAATGAAGTTAATTCTCAGGTGAAGACAATTCTAGTCACAAAATTACATTTTTCGACGCTTCTAAAAGTGAAAAAAAAACCACGTACCTTGATGCACTCACCAACAACGCGAGCATCCTCATATGGATCAAAATCATTCTCTCATATAAACAAACAAAATACTACAAATTGAGATGTCTGCATCAAGACGAAAAAAAGCATTGAAGCAACAAAAGTATATGAAGTCCACAGCGAAAATTGACAAAGGATCACGTCAAACAACTACAATTTACTAGAATAATAGTCAGGTATCCCTCAGAAATACAGACTTGACTCTTTTGTGCACGTCAATAGATAAACTTACTGTAAGCCTCCATTAAAGTAGTGTAGCACGATGCGAAAACTGAAGATTAAGGTACCTCACAAAGAACATGTTGGAAATGAAGTTAATGCTCAAGTGAGTACAATTCGATGCAACATTAAGGAAATGACATTTTGTGACATTTCAAAAGTGAACAAAATACCAAGTACCTTATTGCCGTTACCAACAACGCGGGTATCTTCACAAGGAACAAATTCATTCTAACCTTTAGACAAATAAAAGGCTACAAATTGAGATTTCTGCGTCAAGGAAAAGAAACACATTGAAGCAACGTCAATAAGTGAACTCCAGAACGAAAATTTGCAGAGGAGCGTGGTAGACAATTACGATTTATTATAACAATTGATAGACATGCCACAGTAATATAGACCAACACTTTTTGGCATATCAACATACAAACTTACTCCTGGCCGCCGCTAAAGCAGTGCAGCAGGATGCAGGAGTTGGAGATTCAGGTAGCTCCCGAAAAACATGTTGCAAATAAAATTCATCAAGTCAATACAATTCAATGCAACCATAAGGAAATGACATTTTGTTACATTTAAAAAGTGAAGTACCAAGTACCTTAATGCAGTCAGCGGCAACACAAGCATACTCATCGCGATCGTATCACTTCTTCCCAGTAAGGATCAGATTAATTCTTCCTTGTAACCAAATGAATCTACTATAGTCCACTAAAACAGCATAGCTGGATGCAAAACCTGGAGAATAATATAGCTCCTGAAGAACATGTTGCAAATAAAATTAACTCTCAAGTGAATAAAATTTCTATACCACAATTAAGAGATGACATTTTGCGACATTTCAAAAGTTAACAAAGTACCAAGTGCATTAATGCAGTCACCCACAACATGAGCATCCTCGTGAGGATCAAATTTATTCTTAACTATAAACAACTAAAACGCTGCAAATTGAGATTCCTACATGAAGACCAAGAAAAGTATTGAAGCTACGAAGTCCACACCAAAAATTTACAAACGAACGTGACAGACAACTACAACTGATTAAAACAAGAGGCAGGTATGTCTCAGCAATATAGGCCGATTCTTTTAGGAATATCAACATATAAACTTAGTGCATGCCTAATCTAAAGCGCTGCGGCAGGATGCAGGAACTTGACATTAACGTTGCTCCGGAAGAACACGTTGCACGCGAAATCAATCCTCAGGTGAATACAATTCTATGTCACATTAAGAAAATGACATCTTGTAACATTTCAAAAGTGACCAAAATAACAAGTACCTTAATGCAGTCGTCAACAACCGGAGCATTTTGATCAGCATCAAATTCATTCTTGCTTACAATCCAATAAAATGCTACAAATTTAGATTCCCGCATCAAGACAGAGAAAAGCATGGAAGCAACATAATTGAATAAAGTCCACAGCGAAAAATTTACAAAAGAACGTTGCAGACAACTCCAATTTATGAGAACAATAGATAGGTATGCCTCTGCAATATAGATCGACTCCTTTTGGCATATGAACGGATAAACTTATTACAGGCCTCCGCTCAGGCAGTGCGGTAGTATGTGGGAACTAGAGATTAAGGTAGCTCGGCGGCGAACATGTTGCAAATCAAATTTCTCATGTCAATACAATTATATGCAACATTAAGGGAATCTCATTTGGTGACATTTCAAAAGTGAACAAAGTACCAAGTACCTTAATGCAGTCTCTGACAACTCGAGAATAGTCATCATGATCAAATAAATTATTTCCTTAACAAACTTGCTATAGTCCTTCACCAAACCAGTGTGGCATGATGCAAGAATCGAAGATTAAGGTAGCTCTCGAAGAACATGTTCCAACGAAAATCTCACTTTGTAGCTTTTTATCTGTTTATAGGTAAGAATGAATTTGATCATAATGATGATGCTCGTTTTGTTGGTGACTGCATTAGAATATCTGGTACTTTGTTCACTTTTGAAATATCGCATAATATCATCTCTTTAATGTGGGATAGAATTGTATTCAGTTGAGGATTAATTTCATTTGCAACATGTTTTTCGGGAACCACCTTAATCTCCAATTTTTGCCATTTGCTACACTTCTTTAGTGGTGGACTATAGTAAATTTATTTGCTTATAGGGAAGAACAAATTTGATCGTGTTGTCATTGACTGGATTAGAATATTGTACGTTCACTTTTCAAATATCACAAAATGTCATTTTCTTAATCTGGAATTGTATTGAATTGAGGAATTTCATTTGTACTGTGGTCTTTGGGAGCTATTTTAATCTCCAATTCGGGAATCTTGCAACAATGGTTTCGTGGATGCCTATATATGTTTATTTGTTGGTATGTGAAAAAAACTCGGTCTATATTGCTGAGATAAGCTTTTCTACTGTTCTAATTTAGTGTAGTTGTTTGCGACGTTCTTTGTTAATTTTGCTGTGAGCTTCATTTATTTATGTTGCTTGACTGTTTTTCTTTGTCTTGATGCAGAAATATCAATTTGTGGGCTTTTATTTGTTTATTGGAAAGAATGAATTTGATCTTAATGAGGATGTTCGTGTTGTTGGTGAATACATTACGGTAGTTGGTATTTTGTTTACTTTCGAAATGTCGTAAAATATCATTTACTTACTGTTGCATTGAATTGTATTCACTTGGGGATTGACTTCCTTTGCAACATGTTGTTGGTGACTACGTTAAGGTACTTGGTACTTTGTTCAGTCTTAAAATGTCGCAAAATGTCATTTCCTTAATATTGCATAGAATTGTAGACACTTGACGATTGACTTCATTTGCATCATATTTTTCGGGAGCTATCTTAATATCCAGTTTTTGCATCACGTTATACTGCTTTAGTGGGGGCCTATAATAATTTGTTTGCTTATAGGGAAGAATGAATTTGACCCCGATAGGGAAGAATAATTAGTTTGATCACAACGAGGATGCTCGTGTTGTCAGTGACCGTATTAAGATACTTTGTACTTTGTTCACTTTTGAAATGTTGAAAAGTGTCATTTTCTTAATGTGACATAGAATTGTATTGAGTTGTTGAATTTCATTTGCACAATATTCTTTGGGAGCTACCTTAATGTCCAGTTCTGGTATCCTCCTGCACAGCTTTAGTGGAGGGCTTTAGTATGTTTATCTGTTGATATGCCAAAAAGAGTCGGTCCATATTGCTGAGGCATACCTGTCTATTCTCTAATAAATTGCAGTTTTTTGCCACGTTCTTTTATAAATTTTTCGCTGTGGATTGCATTTATTTGTGTTGTTTCAATACTTTTTATTTGTCTTAATGCATAAATCTCAATTTGTACCCTTGTATTCGTTTCTAGGTAGGAATGAATTATCCTCACGACGACTCTCGTGTTCGTTGTGGCTGCATTAAGGTATTTCGTATTTTGTTCATTTTTGAAATGTCGAAAAATATCATTTGCTAAATGTGGCATATAACTGTATTCACTTGAGGATTAATTTGATTTGCAACATTTTCTTCTGGGGCTATTTTAATTTTCAGTTCGTGCATTCTGCTACATTGCTTTAGTGGAGGCCTATAGTAACTTTATTTGGCTATAGAGAAGAATAAATTTGATTGCCATGAGGATGCTCGTGTTGTTGGTGATTGCATTAAGGTACTTGGTCTTTGTTTCACCTTTGAAATGTCACCAAATGACATTCCCTTGATGTGGCATAGAATTGTATTGACTTGAGAAATTTAATTTGCAACATGTTCGCCCCCGAGCTACCTTAATCTCCCGTTCTTGCATGTTGCTGCACTGCTTTAGTGGGGGGCTGCAGTAAGTTTGTCTGTTCATATACAAAAAAGAGTCAGTCTATATTGCTGAGGCATTCCTATCTATTGTTCTCATAAATTGTAGTTGTCTGTCACATTCTTTTATAATTTTTTCGTGGTGGACTTCATTTAGTGATGTTGCTTTGATACTTTTCTTTGTGTTGATATAGGAATCTCAATTTGTAACATTTTATTTGTTTATAGGTGAGAATGAATTTGATCCTGATAAAAAAGCTCTGGTTCTTGATGACTTCATTAAGGTACTTGGTACTTTATTCACTTTTGAAATGTCAAAAAATGTCATTTTCTTATTGTGGTATAGAATTGTATTGACTGGAGAATTAATTTCATTGGAACATGTTATTTGAGAGCTACCTTAATCTCAAGTTCCTGCATCTTGCTGCACTGCTTTAGTAGAGTCCTATAGTAAGGTTATCAGTTGATGTGTCAAAAAGAGTTGGTCTATATTGCCGATGTGTAGCTGTTTATTGTTTTAATAAGTTGTACTTGTCTGCCACGTTCTTTTGTAAATTTTTGGTGTGGAATTCATTTATTTGTGTTGTTTCAATACTTTTCTTTGTCTTGATGGAGGAATCTCAATTTGTAGCTGTTTATTTATTTATAGATAAGAATGAATTTGGTCCAGATGAAGATGTGCGCATTGTTTGTGACTACGGTAAGGTATTTGGTATTTTATTCACTTTTGAAATGTTGCAAAATGTCATTTTCTTAATGTTGCATAGAATTGTATTCACTTGACAATTAACTTCATTTGCAACATCTTCTTCAGGAACTACCTTAATGTCCAATTTTTGCATCCTGCTACACTGTTTTAGTAGAAGACTATAGTAAGTTTATTTGCTTATAGGAAAGAATGAATTTGATCCCAATAGGAAAGAATTAATTTTATCGTGATGATCATGGTCGTGTTGTTAGTGACTGCATTGAGGTGTTTGGTACTTTGTTCACTTTTGAAATGTGACAAATTGTCATTTTCTTAATGTTGCGTAGAATTGTATTGACTTGAGAAGTTTTGTTTGCAACTTGTTTTTCGGGAACTACCTGTATATCTTTTTCATGCATCCTGCTGCACTGCTTTAATGGAGGCATATACTAAGTTTATCTGTTGATATGCCAAAAAGAGTAGGTCTATATTGTTGAGGCATAACTATCTATTGTTTTAATAAATTCTAGTTGTCTCCTATGTTTTTTTGTAAATTTTTCGCTATGGGCTTCACTTATTTTTGTTGTTTCCATATTTTTTTTTGTCTTGATGCATGAATCTCAATATGTAGCCTTTTATTTGTTTATCGGTAATAATGAATTTGGTCTTGAGCATGATGCTCATGTTCTTGGTTATTGCATTAAGGTATTTGGTATTTTGTTCGCTTTTGAAATGTTGTAAAATGTCATTTTCTTAATGTGGCATAGAATTGTATTCACTTGAAGATTAATTTTATTTGCAATATGTTTTTCGGGACTACCTTAATCTGCAGTTGTTGCATCCTGGTATACTGTTTTAGCGGAGGACTATAGTAAGTTTATTTGCATATAGGGAAGAATGAATTTGATTCGTTTGGAAAGAGTTAATTTGATCGTGATGATGATGCTCGTGTTGACGCTGACCGCAGTAAGGTAATTTGTACTTCGCTTTTGAAATGTCACGAGATGTCATAACCTTAATGTGGCATCGAATTGTATTGACTTTAAGAATTTTATATGCAACATGTTTTTTGGGAGCTACCTTAATCTCTAGGTTCTGCATCCTGCTGGACTACTTTAGTGGAGTCTTGTTATAAGTTTATCCGTTGATATGCCAAAAAGAGTAGGTCTATATTGCTGAGGCATACTAGTCAACTGTTCTAATAAATTGTAATTGTCTGCCTCGTCCCTTTGTATTTTTCGCTATCGGGTTCATTTATTTATGTTGCTTCAATGCTTTTCTTTGTCTTGATGCAGAAATTTTTATTTGTAGCTTTTTATTTGTTTATTGGTAAGAATGTATTTGATCTTGATGAGGATGCTCGCGTTGTTGGTATTTGGTAAGAATGAATTGGATCCTGATAAGAATGCCCGTTTTGTCGGTGATGGCATTAAGGAACTTGGTACTTTGTTCACTTTTGAAATGTTGCACAATATCATTTTTTAATGTGGTATAGGATTGTATTCATTTGAGGATTAATTTCATTTGCAACATGTTCTTCGGTAATTATCTTAATCTCTGCTTCTTGCATCCTGCTACACTGCTTTAGTAGAAGACTATAGTAAGTTTATTTGCTTATAGGGAAGAATGGATTTGATCCCAGTAGTGAAGAATTAATTTGATCACAATGAGGATGTTCGTGTTGTCAGTGACTGCATCGAGGTACTTGATACTTTGTTCAGTTTTGAAATGTCACAAAATATCATTTCCATATTGTGGCATAGGATTGTATTGACTTGTGAAATTTGAATTGCAACATGTTCTTCCGGAGCTATCTTAATCTGCAATTCTTGCATCCTGCTGCACTGCTTTAGTTGTGGCCTGTTGTAAGTTTATCTATTGATATGCCAAAAGGGTCAGTTTATATTGCTGAGGCATAACTGTTTATCATTCTAATAAGTTGTAGTTGTTTGCCACGTTTCTTTGTAAAAATTTTGTGTGGACTTCATTTATTTATCTTGTTTAAATACTTTTCTTTGTCATGATACAAGATTCTCAAGTTGTAGCTTTTTATTTGTGTCTAGGTAAAAAAAAATGATGCAAATGAGAATGCTCGTGGTGTTGGTGACTGCATTATAGTACTTGGTACTTTGGTCAATTTTGAAATGGTGCAAAATGTCATATCTTTAATGTGGCGTGGGATTAAATTCACTTGATAATTAATTTTAATTGCACCATGTTCTTCAGGAACTACCTTAATCTTTAGCTTTTGCATCCTGCTACACTGTTCTAGTGGAAGACTATAGTAAGTTTATTTGCTTACAGGGAAAGATTAATTTGATCACGAAGAGGATGCTTGTGTTCACGCTGATTGCATTAAGGTACATGGTATTTTACTTTTGAAATGTCAGAAAATGTCATCCGTAATGTGGTATAGAATTGTATTAACTTGAGCAATTTTATTTGCGGCATGTTCCTTGGGAGTTGACTTAATCTCCAGTTCCGCTTTAATACTTTTTTCTCTCTCTTGATACAAAAATCTAAATTTGTGGCCTTTCATTTGTTTATAGGTAAAAATGAATTTAATCTTGATGAGGATGCTCGTAGTGTTGGTGACTGCATTAAGGTACTTGGTATTTTGTTCACTTTTGAGATGTTGCAAAATGTGATCTTTTATGTGGTATAGAATTGTACTCACTCGAGGATTAATTTCATTTGCAACTTGTTCTTCGTTGGCTACCTTAATCTCCAGTTCTTGGGTATAGGGAAGATTAAATTTGATCCCGATAGGGTAGAATTTATTTGATCACATCTAGTATGCTCGTGTTGTCAGTTACTGTGTTGAGGTACTTGGTACTTTGTTTACCTTGAAAATGTCATAAATTGTCATTTTCTTACTGTGGCATAGAATTGTATTGACTTGAGAAACTGCAATATGTTCGCCCTCGAGCTACCTTAATCTCTAGTTCCTACACTCTGTTGCACTTGTTTGGTAGAGTCCTCCAGTGAGGTTATTTGTTTGTATGGAGTCAGTCTATATTGCTGAGCATACCTTTCTATTGTTCTAATAAATTGTAGTCGTCTGCTACGTTCTTTTATAAATTTTTCGCTGTGAACTTAATTCATTTATGTTGCTTCAATACTTTTCTTTGTCTTGATGCAAGAATCTCAATTTGTGGCTAAAGCCATGGCCCTATACTCTGCTTCTGCACTTGAACGAGCCACCACTGCTTGCTTTTTGCTTTTCCAGCTGACTAGGTTACCCCCAATACTGACTGAAAATCCAGAGGTGTATGTCCTGTTAGTTGGGCATCTAGCCCAATCGGCATCGGTGTATCCCTCTATTCGGGTGTGTCCTTGATTATGATATCGAATACCTTTCCCTGGATTGCTTTGTAAATATCAGAGGATATGTAGAACTGCTGCCAGTGAGGAACTCACGGATTCTGAGCAAAATGACTAGACAACACTGACAGGGTAAGCAATGTCTGGCCTAGTCATCGTCGTTAGATAATTCAACTTCCTAATCAACCGCATATACTAATTGAGGTCAGGGAATAACTCACAAGTATCGGGTAGTAGCTTGGCTCCTGGGTCCATAGGGAAAGTGGCCCCCTTTGCCTATAACAGTCCTGCATCAGACAGAATATGCAAGACATATTTGTGCTGAGAAATAACAATACCCTTCTTTCTGCGCAACACCTCGATGCGAAGAAAATATTTCAACTGTCCAATGTCATTAGTTTGAAAATGCTGATTGAGAAACTACTTGAGATCAATAATCCCCTGTGCATCGTCACCGGTAATGATAATAGCATCCACATATATAATCAGCATGATACATCCAGAAAGATGGTGGCGATAGAAGACCTAATGATCCTTCGCAGACTGTATCAGCCCAAAGCTCGTAACCACTTGATTGAACCGACCAAACCAGGCCATTGGAGACTGTTTTAATCCATAAAGAGAGCGGCAAAGTTAATAGACACGACGTTCCCCTCCCTGAGCAACAAACTTGGGTGGTTGCTCAATATACACCTCTTTAGTGAGGTTACCGTGAAAGAAAGCATTCTTCACATCTAACTAGTATAATGGCCACGAGTGAGTAACCGCTAAAGAGAGAAGGAGGCGGAGGGAGGCCATTCTGGCCACTAGGGAGAAGGTCTCCAAGTAGTCGACACCATAGGTTTGGGCATAACCCTTGGCCACAAGGCAAGCCTTAAGTCGAGCAATAGAGCCATCGAGATGCACTTTGGCGGCGTAAACCCATTTGCAACCAATAGCTTTCTTGGCAAGGGGAAGACAAACAAGATCCCAAGTATGATTGGCCTCCAAGGCCTGCATTTCCTCCTCCATAGCAGCACGCCAGCCCGCATGAGCCAAAGTCTCACCAAGAGTACGTGGCTTGGGCACAGAGTCTAGGCTAACAAACAAGGAGTGAATAGGAGTTGCCAAACCATGGTAAGAGGTAATATATAAGGGGTGATCACAGCAGGAGCAGTAGAGGGGGCAGAGGATCCATAGCAGGTGAGGCCGGATCAGGCGGCAAAGTGACTGGCTCAGTAGGGGAAGTCAGAGGGGAGGTGTGTGCCGGGGCTGGAGGTGGTGCTGGAGGAGTCGGAAGAAGTAGAAGAAAGGCAAAAAAGTCATCAAGCGGAGAAGGGGACTCTGAGACACTAGTGAGAGGATAGAATAACTTAGTCTCGACAAAGGCCACATCCCGAGAGGTGAGATACCGACGCAACTGGGGAGAGAAACACCAGTACCCTTTCTAGGTTTTGGAGTACCCAAAGAAGACACATTTGAGGGAACGGGGATCTAATTTGGATAGACTGGGGCGAGTATCGCGAATATAACACACACACATCCAAACAGGCCAAAAGGGAGACTATAGGGAGGAAGGGTTGGGAGGAGAACAGATTGGGGGTGACACCACAAAGGACGGAGGAAGGTAAGCGATTGGTGAGATAGCGGGCAGTGAGAACGGCATCACCCTTGAAGCGTTTGGGGACACTTATGCGAAAAAGGAGAGCACGAGCAGTGTTGAGAAGATGACAATTCTTGCATTCGGCAACTCCATTTTGTTGGGGGATGTCGGAACAAGATGTCTAGTGAACAATGCCATGGTGGGACAAATGTGCCTGGAACGAATGTGATACATATTTCCTACCATTATCACTACGAAGAACACGAATAGTATATGACCAAATTGGGTGCGAATCTCAGAGAAAAAAGTACTCTAAACAGAGAAGACTTCAGAGCGAGCTCTCAAAAGGTAAATGTAAGTAAAACGAGAGTAGTTATCCACAAATGTCACAAAATATCTGCAGCCTAAGGGCGTAGGAACGGGGCATGGCCCCCACATATCAGTATGAACAAGAGCAAAAGGAATGAAACTTCTTTTATTATTTCGAATAGGATAAGACACACGGTGGTGTTTGGCTAAATGACAAGACTCACAAGATAAATGAGAAATAGAATTAAATTCAGGACATAAAGACTGTAAACTAGCTAAAGAGGGATGACCCAAGTGACAATGAGCATCATAAGCAGAGGAAGTGAGCCCGACATAGGTAACCGGTTGATCAAGCACATACAGTCCCCTTATAATACTCCCTTTACTGATAGTCCGCTTTGTCACCAAATCCTGAAAAATACAATGATCAGAAAAAAATATTACGGGGCAATTTAAATTTTTAGTAACACGACTAATAGAAAGCAGATTAAAAAGGGAGCCAAGTGTATGTAACACATGTTGCAAGGTCAACGAGGAAGTGCGTGTAGCAATGCCACAACCTTGAATGTCAAGAGAAGAATCGTTGGCCATTTGACTTGTCCAATCCTAGTAAGAAGAAAATACTCAGAAAGAGTACCTATAGTCCCGGTCATATATATGAAGCACCAGAGTCAATAATCCAAGTGCGCGGAGTAACCATACAGGCGGTGGAGTTACCTGTAATAAATGTACCAACAGCAGGAGAAGAGAGCACAGGGGACTGACTGTACCGGTCATACTCAGCATCAGACATATGGACCACGTGACCCGCAGAAGAGGAAACAGGTGCAGTAGTAGCATGTGCCATAGAAGATGGCTTAGAGCCCAATTGGGGACAATGGGGACAAATGTGGCCAACCACACCACAATAATGACAGGTGTGAGTCTCCGGAGATCCAGTATGACCACCTGTATGCCTGCCTCGGTCCCAATGGCTGCCACGGGCCCCACCGGGGGAGGAAAAATAGGCAACCCTATCAGCGGAATCAGAGGGTAGAGGGCGAGCATCAGAGTGACTCTCCGAGCAACTCACACGTCGAAAGGCCTTCGGGAGAGATGGAATATCAACCCCAGCAAGTATCTGTGACCGAGCAGTCTCACAGTCACCACCACCAAGACTGGCTAAGTAGAGCACCACCATAATCTGATCACGCTGACGTCGAAATACGGCGGGATCAGAAGTAAAGGGGAGCAAACGGTCAAACTCATCAGCAAGAGTCTTGAACCCAGCATAGCACTCCTAAAGAGTTTTTCCCTCACGCGTGAGTTGGAAGAACCACTTCATTACATCAAAGAGGTGGGACAGATCATTAGTAGTGGAATAGGTATCGGACAAAGATTGTCAAATTTCCCGCACAGTATCGGCATTTGTGACCAGCACGTCAATAGATTCATCTATGGAGTTCAGCAATAACGTAAATAAGTGGGCATCATTCCGAATCCAGGAGCGGTATTGAGGTGAAGTCTCGGGAGGGGCACAGTTTATCAAATGTGAATTGAGATTCATACCCTAAAGAGACTTCAAGACCTTTTTTGCCATAACATATAAGTGGACGAGCCAATCAGTTTGGTTTTCACCAAGCGAGTGAATGAGGAGAAGATCTGGGGTCGGGTAGGTTCGCAAGTTACCACGGGCTAGGTAGACGGGACAGATGGCGATGGTGGCGAAGAATCAGAAGTCGACATGACTACGATAATATAAGACAAAGCCCACTCTCAACACCTATATCAGCTCGACGAACCACAAATCACCGGATCTGAGTACTCATTCACCAAGAACATAAAAATAACCAAGGAGTAACACGGAGATCAAGTAGGCATGAGGCCGGAGAGTACAGATCAGTCCACGGTCATACAGAAACTGAGGATATTAGCAGGAAGCAAGGCAGGAGCAGTGCGGCGGCCGACGGTGAGAGCGGTGGTCAAGCAGCCGAGGGGCCAGATCAAGAGGTTAGGCCACTGCCTTACAGAGACAGAAGGGCATAGCAACAAGAAGAGCTACAGTAGATTGGAGGATGTGCAGCGGTGATGGTAGGGGACGGCGGCAGCGGGCGGTGGTGAATGTAGTCAAACGATGAAGGGCCAGATCAGAAGGTAGAGGGATGCAGATCGGTGGTAGTGATAGAGAGAGGAGGCAATGCCAGGAGAAGAGGAGGGCGGCGGCGATGGTGGCGGCGACAGGCGGCGGAGGAAGAGGCAGCGGACGAGATCGACAGCAGATCTGAAGGGGGGAGCCTAAGATGCCAACCACCGCGCTTACTGCCTTTTGTCTCTGTAAGACGGTGGCCTAACCTCTTGATCTGGCCCCTCGGCTACCTGACCACCGCCCTTGCCGCCGGCTGCTGCATTGTTCCTGCCCTGCTTCCTGCTAATCTCCTCTGTCTCTGTATGACCGTGGACTAATCTGTCCTCTCCGGTCTCATGCCTACTTGATCTCCGTGTTGCTCCTTCAGATTGGAGGATGTGCGGCGGTGATGGTAGTGGACGGCGGTGGCGGCAGCGGCGGCGGCGGGCGGTAGTGAATGCAGTCAGACAGCGAAGGGCCAGGTCAAAAGGTAAAGGGATGCAGATCGGTGGTAGTGGCAGAGAGAGGAGGCAACGCCAGGAGAAGAGGAGGGTGGCGGCGACAGGCGGCGAAGGAAGAGGCAGTGGATGAGATCGAAAACAGATCTGAAGGGGGGAGCCTAGGATGCCGATGATGGTAGTGGCGACGTGCCGTCGCTGGAAAGATCAATGCATAACCGGAGGCGGCGGCGGAAAGTAGATTTAAGGTTTGACTTTTTTATTCTTTACCAGACTCTGATACTATGTAAAAATAAAAACCCACACTCTTTAGAGAGGGGCGAGACGTTTATTTATAATAAAGTGGACGGGTTAGGGTTGACCTAATGGGCTCTAATCACCGAGGCCCATAAAGGTTAACTTATACATAACCTAATCTATAAACATAACAACTAACATGCTTCAGTGCTTTTCTTTGTCTTCATGCAGGAATCTCAACTTGTAGCCTTTTATTTGTTTATAGGTAAGAATGAATTTGATCCTGATGATGATACTCGTGTTCTTGGTGACTGCATTAAGGAAATTGGTATTTTGGTCACTTTTGAAATGTTGCAAAATATCATTTTCTTAATGTGGCATAGAATTTATTTTACTTGAGGATTAATTTCATTTGCAACATGTTCTTCCGGAGCTAAGTTAATGTCAAGTTCCTACATCCTGCTGCACCGCTTTAGTTTTGGCCTGTACTTAGTTTATCTGTTGATATGCCTAAAAGAAATCAGTCTATATTGCTGAGACATACTTGCTTATTCCTTTGTAAATTTTTGGTGTGGACTTCATTTATTTATGTTGCTTCAACACTTTTCTTGGTCTTCATTTATTTATGTCAATTTGTAGCTTTTTAGTTGTTTATTATTAGGAATGAATTTGATCCCCATGAGGATGCTCGTGTTGTGGGTGACTGCATTAATGTACTTGATACTTTGTTCACTTTTGAGTTGTTGCAATATGTCATCTCTTAATTGTGGCACAGAATTGTATTCACTCGGGAGTTAATTTTTTTTATAACATATTCTTCGGGAGCTACACTAATCTCCAGGTTTGTATTCGGCTATGTTGTTTTAGTGGACTCTAATAAGTTTATTCGATTACAGGGTACAATTAATTTTATCCTGACTGACAAGAATTAATTCAATCGCAATAAGGATGCTCGTGTTGTCGCTGACTACATTCAGGTACTTGGTACTTCACTTTTGAAATGTCACAAAATGTCATTTCCTTAAGGTTACATTGAATTGTATTGACTTTGATGAATTTTATTTGCAACATGTTTTTCCGGAGCTACCTTAATCTGCAGTTTCGGCATCCTGCTGCACTGTTTAGTGGCGGCTCGTAGTAAGTTTATCTGTTGATATGCTAAAAAGTGTCAGTCTATATTGCCGAGGCATATCTATCTATCGTTCTAATAAGTTGTAGTTGTCTACCATGCTCCTTTGTAAATTTTCGCTGTGGACTTCGTTGATTTACGTTGCTTCAATGCATTTCTTTGTTTTGATTCAGAAATCTCAATTTGAAGCCTTTTATCTGTTTAAAGCTATGAATGAATTTGTTCCTAATGTGGATACTCGAGTTGTTGGTGACTACATTATGGTACTTGGTATATTTTTCACTTTTGAAACGTCAGAAAATGTCATTTCCTTAATGTTGCATAGAACTGTTTTCACTTGAGGATTAATTTCATTTACAACATGTTATTCGTGAGGTAGCTTATTTTTCAATTTTTGCATCCTGCTACACTGTTTTAGTGGAGGCATATAGTAAGTTTATCTGTTGATATGCATAAAAGAGTCATTCTATATTGCTGAGGCATACCTGTCTATTATTCCAATTCATTGTAGTTGTTTGCCATGATCCTTTGTAAATTTTTGTTGTGGACTTCATTTACTTTTGTTGCTTGAATCATTTTCTTCATCACGATGGAGAGATCTCAATTTGTGGCGTTTTATTTGTTTATTGGTAAGAATTAATTTGATCTTGATGAGGATACTTGAGTTGTTGGTGAGTGCGTCAAGGTACTTGGTATTTTGTTCACTTTTTGAAGTGCCGAAAAATATAATGTTGTAAATGTTGTGCAGAATTGTATTCACCTGAGGATTAACTCCATTTGTAACATGTTCTTCGGGAGTTACCTTAATCTCCTTTTTTTTGCATCCTGCCACAGTGCTTTGGTTGAGGCCTATAGAGTAAGTTTATCTATTGATATGCCAAAAAGTGTTAGTCTATGTTGCTGATGCATACTTGTCTACTGTTCAAATAAATTGTAGTTTGTCTGTCACGCTCTTTAGTAAATTTTTGGTGTAGATTTCATTTATTTATGTTGCTTCAGTGCTTTTCTTTTTCTTGATGCAGGAATCTCAATTTGTAGTATTTTATTTGTTTATAAGTGAGACTGAATTTGATCCTGATGAGTTTGCTCCGTTTGTTGGTAACTACGTTAAGGTACTTTGTTCTCTTTTAAAATATCACAAAATATCATTTCTTTTAAGTCGTATAGAATTGTATTAACTTGAGAATTAATTTCATTTGCGACATGTTCATCGTAGCTACCTTAATTTGTAGTTCTTGCATCCTACCACACTACTTTAGCGGAGGACTATAGTAAGTTTATTTGGTTATAGAGAAGAATTGATTTGATCCCGATAGGGAAAAACTAATTTGATCAAGATGAGGATGCGCATGTTGTCAGTGACTACATCAAGGTACTTGGTACTTTGTTCACTTTTGACATGTCATTTCCTTAATGTGGCATAGAATTTTATTGACCTGAGAAATTGAATTTGCAACATGTTATTCGGGAGCTATCTTACTCTCCAATTCCTTTATCCTTATGCACTGTTTTGGTTGAGGTCTGTAGTAAGTTTAACTGTTGTCATGCCAAAAAGAGTCGATTTATATTGCAGAGGGATAGCTATCTATCTTTCTAATAAGTTGTAGTTGTCTACTACGTTTCTTTGTAAATTTTTTGTGTTAACTTCATTTATTTATGTGTATCCAATACCTTTCTTTGTCTTGATGAAGGATTCTCAAGTTGCTTTTTTTTTTTTTATCGGTAAAAATGAATTTGATCCTGATGTGGATGCTCGTGGTGTTGGTGACTGCATTAAGTTACTTGGCACTTTGTTTACTTTTGAAATGTTGCAAAATGTCATCTCTTTAAAGTGGTACAATTGTATTCACTTGCAGCATGTTTTTCAAGAGCTACATTAATCTCTAGTTTTTGCATGCTGTTACACAATTTTAGTGGAGGACTATAGTAAGTTTATTTGCTTATTGGACCGAATGAATTTGATCATGATAGGGAAGAATTGATTTGATGGCGATGATGATGCTCGTGTTGTCACTGATTGCATTAAGGTACTTGGTATTGCACTTTTGAAATGTCACAAAATGTTATTCCTTAATATGATGTAGATTTGTATTGACTTGAGATATTTTATTTGTAAAATTTTCTTCGGGAACTACCTTAATATCCAGTTCTTACATCCTGCTGTTGCAGTGCTTTAGTGGAGGCTTATAGTAAGTTTATCTGTTGATATGCCAAATAGAGTCGGTCTATATTGCTGAGGCATGCTTGTCTATTGCTTTTATAAATTGTAGATGTCTGTCACGTTCTTTTATAAATTTTCACTGTGGACTTATTTTATTTATGTTGCTTTAGTGTTTTTTTCTGTTTTGATGCAGAAATCTCAATTTGTAGCATTTTTATTTATTTATAGTTGAGAATGAATTTAATCCTGACGTGAATGCTCCTTTTGTTGGTGACTGCGTTAAGGTAATTGGTGCTTTGTTCACTTTTAAAATGTAAAAAAAATGTCTTTTCTTCTGTGTGGCATTGAATTGTATTCACCTGAAGATTAATTTCATTTGCAACACGTTCATCGTGAGCTATCTTAATTTTTAATTTCTGCATCCTGCAACATTGCTTTAGTGGAGGACTATGGTAAATATATCCGTTGAAATGCTGAAAAGAGTTAGTATATATTGCTTAGGCATACCCGTCTATTGTTCTAATAAGTTGTAACTGTCTGCGACATTCTTGGTAAATTTTTTATGTGGACCTCATTTATTTATATTATGCTTCAATACTTTTCTTTGTCTTGATGCATGAATTTCAATTTGTAGCTTTTTATTTGTTTGTAGGTAAGATTTAATTTGATTCTGATAGGGTAGAATTAATTTTATTGCGATGAGGATGCTCTTGTTGTCACTGACTGCATTAAAGTACTTGGTACTTCACTTTTGAAATGTCACAAAATGTATTTCCTTAATGTGGCATAGAATTTTATTGGGTTGTGGAAATTTATTTGCAACATGTTCTTTAGGAGCTAACTTAATCTCCACTTCCTGCATCCTGCTGCACAATTTTAGCAGAGGCCTGTAGTAAGTTTATCTGTTGATATGCGAAAAAGAGTGTCTATATTGTTGAGGCATTCCTGTCTATTGATCTATTAAACTATACGTGTTTGCCATGTTCCTTTGTAAATTTTCACTGTGGACTTCATTTATTTATATTGCTTCGATGCTTTTCTTTGTCTTGATGCAGAAATATCAATTTCTAGCATTTTATCTGTTTTTAGGTAAGAATGAATTTGATCTTGATGAGAATGCTGCTGTTGTTGATGACTGCATTACGATACTTGGTATTTTATTCACTCTTAAAATGTTGGAAATGTTCATTTAATTAATGTGGTATAAAATTGTATTAACTTGAGGATTAATTTCATTTGCAACATGTTTTGCATTAGCTACCTTAATTTTCAGTTCTTGCATCCTGCTACATTGCTTTAGTGGTATACTATAGTAAGTTGATTTGCTTATAGAGAAGAGTGAATTTGATCCCGATATAGAAGAATTAATTTGAACACGATGAGGTTGGTCATGTTGTCAGTGACTGCATTAAGGTACTTGTTACTTTGTTCACTTTTGAAATGTAAAAAAATGTCATTTTCTTAATGTGGCATAGAATTGTATTGACTAGAGAAATTTTAATTGCAACATGTTTTTCTGGAGCTATCTTAATCTCTAGTTTCTACTTTTTGCTGAACTGCTTTACTAGAGGCATGTAGTAAGTTTATCTATTGATATGGCAAAAAGAGTTCGTTTATATTGCTGAGGTATATCTGTGTATTGTTCTAATACATTGTCGTCGTCTGCCACGTTTTTTTGTTAAATTTCGCTGTGGGCTTCATTTACTTATGTTGCTTCAATGCTTTTCTTTTTCTTGATGCAGAAATCTCAATTTGCAACCTTTTATTTGTTTATAGGTAAGAATGAATTTGATCCTGGAGAGGATGCTAGCGTTGTTGGTGATTACATTAAGATACTTGGTATTTTGTGCACTTGTGAAATATCATAAAACATTTTCTTAATTTTGTATAGAATTGTCTTCACAAGAGGATTAACTTCATTTGCATCATGTTCTTCGGGAGCTACTTTAATATCCAATTTTTGCGTCCTGCTGCACTGCTTTAGAGGAGGCCTCCAATAGGTTTATTTGCTTATAGAGAATAATTAATTTGATTACGATGAGGATGCTCCTGTTGTCGATCACTGCATTATGGTACTTGGTACTTTGTTCACTTTTAAAATGTCAACAAATGTCATTTCCTTCTTGTGGTATAGAATTGTATTGATTGGAGAAAGAATATCATTTGCAACAGGTTCTTCGAGTGCTACCTTAATCTCAAGTTTCTGCATCCTACTACATTGCTTTTGTGGATGTCTGTCATAAGTTTATTAGTCGATATGTCAAAAAGAGTCTGTCTATATATCTGAGGCATGGCTATCTTTTGTTCTAAAAAGTTGTAGTTATCTTCCATGTTCGTTTGTAATTTTTATGTGGACTTCATTTATTTATGTAGCTTCGATACTTTTCTTTGTCTTGATGCAGGAATCTCAATTTGTAACTTTTCATTTGTTCATGGGTAAGAATGAATTTGATCTTGATGAGGATGCTCGTGTTGTTGATGACTGTATTAAGGTACTTAGTACTTTGTTACTTAGTACTTTGTTCAGTCTTGAAATGTTGCAAAATGTCATCTCTTTAATGGGGCATCGAATTGTATTTACTTGAGAATTAATTTCATTTGCAACATGTTCTTCGAGAGCTACATTAATTTCTAATTTTTGCATCATGCTACACTGTTTTAGTAGAGGACTATAATGAATTTGATCCCGACAGGGAGGAATTAATTTGATCGCGATCAGGATACTTGTATTGTTGCTGACTATGCTAAGGTACTTGGAATTTCTCTTTTGAAATATCACAAAATGTCATTCTCTTAATGTGGCGTAAAATTGTATTGACTTGACGATTTTATTTGCAAGATGTTCTTCAGGAGGTACCTTAATCTCCAGTTCCTGCATACTGCCGCACTGTTTTAGCAAAGGCCTATAGTAGGTTTATCTACTGATATGCCAAAAGGAGTCGGTTTATATTACTTAGGCATACCTATCTATTGTTCTAAGACATTGTAGTTGTCTGCTACGTTCCTTTGTGATTTTTTGCTATGGACTTCATTTATTTATGTTTGTTCAATGCTTTTCTTCATATTGATGCTGAAATCTCAATTTGTAGCATTTTATTTGTTTATAGGTAAGAATGAATTTAATCCAGATGTTGATGCTCGCGTTGTTGGTAACCGTGTTAAGATACTTGGTATTTTGTTCATCTTTGAGATGTGGCAAAATGCAATTTTCTTAATGTTGCAAAGAATTGTATTCACTTGAGGATTAACCTCATTTGCAACGTGTTGTTCGGGAGCTACCTTAATCTCCAGTTTTTGCATCCTGCTACACTGCTTTACAGGATGCATGTAGTAAGTTTATTCGTTGATATGCCAAAAAGGGTCGGTCTATATTAGTGATTCATAACTATCTATTGTTCAAATAAATTGTATTTGTCTGCCACGTTGTAAATTTTCGGTGTAGATTTAATTTATTTAGGAATCTCAATTTGTGGTATTTTATTTGTTTATAGGTTAGAATGAATTTGATCCTGATCAGAATGCTCCTTTCGTTGGTGAATGCATTAATGTACTTGGTACTTTGTTCACTTTTAAAATGTCGCATAATATTATTTCTTTAATGTGGTATAGAATTATATTCACTTGAGGGTTAATTTCATTTGCATCATGCTCTTCGCTAACAATCTTAATCTCCAGTTCTTGCATCCTGCTACACTGCTTTGGTAGAAGACTATAGTAAGTTTATTTGGTTATAGAGAAGAATGGATTTGATCCCGATAGGGTAGAATTAGTTTGATCGCGATGAGGATGTTCGTGTTCGCGCTGACTGCAATAAGGTACTTCTTATTTCACTTTTGAAATGTCGCAAAATGTCATCCTTAATGTGGTATAAAATTGTATTGACTTGAGCAATTTTATTTGCAACATGTTCTTCAGGAGTTAACTTAATCTCCAATTCTTGCACATGCTGCAGTAGTTTAGTGGAGGCCTATAGTAAGTTTATCTATTGATATGCCAAAAAGAGTCGGTCTGTATTTCTGTGACATACCTGTCAATTGTTCTAATAAATTGTAGTTGTTTGCCGTGTTCCTTTGTAAATTTTTGCTGTGAACTTCATTTATTGTTGTTGCTTCAATGCTTTTCCTTGTCTTGATGCAGAGATCTCCTTTTGTAGCGTTTTATTTGTTTAAATGTCAGAATGGATTTGATTCTGATGAAGATGCTCGTGTTGTCGGGGATGGTGTTGAGGTACTTGGTACTTTGTTCACTTTTGAAATGTCACAAAATGTTATTTCCTTAATGTTTATAGAATCTTATTGACTTGAGAAATTTAATTTGCATCATGTTCTACGGTAGTTATTACAATCTCCTGTTCCTGCATTCTACTGCAATGCTATAGTGGACGCTTGTAGTATGTTTATCTGTTGATATGCTAGAAAGAGTCGGACTATATTGCTGAAGCATACATGTCTATCTTTCTTATGAGTTCTAATAAGCGTACATGTCTATCGTTTCTTTGTAAATTTGTATGGACTTCAATTTATTTATGTTGCTTCAATACTTTTTTCTTTCTCTTGATACAAGAATTTAAATTTGTACCTTTTTATTTGCTTATAAGTAAAAATTAATTTGATCTTGATGAGAATGCTCATGGTGTTGGTGACTTTATTAAGGTACTTAGTATTTTGTTCACTTTTGATATGTGGTAAGATGTCATCTCTTTTATGTGGCATAGAATTGTACTCACTTGGAAATTAATTTTATTTGCAAGTTGTTCTTTGGTGGCTACCTTAATCCCCAGTTCTTGCCAATACGAAAGAATTTATTTGATCTTTTATTGTCAGTTATTGCGTTAAGGTACTTGGTAATTCGTGGATTTTTGAAATGTCAAAACATGTGATTTTCTTACTGTGGCATACAATTGTATTGACTTGAGAAATTTTATTTGCAATAACCCCCAAACTACCTTAATCTCTAGTTCTTGCATCCTGCTCTAATGCTTGCATCCTGCTCTAATGCTTTAGCGGAGGCTTATAGTAAGCTTATTTGTTTATAGAGAAGAATTAATTTGATCACGATGGGAATGCTCGTGTTGTCGGTGGCTGCATTAAGGTACTTGGTACTTTGTTCACTTTTGAAATGTCATTTCCTTATTGTGGTATAGAATTGTATTGACTTGAGAATTAATTTCATTGGGAGATATTCTTGATGTTCAGTTCTTGCATCTTGCTACATTGCCTTGGTGGAGGACTATAGTAAGTTTATTAAGGAAAGAATTTGTTTGATCCCAGTGACTGTGCTCAAGTTGTCAGTGACTGCATTATGGTAAGTGGTACTTTGCTCACCTTTGAAATGTCACGAGATGACATTTCCTTAATGTAGCATAGAATTGTATAGACTTTAGAAATTTAATTTGCTACATGTTCACCCCTGAGCTATCTTAATCTCTAGTTCCCTCATCCTGCTACATTGCTTTAGTGGAGACTTGTATTAAGTTTATCCATTCATATACGAAAAAGAGTCAGTCTATATTGCTGAGGCATACCTATCTATTGTTCTCATGAATTGTAGTTATCTGTCACATTTTCTTATAAATTTTTCGCTGTGGACTTCATTTATTTATGTTGCTGCGATACTTTTCTTTGTCTTGATGCGAGAATCTCATTTTGTAGCATTTTATTTGTTTATAGGTAAGAATGAATTTGACCCTGATAAAAATGCTCCTGCTGTTGAATACTACATTAAGGTATTTGGTACTTTGTTCACTTTTGAAATGACAGAAAATTTCATTTCCTTACTGTGTTATAAAATTGTATTGAGTTGAGAATTAATTTCATTAGAACATGATCTTCGAGAGCTACCTTCATCTCCTGTTCTTGCATCTTACTACACTGCTTTGGTGGTGGACTATATTATATTTATTTGCTTATTGGGAAGAATGAATTTGATCCTGGTGAAAATGCTCCTGTTGTTGATGACTGCATTAATGTATTTGGTACTTTGTTTGTCACATCCCAAAATAGATGATGTAACCGGCCGTGAATCACAAGGCCTTAACTTGCGAAACACGCGGCCGTAAAATAATAACAAAAATAATGAATAAAATAAAATAACAAAATACTATCGAATAGCAAACAGTCAAGTTTTCATTGTACAAAATTCCAACAAAAAATTTCAAAACAACTGTGAGACATAAACACCCTATTAACCAACCAATAAAAAATGTACCTGCAAGGAACGAATAAATAAATGAAATCTAGTTACTAAAATTTTGAAAAGAAATGCAGAAGCAAAATAAGAAAATTCTAAAACAAAATTCAATATCCTAAGGAGGTCAATAAAACAAAACCCACGATGCCACCAGAGTTTTTATCTGACGTCCTGTCTTTCTTGAAAAATGATATGGAATAAATCCATCAGCTGAAAGCTCAGTGAATGACAAAACATGTATATTACGAGAAATTTCTAAAAGAGGAATTAAAATAATTTAAGTGATCGTATAAAATAAGGTATAAGAGTGTACCACAATTGAATAAAATAAAAATGTTCCATTTAACCAATAATGAATCTCAATGGTGATCACAACCTGATATCCAACCAAATAACAGGAAGAACCTCAAATACCAAATGGTACCAAATGCGAGTAAAATAAATAACTCAAAAATTAGATCCAATATCATATCAGAGTCACCACGAATAAGCAGCCCGTGGAACTTTTTCATAAGATGATCCGGTGAAGGTCACCAGGACGCAACAGGAATTTTTCCTTCAACCGTTGAGTATTAAGGTCACTCGGCCTAACACGAGAATCTTTGCTAATGGTCAGAATCACCCGCACACAAATGATTAATTTTCCTGGACTTTCAAAATATGTTCCCAAATAATATCCACAAAGTTTCACCAAAAAGACTATTAAATGAATTAAACGATTCATTGAACATTAACAATTTGCCTTTTGAATAACCAAACATCAAATATGCTTTTCAATTCATAATAAATGATATAGCTTTTAAAACAACATTTTGAAGGGTATGAATACATTTCGAAAGTACGTAACATGCTTAACCACTCACCTCAGTCCGAAAATAATGCAGTCCAGATATACAAAATGAGACTAACCTGTACAATATAAATTATGATTAAAGTCACTAATTACTAAAAGTACCACAATATCCATTTAGATTAGGAATACTAATATCAATAAGTTTCCTAGGCCCAACTTAACCTAAGTTATAGGCATAGGCAACCCAAAAATTTACCTTGGTATGAATGTTTGTAAAGTTTCTACATCACACCCACCATAACCGTAATTACCAGCCAAAACTAAGATCTCAAATCTCCAACACATGTTTCGACATCCAATCAGCGTAGGAACTCTATTGTTAGCCATCCCTTCTCTCCTCTATCCCATAATAAATTATTAAACACAATTATGTACTTGCTCAAAATTTAGCCTAAATTAGCACTACACAAGGAGAATACTCACACCACACCACATTGCACAGCACCACATACAACGTAATCCAAACCCCCCTGAACCACCACTGATCCAAAAACCCATTAATCAACCCAACCATTTCTAGTTGCGGTAAATTACAAAAAAAAAACAGAAAGTGACCCACTACATCTTCCATCCTCTTACACCGATCCATACCAACCCAATTTCTATTCTCCTTTCCATGCAATCACAACTGTAATGTGGGAAAGAGAAGAGGAGGAAAAGAGGTCGACAAAAAAAAGTGAAAGAGAACACATTCGAACTTACCCGTACACCGAGATGCAAATCCCAAGATCATGCGACTGCTACCTGCTTCTAAGTGTTATCAAATTTAAGTCGTAATCTATCAGTGAATATATTTATAGAAAAATCCTACAAAACTAACCCACTAAGTCACAATACCTCAATTAAAATTAAATAGAGAATAAGGAATTATTTACATAAAGGCATTATTTTCAAAAAGAAGTTTATTTCATAAAATTACAATCATGCCATAAGTACCAATACTATGAATAAAACATTTAACTCGGATTCTAAACTATAAAAGCCCAATACAAAATAATTTTTAAAATAATCTTTTATCGTAAAATGACAATCACGTCATTGGCGTTGCTAATTTACACAAAATAATCCACTAATGTCTATACTAGATAATTTTAAAATTTACGTTCCAAATTAAAAACTAGGCAAAAGTTGGGGTGTAACATTGTTCACGTTTAAATTGTCGCAAAATATAATTTCTTTAATGTGGAATGGAATTGAATTCACTTAAGGATTAATTTCATTTGCAATATTTTCTTCTGTAGCTACCCTAATCTCCATTTCTTGCATCTTGCTACGCTGCTTTAGTGGAGGACTAGAGTAAGTTTATTTACTTATAGGAAAGAATTAATTTGATCACAATGAGGATGATCGTGTTGTGAGTGACTGCATTGAGGTACTTGATACTTTGTTCACTATTGAAATGTCACAAAATGTCATTTCCTTAATTTGACATGGAATTGTATGGACTTAAGAAACTTCATTTGCAAGATGTTCTTCGAGAGCTACCTTAATCTCCAGTTCCCGCATACTGTTGGATTGCTTTAGTTGGGGCTGTTGTAAGTTGATATGCCAAAAAGAGTTGGTCTATATTGCTTAGTCAAACCAATCTATTGTTCGAATAAATTATAGTTTTTTGCCACGTTCATATGTAGATTATCCTAACCCTTTTATACTCATAATTAAATTAATTACATTATCTCCCCTCAAACTACAATAACCCTCGCACCGAGTCCAAATTTCAATCTATTATGATTAAGTCAAAATTAAACATTAAACTCAAAATTATGAATTCTAAAGATAATAAATACAAGAGGTCGAACCTCGGGTCATCACACTCACTTTTGAAATGTAGCAAAATGCGATTTTCTTAATGTTGTATAGAATTATATTCACTTGAGAATTAATTTCATTTGCAACATGTTCTTCGAAGCTGCCTTAATCTCCAGTTCTTGCATCTTGTTGCTCTGCTGCAGTGGTGGCCTATAGTAAGTTTATCTGTTGATATGCCAAAAAGAGTCGGTTTATATTGTTGAGGCATACTTGTCTATTGTTCTAATAAATTGTAGTTGTCTGCCACGTGCCTTCATAAATTTTCGTTGTGGTTCATTTATTTAGGTTGCTTCATTGATTTTCTTTGTTTTAATACAAGAATATCAATTTGTAGCCTTTTATTTGTTTATTGGTAAGAATGAATTTGATCCTGATAAGGATGCTTGCGTTATTGGTGATTGCATTAAGTTACTTCGTATTTTGTTTAGTTTTGAAACGTCGCAAAATGCCATTTCCTTAATGTTGTATAGAATTGTATTTACTTGAGGATTAATTTCATTCGCAACATCTTCTTCGGGAGTTACCTTAATATCTAATTTTTGCATCGTGCTACACAATTTTTGTTGAGGCCTATAGTAAGTTTATCTATTAATATGCATAAAAGAGTCGGTCTATATTGCTGATGCTTACCTGTCTATTGTTCAAATAAATGGTAGTTGTCTGCAATGTTCCTTTGTAAATTTTTCGCTATTGACTCATTATTTATGTTGCTTCAATACTGTTCTTTGTGTTGATACAAGAATCTCAATTTTGTAGCCTTTTATTTGTTTATAGGTAAGAATAAATTTGATCCTGATGATGATGCTCGTGTTCTTGGTGACTGCATTAAGGTATTTGGTACTTTGTTCAGTTTTAAAATGTCGCAAAATGTCATTTTTTTTTAATGTGGCATAGAATGGTATTCATTTGAAAATTAATTTCATTTCTAACATGTTCTTCGGTAGGTACCTTAATCTCCAGTTCTTGCATTCTCTTACATTGCTTTAGTGGAGGACTACAGTAAGTCTATTGCTTATAGAGAAGAATGAATTTAATTCGTTGGGGAAAATTAATTTCATCACGATGAGGATGCTCGTGTTTTCGTTTACTGCATTAAGGTACTTGTTACTTCACTTTTCAAATGTCACAAAATGTCATTTTTTTAATGTGGCATGGCGTTGTATTGACTTGAGGAATTTCATTTGCACAATGTTCTTTGGGAGCTAACTTAATCTCCAGTTCCAGCATCCTCTTGCACTGCTTTCGTGGAGGCCTATAGTATGCTTTTCTGTTGATTTGCCAAAATGAGTCGGTTTATATTGCTAAGGCATACCTGTCTATTGTTCTAATAAATTGTAATTGTCTACCACGTTCCTTTGTAAATTTTTGCGGTGGGCTTCGTTTATTTAGCTTACTTCAATGCTTTTCTTTGTCTTGATGCAGGAATCTCAATTTGCAACTGTTTATTTGTTTGTAGTTAAAAATGAATTTCATCCCGATGAGGATGCTCGCGCTGTTAGTGATTGCATTAAGGTACTTGGTATTTTTTTTCTCTTCTAAAATGTCATAAAATGTCATTTCCTTGCATCGGATTATACTTTGGTTGATGATTAATTTCATTTGCGACATGTTCATCAGGAGCTACCTTAGTCTCCAGTTTTTGCATCCTGTTACACTGCTTTAGTGGAGGACTATAGTAAGTTTATTTATTGATATGCATAAAAGAGTCGGTCTATGTTGATGATGCACACCTGTTTATTGTTCAAATAAATTGTAATTGTCTACCACGTTACTTTGTAAAATTTTCGCTGTGGATTTCATTATTTATGTTGCTTAAATACTTTTCTTTGTCTTGATACAAGAATCTCAATTTGTATTATTTTATAGGTTTATAGGTAAGAATGAATTTGATCCTGATGATGAAGTTCGTGTTCTTGGTGACTATATTATGGTACTTGCTACTTTGTTCACTTTTTAAATGTATCAAAATGTCATTTCTTTAATGTGGCATAGAATGGTATTCAGTTAAGGATTAATTTCATTTGTAACATGTTCTTCGGGTACTACCTTAATATCCAGTTCTTGGATTGTGCTACATTACTTTGGTGGAGATCTATACTAAGTTTATTTGCTTATGGAAAAGAATTAATTTGATCGTGATGAGGATGCTTGTGTTATCGGTGGCTGCATTAAAGTACTTGTTACTTTGTTCACTTTTGAAATATCACAAAAATGTCATTTCGTTATTGTCGTATTAAATTGTATTGACTTGAGAATTAATTTCATTTGCAACATGTTGTTCAAGGGATATGTTAATGTCAAGTTCCTACATCCTACTGGACTACTTTAGTTTAGGCCTGTAGTAAATTTATCTATTGATATGCCTAAAAGAGTCGGTCTATATTGCTTTGTCATACTTGTCTATTGTTCTAATAAGTTGTAGTTGTCTGCCACATTCTTTTGTAAATTTTTTTGTGGATTTCATTTATTTATGTTATTTCAATACTTTTCTTTGTCTTGATGCAGAAATATTAGTTTGTCGCTTTTTATCTGTTTATATGTAAGAATGAATTTGATCCTGACAATGATGCTCGTGTTGTTGGTGATTGCATTAAGTTACTTGGTACTTTGTTCACTTTTGAAATGGCGTAAAATGCCATCTCTTTAATGTGGCATAGAATTGTATTCAGTTGAGCATTAATTTTATTTGCAACATGTTCTTCGAGAGTTACCTTAATCTCCTAATTTTTTTTGCATCCTGCTATACTGCTTTAGTGGAGTACTATAGTAAGTTTATTTGCTTATTTGGAAGAATGAATTTGATCCCGATGTTCCCGCTGACTGCATTAACATACTTGGTACTTCACTTTTGAAATGTCATAAAATGTCATTTCCTAAATGTAGCATATAATTGTATTGAGCTGAGGAATTTCATTTGCAACATGTTTTTTGAGAGATATCTTAATCTCCAGTTTCTACATCCTATAGTGGGGCCCAGTACTAAGTTTATATTTTGATGTGAAAAAAAAATCGATCAATATTGCTGCGGCATACCTGTCTATTGGTCTAATAAATTGTAGTTGTGTTTCACGTTCACTTTTAAAATGTCACAAAATTTCATTTTTTTAATGTGAGAAAGAATTATATTCACTTGAAGATTGATTTCATTTGCAACTTGTTCTTCGTGAGATATCTTAATCTCTGGTTTTTGCACACCGCTACACTACTTAAGTGGAGGCCTATAGTAAGTTTATCTATTGATATGCCAAAAAGAGTCCGTCTATATTGTTGATGCATTCTTGTCTATTGTTCAAATAAATTGTAGTTGTCTGCCACGTTCTTTTGTAAATTTTCTATGTATAATTCATTTATTTATGTTGCTTCAATGTTTTTGTTTGTCTTGATACAGAAATCTCAGTTTGTAACCTGTTATTTGTTTATAGGTAAGAATGAATTTGATCTTGGTGATGATGCTCATGTTCTTGGTGACAATATTAAGGTATTAGGTACTTTGTTCACTTTTGAAATGTCGCAAAATGCCATTTTCTTTAATGTGTCATAGAATTGTACTTACTTAAGGATTAATTTCATTTGGAACATGTTCTTCTAGTTCTTGCATCCTACTACACTGTTTTTAGTGCAAGCCTATAGTAAGTTTATTTGCTTGTGGAGACGAATTGATTTGAACGGATGAGGATGCTCGTGTTGTCGGTGACTTCGTTGAGGTATTTGGTACTTTGTGTAGTTTTGAAATGTCACAAAGTGTCAATTCCTTATTGTGGTATAGAATTGTATTGACTTGAGAATTAATTTCATTTGTATAATTTTTTTCGAGAGCTACCTTAATCTCAAGTTCTTGCATGTTGTACTGCTTTAGTGGAGGATTGTGGTAAGTTTATTAGTTGATATGCCTAAAAGAGTCTGTCTATACTGCTGAGACAGCTTTGTATTGTTCTTATAAGTTGTAATTGTCTGCCATGTTCCTTTGTAAATTTTTTGTGTGGACTTGATTTATTTAAGTTGCTTCAATACTTTTCTTTGTCTTCATACGAAAATCTCAATTTGTAGCTTTTTATCTGTTCATAGGTAAGAATGAATTTGGCCCTGATGATGATGCTCATATTGTTGGTAACTGCGTTAGAGTACTTGGTACTTTGTTCAATTTTGAAATATCGCAAAATATCATCACTTTAATGTGGGATAGAATTGTATTTACTTGAGGATTAATTTCATTTGCAACTTATTTTTCAGGACCTACCTTAATCTTCAATTTTTGCGTTTTGCTACGCTGCTTTAGTGGAGGACTATAGTAAGTTCATTTTCTTATAGGGAAAAATGAATTTGATCTTGATGCGGATGATCGGGTTGTGGTTGATTGCAATAAGGTATTGGTACTTTCACTTTTGAAATGTTACAAAATTTTCATTTCCTTGATGTGGAATATTATTGAATTGAGGAATTTCATTTCTAAGATATTCGTCGGGAGCTATCTTAATCTCCAGTTCATGCACCTTGCAGCACTGTTTTGGTGGAGGCCTATATTAAGTTTATCTATTGATATGTCAAAAAGAGTCGATCTATGTTGCTGAGGTAAACCTATCTACTGTTCTAATATATAGTAGTTGTCTGACATGTTCTTTCTTAATTTTAGCTGTGGACTTACATTTATTTATGTTGCTTCACTGTTTTTCTTCGTCTTGATGCATAAATATCGATTTGTAGCCTTTTATTTGTTTATAGGTAAGAATGAATTTTATCCTAATGATGATGCATTACAGTAGTTGGTATTTTGCTCACTTTTGAAATGTCGCAAAATGTCATTTCTTTACTGTTGCATAGAATTTAAGTCACTTGGGGATTAACTTCCTTTGCAACATGTTCTTCGGGAGCTACCTTAATCTTCAATTTTTGCATCCTGCTACACTACTTTAGTGGAGATCCATAGTAATTCTATCTGTTGATATGTCAAAAAGAGTCGGTTTATATTACTGATGCATACCTGCCTCCTGGTCAAATAAATTGTAGTAGTATATCACGTTCTTTTGTAAATTTTGGGTGTAGACTTCTTTTATTTATGTTGCTTCAATGCTTTTCTTTGTCTTGATGTAGGAATCTCAATTTGTAGCATTTTATTTGTTTATTGGTGAAAATTAATTCGATCCTGATTAGAATGCTCCAGTTGTTAGTGACTGCATTAAGGTACTTGATACTTTGTTCAATTTTAAAATGTCGCACAATGTCATTTTGTTAATGTTGCATAGAATTGTGCACACTTGACGATTGACTTCATTTGCAACATATTTATCGGAAGCTACCTTAATATCTAGTTTTTGAATCCTGCTATACTGCTTTAGTGGGGGCCTAAAATAAGTTTATTTACTTATAAGGAAGAATGAATTTGTTCCCGATAGGGAAGAATAATTAGTTTGATCACGACAAGGATGCTCGTGTTGTCAGTGACTGCATTAAGATACTTGGTACTTTGTTCACTTTTGAAATGTCACAAAATATCATTTCATTAATATGGCATAGAATTACATTGAGTTGAGGAATTTCATTTGCACAATGCTCTTCGACGGCTGCCTTAATCTCTCGTTCTGGCATCTTGTTGCAATGCTTTAGTGGAGGCCCGTTGTATGTTTATCCGTTGATATGCCAAAAAGAGTCGGTCTATATTGCTAAGGCATAATTGTCTATTATTCTAATAAATTGTAGTTATCTGCCACGTTTCTTCGTAAATTCTCAGTTACGCTTCAGTCATCTTTTTATGTTCACTAAAAATGTCATCAGTACACCATGCGGGATCAAATCCTTATCCCTACTTTAACAGGTACGTAATACACCCTCTTCTTTCACCATTTCTTACTTCATTTTACTTACTAGTAATGCGGTGTTTCCAACCTAATAATTTTTAGTCATCACTAAGCAGCTCATAGATGCTCTCAGTTATACACTGAAATCTCTTCTTATACATCATTTTAGTCTAACAAAGTTCTTACCTTATGTCATGTACGATGTTGTAACTTCGACACTTTTTACTCCATGTACAAAATAATTTTCGAGATGCTCGCCCAAAACGTAGTCTAGCTATTTTTAAGTGCCAAATAACTATCTCATTATTGAAAAGCCACTTTACATTTTCTTTTTCTGAAGTCCATTTAGGTCTCTTTATCTTTTATATGTTTTATGTTATGCATTTTTCTCTTTTTGATTATGTGTTATATTTTTCTTATTTTTCGGTTTTAATTTGTATTTTTATTTTACATTTTTAGGATTTTATTTTGTATTTATTAATTTTGATCTTTTTTCTTTTTCAAGTTTTTTCCATTGTATCCCTACTTTCTGTCCTTTGTTTTTAATTTTTTGTGTGTGTGTTTGTTTTCCAATTTTTTGTTTTCTCTATTAAAAATGTTTCGTATTCTACTTTCTTGTTTTTTTCGTTTTTTTTATCGTTTTTTATGTTTTAGTATTGAAACTTTTTCTATTTATTTATTGCGATTTGGTTTTCATTTCCTGTTTTGTTTTTGTATTTTTCTCATGCGTTCCATTTTTTTACTTTTCCTTCCTAGTTTATTTTTCTTTATGTTTTGAACATTTGATTTTGTTTTTATTAGTTTTGAGATATGCATGTGTGTGTGTGTCTATATATATATATATATATATATATATTTATTTATTTATTTATTTATTTATTTATTTTAGTCTATCCACATTTTTTATCCATTATTTATTAATTTTATTTGTGATTATTTTAGAATTTTCCAATTTTTTGTTTTTTATTATTTCGTTATTTTGTTCATTGTTTCTTTCTTTTTGGTATTTTATGTTTTTTTTTTATTTTTCATTTTTATTTTCTCTTTTATATATTCATGTCATGTTTTTATATTATGTAATTTTCTCTTTACTTATTTTCTTTTTATGCTATTTTTTAATTTTTAATTTTTGTTTCTTATCTTATTCTTCTTTAATTTTTCAGAATTTCATTTATATTTATTTGTGCTTTCCTTTTGATTTAATTTGTTCCTTTTTATTTTCGATTCTTATTTTAATTTTCTAATATTTTCAAAATTTTATTCTTATTTAGGAGTTCCAATACTTTTTATTTTTTTCTCTATTTTTTGTCCACTGTTTCGTAATTTTGCGTATGTTATGTGATTTCTCTTTTTTTCTTGCTTTTATATTCTATTTTTTATTATTGTGTTATATTTTTATTCATTTTATATTTTTCATTCATATTTATTTTTCTTTATGTTTTTTTTATTTGCTTTTTTTATTAGTTTTGATCTTTTTTCTTTTCTATTTTCTATATTTTTGTCTTTTATTTTTTAGCTTTGCGTGTACTTTATTTTCTAAATTTTTATTTTTAATTTTTGTTTCTTATTTTTTCATTTTTTATATTTTGTGTTATGTTTTTTATGTTATTTAATGCTCTTTTTTATTTTTCTATTTTTTTATTTTTTATTTTGTTCCATATTCTATTCTTTTTTATTTTTTTAAGATTTGATTTTTGATTTATTAGTTTTGATATTTTTTTCTTTTTTCTTTTTGATTCTGTTATATTCTTTTCTCTATTTTATTTTTTAAGTTTTCTTATCTATGTTTTGTTGCGTAATATGTGTTCGCTTGTGTTACCTATTATTCTTTTTCATTTTTATTTCTGTTTTATTTTTTGACATATTTTCAGCATTTTATTTTCTATTTATTATTTTGTCCATTAGTTTCTCATTTTTCGTTGTTTATTTTTTATTTTGCTTATTTATTGTTATGTGACCTACATTATTTTTTTCTATTTATTATACATTCTATTTTTCTATTACATAATTTCTGATTTTCTATTCTTTCGTTTTCTGTTTTTTTTTTTTCTCCTTATTTATTTTTCTGTATGTTTTAGGTATTTCATATTTATTAATTTTGATATTTGATTTTTTTGTAATTTGTTTTGTTTTTCTAGCCTTATTTTTTACTATTTATTTTTATCTATTCAGTTTTCTCTTACATATTTTATTATTTTTATTTTTTGTATTTCATTTTTCATTTTTTGCTTTTTTGGTTATTGATTCCTTTTATATTTCCTCATATTTTTAAAATTTTATTTTCTAAATATTTTTTTTGTTTTTATGAATTTTTCTCTGTTATCTATGTTTTGTTTTTATTTTCTACTCTATCATTTTGTTTTTTTTTTGTTTTTTTCTCTGTTTTTATTTTTTGTAATCTTATTTTTTATTTTCTGTTTTTGATTTTTTAATTTTGTTTTTGATTTTTAGTTTTGATTTTTCGTCAATATTTTCAGGTTTTTAGTCTTTCAACTTTAAATTTTTGTTCATTATTTTTTAATTTTTATGTTTTTATAATTTAGGTTTTCTCTTCTTATTTGTTCTCCTTTGTATGTTTCGTGTTATGCTTTTTTCTTTTAAATTCTTAGTTTTTGTCCTTTGTTTCTCAATTTTTGTGGGTTTATTAATTAATATTTTCTTTTTCTACTTTTTGTCTGTTATCTGTTTTTTGTTTTTATTTCGTACATTTTCATTTTTTTCTATCTCTAATTTTTTGTAATTTGCTTTTTATATATATTTTTTTTCAGTTTGTGCTATATTTTTTCTTTTCTCTATTTTCTGTCATTTGTTACATAATTTGTGTTTCACTTTTTGTGTTTTATTTTATTAAATTCTCATATTATTCTTATTTATATTTTTAGGATTTTATTGTTTATTTATTAGTTTTGAAATCACATCTTTTTTATTTCTATTATTTTATTGTTTTTACATTTTTAGGATTTTATTCTCTATTTATTAATTTTGATATTCTCTTTTTAATTTTTACCCATTGTATCCCTACTTTATGTCCTTTGTTTTTTAATTCGCTGTGTGTTTTTTAATTCTCTTTTTAATCTTTCTGCTATCTATGTATCCTTTTTTGGATAGTTTGTTTTAGATATATGTTCTCGTTCTTCTGCAGAAATTTAGCACAGAGAACAAGTTGCTTGTAACTGGTACTCCCCTACAAAACAGTGTTGAAGACTGGTAATTGTTGTTCTTGGTTACTGAAATTGTTTGTGAAACATTTAATTTCAAGTGAATGTTTCCAAAGTTTTTGTTTGCCATTAGTAATTCAACGGATGATGTGTTTGTTAAGAAAAGCTTTGGGAGGCCATGATGTTGAAATTTAGAATGTGCAATCATGATATTTTTCTGCTTTACTTTTGCAAAATCATAAAGCTCAAGCAATTGTTGACGCAGTTGGATAATAATGCATGCTGCATACTATGAGTTATTGCGTGAGTGGCACTAGAATTGTTTTATTTCATTCACGTGTATGCTTGTTTTAATCATTTTCATATGATGTTTTGATTAGAATAGAGATGTGGACATAAATTCTCATTTTGAATTTGCTTCTTACTTTTACCATTTGGTATTGTATGCAGTGATCCGTGTCTTTTTTGGGTCCCTGTTACGCTTGAAGGCTAAGAATACTATCTTGAAGAGTTTTACTTTGTTTCAGAGGGTGTAAGGAAAATAACTATCTCCCTCTCCCTCTCTCATTTTTCTAATACGGTAACGATGCTTGCATTACGAAAATAAATCGACAAATGAGTTGCAAAGAAGATTCGAAAGGTCGTCGGTATTTTTTTCTTTCCAATCGTCTTAATTTCATGATATCCTAATTTGTAATGGTTTTTATATTCATCCCCTTTTCTAGATTCGAGATAGATATTACAATTTCCACTGCTTATTCATGTTGTTCCCCAATCATAGGTGGCTTAGGGAACGAGCCATAATCTTGTTCTTTTTCTGCTTTACTTTTGCAAAATCTTAAAGCTCAAGTAATTGTTGAAGTGTCACGCCCCAACTTTGAGGGTATGATTAAATCATTGGAAGAAATAAAATAAAATGAAATTTGAATACCGTGGCGCGTTCCCATTAAACAACTAACCAACACATCCTATTTTATTGCTATAATCTCTCTCGATGTGCATTTGTTATTACAATGAATCTCAAGTTAAAAACTTTACATTTAAATTGTATTAGGCTACAATGCCTAACGGATGACTGAATTATACATGTTAGATTGAAATTAACAAAGCATAATCCAATGGCTCAATTCTATAGGATCCAAAGCCTTACCTGAAAAAAAAAAATTTAACAACAGGACATAAGTCGAAACTCGTATAGGATAACATGTTAAACAATTAAGAAAAGAAAATGCTTAAACATGCCTCGTATCGAAACAGATAGGTTTTTCTTTAATACGAAAGTATACAGTTCGCAAAAGGTTTGTCCATGTTTAAATACACAAGAAACCATATATGACATACGCCCCCTATGCAAATCACACCAAATTTCACGTCACATCCTCCTATCTAACGCAAAGGTGCACAACACACCTCCCTATTCAACACATAGGACACACATCAATGCAACACATCACCAATATTATGTGTATGAAATAAAATGGTATGAAATAATGCAAGTGAAAACGTACAAGAGGCACAAGAATGAGCATAATGGCACATTCAATAACTCCATAACACATTTAATTAATTGTCAAACCATATAGTCATTTCACGACACACGGGTTCCCTCAACAAGTTACCGTTAAATATTGAATCATCATTCCCTAGCACTTCTCCGGTCAGAGGCTAGTCTCATAGTGTTATTTTTCCTAGCACATCTCCTGAAGAAATCTAGCCCAATAATTTTCACATCGTTCAAGTGGTCAACGCCATCACATGTCTCAAATCAATCTTCATCTTTCATTCACAACGTGTCTCATAGAGTATCACCAACTTGCATAGTAACTAAGCGAATAAACACTGAATGCATAAGAGTTTCATATGGATGATAAATAATCTATAAGTCTCTGAAGTATGATCACAAGATCTAGAATATAAAACTGCAAGTCAACCTGAATAATCAACTCATGCTTTTCAAACCGATTCAATTGTCACACTCCAACAAGCACATCACCCTTTGGTGGCTAGACAATACCGAAATATACTAGCACACCTCCCGTCAGAGGCTAAACGTCATATAACTAGATAATACATCGTGTCAATGCGAGACAACTACTACAATACAATAATTCTTATGTCATATTCATCATGCCAAGGTGGTAATGTAAATACCCATACCCGTCAAATGGAAACCCGAAACCACGTATTCATCATCTACGTATGACCGAAGATAGGTGCAAATATTACTCTTAAAAGCTAACAACTCAAATATTTAATAATAATTTTCAATAAGAAATAAGTATAGAATTACCAGTAATACAGGCACTATTACCGGTGTCGCGCCCGAAAATTTCCTTGCTTTTAAATGCGACGTTTTAATGAAAAATTAGTTAACAGCTGGGACTTATTTAAAAACTCAGAGTCGCCACTTGATATGAATTTTAGGTGTGTCAAGTCACCCTCTAAGGCCATTTTCAAAGAAGATGTCCTTAGAAAAATAATTTAATTTTAAACTCAGAAATATGATTCTGTTTATAAAAATGACTCATTTAAAAGAAAACTGGTCTTGTAAACAGAGATGGGTTCGGGGATTCACTGTTACGAGTTGGGAAGGTGTTAGGCACCCAACATCGCCCTTTCGGTACTTTATTTTCCCAATTAATTTTATTTTATTATCCTTGGCCAAATTTAAATAATATCTAGTGATTGCTGTACAATTGGATCAAAAATGAAAATAGGTGCGGGAACAGAACCCCGGCTTATGCAATTTAGTTTTTGGTGGCAAAAAAGTTGGAACGGATATATGTTAAACTTTGACCGAAACATGATACGCAAACTGGTATCTGCATGTCATGTTTCTATTCCCGGGGTGCCAGGTACCTTAAATCCCTGGCAGGAATTTTCAAGTTTTAACAATGATCCGATTCCATTTAAAGGATTGTCAAGTTAACTTTCTTTTTTGGTTTTATCTACAATTTTTCATCCCGACAGCTACATAATCACTGGCGGTCCAAATTGTAGAATTTAATAAATGTTACTTCAATCACGATATTCTGTCGTGAAAAGATAACGTGCATTGCCCGTTAAATTTTCATCCCAAAAACACTAACATGGGCTACCTATGTCACCCGCGTGTTTATGGAATTCCGAGATTATCGGGACTTTTAACCAAGTGATATGGATAGTGTGTGTCAGCGTGAACTAACAACACTGTTCATATAATTTAGCCAAGTAACGAATTTTTTAACTGGTTTTATTTATTTGCAATTCTTCATCCCGGCAGCTACACAATCACTGGCGGTCCAAATTGCAAACTTTAATAAATGTCACCTTTAATCGCGATATTCTGTCGTGAAAAGATAACGTGCATTGCCAGTTAAATTTTCATCCCAAAAATACTAATATGGGCTACCTATGTCACCCGCGTGTTTATGGAATTTCGAGATTATCGGGACTTTTAACCAAGTGATATGGATAGTGTGTGTCAACGTGAACTAACAACACTATTCATATAACTTAACCAAGTAACGAATTTTTTAGCTGGTTTTATTTATTTGCAATTCTTCATCCCGGCAGCTACACAATCACTGGCGGTCCAAATTGCAAACTTTTAATAAATGTCACCTTTAATCATGATATTCTGTCGTGAAAAGATAACGTGCATTGCCTGTTAAATTTTCATCCCAAAAACACTAACATGGGCTACCTATGTCACCCGCGTGTTTATGGAATTCCGAGATTATCGGGACTTTTAACCAAGTGATATGGATAGTGTGTCAGCGTGAACTAACAGCGCTATTCATATAACTTAGTCAAGTAACGAATTTTTCCTTTTGTGAAATAAAAATAAAAGAAGATAGCGGTATCTGTTACGGGGTATGGGAAAGGGATAAAAAAAAAAAGAGTTACGGGAGATCGGGGAAAGGGAAAAGTTAGTAGTTAGTTCCGACAGGGGCCGACGCAATCGAGCGATATGCCGGAGTATTATTTTTATTTGAAGTGATTTTTATTTAAATCACGAAAAGTACATTGGCAGAGCCAGACATCGACTTTCGTAATTTAGCGGGCTAAATCCTGACATTCTAGAAGTGCAGACTAGAAGTTTCTAGAACTGCGGACTAGAGATGCGGATACCCAATTAATATTGACATAAGAAAAACGGAAAGAATAAATAAAAATGTCCTGAGATTCTAGAAGTGCGGACTGAAAATTTCAGGAAAAGGACTAGAAATTTCAGAACCGCGGACTAGAGATGCGAACATGGCTTAACAGCCTAATCTTAATACTGATAACTTTTAAAACGAATTAAATTTATATAGATAAACAGAACAGAGAAATATACAGAGGCAATAAGCAGTTACCTTATATTCACTGGCCGAGAATTGAATTACAGTGGAGTGGTGAAAAATACCTGAGGGCCTAAATAAGACCATAACCTGGCATAACAAGAAATTCTTGCTATCCCGAGCTATGCTGATATAAACGGCCGCTCAAGTTTCACCGGAATTTGAAAAGAAAACCGGGCAGAATCTCCTCTTAATCTCTAACTAAGAGCCCGTTAATTCTAAAAAGAACACTCTCTGTAAATTAGACTCACTCTAATATTGTTCTTGTATATTGATAGTTCTAAACTAAAAAGTTTAGAACTTATCAAACTGAAGAACACTGCAAAATTAATCTCACTTTCAAAAATATTTCTGCTCTAAAAAAATCTTACTATTTTTCCTCAGAACCTTTTCTCTTTCTCCCCTGATTTTTTCCCGATCCCCTTCCATCTTCAGAACTTCAGTATTTATAGGCAAGCATTTGCCCTTTGGATGCACAAAAAGGAAAGCAGCTGCCCCTTCGATTCAAACGAATAACGGTTGCTGTTATATGAACCAATAACGTTGGACCTCAGCCGTAAAAAACCGCAAGAAGAACCAATATCGTCATCGGCCGTTAAATCGACCAATCGTCATCCAGCCGATTCCGGCCGCATCAAGCCCGACGACCAACAACCGAGGCAAACCACCTGAACCGGCCAAGAACCCGGCAAATCAGCCCAAAACCAGGCAGAAAACCCAACGAACCGGACAAAAACCGGGCCAAAAATCGGACGGAAAAACCGGGTCGGGAAGCCGGGCACGGCCCAGGCGCCGGGCACGGCCCAGCCCAATTGGAGAGAGAGAGAGAAGAGAGAGAGGAGAGAGAAAGAGAGAGAGAGAGAAGAGAGAGAAACATCCGTGAGAGAGAGAGAAGAGAGAGAGAGCCGGGTGTGACACGTGTCCCAATCGGAGTGGGACACGTGGGAGGAGAGAGAGAGGAGAGAGAAGAGCTGGGGTTCTGGTGTGGGTGAGACGGGCTACTTCGGGACACGTGTCAGCGACTGAGAGGGCACTCGGGAGGAGAGAGAAAACGGGACAGAGCCAGCCAATGGAGGGACGCCACGTCAGCGACAGTCATGCGCGCGCGTCACACTGGATCATCCCCAAAGCACGGCAATTAAGCCGGGCACGGCCCACGTGTCGTGCACGGCCGGCTCGTGCAGCCCACGCGCGCGTGGTGGCGCGTCCGTCCGGCTGATGTCAGCTTATGTCAGCCCTCTTTTTGGTAATTACAAAAATACCCCTGGTTTAAAAATGCCTTTGCGCGCTATTTCTTATCTTCGGACGTCCAAACGAACTCGAATTTGATCACGGATACAACCGATGGACTTGTGTCGTCGAGAGGATCATTTTGAGTCTAATATTTTATTTATGGACATGTCGGCTCGCAAACCTAGCTCCCAAATAATCACCAGTACACTGCTATCATTCTTTAAAATGCCATTTCTTGAGCTACCGAACTCAGATTTGACCGTGGGTACAGCCGATGGACTCGTATTTCTGTGCTGATTAATAACATGTGCCTCTCGATGCCTGAACATATCAACTCACAAATTGTGCCTCCGAGACCCTGTTCTGAGCAATCAAAAATTGTCGGTGTTGACCGATTTCACCCCAATCACTGTCACTGGACTCGTGTCGTCGTACTGATCAATAGTATGAGGTTCTTTGATAAAGTGGTCTCGTGAACAGTACTCCCAAGCCCCGGACTGTGCAAGGGCAAAATAGCCTTTTTGTGCACAAATTCTTTTAAGCCCATTTTGATGGCATTTTTCATAATACTTTGAGCGGTGGGGTCAAAATCTGGTATCAACAGCTGCCCCTCTTTGTCTGCGCTTGGCGAAGTGGAGGGTAGACAAACAATATGAGATGCGGGATTTTGTCTCACCGCATTTGAAATTTGGTCATGCTGCTCTGTTTTTTAAAACTGCCATTGACGACTGCTCCGCTCTGAATATCCAAGATAACATCTGTGTTGTCTCGAGAACTGATGTACTTGTCTTCTCTCTTTCATGCCTTGTTCCGAGTTCGTTGAGGCGGTGAATTCCTTTGGCATCTCCGTAGCATCCTTCGAGGAAATTCTACCCTAAAAATAATAGCTTGGATTATTATTTGAAAACATTGAAACAAAATGAGTCTCAAAAATTTGATTCATAAGACTACTTGTAAATCAGGAACTTTTGACTAGAAAATCCTTAGAAATTTGATTTGAAGGTTTATAGCCTGTGAACCTTAAAATTCAATTGCAAAATAGTGATAAAACCTGAAAATTCTTGGAAATTTGATTCCAAGGCTTGTAAGAGTGAGATTTTTGTAAATTCGAACTCAAAACTGGAGTAATACGGAAAGTGCTTGAAAATATAAGAGTTCCCTGGAACATTCGAGTCCATGAGATATATTGAAAATGTAAAAACTTTATGGAACATGCGAGTTCATGAAAAATACTAAAAATGTAAAGGTTCACTGGAACATGTGAGTCCAATGGGATATACTAAAAATAAAAAGACTTCCCAAAACATACGAGTTTATGAGAAATACTGTAAATGTAAAAATTTTCCTGGAGCATCCGAGTTCAGGAGACAATGCTGAAAAAGTAATGGCTCCCTTGGGACATCCTAGTCCAATGGGAGAATACTGAAAATATAAAGAGTTCCCAAAACATACGAGTTTATGAGAAATACTGTAAATGTAAAAATTTTCCTGGAGCATCCGAGTCCAGGAGACAATGCTGAAAAAGTAATGGCTCCCTTGGGACATCCTAGTCCAATGGGAGAATACTGAAAATATAAAGAGTTCCCAAAACATACGAGTTTATGAGAAATACTGTAAATGTAAAAAATTTCCTGGAGCATCCGAGTCCAGGAGACAATGCTGAAAAAGTAATGGCTCCCTTGGGACATCCTAGTCCAATGGGAGAATACTGAAAATATAAAGAGTTCCCAAAACATACAAGTTTATGAGAAATACTGTAAATGTAAAAATTTTCCTGGAGCATCCGAGTCCAGGAGACAATGCTGAAAATGTAATGGCTCCCTTGGGACATCCTAGTCCAATGGGAGAATACTGAAAATATAAAGAGTTCCCAAAACATACGAGTTTATGAGAAATACTGTAAATGTAAAAATTTCCCTGGAGCATCCGAGTCCAGGAGACAATGCTGAAAAAGTAATGACTCCCTTGGGACATCCTAGTCCAATGGGAGAATACTGAAAATATAAAGAATTCCCAAAATATACGAGTTTTTGAGAAATACTGTAAATGTAAAAATTTTCCTGAAGCATCCGAGTCCAGGAGACAATGCTGAAAAAGTAATGGCTCCCTTGGGACATCCTAATCCAATGGGAGAATACTGAAAATATAACAACCTCCTAGAACATGTGAGTTCATGGGGAATACTTAAAATTCTTGAAAATTCGATCTTAAGGTTTGCATGATGAAAACTTTTGAAAATTCGATTTCAAAGTTTGTATGAGAAAGAGTTTTGAAAATTTAATTTCATGGTTTTGTTGGAAGTTAAAAGCCTGACTCCAGGTTTTTAAGAAATGTTCTGAAAATTATGATTACGACTTCAAGACTTTTGATGAACATTCTTGAAAATTTGATTTCAGGATTTGAGAGACTCAGAAATTCGATTCTAAGCTAAAATTTAAAAATCCTGTAGAGATTACGCCTCTAGGGCATTTGATGAAAATCCTTGAGAATTTGATTTCAAGGTTTGAGAGACTTAGAAATTCGATTCTAAGCTGAAAATCTGAAAATCCTGTAGAGATTACGACCCTAAGACTTTTGATGAAAATCCTTGAGAATTTGACTTCAGGGTTTGAGAGACTTAGAAATTCAATTCTAAGTTGAAAATTTGAAAATTCTTGGCAATTCAATTCCAAGATTTTTGTTTTATAACTTGAGCAGAGTCCTTGAAAATTTGATCCCAAGACTTTCCATGCTGTCTGTCTCCTTTAACATAGGAAATTTCCTTTGGCTCTTTGCCCATTTTGCTCTCGCATAAATTCTGCTTGTCTGTCATCTTTTGGTTGACTTCTGGGATGTCGCCTTGTTGGCTGGATAATGAAAACGCTTTATCAATTGGACCCTCTAGGTCTTTGGGTTTGAGAGGTTCGTAAGCTCTGTGGGATTTTTTCCTTTAGCTTTCCCTTCATGCATGCCAGACTTTTGCAGTCCGAGCTTCAATGGGAGTTTTAACATCAGGCTGTTGAGGACTGCACTCAAGTATATGCCTTATCATGGGGTCAGGACTTTCAAGCCCTTTTGATCCACTTCTGTGTAGCAACACAAGAAATAGCGACTGCAGCTAAGCGAGTCTGACTTTCTGCTTACATATTGTTGTTTCTTTTCTTTCTCTTGAATATCTGCATCTTTCAACACATGTATCCCGCATGGTTAGGCAGCTTTGTTCTCTTTTCGAGATTAGCATGTACGTAAAATAAGTGTTATATGAACATGTATGCTTCTCTATTTTTAAGAATTCATTTTTGAAATTTGTACTTACTTGCCAGTAGATTATCAGAAATACTTACTGGATAGCAAATAACAGTTTATTGGGCTTTGCCTCTTTCGATCCATGAAACTTCACAATCTTAGCACAAGTGCATCGCATAGCTTGACTCATGATTTTCAATCTCTAAACTCATGGGAACTTAAACTGAGTCTGCTCCAGACAACCTTTCAGATTTCGGTCTTGCTGACTTATGCGGACAAATGGCTTCAGCTCCCTGTTGTCGTTTTTTTCTTTTTTTCTTTTTAAGCCATTTTTGCCACCACTGCCCTTTCGGGTTTTCACTGATGCCGGCTTTTCATTTTTTTGTGCTTCAGCCCCCTTTCAGGTTTTGACTGTGCCTTGATTGTCCATTTTTTCCATAGCCCCTTTTCAGGTTTTGACTATGCTGGACTTTGTCGATTTTGCCATAGCCCCCTTTCAAGTTTTGACTATGCTGGACTTTGTCGATTTTGCCATAGCCCCCTTTCAGGTTTTGACTATGCTGACTTAGCCGATTTTGCCATAGCCCCCTTTCAGGTTTTAACTATGCTGGCTTTTTGTATTTCTTTTCTCTTTTTTTTTTGAGGAATTCAACCTAATTTCAACTGAAACAAATATTCTTTGCGCATTTTGATCCGTCGAGCATTGACAGAAATTTCATGAGAGAGAAAGAGAATATCAAATGGCACTTCATTTTTGCCTTTCTGCCTTTTGGCTTCTTTTCTTTGTTTTTTTTTTTCTTTGGCTGCGGGGTTATTTTTTTGTGCCCCTTGTTTTTCTGAATATTCATATGAAAGAAGAGAGAGAAGAAATTTTAATGCTCGATAATCAAAATAGCCACTTGGAAAAAAGTGTTTCAATTAAAATTAGATTGAAACAAACGTTCTGCTCACAAATTACTCTTTCTTCTAATTGCCCCAGTATGTAGCCCACAATACTTTCAAGTGTTGAGGCGTCATCCACGACCAATATGAGTTTGTGGATTCATCAGGTCTTGTGAAATTCCTTTGATTGCTATGTAATAGTCAAACTCCAACCCTTCAGTGTTCTCTTTGGAGTAGCTGATAAGTAGGCATCATCTGCATTTGATCTTTCAGAGTTCCTCTTCGGTGAACTTGAATGTCATTTCTTTGGAGTAGCTGATAAGTAGACTCATGAATAGGCATCATCTGCACTTGATCTTTCAGAGTTCCTCTTCGGTGAACTTGAATGTCATTTCTTTGGAGTAGCTGATAAGTAGACTCATGAATAGGCATCATCTGCACTTGATCTTTCAGAGTTCTTCTTCGGTGAACTTGAATGTCATTTCTTTGGGATTGTTCTGATCTTCTTTGATTATCCCAAGTAAATGACTGTTTTTCCTTTGCCTAGACCTGGATGGTGATTGTTCTCATCACTTGCCAATTACTTAGGATAAGAGATTGCTTCTTGCTTCAGACTTCTGAGCTTTTGGTTTTTGAATTTTGATCCTTGCATGTCTTAGGACCAAGAAACACGTCCTTGTGTTCTTCTGATAATGAAGTGAATTTGTCCTTCTGCCATTTGTCTAAGTTCAGTTATTCTTGTTTCTTCCAAATAGCTTCTGTTTCTTTGACACTCGAGATTTGCCAGTTATCATGTGATTCTTTCTGTTAGTTCACTTGCTTGTTTGAAATTCTACTGTTGGTACAGACCAATTTTAATCCCCATGAGTTCGAAATGTAGTCTGAAGACAAGGTCATGCTCGTCTTGTGCTTAAGATTGTTTATGCTACTTGGATCGAAATGACAAATTTTAAGATCCCTGAAATAGCAAGTTTTGCAAGAAATTAATTCTTTGATTTGACAGAGAAGCATATATGAAAGCAACAACACAAATTTTGTCAATCTGCTAAAAGCTAGATAACCATTGCAAGATTTTTCATGATTTTGAAAGAAACATATTTTCAATATGAAAGTTTAAAACAACAAAAGCAATATAGAAAGTGTGAATATAGACTCTGCTCAGGCAAGTCTACCAAAACTTGAGAACTCTAACAATCTCATGGATCCTTCAGGATGATTTGAGTTGACATTGCTGAGTCTCTGTGCTGTCTTTCGTTTCAAAATGGACTTCCCAGTCTTCGACGCTTTCTGTGAAAATAAATTGATTCCTTCCTGATTCAGCAAGATCTGCCCCAGTTGCAGTGCCGACATCTTCTGAAATAACATTCACTCCCTAATGGTTAGGAAGTGGGTTGGTGGTAACATTTGGAGTTGCTGGCCTCGCCTCTTCTAGACTGATTGTTTGGGATCAATAAGGTCCTGAACCCTATTTCGGAGAGTCCAGCAATTTTCAATATCATGGCCAATCTGCCCTGAGTGATAGGCACATTTGGTATCTGGCCGGTGTGAAGGCGGTAATTGATTTGGTAGTGGTCTTGCCGGGATTGGGTTTAAGTGACCAGAGACAACAAGCCGGTTTAGGACCTCAGCCATAGGTATGGCAATGGCCGTATAATTTCTTTTTCTAGGAGGAGCCCTCCCTTGTTCAGGTGCAGGTGCCTGGTAAAGATAGGGTTGGTTTGGGCGGCTTCGCGCTAGATTGGGGAAATATGAGGGGGACTGGTGTGTGGTGTTTTGGTATGGTGAAGGCGACGAAAAAGGTGTTTGGAAATTTTGTGGGTATGGAAAACAATTTTGGTTATATGGGGGAGGATTATATGGTGGCGGTTGTTTGTTTCCTTTGTCATATGTGATGACAACAGCAACTTCGGGTTCCTTTCCCTTCTTCGGAGGGAACTTTTTAATAGCGGGGGTGGATAAGCTGACTGTGTCGGCTTCCAGCTTTGCATAAGGATCGAGAATCTTTCCCGTCCTAATGCCATCTTCTATCATTTCCCCTTGCTGGATCATCTCCATAAATGATCGGCCAATGGAAGTATAGAACTTCTCATAATATATCCCTTTGCATGTTTAAACAAAGAGATGAACGTATTCGGTGTCAACCAGTGGGGGGGCCACTTGGTTGGCCAGATTTTTCCAGCGCAAGGCATATGCCCGGAATGACTCCTCGGGCTCTTGTTTCATCCTGATTAAGAAGAGTCGGTCAATAACCAACTCAGCGTTGTGGCGATATTGCTTTACGAACTCCTGGGACAATTCAGCCCAAGTTCTAAAACGACGGACATCTAGCCTAGAAAACCATTGGGCTGCTGGCCCTACCAGGCTGTGCTGGAACAACTGCATCATTAACTTTTCTAGGTGGGGATACCCACATAATGCCCCGGCATAGAGCCGCAGATGGGCCATTGGGTCGCTTGTTCCGTTGAACTTGTGAAAGTCGGGTATCTTGAACTTTGGCGGGAGCTGCATTTCTGGAAAGAAGCATAAATCTGAGAAACTGGTAGAGTTGTAAACGTTTGTTCCCTGAATAGCTCTCAGGGTCTCCTCCATTTATTGCATTTTTTGCTTCCAGGCCGAGTCTGGTTCCCGAGGGGGATTAGGGTCCCCCTGTTGACTTTCGCAATCTTCATGGACTGGCATGAATGGCATAACTGGAATAACAGGTGCTTGCTGCTGATGTGGCCCTGCTGAGGGTCTGTTGGCACTGCCCCAGACGGGAGTGCTGTGACGATAGGATTAGGCCCACTAGGTGCTGCATGATTTAGAGTGACAGGAGTCCCGACCCCGGCTTGGTGAGTCAGAGAGGGGGTTGCCTTTTGGTGGTACAGTGTTGTGAACATCATCTGTAGGTTCTCCATATCCCGTTGCAGAGCATTGAAATCCTCGAGGGAAACGGTCTCCTGAACAGGTAACTGCGATCGGTTGGCCTCTTCTGCCATGGCCCTAGATCTTGACCTTGTGATAATAATTCTTCTAGGGGAGAGATAGAGCGAGCCGTGCTTCTTATCACCTTATATATTCACAAAACCAAAACACCAAGTTAGTTTGGTGTCCACAGAATGGGTGGGTCCAAAATATACCATCGGCTAACAGTTCCACCACTCATATGGGCTTATATACTTGTCGTAGTTTAGCCGGCATTTCGGCATGACTTCGGTATATAATCTAAAATTGTGAGAGTATCTAGCCCATATGAGGATGTTTCTGTACCCTAATGGTACGTTCTGGACACTTAGTCTAAAATAATTTGGAAATGGAAGTTTGATTGATGTTTTCGAAAAAATTTTGCCTTTTAACATAATCAACGAGGACTCTCTCCAATTTTCATGAATGTTCCAATCAGGTTTTGGCTTGACTCTTTTTTGAGGGATACTACATGCAGCATGACAGCTTGGTTTTTGCTAATGCATTTCTAGCATGGTTTCACGGTTCCCAAATTTTCAAACCTCCGGCCCCCGTGAAGGGTACCATCTTTGGTTGGTGATTTGGTTGGAGTGTTCTTTTCAGTGAAAACCATCTTTGGCTACAAAAAAGCACCATTGACGATCGTCACGTACTTCGAACCTCCTCCTAATCCTATGGGTAAAAATAAAAGGTAGAATGGAGATTGAGAAGAGAGTTGGGTATGTTGTGCTGAATGTAATGTATGCATATGCTGAAAAATTTATTTTTTATTTTGTAAATATTTGGAGAGAATCCTTTCAGAATAATGCAATGCCCTGCAAAACAAATATTAGTAGCAAAATAAAATGCATGGCTATTTTTTTTTTTTTTGGCAAAAGCGCACCTGAAAGACAACCACAAGAATGATGTTAGTAACAGACCAAGGATAATAAAAAAAAATTTTGAGAAAATTTGAAAAAGCCGAAATCCACTGATAAGGAAAACTAAAAGGTTTGCAAATAGTACCCCTCTTTAGCTTGCGTTACACCGTAAGTTTACCCAAATGGAGTAGGTTAATGGTTTCCGCTAAAAAGAGTCACAATTTGTAAATTCTTTTATTAATCCCTAAGTCCCCAGCAGAGTCGCCAGCTGTCGCGCCCGGAAATTTCCTTGCTTTTAAATGCGACGTTTTAATGAAAAATTAGTTAACATCTGGGACTTATTTAAAAACTCAGAGTCGCCACTTGACATGAATTTTAGGTGTGTCAACTCACCCTCTAAGGCCATTTTCAAAGAAGATGTCCTTAGAAAAATAATTTAATTTTAAACTCAGAAATATGATTCTGTTTATAAAAATGACTCATTTAAAAGAAAACTGGTCTTGTAAACAGAGATGGGTTCGGGGATTCACTGTTACGAGTTGGGAAGGTGTTAGGCACCCAACATCGCCCTTTCGGTACTTTATTTTCCCAATTAATTTTATTTTATTATCCTTGGCCAAATTTAAATAATATCTAGTGATTGCTGTACAATTGGATCAAAAATAAAAATAGGTGCGGGAACAGAACCCCGGCTTATGCAATTTAGTTTTTGGTGGCAAAAAAGTTGGAACGGATATATGTTAAACTTTGACCGAAACATGATACGCAAACTGGTATCTGCATGTCATGTTTCTATTCCCGGGGTGCCAGGTACCTTAAATCCCTGGCAGGAATTTTCAAGTTTTAACAATGACCCGATTCATTTAAAGGATTGTTAAGTTAACTTTCTTTTTTGGTTTTATCTACAATTTTTCATCCCGACAGCTACATAATCACTGGCGGTCCAAATTGTAGAATTTAATAAATGTTACTTCAATCACGATATTCTGTCGTGAAAAGATAACGTGCATTGCCCGTTAAATTTTCATCCCAAAAACACTAACATGGGCTACCTATGTCACCCGCGTGTTTATGGAATTCCGAGATTATCGGGACTTTTAACCAAATGATATGGATAGTGTGTGTCAGCGTGAACTAACAGCACTATTCATATAATTTAGCCAAGTAACGAATTTTTTAACTGGTTTTATTTATTTGCAATTCTTCATCCCGGCAGCTACACAAACACTGGCGGTCCAAATTGCAAACATTAATAAATGTCACCTTTAATCGCGATATTCTGTCGTGAAAAGATAACGTGCATTGCCCGTTAAATTTTCATCCCAAAAACACTAACATGGGCTACCTATGTCACCCGCGTGTTTATGGAATTCCGAGATTATCGGGACTTTTAACCAAGTGATATGGATAGTGTGTGTCAGCGTGAACTAACAACACTATTCATATAACTTAGCCAAGTAACGAATTTTTTAGCTGGTTTTATTTATTTGCAATTCTTCATCCCGGCAGCTACACAATCACTGGCGGTCCAAATTGCAAACTTTTAATAAATGTCACCTTTAATCGCGATATTCTGTCGTGAAAAGATAACGTGTATTGCCCGTTAAATTTTCATCCCAAAAACACTAACATGGGCTACCTATGTCACCCGCGTGTTTATGGAATTCCGAGATTATCGGGACTTTTAACCAAGTGATATGGATAGTGTGTCAGCTTGAACTAACAGCGCTATTCATATAACTTAGTCAAGTAACGAATTTTTCCTTTTGTGAAATAAAAATAAAAGAAGATAGCGGTATTTGTTATGGGGTATGGGAAAGGGATAAATAAAAAGAAAGAGTTACGGGAGATCGGGGAAAGGGAAAAGTTAGTAGTTAGTTCCGACAGGGGCCGACGCAATCGAGCGATATGCCGGAGTATTATTTTTATTTGAAGTGATTTTTATTTAAATTACGAAAAGTACATTGGCAGAGCCAGACATCGACTTTCGTGATTTAGCGGGCTAAATCCTGACATTCTAGAAGTGCAGACTAGAAGTTTCTAGAACTGCGGACTAGAGATGCGGATACCCAATTAATATTGACATAAGAAAAACGGAAAGAATAAATAAAAATGTCCTGAGATTCTAGAAGTGCGGACTGAAAATTTCAGGAAAAGGACTAGAAATTTCAGAACCGCGGACTAGAGATGCGAACATGGCTTAACAGCCTAATCTTAATACTGATAACTTTTAAAACGAATTAAATTTATATAGATAAACAGAACAGAGAAATATACAGAGGCAATAAGCAGTTACCTTATATTCACTGGCCCGAGAATTGAATTACAGTGGAGTGGTGAAAAATACCTGAGGGCCTAAATAAGACCATAACCTGGCATAACAAGAAATTCTTGTTATCCCGAGCTATGCTGATATAAACGGCCGCTCAAGTTTCACCGGAATTTGAAAAGAAAACCGGGCAGAATCTCCTCTTAATCTCTAACTAAGAGCCCGTTAATTGTAAAAAGAACACTCTCTGTAAATTAGACTCACTATAATATTGTTCTTGTATATTGATAGTTCTAAACTAAAAAGTTTAGGACTTATCAAACTGAAGAACACTGCAAAATTAATCTCACTTTCAAAAATATTTCTGCTCTCAAAAAATCTTACTATTTTTCCTCAGAACCTTTTCTCTTTCTCCCCTGATTTTTTCCCGATCCCCTTCCGTCTTCAGAACTTCAGTATTTATAGGCAAGCATTTGCCCTTTGGATGCACAAAAAGGAAAGCAGCTGCCATTCGATTCAAACGAATAACGGCTGCTGTTATATGAACCAATAACGTTGGACCTCAGCCGTAAAAAACCGCAAGAAGAACCAATATCGTCACCGGCCGTTAAATCGACCAATCGTGATCCAGCCGATTCCGGCCGCATCAAGCCCGACGACCAACAACCGAGGCAAACCACCTGAACTGGCCAAGAACCGGACAAATCAGCCCAAAACCAGGCAGAAAACCCAACGAACCGGACAAAAACCGGGCCAAAAATCGGACGGCAAAATCGGGTCGGGAAGCCGGGCACGGCACAAAAGCCGAGCATGGCCCAAATGCCGGGCACGGCCCAAAAGCCGGGCACGGCCCAAATGCCGGGCACGGCCCAGCCCAATTGGAGAGAGAGAGAGAAGAGAGAGAGGAGAGAGAAAGAGAGAGAAGAGAGAGAGAGAGAGAGAGAAGAGAGAGAAACATCCGTGAGAGAGAGAGAAGAGAGAGAGAGCCGGGTGTGACACGTGCCCCAATCGGAGTGGGACACGTGGGAGGAGAGAGAGAGGAGAGAGAAGAGCCGGGGTTCTGGTGTGGGTGAGACGGGCTGCTACGGGACACGTGTCAGCGGCTGAGAGGGCACTCGGGAGGAGAGAGAAAACGGGACAGAGCTAGCCAATGGAGGGACGCCACGTCAGCGACAGTCATGCGCGCGCGTCACACTGGATCATCCCCAAAGCACGGCAATTAAGCCGGGCACGGCCCACGTGTCGTGCACGGCCAGCGCGTGCAGCCCACGCGCGCGTGGTGGCGCGTCCGTCCGGCTGATGTCAGCTTATGTCAGCCCTCTTTTTGGTAATTACAAAAATGCCCCTAGTTTAAAAATGCCTTTGCGCGCTATTTCTTATCTTCGGACGTCCAAACGAACTCGGATTTGATCACGGATACAACCGATGGACTCGTGTCGTCGAGAGGATCATGTTGAGTCTAATATTTTATTTATGGACATATCGGCTCACAAACCTAGCTACCAAATAATCACCAGTACACTGCTATCATTTTTTAAAATGCCATTTCTTGAGCTACCGAACTCAGATTTGACCGTGGATATAGCCGATGGACTCGTATTTCTGTGCTGATCAATAACATGTGCCTCTCGATGCCTGAACATATCAACTCACAAATTGTGCCTCCGAGACCCCGTTCTGAGCAATCAAAAATTGTCGGTGTTGACCGATTTCACCCCAATCACTGTCACTGGACTCGTGTCGTCGTACTGATCAATAGTATGAGGTTCTTTGATAAAGTGGTCTCGTGAACAGTACTCCCAAGCCCCGGACTGTGCAAGGGCAAAATAGCCTTTTTGTGCACAAATTCTTTTAAGCCCATTTTGATGGCATTTTTCATAATACTTTGAGCGGTGGGGTCAAAATCTGGTATCAACAACCGGTATTACCGGTAATGCAGACACTACTATTGGTAGCACAGAATACTGTCAAAAAATTAACACTGTATTGTATTACCGGTAATACAGACACTATTACCGGTAATAGAATGCACTGCCCAAAAATGCCCGAAAATAAAGAAACACTGTATTACCGATAGTAGCACGTTATTACCAGTAATAGCACACACTATCCAAAAAAACGCGATTTCTGCAGATTTTTTTAAACTTCAAATGTCAAGTTTTAAACCAACACCCAACCTCATAGATCACAAAAAATAAGTCATACACACATAAGAGAGGTAAGAGATCCTTACCTCACGATTCATACACAAAATTTAGAGTTACGTAAGTCTTTATCCCGCATCACGGACTTCCACCGACAGCATCACAAGAATACCCATCCAACAGTAATTATGAATTCGACACATACACGTGTCACCACCACTACACATAACCGCATACATGGGCCTCAACCACAACACATAATCATGATTGAAGATACTTAACCACGCGTGTGTCATATTACACGCCCCACAACTCTTAACATGTTTTTATATTAAGAAAATACTCAAAAACAAGTACAAAGTCCAATGAAAATCACGTCTACGCCTAACTAAGACAAACACGACATCAACACGTGCCTCAATAATAAAATCAAACTTGTTTCGAAGCCTAAAAGTATGCAGAACGAAATTGAATACCAACTTAGAACCACATAACCACGCATATATCACTATCATGACACATGACTGCACACACGTCATTATCAAGACTCATGACCTCTTGAATCTCATACCACTCCACACGACTTCACACATGTCTCACTTCACGATCCACGACTACGACACAACACTCCGCATGTCTCCTTAAACGGGTCCACAACTATGACACACAACTCCCCTCCCCACTTATGTCCTCCTACATGGATTTAGCAAGTATGAAAATGAACGGATAAACACACCGCAAATGATTTCTAAACATGTTCATCATTATATTGTTGATTTTCTTTAGTTTATGAGTCCACCAAAAGGCATAACAACACTTTTCCAAGATTCATGAAATTTAATATAACCACATTTCAAGCTATTATGAACAACTTTAAGGTTTAACCCAAAGTCTAAAACGTGTCGTAAATAGGATAAAAATGCAAAAGAAAGTAAGACACCAAATTTGTCACCGTTTAATAAAGTTGCAATCTACAAAGATCTACCAGTCAGAAAATGTCGTAAAAATATGGAGTTAATCTAAGCTGCCAAGAACTCTAGATAGGTTCGGAAAGAGGTCTGTCTGAAGCAGTCCCGAAACAGTTTGTCCGGTTGTGAATAGTTTTGGTATTTTGGCCGTAACTCCTTACTTCGAACTCCGATTGAGACGTTTTATATATGAAACTTGAAGAGAATTTTGAGAGCTACAACTTTGTAGCTATACACTTATCCCAATTCGGCCTCGACGTGTCTTAGAAATCATGAACAATACCAAAATGTACTTAAAATTTTTAGATTTTTTTTTGTTTGTTGTGTTCTTGGTGTTCTTGGTAAAACATATCTCAAAAATTTTCGGAAAACAACCCAAAAAGAAACATAAAATTAAGCTAAGAACAATAATACACCATATTATACAACCTAAATCAAAAGTTTAACATGAATCCTACATCAAATTCGCAACTACAAGAAAGTCTCCAAGAAAAACCGATCTCCTCGAATACTCCGCGAAGACTATCAATCTCGGGCTTGATACGAAGCCTCGTCGCGTAGATCATCATTTATCCTTTGTGTTTCTTGAAATTCGGAGTGGAAGGCCTCCAATTTCTCCCAAAATCGAAAAAGGAAGAAGAGGGGGAGAGAGAGAGAGAGAGAGAGAGAGAGACGTACGGGAGAGATTGGAAGAGAGAGAAAGTGATTTGATAAAGTGATAAAATTTGATTTTTATATCACAAAAGGGGTAAAGTACACTTTCCTCCTATATTATGCAACATGCCAAGATCAAGTACCAAAGCTATATTCCACACACATGGGTCCCAACGCATATTACCCAAGTCATGCACTATCAAATGCCTTATCACATTGTGAACATTTAATTTAAAATGAATAATTTTCCGGGTCCTTACATGAAGCAATTGGATAATAAGGCACGCTGCGTACCATGAGTTATTGCGTGAATGGCACTAGGATTGTTTTATTTCATTTATGTGTATGCTTGTTTTAATAATTTTTATATGATGTTTTGATTGGAATAGAGATGTGGACGTAAATTCTCATTTTGATTTTGCTTCTTACTTTCACCATTTTGTGTTGTATGGATGTTTCTTGTCTTTTCTTGGGTTCCCATTATGTTTGAAGGCTAAGAATCCTGTCTTGAAAATTTTCACTTTCTTTTTAAAGGGTGTAAGGACAATAACTGTCTCCCTCTCCCTCTCCCTCTCTCATTTGTCTAACAGGGTAACGATGCTGGCATTACGAAAATGAAACGAGAATTGAGTTGCAAGAAGATTCGTAAGGTCGTCAATATTTTTTTCTTTCCAATCTTCTTAATTTCATTATATCCTGATTTGAAATGGTTTTTATATTCATCCCATTTTCTAGGTTCTCGATAGCTATTACAATTTCCACTGCTTATTCATGTTGTTCCCGGTAGATAGTTTGGCTTAGAGAATGAGGCATAATCTTTTGGGATGGAACCGAATTGGGCGAAAAGCAAAACAAAAACTCAGAGTGGAATATGTACTGGTAGTATAAATTGAACTACAAAATTGAAGTCATGTGTCATTACTTCTGCCGGAAGAATTCAAACTCTTTGAATTTTGTTGGTTGCAATAGGACAAGTAATTGCTTGTAAACTGAATGCATATTTTGACGTAGTTCTTGGGAATAGAACTATTTTCTCTCAGATTCTGCAACCTATGTTCTCGTTTTTCTCGTGGAATTTAGCACTGAGAACAAGTTGCTTGTAACTGGTACTCCCCTACAGCATAGTTTTTAGGAGCTATAAAACTTATTGTTCCTGGTTACTGAAATAGTTTGTGTGAAACATTTAATTTCAACTGCATGTTTCCAAAGTTTTTGTTTGATGTTATTAATTCAACACATGATGTGTTTGTGAAGAAAAGTTCTGGGGGGGCCATGATGTCGAAATTTAGAATGTGAAATCATGTTCTTTTTATGCTTTACTTTTGCGAAATCATAAAGCTCAAGCAATTGTTGACACAATTGGATAATAATGCATGCTGCGTATCATGAGTTATTTGGTGAGTGGCGCTAGGATTGTTTTATTTGATTCACGTGTATGCCTAAGTTAATCATTTTTATATGATGGTTTGATTGGAATAGAGAGCTGGACATAAATTCTCATTTTGATTTTGGTTCTTACTTTGAGCATTTTGTATTGTAGGCTGTGTTTCGTGTCTTTACTTGGGTTTCTGTTATGTTTGAAGGCTAAGAATTCCATCTTGAAAATTTTTACTTTGTTTTTAGAGTATGTAAGGACACTGACAGTCTCTCTCTCCCTCTCTCATTTTTCTAACAGGGTATAACAATGCTAGCATTACAAAAATGAAACGATAAATGAGTTGCAAAGAAGATTCGAATGTCGTCGGTATTTTTTTCTTACCAATCTTCTTAATTTCATGATCTATTGATTTGAAATGGTTTCTATAGTCATCCCGTTTTCTGGGTTCTAGATAGATATTACAATTTTTGCTTCTTATTTCTGTTGTTTCCATAGATAGTAGGCTTAGGGAATGAGCCATATTGGGTGAAAAGCAAAACATAAACTTGGAGTGGAATATGTAGTACTGGTCGTATGAATTCCACTGCAAAAATTGAAGTTCTGTACTTCTTCTGGAGGAGTCCTAGTTCTTTGAATTTCATTTATTGCAGTAGGACAAATAATTGAGAGTAAACTGAATGCATATTCTGACGTAGTTCTTGGGACTAGAGCTATTTTCTCGCAAATTCTGCTACCTTTGTATCCTTTTTTGGATAGTTTGTTTGGGATCTATGTTCTTGTTTGTCTGCATGAATTTAGCACCAGAAACAAATTGCTTCTAATTGGTACTCCCCTACAAAATAGAGTGGAAGAGCTATGCTAATAATTGTTCCTGGTTACTGAAATTGTTCGTGCGGAACATTTGATTTCAAGTGAATGTTTCTGAAGTTTTTATTTGACATTAGTAATTCAATACATGATGTGTTTGTTAAGAAAAGTTTTGGGAGGCCATGATATTGAAATTTAGTATGTGAAATCATGTTCTTCGGCTACTTTACTTTTGCAAAATCATAACCCTCAAGCAATTGTTGACGCAATTGGATAACAATGCATGCTGAGTACCATGAGTTTTTGCGTCTGGTTTTGTTTCATTCACATGTATGGCTATTTTAACCATTTTTATATGATGTTTTGATTGGAATAGAGAGCTGGACATAAATTTTCATTTTGATTTTACTTCTTACTTTCACCATTTTGTATTGTAGGCTATTTTTCGTGTCTTTTCTTGGGTTGCCGTTACGCTTGAAGGCTAAGAGTCCCATCTTGAAAAATTTTACTTTTTTTTTACAGGATGTTTAAGGACCGTGACTGTCTTTCTCCCCCTCTCACATTTTTCTGATAGGGTAATGATGCTATCATAATGAAAATAAAGCGACAAATGAGTTGCAAAGAAGATTCGAAAGGTCGTCGGTATTTTTTTCTATGCAATCTTCATAGTTTGGTGATATCTAGATTTCAAATGGTTTCTGTATTCACCCCGTTTTCTAGGTTCTAGATAGATATTACTATTTCCATTTCTTATTCATGTTGTTCCCGATAGATGTTAGGTTTAGGGAATGAGCCACAATCTTCTGGGATGGAACTGAATTGGGTGAAAAGAAAAACATAAACTCGGAGTGGAATATGTACTGGTCGTATAAATTCCACGGCAAAAATTGAAGTTATGTGTAATTACTTCTTCCGGAGGAGTCCTAGTACTTTGAATTTTGTTTGTTGCAGTAGGACAAATGATTGCATGTAAACTGAATGCATATTCTTCTGTAGTTCTTTGGACCGAAAACAAATTTCTTGTAACTGGTACTCCCCTACAAAACAGTGTTGAAGAGCTATGGTAATAATTGTTCCCGGTTACTGAAATTGTTTGTGCGGAACATTTGATTTCAAGTGAATGTTTCCAAAGTTTTTGTTTGGCATTAGTAATTCAATGCATAATGTGTTTGTGAAGAAAAGCTTTGGGAGTCCATGATGTCGAAATTTAGAATGCAAAATCATGTTCTTTGTCTGCTTTACTTTTGGAAAATCATAAAGCTCAAGCAATTGTTGACGCAATTGGATAATAATGCATGTTGAGTGCCATGAGTTATTACGTGAGTGGCACTAGGATTGTTTTATTTCATTCACGCGTATGCCTGTTTTAATCATTTGTATATGATGTTTTGATTGGAATAGAGATTTGGACATAAATTCTCATTTTAATTCTGCTTCTTACTTTCACCATTTTGTATTGTATGCAGTGTTTCGTGTCTTTTCTTGGGTTCCCATTACGCTTGAAGGCTACGAATTCCATCTTGAAAATTTTTACTTTGTTTTTAGAGGATGTGTAAGGACAATGACTGACTCTCTCCCTCTCCCATTTTTCTGACAAAGTAACAATGTTGTCATAACGAAAATAAAGAGATAAACAAGTTGGCAAGAAAATTTGAAAGGTCGTCGGTATTTTTTTCTTTCCAATCTTCTTAATTTGATGATATCCTAATTTGAAATAGTTTCTATATTCATCCCTTTTTCTAGGTTCTCGGTAGATATTATAATTTCCATTGCTTATTCATGTTTTTCCCCATAGATAGTAGGCTTAGGAAATGAGCCATAATATTTTGGGATGGAATCGAATTGGGTGAAAAGCAAAACATAAACTCAGAGTGGAATAGGTACTGGTCGTCTGAATTCCACTGCAAAAATTGAAGTTCTGTGTCATTACGTCTTCTAGAGGAGTTCTAGTTCTTTGAATTTCGTTTGTTGCAACAGGACAAATAATTGCAAGTAAACTGAATGCATATTCTGTTGTAGTCTGGTTTGTGTGGTGTTCCCATACCCCATACTTACACTTCAAGCTTTCCTGTATCTTGTCCACAAACTTGGAATCCCTCATCTCCGCAACTGCACTCCTCTGTAACCATTCGGTACACTCCTCCTGAGTGACTATGGTCACTGGTCTACAATTTTTTGCCTCCCTGCTTCCTTTGACTATGTCCACATAAGATCTATTCGTTCCCCCATATGGGACTCTCGGATTGTTGGTTAGGGGCCCTTCATACCCATGATGAGCATACTGCCCTCAGACTTGTTTACCCCACTTGGGCTTTTCCTCAACCCTCTCAGTGTGTCTTTGGAATGTAGCTATCTTGACATGTATTTTATTTCCCCTTGCCACTGTACCATTCAATCCTCTAATTGCTTTAGTTGCTTTAGTTGCTTCTGACCTGCTATAGAATCTAACAAAGCCAAACTTAGTATTTCCCTAGATTTCTTCGGTGGAATGATCACTTCTTCTATATTCCCAAACTTCTTGAATATCTGGATCAGCACTCCCCATCCATGGTATGAGGGAGATTATCCACATAAAGAGACACCACCGCTGCTAGTATTGGCTTTCTAGCAACCTCCTTAGTGGTCCTAAAATCCCCTGGAAAATTGGACTTTCTCCTAGTGACCAAATTCCAGTCTCCTCCCCCTGCCCCTCTCTGTCTAGAACCTGTCATTATCATTTTTTAGAGTTTTATTCTCATAAATAATTAAGGGTAATTTAAATTATGGTCCTTTCTACTCCTCCAAATTAGCGTTTCATCCCATCCACTTTTCAAACTTATTTTTTCATCCTATAATTGTATGGATAGACGATTTTGTCATTACTTTTGAGAAGTAGTTTACCGTTTTATCCTGTGGTTAGTTAATATTTGAATTGTTTGGTTTACATCTGCAGCACATTTTTAGGCTTAAAATATGGGATCACAAATCTCTTTAAGAATATTATTCCCAAATCAATTAGCACGTTTTTAGGTTTAAAATATGGGATCACTATTATCTTTAGGAATATGTATACCAAAATGGCAGTTGAGATTCTTTTCCAATCATAACCCCGGATCAATTAGATTTGGCCAGAATATTTACCATTTCGTGTTACTGGGTCAAATTGAAGTTCTCCGGCTAGAAGTGTACCATTTCATGGGAAATGTACCATGACTTGCCTATGATGTTGAATAACTGTAAATTTACCATGACATAAGCAAATATACCATGGATGACAGGTGTTGCCATCTAGGCACAAAATTACCATGAAATATGGGAAATTTATCATATATTGTTTATTACATCCGATTTCACCATGGTATAGGCAAATCTATCATAGACGGCCGGACTTGATGTTGACCGGCAAATTTACACACGAACGTTATTCAAATCGTACCATAGTGTATTTACTTATCATGGTAAATTTGTACGCAAAAGTAACAACATTCAAATCCATTGTCATTCAAATTGTACCATTTACGTTATTCTATAAATATACCATGTAAGAGCCATTTTCATGCATCAAACATCTATCCCAACATTTCGTACCTTATACTAACCCGTAGTCTGACGAAAACTGATCGAATGTCATTCTTCTGGTTCGGTAGCAGTCAATTCAGGTGGTCATTTTTCGTTGGAGTTGTGCGTTTTTGGTCCGCGTTTCCGATGGGTTGATGGAATCTGAAGACCTAGATCTGTGGCGAGATCCCAAAGTGGATGATGGTGGCTGAATTTTTCTCGATCTCGTGATTTTTGGAGATGACGTTTCTTGTTCCGAAGATGAAGACTATATTCCGGTGCCCATGTATTTAGAGGTTATAGGCGTGAGTTTAGGGATTAGATAATAACTAGGGTTAAATAAACCAGAGGATAGGTTTGGTATTATTTGACAAAAAGGACCGAAACTTAATGTGCTAAAGTGCATGGGATGAAAAAATAATAAACACTAAGAGAAGGGACTAAAATATAAGTTCCTCAATAATTAATAATAATATTTACGTAAATCAACCAAGCTATATTTAAAACCTACAGTTGGGAATTACTAATCATTACAAGAAGTTACTGGAGGTATTAATATATAAGACCCTCTACTCATGAATGATTAGTTTTGTAACCTTTTGATTATGCTGAACTGGGGTAGTATTTGGTGAAGTTTGGTATCAAATTCAGAGGCCTAATAACATAATACCTAATGAATAATACGACCAATACATATTCCACTCCGAGTTTATGTTTTTATTTTCACCCAATTCGGTCCATCCCAGAAGATTATGGCTCATTTCCTAAGCCTACTACCTATAGGGAACAACAGAAATACGAAGCGAAAATTGTAATATCTTCTGGAACCTAGAAAACGGGATGAATGTAGAAACCATTTCAAATCAGGATATCATGAAATTAAGAAGATTGGAAAGAAAAAAATATCGACGACCATTCGAATCTTCTTTGCAGCTCATTTATCGCTTCATTTTCGTAATGCCAGCATCGTTACCTTGTTAGAAAAATGAGAGAGGGAGAGAGATACTGTCACTGTCCTTACATACTCTAAAAACAAAGTAAAAATTTTCAAGAAGGAATTCTTAGCCTTCAAACATAACGGGAACGCAAGAAAAGACCTGAAACACAGCCTACAATACAAAATGCTGAAAGTAAGAACCAAAATCAAAATGAGAATTTATGTCCAGCTCTCTATTCCAATCAAAACATCATATAAAATGATTAATTTAGCATACATGTGAATCAAATAAAACAGTTCTAGCGCCACTCACGCTATAACTCATGGTACGCAACATGCATTATTATCCAATTGCGTCAATAATTGCTTGAGCTTTATGATTTTGCAAAAGTAAACTAGAAAAAGAACATGATTTCACATTTTAAATTTCGACATCATGGCCTCCCAAAACTTTTCTTAACAAACACATCATGCGTTCAAAAACTTTGGAAACATTCATTGGAAATTAAATGTTTCACATAAACAATTTTAGTAACTAGGAACAACAATTACCATAACTCTTCAACACTGTTTTGTAGGGGAGTACCAGTTACAAGCAACATGTTCTTGGTGCTAAATTCCTGCAGAAAAATGAGAACATAGATCTAAAACAAACTGTTTAAAAAAGGATACAAAGGTAGTAGAATCTCAACGGCAAAGGACTTAGAATATTTTACCGAGCAAAAGGATATGGCCCCTGAGAAGTAATTTTTGAAGGAAAAATCTGCAGTCTTAGAAATTGAATCAAGAAACTTTTGTTGAATTCAATGGGCCAACTTGGCTCTTGGGGAGCTGAAACAATGTTGCTAGCTATTTGAACTCTAAGCTTAATTCCCCCTAGTCGAATATTGAATTCATTTAACTTTTGTCACAAGGGAATGGACCTTTTTCATTTTAGCTCATTCACCCCTTTGGAGGATGGATCTATGAGAATTCACCTATCCCAACTCAATTTCTCCATGGGATATATATAAACAACGTTTGAAAATATTTAGGGTAAAATGCACTGACCTCCCCTGAGGTTTCTGACAATTGCAGAGACCTCCCCTGAGGTTTGGGAAAATACACTCACCTCCCCTGCTTTTGAAACTATTACACTCTTTCCCCCCTCCCGTTACTTTCTTATATACGCCGTTTATTTTACACTTGAAATGCCCCTTCTACCCTTTTGTATATACAGGGTGTTTTTGGAACAAAAAATCAAACTTGTAATAGACATTTTTCATCTAGAAGTGTGAGAGAGAGAGAGAGACAACAATGGGTTAGGGTTTCCAATCTCACAGTCCATGAGAGGCCAGACGTGCGCTCTCCTTTGGAGACGTTGAAGGTTGTGTGTTTGTGAGATCTGTAATGTTATAGAGAGAGAGAGAGAGAGAGAGAGAGAGAGAGGAGAAGATGTTGCTTACAGATCTCATCAACCTTAACCTCTGCGACACAACGGAGAAGATAATTGCTGAGTACATATGGTGGGTTTGTTCTATTTTTAAACTCATGTGTTTATTCCCTCGTGTATTGCTCTGTTTGATGATTATAGGCTAGATTTTTCATCATCCTTTTGATTGCTGAAGATATTATGTGATCAATCATTCAATGGTCCCTTCCTTTAGCTCATTCATACATAAAAAGAGCCTCTTTCCATGTATTGACCTCACATAGCTCTTATTGCAACTGATTTTTCTTTGTTTAGATCATTATTATTGTTGACATTTTTCGCACAAGATCTTTTTAGTCCCCTCTCATTTACTTTTTTGTACATTGAGATTAGCCCAAAATCATGATTTTTTGGTGTTTATTTGTGAATATTTCAACACTATATATAATCTGATGGGTTTACTTTTGCTATATCTCTCTTCTCATTAGGATGGTGCGCCCTGTTTTCTTATCGTAGCTATCAAAATTTTATGGTGTTTGTGTTTTCAGCGAACCAATTTTACAGCTTTGTGATCATTTGATTTTAATTTTCAATTTAGTTTTGTTCCCTTTTAATTTCTGTAAAAATCTGATTTTTATTGAATCTTCTTTCTCCTTAACTTTCTTCTTTTTTTCGAGGTACCAATTTTTTTTTAAAATTTTTCTCCATTGTTTTGATTGTGAATGGAGTTTCATTACATTCTTTGTTCCTATCAGTATGATGATGCCCTTTGCTCATAGTTTATCAATGGAAATTTTATGCTTTGTGTTTGAATTAATTTATTTATTTGGTTCCATGCCTTTGTAATTAGTTGGATTCTCTCTTTAATGTAGTTCTGTTGCCACCCTAGTTTCTCAGAGATAGGCCAACAAAGAATATATGTCATTTTTACAGCCATGAGCAAGGACATTTTAGGAATTTAAGTAAAATATTCTAATGACATCAGTATAAACTAACCATTTTCTAATAGAAAGTAGCGGGAGGGGAGAAAGAGTACTCTAATATTTTCAAAAGCAGGGGAGGTGAGTGCATTTTTCTAAACCTCAGGGGAGGTCCCTGCAATTGTCAAAAACCTCAGAGGAGGTCAGTGCATTTTACCCAAATATTTATTAAATTTACTAGATCGAAAATTTATCACATTCAAATAAAGCACTTCGTCTAAGGGCATGCATTGTCGAATACAAATCTGTATTTTTTCATAGTCAAAATCAGTTCAATAATACCCATTCACTGGTAAATAGCACAATACTTCTTCAGCGCTAGAAGCTCAGAGGAATCAAACTTTCCATTTTAGCTGATGACGCGAGTGAACCAACACCATTTGGACTGGCAAAAATTATCCGACGTAATTGGTCATAATTGATCACTTGTATTAGTCAATATGTATACTAATCCATTTTAATCAAAACCAATATTATTTTTGAATCCGAATAAACTGCATTAGTCGTGTAAGTGGGTTGATTTAGAAAATCGGGACGGAAAGCTAGAGACTCACTATCCAGCCGAAATGGTGCTTCTCTCAGTATGTGTACCTGTGATCTGCAAAAGAATAATCTGTCAAAGAGTCCTCTGCCGCTGTGGCAGGAGAACACTCCGATGATTAAGTCAGGCACAATCTCACAGGGAAAAAGTTAACTGTAAGCTGATATTCTCTATCAGCGAATGAAAACTCTGGAGTATTTCGGCGTACCTCAAATTCGTCATCTGAGGGTGTATTTATAGATTTCCCTGGTGCCCTAACTCTATCTGGACTTTCTTGGGCCCCAATCCTCTTTGGGCCTCCAGTCATGCCCTAATTCTCTTAGGGCTCCACTCTGGCGGAGTGTCCTCTGATGGGACGTGGGAGTCACATCTGTAACTGAATCCGACAAGATCCCACAGGATCCTACCCCATCCATGATTCTGTTTCCTTTTTGGAAATACGGTTATCAGTCGCTTTCTCGGGCTGCCCGTAATCCTGACCGCCTTTCTCAGGTCGGCAATACTTGAGTCCGCCTTTCTCAGGTCGGCATCCCTGTACTTGATTCTGTTACCCAAATATGGGCGTGATCGGCACTTCTCGTGTCGGCCACTACCTCACGTGATCGGCGCGTGCCTCTGGAAATGTAATTCGGTCTCGGCCGAACTCTGAAATTAACCTGGCGAGTTAAAGGTAATTTCTCAATTACATTTTACCCCCGTCAATTGCCCCCTAGCTTCGGCTGCTTTGAACCGACTTGGCGAAGTAGTCGAGGCTACGTACTGCACTCGTGGCGTCCTCTGCTATTCTTGATCGGACGGTTTCTGAACCGTCATGCGTAAGCCTCTGGTGTCGCATTAAAGTCTGATGGGGCATGCAGCAGGCTTTGCGGCTTTTGAGGTCACGCGCCTCCTGCGAGTGTCCCATACGTGGAGCGTTTTCACTGGGGGAGGCTTAGGGTCTTATCTGTTCGACTCCCTTCCCTATAAATGCTCGAATCTTCTCATTTTTTCACTTTTCTTCTGCACACTTCCGCCGTCTTCACATCAGAGAAAGAACTCACCTGTTGTCGTAAGTTCTTTTTTATCAGAACCTTAGGTTTTCCCTCTTTTTCTTGACCTTTCGTCCTTTTCTGCTGTCTGTAATGGGGATTTTTAGGAGTCTAGTTGACACACCGGAAAGAATGGCAAATTTCCGGCGACGGTACAACATCCCCAACGATGTTGCCGTCGAACTTAATAAGCCGGATACCGCCCGGGATGGGAACGATCCTGACGTCCTTCACGTCCCATTGATGGCGGTTCTTGAGGGCGGGGTTCGGTTTCCACTCAATCGCCTTCTCCGTGAAGTGCTCTGTGGATACCGGCTCCACCCGATGCAGATCTCCGTCAATACATATAGGATTGTCCATAGTATTGTAGAATTAAATAGACTGAACCGAACCAGCGTAGGACTTCGGGAGATCCAATTCTGCTATGACATGGTCAGGAAAGGCCCTAACACCTACTACTTGAAGAACAGACCAAATGAGGAGAGGATCGTTACTTATTTGACGGACTCCAGCCGTGGTAACGACGATGATTTCCTCATCGTTGCTGGCAACTGGGAGATCGGCCGAGATGAGCCTGAGAAACCCAAGTTCCATATCCCGACCCGGTTTGGAGTCATCCGTTAGTACCCCGACCTTGTCTTTCAATTCCATATCTTTTTCTTTCTGATGCCGAACATCTTTCGATACTGACTGTTTTTCCCGTCTTATCATGCAGCCACCAACGCCAATAAGTTCCGAAACAGACAGGCGATAAAGCTTGACGAGATAAGGAAGGTCGCCCGATACACAGGATCCTTCGGCAGCAGCTGGGCCCGATCACCCGAAGTGCTTCTCGGATACATTGGGAGCTACCGGGGATACAGCAAAAAGTCCATCCCGGACGCCGACGTCGCTGGTGCCGATCTTCAGAACTACATTCCGCCTTCCGAGGCTCGGCTATTGGAACCGGTGACAGTAGCTGACGTCGGGAACTTTCCGATCTCGTTTGACTCCGCCCACAGCTCTTTCGATTCGCCTTGTAACCGGGACTCAAGAGACGACCAGGAAGTCGACCAAATTCCCGACTCAATGGCACGAGATCCCAATATTCCGAATTTGCGTGAAATGATTCGGGAACAGAAGAAGAAAAACCCCCAGGTAGGCCCGAGCTCGCAGAGGATGCCGCCGACCTCAGCATCTGGCGAGGCTTCAGATGATGTTCCGCTCATTCTGAAGCGGAAATCAAGGGACCCTCCTCAGGAAGTTCCAGCTGCAACGAACTTGCCGAAAAAGAGCAAGACGGCCGAGAAGGCAAAAGCTGTTGAGGAGGCTGCCCCATGGCGCCCTTCCTTGCTGGTGAATGGGGTTGATCCCGTCACTGTCGCCGACTCGGCGCAAGACCTCGCCGTCACGCAAACCCTGGCGGGTGCGTTGATGTTGCCAAAAGATATCGAGCCTTACGTAGGCACCGATCTCCCGACTTTGATGCGTTCTGTGATGGCCCACGAAGTTTTCGTAAGTATTTTGTCTTGGTTGTTCTTCGGTTGCCTTTACTTGCGATTTCATATCTGCCTTCTGACTTCCCGATCTTGTTACAGGCTGCGCAAAAATCTATGCTGTGTCTGAGCCGCTTCCAGGATTTGGAGACTCGGTACGCCACTATGGAGTCGGAGCTGAAGAATGCCAATGCCTTGTGCTTCAGACTTCAAGAGAGAGCGGCCTCTTCCCGGCAGAAGGTTAAGGACGCCGATCTCAAGCTTAAAGATGTTCAGTCCCAGCTTGACACAGAGAAGATGAGGTCTTCCCAACTGGAGGATCAGATAGCCGATCTTCAAAATCGGCATGCAACCGAGCTGAAGACTTCTTATTCCAGGGGCATGATGGATGCTGCAGCCGACTTCTTGGCGAACCAGTTGCCCGAGCTCCAGGCCGATCTCGTCAAGAAATGCTGGAAAGCTGCCCTGGAAGCCGCCCTGGTTCCGGCTGATTCTTCTGTGTACTCCAGGGTTCCGTCTGTTACCCAACTGGAGGTTATGGTGCCCGAAACCGAAGAAGAGGGCCAGGCTGCAGCTGGTGAAGGAGAGGCGGGCCAGATTGCCCTTGCTGGTGTCCCTGCTGCTCAACCTCAGTCTGCCGATGAGGATGTAGTTATAGTTCAGGCTGCCGATGTTGCGCCTTAGGATTTTGTTTATTTCTTTCTTTTCTGTAACTCGAGTTTTTGCAACTCATATGTAACCCGACTTTATGAATTAAATGAAACTGTTGTGACTCCTTTTATCTCTATCTGTTCCACATACTTTTCTCAAGTAGTAAATTATTTAAATCAATTTCAGACTTCATACTTTTCTCAAGTGATGACTCTTTTCTAACTTTTCTCAAGTGTGTTCGGGTGTTCTAACTTTTCTCAAGTGTCGAACCGGCTCTGACCTTTCTCAAGTCATGTTGGCTGTTTAACCTGTAGCTAGGCTTAAACACATACTTTTCTCAAGCATTTTCTGGAGTCCAAACTTTTCTCAAGTATTGAACCTTTCTCAAACCTTTCTCAAGTCTGTTCGGCATGATTGTAAACTTTTCTCAAGTGTTGAATCTTCTCAAACCTTTCTCGAGTCTGTTCGGCATGATTGTAAACTTTTCTCAAGTGTTGAATCTTCTCAAACCTTTCTCGAGTCTGTTCGGCATGATTGTAAACTTTTCTCAAGTGTTGAATCTTCTGACTTTTCTCAAATATGTTCGGCATGATTGCGAACTTTTCTCAAGTGTTGAATCTTCTCAGACTTTTCTTAAATCTGTTCGGCATGATTGTAAACTTTTCTCAAGTGTTGAATCTTCTCAGACTTTTCTCAAATCTGTTCGGCATGATTGCGAACTTTTCTCAAGTGTTGAATCTTCTCAGACTTTTCTCAAATCTGTTCGGCTGGACTCCCCTTGCCCCCTAGCTTCGGTTACTTCGATCCGACGTGGCAGAGTAGCCGAAGCTATAAAGCATATTCATGATGAGCTTTGTATCGATATAGGTGATTTCCATCCGTGTCTGGCACGTTTTGGGGGCGTGCTCTGTCCGCCATAAATGCGACGTGACCGTTGGTGCTTCAGTAACTCGGACGTGCCTTTTATAAGAACGACGCGCCTTTTCTGCGCGTGTTTTGACGTGGTGCTTCAGCATCTCAGACGCGCTTCACTGATTGGTCCAGGAGTAATGGATCCGACGGTTGGGGTTTAAAGCGTGCGACGCTTCGGATTTACCCACGCAGAACCCTATAAATCCCTAACTTCGTCTTCTTCATTTCTTTCCTTGCTCTACTGTTCTTCTTCCACCTTTTGTAAGTTGTCCCTTGTAGAACTCTTCTTTTTGTCTTTCTTGTTCATTTTTCTTCCCCGCTCATTTTCTGAGTATGGGGATCTTTCGTAAACACTTCGCCTCTCCGCGCGAGGATAGCAGAGTTCCGTAGGCATTACCAAATTCCAGACGACGTTTATGTAGAGATTAACAAGCCTGAGACTCATCCTGAGATTCGGGATGAGGACTCCATCCACATCCCTCTCATGGCTGTTATTGAGGGTGGAGTTAGGTTCCCCCTCCACCCTTTACTGCGTAGGGTTCTGTCCTACTATAGGCTGAATCCTATGCAGATATCTATAAACTCATACCGTATAGTCATGGGCATAGTTCGTTTGAACGAGCTGTGCCAAACGAACTTAGATCTCTGGGACATAAACGATAATTATGATATGGTGTACAAAAAAGATGAGAGATGGTATCTGAAGTCGCGTAGAGGCCGAGAGAAGATAGTGACCAATCTCCCTGACTCGAACAGGGGGAACGACGATGACTTCCTCATCGTCTCGGGAAACTGGGAATTTTCTGCCGATGAACCCGAGCGCAAGAGGCTCCCTGTTCCCCGCAGATTCGGGAAACCCCGTTAGTCCCCCATTCTCTTTTGTTTTGATTTCTTCAGCTTTGCCGATCTCATGTTTCTAACTGTGTCGGTTTATTCGTGTGCAGCTTCAAACGCAAATCGCGGTCGGACTTCGCAGGCTACACATCCAGAGGATCTGAAAAAAGTTCTTCGGTACAAAGGCGTTGAAGGCCAAGCCGAACCGAGAGCTGCCGAAGTACTGCTGCGATATAACCCGTCTTACAAGGGTTATATCAAAGAGAAAAAGTTCGTTGCCGAGGTGGTAGCTGAGACGTCTTCGGTTGCGGTCCCTGAAGGTGTTCCCTTGCCGTATCTCCGGGAGCCCAGCCGAGTCACGGTTGCTGCTGTGGCCGAATCATCCTCATCCTCATCCTCATCCTCATCCTCATCCTCATCCTTATCTTCATCTTCTTCTGAAAGGACGCAGTCTCCGCTTCGGATTACTTTGATTCCCGAAGAAGAGAGAAACACAGACGCCGAAGCCATGTCTTCAAACCCCGACATGCCGAGCCTGAAGGATATGATAAGGCTGAGGAAGACTGCTGCCGCGTCGGAAAAGAAGGTTTCTGGGGTCGTGCCGACTCCCACCGACGCAAAGAAGGTGCCGATTCCCCTGCAGACGAAGAAACCTTCTGGGATCATCCTGGCTAAGAGGAAGCCAGACGAGGGTGAGAAGCTGCCGAGTCTCCCTCCCTCCGATGCCGAAACCGCCAATGCCGACCGGAAGAGGCGGAAACTGGTGAAGGCACACCAGGCCGGTCCCTCCGAGGAGAAGGGCAAATCAAAGGTTCCCGAGAAAGCCGGGACCTGGCCTCCTCCTTTGCTGATAAATGGTACGACCCCTATCACGGCCGCTGACACGGTCCGAGATCTGGGAACTACTATGGCTCTGGCCGAAGCCCTGATGCTGCCGAAGGACATAGAGCCTTACGCCGACGAAGAAGACCATGCCGTGCTTCGGCTGACGATCGCGCACAATATTTTTGTAAGTTTCTTATCTCGGTAATAAATTCTGCAAATTCCTTTGTGCTTGTTATAACTCTGATGTTAATGCTGCAGGCGATCCAGAAATCCATGCTTGGCATGAAGAAGGCTCAGGATCGGGCAGAAAAACTTGACAAGGCTGAGGCCGAAGTGAGGGAGTTCAAACTGAAGTTCTCCACTGCTCAGGATCAGGCCGATAATTTCAAGAAGGAGGCCCGAGAGATGGCCAAGCAGGCTAAATCCTCGGAGTATTTCCTATCTGAAGAGAGGAAGAAGACTGCCGATCTTGTAGCCGAACTCACTGCTGTCAAGGCTAAGCATGCCGACGAGATGGCAGAGGAAAAGAAGAGGGCCACCGATCTCGCGGCAAAGCATGCCGAAGAAGCAAAAGAGGCTCGTAAGCTCGGGATGAAAGAAGCTGCTGAGGACATCCTCAACAATCAGATCCCCGAGCTGCAAGAGGAGTTCCTGGCGTTGGGTTGGAAAGCAGCGCTCAGGACTTGCAATGTGGCCGCTGACTCGGCCCTGTTCAAGGAGATTCCCCACTCCTCTGATCTTCCCGATGAAGAAGAGCCCCTCCCCGATACCAAGACCAATGAAGCCGACCTCACCGTCGAGGACTATGAAGTCGACGTTGTCGGGGGGGACCCTGCTGCTGAAGAGGACCGAGCTCAAGATGACCAAGTGGAGATCGTCTGAAGGATTTCCACATTTTTTTGTTTTCTTTAAGTCTTTTTTATGTCCACTTTTGTATTCTCCTCTTGTAATCCACATGAGTGAATGAAATTCGAACTTCTTTTCAGCATCTCTAGTCTTAATACAAACCTGAGCTCTTCTCTTAAAACATGAACTTTTCTCAAGTATGTTTGGTAATTCAGAACTCTCCTCAAGTATTGAATTTTCCTTAGGTATTGAACCGAGCAAACCTTTCTCAAGCATGTTCAGCTTCTTATCCTGTACTTAGGCCCAAACATATTTTTCTCAAAAATGCTGGATTCTAATATTTTTCTCGAGCGCGGGGCCGATCAAACTTTTCTCAAGTCTGTTCGGCTGAACACATACTTTTCTCAAGCATGTTCAGAAGTTCAAACTTTTCTCAAGTATTGAACACTAACATCTAGGATAACATAAAACCAAAATTGCCGAATATCTGATTTGAACATTGAAACTAGAACTTTCATTTACTGAGAAAATGAATACAAGTGTTGAAATAAAGAAATTACTGATAAAATTTCTTAAGGTTGGAGACATTCCAAGTTCTTGGTATTTCTTTATCCCCCAGATCCTGCAACTTGTAGGCACCCTTCCCGAGTCGGCCGATAACTCTGTATGGACCCTCCCAATTGGCCCCGAGCTTGCCATCAGTTGGATCTTTCGTGTTTCCCATGACCTTGCGTAGGACTAGGTCGCCGAGATTGAATTCCCTCTGATGGACCTTCTTGTTGTACGTTCTTGACAGAGTTGACTGATAGGCGGCGAGTCTGATCATGGCCCTATCTCGCTTTTCTTCGGCAAAATCGAGTTCTATTGCCAATGCTTGATCATTGCCACCTTGCTCCATTACTTCTGTTCGGAGAGTCGGGATGCCGACTTCAAGAGGAATGACAGCCTCAGTGCCGTAAGCAAGCGAATATGGAGTAACACCTGTAGATCGGCGAGGAGTGGTCCTGTATGCCCATAAAACGAGTGGTAATTCTTCCACCCACTTTCCCTTGGCTTTCTCTAGTCGTTTTTTCATTCCTCCCAATATCGTCTTGTTTGAAGCTTCAGCCTGCCCATTGCATTGCGGATACGCCACTGAGGCGTAATAGTTTTTGATCTGATACTGTGAGCAGAAAGCTTTGAACTTGTCCTGGAACTGGGTTCCGTTGTCCGAGACGATGGCGTAGGGGATGCCGAACCTGGTGATTATGTTCTGCCAGACGAATCGCTCGACATTCTTCTCGGTGATTTTAGCCAGTGGTTCGGCCTCTATCCACTTGGTAAAGTAATCTGTGGCAACCAACAGATACTTCCTCTCCCCGGTCGCTTTGGGTAGCGGGCCGACGATATCCATTCCCCATTGAGCAAAGGGCCATGGACTGGTGAGTGGTGCCAGATCGGCTGCAGGTCGATGTGAGATCGGGGCAAACTTCTGGCATTTTTCGCACACTTGGACGTATTTCTTCGCGTCCTCTTGCATATACGGCCACCAATATCCCTGTGATATAGCACGATGGGCTATGGATCTGCCCCCAGCATGACTTCCACATATCCCTTCATGAATCTCATACAGGAATTTCTGAACCAGAGTTGGGTGTACGCATTTTAAATAGGGGCCAGTATAAGACTTACGATAGAGTTCCTGCTTCGGTGATAGCCAGAAACGTGTTGCTTTGATACGCAGCTTATGCGCTTCTTTTTTGTCTTCGGGGACGGTTCCCCCAGTGAGGTAAGAGACGATGGGATCCATCCAACTTGGGCCGAGATCGATTTCCAAAGCCTTCTCGGCAATGGGGACGTCGATGCTTGGGTACTCGATGGAATCCACGTATATGGTCCTGAATTTGTCTCTGGGTATGGCCGAAGCCAAACAGGCCAAGGCGTCTGCGTGGTCGTTCTGTCTTGAGCTGATGTGCGTCATCACCGTTTTCTTGAACTTTGATAACTCCGCTTTAGCCCTCTCTGCATAGGCGGCCATCCTCTCATCTCGGGTGGCATATTCACCACTGAGCTGGTTGAGAACCAGTTGTGAATCACAGAAGACTTCCACATGTTCTGCCCCCAGATTGTGTGCGCATTTGAGCCCGAGTATCAATGCCTCATACTCGGCGACATTGTTGGAGGCGCTAAAATTCAATCGGAAGGACTGTTCGAAATAACACCCATCTGGTTCTTCTATCACGATGCCGACCCCAGACCCCCTCGAACACGATGACCCGTCAACATACAACCTCCAGTAAGGCGTTTGATCGGGCATTTCCTCCTCTGAGATTGAAGCGACGATTTCCTCTGGTTCGTGGGAGAATTCCGCAACAAAATCCGCCAGGACCTGTCCTTTTATTGCTGTCCTTGGGAGGAAATTGATGTCATATTCCCCGAGCTCCACGGACCAAGTTGCCACCCTTCCCGACAGTTCCGCTCTTCTCAAGACGGTGCTGATGGGATGTTTGGTCGGCACTTCTATCGTATGGGCCAGGAAATAGTGCTGCAACTTTCTAGACGCCACCACAAGGGATAGGATCAGTTTCTCCAAGGGGAGATATCTTGTCTCCGAATCCAGGAGCGTCTTGCTCACATAATAGACCGGCGTCTGCTCACCATCTTTGTTTTTTAATAGAACCGCACTGACCGCATGCTCGGATACGGCCAGATAAAGTGTCAACACATCTCCCTTCTCGGGAGTTATGATTAGCGGGGGGTTCGCCAAGTAGTTCTTCATTTCTTGGAAAGCCTTTTCACATTCTTCCCCCCATGCATACTTGGACTGTTTTCTCAACAGCTGGAAGAATGGCCGACATCGATCGGAAGATCGGCTGATGAACCTGTTGAGGGCTGCCACCATCCCGGTTAGTCTTTGAACTTCTTTCACAGTTCGGGGACTCTGTAAATTTTGCAAGGCGACAATCTGATCGGGATTAGCTTCTATCCCCCTCCGTGTAACCAGATGCCCCAAAAACTTCCCCGAGCTGACCCCGAAGGCACACTTCGATGCGTTGAGCTTGAGCTGGTATTTTCTCAATACCTGGAAGGTTTTGCCGAGGTCGTTGATGTGGGACTCCGCCTCCTCGGTTTTGATCACCATGTCATCGATGTAGACCTCCATGCTTTTCCCGAGCAACTCCTTGAACATGAGGGTTGCCAAACGCTGATAAGTCGCCCCTGCATTTCTTAAGCCGAATGGCATCACTTTATAGCAGAAGAGTCCGCGGGGAGTAATGAAGGACGTTTTCTCTTGGTCCGGCGCGTGCATAGCTATCTGGTGATATCCCCGATATGCATCCAGGAAACTCATTCGCCGATACCCCGCTGTGGCATCCACCAGTTGATCTATCTTGGGCAGTGGAAAACTGTCTTTGGGGCAGGCTTTATTGAGGCTGGTGAAATCTACGCAAACCCTCCACTTGCCATTCTTTTTCTTGACCACCACGGTGTTGGATAACCACTCGGGGTAGTGCACCTCTCTGATGGCGTCGGCCTCCAGCAGCCGATCTACTTCCTCTGTTACGGCATCCACATGTTGGATTGCCGGTCTCCTCCTTTTTTGCATCACCGGTTTGTGGGCTGGATCCACGTTCAGATGATGGCATATGATGTCCGGGCTCACCCCAGGCATCTCCTGTGGCGTCCAAGCGAACACATCTATATGCTCCTTGAGAAATGCGACCAGGGCCTCCTCATCCCGCTCTGATAGTTCTGCCCCGATCAAAAAATACCGCTCTAGATCTGTCTCGTGAGCCGGTACCTGCTTCAGTTCTTCCACAACGCGATCGGCCGGGTTGCGCCCGATATCCTCTATCGTTGGCCGATCTGGGACTTCGATGGACTTCACATGTTCGGCCTTAGGTTTGTGCTTGATGGACGTGACATAGCAGCTTCTCGCCGTTGTCTGATTTCCCCGAACACATTCAATCCCCTTCTTCCCTGGGAACTTTAGCATCTGATGGTAGGTGGAAGGAATTGCCCCCAACCTGTGGAGCCAAGTTCTCCCCATGATGGCGTTGTAAGCAGACGGTACGTCCACCACCAGGAAATCCATATCCAATGTTACTTTTCCTGCTCGGACAGGGATAGTAATGGATCCCAAGGGCCAGACAGCATCGGCACTGAAACCGATGAGCGGTATGTCGGCCTTCTTCAAATCTGCCTTGTCCAGCTGGAGTTTCTTGAAGGCATCGTAGTACAGGATCTCCGTTGAGCTGCCTTGGTCAACCAGGATTCTCTCCGTGTTGAAGGTGCCAAGGAGCAGCGTAATTACCAACGCGTCGTTATGGGGATGTGTTACCCCTTCCAAATCCTTTTCCGAAAAGGAAATGACTGTTTCTTTCTGTGTCTCGGGCTCTTTCCTCTTCTGCCCGAGATGTTGTATATGATGCTCGTGCCCGTCTCGGCGGCGTTGGAGCCGAACTTCCCTCTCATCCAGGACTGGGGTTGCAGCGTGTATGACGTGCACGGTCCCAGTTACCATCACCTCTTCCTCAGAGGATTCGGCTTCCATCGGCTCCGGTTGAACCACTTGTTGCCTTTGTTCGGCCACAAAACGTCGGAGATGCCCGGCTTCAACTAGTTCCTCTAGGAACTGTTTAAGCGCCTTGCATCTTTCCGTCATATGGCCGTTTCTCCGGTGATAGCTGCACCAATCTATGGTCGGGTCACGCTTCACCATCTCTCCCGACCCAGCTGGCCACTTCCAAAAAGGCTCGTTCTTCAAAGGATAAATCATCCGGTAGATCGGGGTGTTGAAAACCGTGCGTATAGCTTTATACGCCTGAGCTCCTGGTGGCTTTCGCTCCTTCGGTGTTTGTGACACTTCGGCCACCTCAACTCTGGGCCTCTTGGCCTCGGGCACCATTACCGCATTCCGATGCGTCTTTGCTGCTGGCCGCTCTTTGTCTCGGCGGATTTCATCTTCAAACTTGGCGTATTTCTCGACTCTGCTCATCAAGTCGGCAATGGTGCTTGGGGGATCAATGGTGAGTGACTCCCTGAGCCGATCTCGGTAAGATAGTCCCAACCTGAAGGATTTCACGGCGTAGGCCTCTGTGCAATCCCCGATCTCATTGTAGGTGGCCCAGTACTTGCTGGCGTACTGCCTGAGATCCTCTTCTGGTCCTTTTCTCAAGGCCAGAAGCGTGTTCACGTATTTTTTCTGTGCTCGGTTAGCCACAAATCTTTTGAGGAACTGATCCGCCAGTTGCCTCCAGCTTGTAATTGATCTCGGCGGCAGAGCCTGAAACCAATTTAGGGCTATTTCCCCCAAACTCAGTGAAAACACCTTGCAATAGAGGCTGTCTTGCCCCACGTAGATCATCATGGAGTTTACGAATCCTTTGATGTGAGTCATCGGATCCGTTCGCCCATTATAAATTGTGAATTTCGGAGGGGCAAACTTTCTGGGTAAGTCCTCCGTTTCTATCTGAACTGACAGTGGCGATACTGCCAGCTGCTGTAGTTCCTTGTGATTTGCGTCGTCCTCTGGACGGTTGAGTCCCAGCTGCTGATTTAGCCAAGCTCTCATGTCGGTCGGTGGAACCAATGGCGGCAGAGGCTGGTTTGGAAGCTTCTGCTGGGCGTCTGGGGCAGATTCTGCCCTCTGATTCAGCCATTCCCTCATGTCGGGAAGCGGCCGCTCCTGAGGCGGTCCGCCTCTGTGCGATGAAGCCCCCACCTGCCTTTCTCCTCCTCGAGGCCTTTTGCTGGCTTCATGTCGACTGCCCTGCCGAGACGGCCCAGTCTCTGAGCGCTCGTCGTATCTAGATACCGACTGGCGGACTGAATCTCTGTGTTTACGGAGAGTTTGGTTTTCTCTCTCCATGCGTCGTATGTAGCGGCGCATGTCTTCTACTTCTTGATCCCTCCTTCGGATCCGATCGGCATTATCACGTTCTTCGTCCCGGCGAGACCGTTCATGAGTTCGGGATTCTCTCCCTCCCTCATTCCGGGATTGAGTCTGGGATCTGTCCCTGTTTTTTGACCGTTCCGCTTCTCGCGGACGATCTGGGCGTTGCTCCAGATGCAACGGCGTGGGTAGCGCAGGAGCTCCCGACGTATTGGCAGATAGCGGGATGGTAGGAAGCAACACCTGTTCTCCAGGTTGCTCCCCTACTATTTTTGGTGGAGGAACCCTCGGAATCTCCCTTCTAGGGCCCTTTGTTTTGTGTGGAACTGGAGGGGGGGATTTTGATCTCCCCTTCCCATCACGTTCCTTCCCCTGGTCTTTTCTGGATATCTCAGCCATGAATCTTTAACCTTCCCACAGACGGCGCCAATTGTAAGTGGGTTGATTTAGAAAATCGGGACGGAAAGCTAGAGACTCACTATCCAGACGAAATGGTGCTTCTCTCAGTATGTGTACCTGTGATCTGCAAAAGAATAATCTGTCAAAGAGTCCTCTGCCGCTGTGGCAGGAGAACACTCCGATGATTAAGTCAGGCACAATCTCACAGGGAAAAAGTTAACTGTAAGCTGATATTCTCTATCAGCGAATGAAAACTCTGGAGTATTTCGGCGTACCTCAAATTCGTCATCTGAGGGTGTATTTATAGATTTCCCTGGTGCCCTAACTCTATCTGGACTTTCTTGGGCCCCAATCCTCTTTGGGCCTCCAGTCATGCCCTAATTCTCTTAGGGCTCCACTCTGGCGGAGTGTCCTCTGATGGGACGTGGGAGTCACATCTGTAACTGAATCCGACAAGATCCCACAGGATCCTACCCCATCCATGATTCTGTTTCCTTTTTGGAAATACGGTTATCAGTCGCTTTCTCGGGCTGCCCGTAATCCTGACCGCCTTTCTCAGGTCGGCAATACTTGAGTCCGCCTTTCTCAGGTCGGCATCCCTGTACTTGATTCTGTTACCCAAATATGGGCGTGATCGGCACTTCTCGTGTCGGCCACTACCTCACGTGATCGGCGCGTGCCTCTGGAAATGTAATTCGGTCTCGGCCGAACTCTGAAATTAACCTGGCGAGTTAAAGGTAATTTCTCAATTACATTTTACCCCCGTCAAGTCGCTAATCCGAAAGGTCAGTGCCGCGTCCAAAAGGTGTTGATAACGAGAGTTCATTGAGTTGGTGATATGGTCTTTTCTTAGTTTCTTCAGTGCCGTCCAAAATGTAATGATAACTTTAGCTCATTGAGTTGGTATTAGGTAGGTACTCTTTAATTTCACTGCTTTGTCGTCTTTGTGAAGGAGACTTTAAGGACACGTCATACGCTGCATGGAAATAAATAAATGTAGAACATGTCACGCACTGTTTTTAACAAATTTAACTATTTTAATTAGTAAAACCAAACCAAACTGAGCCTTATGTCCCAAATCAATTGGGGTCGGCTACATGAATCATTTTCCTCCAAAGAGTTCTGTCAAGTGCTGCTTGCTCACTTAGCCCTAGTAGACTTAAATCCTTGCGCACTACCGCATCTAATGTCAATTTGGGTCTTCCCCACCCCGAAGCCTTGCTATGCAAAGCTATCCTATCCACTCTCTTAACTATTGCATCCGTACTGAGAAAATATCGAGAACATCATGCACTACATGAAAAATATTGTAAAACTGTGAGGAAGGTAAATTTTTCTTCAAATACGCTTACTTTGTGAGAAAAAATTTATTTAGTCAACAATTAAGAGCGAAGAAATATTTGAGGTAAGAAAATTATATTTTGTCACAATATATTGTCCAGTAGCGCCGAAAATATAATTAAATTTCGTCACGGAACGATTTGACAAACAAAAGTTTAGGTGACGAATTATTTTTTCCTCATTCGATCCCTCCATTTCACAATTTCTTCACAAATGGAAAGTTTTTGCCTGAGTAAACTTAATTATTTTGTCATCTAATTTATTTGGTTACCCAAAAGGAAAGTTTTACGTGAGGAAATTTATTTTGTCATCCAATTAATTTATTAAAAGTTGCGTGAGAAAACTTATTCGTTAACCAATTTATTTGAAAGCAATAGGTGGCAAAATAATTTTCTCACAAAAGAAAAGTTTTTACGTGACGATACTTGTTTCGTCACTCAATTTATTTGAAACCAATAAGTGCATGGCGAGAAAATTTCATCACCCGATTTATCAAAAGAAATATTTTTTTTTGCCAAAAGTCGGACAGTAGGATTTTCTACCAGTATTCTAGTGGCAGACAGAAGAATTTTTCAAACTCTACCGGCAGAATGTGTTTGCCTGAAAAAATTATTTCATCACCCAATTTATCAAAATCAAAATTAGGCGCCAATCATTTCTTCCCGTCTAATGTTGCTCTATTTTTCCTCTTCTTCCTCTACCTCACCTCTCTCAATCCTCAACTTGGTACGTATTTCCCTGTCCTTCCTCGATCTCCTACTGACCAAACCAAAAAAATCAAAAAAAAAAAGGCTAAAACCATTCAAAATTGAGCTGGGACAAACCGAACATAACCGGTTCGGTTTTGGTTCAGAGTTCTTAAAAATAAAATTTTTTGGTTTAGTTCATACAAATACAAATAACCGGACTGGACTGGACCAAACCAAACTGTTTTACCCAAAAAAAACTTAATATTGTCCACAAAATTAGAACCTATGTAGTTTACCCGATTTTATAACTTGAGACTTACATATATTTGAGCTTATTTAAATTTTTTGAGTGGAAAATGGGAGGGTTGGATATCTCTTTCCTTTAACTGTATACTACAACAAATGGGACTTTTAATAACTTTATTTAATACTCCAACATTTTTTGCAATAATGCTATAACAGATAGACCAATAATAGCATTCTTCAAACAATGTTGTAATAAATGAGGCAATAATAGCGTTCTTATATTAATACTATAATAGAGGGAGCAATAATAACGTTCTTCCAATAATGCTATCATAGATGAGTAATAATAACGTTCTTGCATTAATGCTATAATAAATAGAGCAATAATAGTGTTCTTGTAATAATACTATGATAGAGGAGACAATAATAGCGTTCTTACAATAATGCTATGATAGAGGAGACAATAATAGCGTTCTCACAATAATAATGCTATAATAGAAGGGGGTAATACACTAATGGAAAGATGTCAATTGATTTTGTCAATAAGCGAGAAAAGTGTGATTTAACGACTCCCCTCTAGAACCTAAACCTACACTTTAAATTGTATATGTTAAATCCTAAACCTAGACCTCAGCTAGACCTTAAACTGTAGACCCTAAATCATAAACCACATACCCTATATTGGAAATTCTAAATTCTAAGCCTTAGACCCTGAACTCAAAACCCGAAACACAAAATCGAAATCTTGAATTCTGACGAGGGTAAAATGTAATTGAGAAAATACATTTAACCCCCCCCCCCCCCCCCCCGAGTAAGTTCAGAATTCGGCCGAGACCGGATAACATATCCAGAAGCACGTGCTGATCACGTGAGATAGTGGCCGACATGAGGAGTGTCGACCATACCCAAATCAGGATAACAGAACCAAGTATTGAGGGATGCTGACCTGAGAAAGGCGGATCCGTGTCTTGCCGAACAGATAAGGTCGGTACGAACTACGGGCAGCCTGAGAAAGGCAACCAGTAACCGTTTTTCCAAGATAAGACAGAATCCCGGATAAGTCGGGATTCGAATCAAACAGTTATGGATGTGAAATCCACGGCCAATTTAATTAATACGAGAAGTATTAATTAAATAAGAAACTAATGATAGAAGATAACTACGAATCAGAGGGTATCTCATTAGTGGCCAATCAGAAGACACTTCGCCCCAAGAGAGCCCTAAGAGAATTAGGGCCCAAGATAAAGTCTATAAATAAAGCTCCAGATCAACAAAAAGAGGAACGTTCTAAGTAGTGCATAGTTTCGCTTGCTAATAGAGAATATTAGCTTGTGTTATTATTTCGCCTGTGAGCTTTGCCTGACTTAATCAACGGAGTGTCTTCCTGCCACAGCGGCAGAGGGCTCTTTGACGGATTATTCTTTTGCAGATCACAGGTCCACATATTGAGAGCATTGTTTCGGCTGGATAGTGAGTTCTTGACTTTCTGTCCTGATTATCAAAATCAACCCTCTTACAAATTCCTAAACCATAAATCAAAAACTCTACTCTTGATTTTCTAAACCCTAAATTGTGATGAAGTCCACCATCGTTGCTGCCCCTGCCCTGCTTGATGATCGTTTGTTCATCATGCGTTGTTGTCTCTGATCTTGCTCAGGGATTGATTTGAAATCGATTTCTAGAGTGGGTTGAAATCTGATAACTGGGAGCACATGTTTCACTACTAGAATAATAGATATAGATCACACTTGATAAATTAAAAAAGATCAAATTTTTTTTTTTTTATAAAAGTGTGATAAATGAATGAGAGATGAATTTTTAATCACAATTTTTAATAAAATCGTGATAATTTATTGTTTTTAATAATATTTTGAATGAGAGCTGTAAAAAATTCTTTTAATCACGATTTATCATAAGCGTGATAAAAAGTACATCTTATTTGCAAGCGTGATAAGAAGTAATAGATTACGCTTTATCATAGGCATGATAAAAAAAATTACCAATTTTAATTAGAATTTGTTTACAATTGTGATAAAAAGTAAAGAAAAAATTTATAAATTTTTAATCACAATTACTTACAACCGTGATAAAAAGTATAAGATGTTAAAAAAAGGTTAATTACACTTTACCCCTCAAACTATTACCTTTTTTCACATTGCCCACTTTTTTTTCCCCTACAAGTTACCCCTTCAATTATAGAAAAATAACATAATGCCCTGTCGTTAATTTTTTTGTCTAATATTAAACGGTAAAAATCATGGGTTGTGCATATGTGCTCGTAAAAATACTTCTTATGACTGAAATACTCTATACACATAATATTATACATGATATATAATTTATGGATTAAATTAGTTAATATTAATTTTTATTTTATTTAATTTGTTCTTTGTTTACGTGTTAAATTCATAATTTTGGACATAAATTTATAATATTAAATTAAAATTTAATCTATTTATTTATTGATGTACTTATTTTTAAGCTTCTCAATATGTTTTATTTCTCGGCAAAAAACATCTTTGTATTTCATTATATATTTTTCTTAAGTTTGTAATTTTCTTCAAATTTTATGAATTTTTAAACAAAATTTATAAAATCTTTCCACAAACATTACCTATTTTCTTCAAATTTTATGAAATTTTATACAAAATATTATAAATGCAAAGAAATTAAATTATATATACTCTGTAGATACTAAAATAAGAATGTTTATTGTAGTTTTTTGAAAGATATATAACTAAGAGGACATATGGGTGACGTGTCGTTTCTTACTCATACTTTGTTATGAAATGAAGTTAACATATTACGATGTGTCATACCTAAAATCCATTTATAATGCAAACAAAATAAAATAAGAATTAGTATTACCTAACTTAATCTATATACTATAAATTATGTATTGTGTATTAAAAATTGTATATTTATAATGAAGAGTATTTCATTCACAATAAGTATTAAATGTACGCATGCATAACAAATGACTTTTACTGTTAAATATTAGACGAAAAAACTAACAACAATGTATTATATCATTTTTCTATAATTGAAGGAAGTAAGTTGTAGTAAAAAAAAAAAGTAATATGAAAAATGATCATGGTCGAGGGGATAAAGTGTAATTAACCCTTAAAGAAAAGCACCAACTTTAAATATTAAAACGTTGTAATTTTAATTAAAAAAAATTTCCCTCCACTTTTCTCCCTCCATAACCCAAAAGGAAAGCAACATTAAAAAATTTCCCTCCAAAAGAAAAGCCCTAAACGCTCCAGCCCTTCTCCATCTCGTTCAGCACCCAAAAAATAAGCCCTATACGCGCGATTCTCCATCTCTATTCTCCATCGGCCACTCCCAAAACCCAAAAGAAAAGCCTAAACGATTGTCCATCGTTCAACACCATCGTTGTTGACATTCTCTCCATCGCAGAAAAGCCATGAATGAAGTTGAAGTGAATTGTTCTCCATCGACCTCTGGTATCTCTCTCTCTCTCTCTCTTTGCAAATTGGTCTATTTATCGTGTATCTACTACTATATTTATTTTTTTGAGGTTCTCCAAATAATTGTTAGACTATAAACTTACGCATTATGGTTAGCAATCATAGTGACTATTACCAAATAGAGGGTTTTTCATCCCCATATTATCAGTAACTGGTCAATAATTAATATCCCTTACCCTTGCTTGACTGTCCATATTCTCAAGTGTTCTTAATATATAAAGAAGACATGTGACGTCGATCTCCAATTTGTGTATTTTGCACTTGTTTTAATATCCATAGCCCTTACGCGAGTGCCCAATTTTTTTTTGCATATGGCATCCCTTTGTCTCATGGAATGCATTACTTCAGTCAGTGTGTTCAAAGAATAAGGTTTTGGTTTTAGTTTTATGTTGCTCAGTGGAACACTTAACCCTACTGCATTAACTAACACAATAATTCCTCTTGCAATCCAATGCATTTTCTTCAAATTGTACTTATCATGCTTCAATTAGTTTTGAGTTTCTTATTTTTGGGCGAGATTTTAATAATCCTCCTTTCTGTTGTTGGGCATAATATACCTGATTGGACTATTGCTTATTGGACGGACCCTTGTTTACTACATGAAAAGATAAAATAATTGAAAATCTTTGGTCGCTTAGTTTTGGTATTGGTTGTTGATAATGGGATATAAAAGAGAGAGAAGTGTATAGGATAATTAACATCATAACACGAGCTTTATTTATATTAACTGCATAGACTACATGTTTCCTCTCATAAACAATGTGGGACTAAACTAATTACTTCAATCTAATATTCTAACACTCCTCCTCAAGCTGGAGAGTAGATATCAATAAGTCCTAACTTGTCACAAAGTAACTCCAGCCGGGTTTGAACAACGATTTAGTAAACATATGGACTAACTGGGCATTGGTAGATACAAAGGGAGCAGCAATAACACCACCGGTTAATTTCTCTCGGACAAGATGACAATCTACTTCGATGTGTTTAGTTCTCTCATGAAAAACTAGATTGGAGGCTATGTGAATAGCAGCTCGATTATCACAATATAGATTTACAGGCAACTGTACTGGAAACCCGATTTCCTCAAGGAATGAACGAATCCACACCATCTCCAAAGTCGTGTGAGCCATGACTCTATATTCAGCCTCGGCACTAGATCGTGCAACTACTGTCTGCTTTTTACTTTTCCAATTGATAAGATTTCCATCGAGGAAGATATAATATCCTGTAGTAGATCTCCTATCGGTTGGGCTTCTTGCCCAATCAGAGTCAGTGAAAGCCTCAACTCACAAGTGCCCACTAGTACGATAAAACAGACCACGTCCCAGATGGGCCTTCAGATACCTCACAATTCTTAGGACAGCCTCCCAGTGTGGAAGACAAGGAGTAGACATAAATTGACTGACCAGGCTCACTGCAAAGGAAATATCCGGACGAGTAACGTAAGATAATTTAGCTTTCCAACCAAGCGACAGTACTGATCAGGACTAGAAAGTAACTCCCCTTGATCAACGCACAATTTGACATTAAGATCCGTAGGAGTCTCGTTAGGTTTTGACCCTGGTAAGCTAGTCACTTTGAGGATATCCAGCACATACTTTCTCTGTGATAAGTTAATATCCTCCTTAGACCGGGCCACCTCAATACCCAAAAAATATCTCAATTTTCCCAAGTCTTTGGTATGGAACTGACGCTGTAGGAACAATTTCAGATCATCAATGCCTTTCTTATTATCACCTGTAATAATAATGTCGTCTACGTAGATGATCAACAATATTCTCCCTTGGTCTGATGTAAGAGAAAAAACAGAATGATCAGAATGATAGCGTTTCATACCAAACCGAAGGACAACATCATTGAACTTGCCAAACCAAGCTCTCGGAGATTGTTTTAGCCCATAGAGAGCTTTCCGAATGCGACATACGTGCGAGGACTCCCCTTGAGCACCAAGAGCGGACTGAGGAGGATTCTCCGGGATAGAAGAGTGGGTGGCAGCGCGGCGAATACGAGCAAAGTGTTAGGAATCCACTCCCAGAACCCAGCAATATGCGTACAGATTAAACGTTAACAGATCGAAAAACCCTACAAGGCGGAATTAGGGTTTTACCTCGACTCCTACAGAACAACGATCGCTAGTAGAACTTGTTACAGCCGTCTGCTGTAAGCCTAAAGATCTTCTGCCGTATTCCCTTATACCTCGATTCTCGTGCCGATTGTGGGATCAAACGAGATCGTCTTGTTCTCTCTCAGACCCACGCGTTCGAGTCTCTCAATAACGTAATGTGTGTCTGACCTAGAGAACGAAGCAGTATATTTATAGGGCTAGGGCAGGGACCTCAGGAGAAATAATTCTGGGCTCCTTGTGTAAAATAAGAAACCCTAATCCTACTAAGACTATATTTCTTATTTCACAAATTATAATTCACACCAGTAAAGAATTATAATTGCACTCCCGTCCTTATCTCAATTTATATTTCGAGCTTCAAGTTATTAAATACTTACTAATCTCCCCACATTAAAATTACAGATACCCGTTGATTATAATAGATTACTAACAATCTCCCACTTAATCAACATCTTTAAATGCCTTGAGACTATCTGCTTAACTTATTCGATATGTCGGATACAAATATCCACCTGCAGGGTTTGACATCATCGAAACTTATAAGCTTACTCAAGGGGTTATCATCATTCCCTACTGGGATGTGGATTCCATTAATAATTAATATCGATACATGTCTTGCATATAATATCGTGACCCAATTCATCAAGAATATTGATCCCAAAGAGGATCTCACTTTTAAATGAGTCAAAGTCAACAACATTATATGTATAATCTATTAATTATCTTTGGATTAAGAGCACAAGTATTCATAATAACCATGAGGTTTTAATCATCTTATAAAGTCAGTATAAAGATAATTACCTCAAAAATGGTCCCGTTCAATACACACAAAGTGTACTAGCACAATGAGTTGGAAGTAGTATTAAAATTAATACCATTCCCCGTGATCAAGATAGACCCACTAAAACATTATGCTACAGTCCTACCAATGGTGTGTCAAATTTCATTTAAAACTGTGAACCATAACTTATATTCCACAAGAACCGATGATCCAATCTTCTGTGTGTAAATTGCACTCTACACACTGGATCATCTACTATGTAGAATAAAAGACACACATGCACAACATAAAATAATATCATGCAACTATTGCCCATAGAAGATTCTCATCAAAATGGATAAAGTTGATTAATAATATTAATCCATTACATAAAACCATAACCTTTCACATAGTTCTCTAACAAACTCCCACTGAGACTCACATCCATGTGGCCACACATCTGACTCTCATTCCTTCTACGTGATTATCAAAAATCTTGGCTTGTAAGCTCTTCGTAAATGGATCTGCCAGGTTGTTCGCCGATGCAATCTTAGTCACAGTAACATCACCTCTCTGTACGATCTCTCGAATCAAATGATACTTACGCTCAATGTGTTTACCCTTCTTATGAGCCCTTGGCTCCTTTGAATTAGCAACTGCACCACTATTGTCACAATAGAGCGTAATGGCTGATTGCACTGAAGGAATCACTTCTAGATCCATCAAGAAGTTCCTGAGCCAAACGGCCTCCTTGGCTGCTTCAGACGCTGCCACATACTCTGCCTCCATGGTGGAATCAGCAATGCATGATTGCTTGACACTTCTCCAACTAATGGCTCCTCCTCCTAGGGTAAACACATATCCTGAGGTAGACTTTCTGGAATCCTTATCTGACATAAAGTCTGAGTCTGTGTACCCACACGGTACAAGACTAACTGACTGGTACACCAACATATAATCTCTAGTTCTTTTCAGATACTTGATTATATGTTTCACCGCAGTCCAATGCTCCTGTCCAGGATTAGACTGATATCTGCTGACCATGCCAACCGCAAAACAAATATCAGGTCTAGTACATAGCATAGCATACATGAGGCTTCCTACTGCTGAAGCATAAGGAATTGCCTTCATCTTTTCCATCTCATCAGTTGTCATGGGACACTGATCCTTAGACAGACTGATTCCATGTCTAAAAGGAAGAAATCCTTTCTTGGAATCTTGCATGCTAAAACGAGCAAGGATCGTATCGATGTAAGAAGCTTGTGATAAACCCAACATCCTACGCTTGCGATCTCGCATAAGCTTAATCCCAAGGATGTGACTAGCTTCTCCCAAGTCCTTCATTTCGAATTGCCTGGACAACCACACTTTCACTACAGACAACTCTCCCACATCGTTTCCGATGAGCAGAATGTCATCAACATATAGCACTAGAAACACCACCACTTTGCCGATGCGCCTCTTATACACGCAAGACTCATCCGGACATTGATCAAAACCAAAAGACTTGATTGCTTGATCAAAACGGATGTTCCAAGACCTAGATGCCTGCTTAAGCCCATATAAGGACCTCTTAAGCTTGCACAACATGTGCTCTTGACCTTTTGATATGAAACCATCTGGTTGCACCATATAGATACACTCTTTCAGATTTCCATTAAGGAACGCAGTCTTGACATCCATTTGCCAAATCTCATAATCAAGATGAGCTGCAATGGATAAGAGAATCCGAATGGATTTAAGCATGGCTACTGGCGAAAAAGTCTCCTCATAATCGATCCCTTCTTTTTGAGTATACCCTTTCGCAACAAGCCTAGCTTTGAAGGTATGCACCTTCCCATCCACTCCTCTCTTCTTTTTGTAGATCCACTTGCATCCGATGGGTTTAATCCCATCGAGTGGTTCTACAAGATCCCAAACTTGATTTGAGTACATGGACTCCATCTCTGACTGCATAGCCTTTTGCCAAAGTTCTGCATCTTTACCTTGTAATGCCTCATTGTAGTTACAGGGTTCAGCATTTTGCTCGTCAGGGATCATATCATAATATTCTCCCAATAACGTATACCGAGCGGGTCGTACAATACGTGCGAGGACTCCCCTTGAGCAGCAAGAGCGGACTGAGGAGGATTCTCCGGGATTGAAGAGTGGGTGGCAGCGCGGCGAATACGAGCAAAGGTCTCTCCAACTGTAGGAATATCTTTACCGGACAAGATCTGAGAACTCAAATGAGTTAGGTCGGGTTTGAGGCCGGAGAGGAATTTAGCAACCCAAAACTCCTCCCTGTATTGTTGTTGTTTCACTAATATCCAGACCAGTGGATCTGTGCTGACGTGGACAGAACAGGGAGAAGAGTCACGAAAAATAAAGTCCTGATATTCTGGAAGAAATCCGGCGGGTATAGCAAGCTCCGGCGACCTCCGACGGAGCTCCGGCGAGGGCGGCTGATGGTCGATAGGTGGAGATCAGGTGACCAGGTCGTAGATCTGAGGCGTCAGTGGTCGGGAAGCGCAAAAAATAGAGCTCCGACGATTGGAAAGATCCAACGCAGATCCGGCGAGGCTCGCCGGAATGTAACGAAGCTCCGGCGAAGAGAGACGAACGTCGGAGAAGGTCCGCGGATGGGCGGCGAGGGTCGGCGAGGGTCGGCGAGTGGGTGGTGAGGGTCGACGAACGGCGACGAACAGCAGCTGAGATCTGAGTTAGGGTTTATACTATTCTGAGTTAGGGTTTGGTATTTCTGATGATGGCGAACAAGGTAGACCGAGAAAGAAAGATCGAGTACGAGATATTCGATCAAGTCAGATTAGGGTTTTGAAACCCGCTCTAATACCATGTCGAGGAATATATTTTCTGTGTATTCTTCTCCTAAGAGGAGGCACAATATATATAGAACAATGTACAGAGTGAATCCCTAAATAGGCTCTATTATTCTATATCCCTAATTTATCTCTAACTGAATCCCTAAATAGGCTCCTAATTATATGTCTACTATTTACATAGTCAACAAGTTTAAATCTTTTTAGCATCACAATTGCTAAGGCAAAGCGCGTATCTGCTACAACAAGAACTTCAAGGGCACAAATTCATTAAACATTGCCAATCTCATTGAATGATTCATTATAAAGTTCTTAATATCCCCCACATCTTCAACAATACGTGTAATCCATTTGCACTCATCGTAAGCAAAAGCAGTACCCCCAGTTTGTCTTGGTGCACAAATATTTCTAACAGCAAGGTTCAATGTATGAACCACACAAGGAGTCCAAAAAATTTTGGGATACTTGCCTTCAATGAGTGCCCCAGCTGCAGAACAAACAGGAGCATTATCGGTAATCACTTGAACCACGTTTGAAGGCCCAACATCTTCAATGGCTCTAGTCATCAACTCAGAAATAAAAAATTTATCTTTGTGCTCTCCCTCACAATTCACAGCTTTCAAAAACATTGCTCCAGCTTCCGATGCTGCCATAAAGTTAATAAGTGGCCTTCTTTGAGAGTCGGTCCATCCATCAGTAACAATACTCAACCCCTTTTCATTCCATGACCTTCTAACAGGCCCCAACAATCTCTCCACATTTGCCCTTTCCTTTTGTAGTAGGGTTGTTCTCAATAAGTTGTAACCCGGGGGTACATAACCACTAATAGAGTTGTTGGCAGCAAATTGAAAAGCACTCACATAATAAGGATTCCTAGAAAGATGGAATGGCAACCCACCAGAGTAGAACATGCGAGCAATCTCAGCATGCAATTGTTCTCGGGCACCGGGATTGAATGCCTTCTCAATAGCACTAGTTCCACTTGTCTTTCTTTTTCTTGTTTCATACCCTTCCAACCTAAAGCTTCCACTCTCAAAATTCATCCCACCCATAGTATTAGACTGACAAGAGGAAGGTGGCAAAGGAACTTTTTTAGGCACGTTAGCCTTTAGTTTGTTCTCAGCTTCTTCAATTTTCTTTTTCATTTCTGCAAGGTGTTGAGGAGTCACTTTGGGGCACACTTTGATTCCATTACCAGAAATTTTCAGGAGATGTGCCTTCACTCTATAATATGACCCCTTAAATTCACATTGACAATAGTTGCATTTGAATCTTGTATTTCCACCTGCAGCTCCCATTTTTTCTAACTTAGTTACATATGCCCAAAGTGGAGCATAATCTTCGTCACTTGTATTCGTAGGCATGCTACTCACACTTGTAGAACTTTCAGTTGCCATTCTCAATATCCTAGAAAAACAAACATAAATTAACTATTGAAACCATTGACTATATAGTCTATAGCACTGACCCAATACAAGTATATACTTAATAATTTCCTATCATTGATGTACAACTCTACATGAACTTACAATTTCAGTTATGTTATCATGATTGCATCATCAAGGATTCGACCACATTACGGCACCAGGAGCCTAAACTGTGGAGTATACAATGCATAAAACTAAGTTCTCACAAGAGCCTTTAAACTGGACAAAAAGAAATTAGATGATTAGCTAAAGGCTAAAGCCATCAGAGGTCGAACCTGGCCGGGAGGTCGCCTGGAGTTCTGGAGGTTGGAGGTCAGAGGTGGAAGGACGCTTGGAACGGCGCCTGGAGGTCAGAGAACAGCGCCTGGAGGTCGGAGAACGGCGCCTGGAGATCGGAGAACGGCGCCTGGAGAACGGCGCTGGAGGTTAGAGGTTGAGGCGCTGAGGTTTTACGTTTTACGTTTTAGTTAAATTGCACATTTCCCCTTCATCTTTATTCTATTTTTTTTTAAAAATTCATTTTTGACCCCCGCCGTATCCGAAACGTATCCGAACGTATCCATGCCGTATCTGTCGCGTATCCGAAATTAAAATGATTTAATTTTAATACCGGATACTTCTCAGCCATATCCGATACGTATCGGGGCGTATCGAGCGCGTATCCGTATCTGGCAAGTATCCGATACGCGTACGCGAGTAGTTTTGGAGTATCTGTGCTTCATAGGTGACTAGTCACTAGGATACAGAAAATTGAGTCTTTTAGCCAAGAGTTAGGACATAATGTGCATATATCCATAGCTTCTTTACAAATATTTGTTATACAACTATTAATTCTTTGACTGAGAATTTTTTTCTAAGAAAATGACCATCTGTCTTTAAGCAGATTCTTCTGTCAAGTGCTAGTTCCTTGGGGAGGGTTTTGGGGCCCAAGTCCTACTTATAGCATTTTCACAAACTGGATGTAGATCTTCTGTTAGCTTGCTCATTATTTTAATCATCTTTGGGATCTATCTTAGATGGGTCAATCGGCAGTTTACATAGCATGTCAATGCTCCACTGTCCCTGTTATTTTCTATCTCCTGTAATTTAAAGATTTATTTTGGAGTAAATAAATGCTACTTGTACAGGGATTCGGAGGTACTAGGATATTGCTGACATATCACAATTTTGATTCTCAGGCAAGTTCCTTGGGTTTCCTTTTGCTTTTGCAAATCTTTGATGAATCCTTGCAGTCTTTACATAAATCAACTATGATCACTTTCCATGCTATATTACTTTAGTGTCTTGCGGAACCTGATAAGCTAGCACTGTGTGGGCTTGACCCTTCTAGACTACTCCGTCCCGATCGTCTGCAAGATAACACAGAGAAGCATTTGGTCAACATCTTAAAGGTATGTGTTTCTTCCTGTTATATTCATTCTCTTTCAAAGAAAATTTAGGTCAAAATCTTTCATGTTATCTTGCTTGTCTTGACTCTAAGATGCATCTTGTTATTAGAGATAACGTTGCATTTGGATCACTTATCGCCTGTCCCAAAATTTAGTTATTTAGTCCATAATTTCCTGTTCTAAATTTATCTTTATCTTGTTCTAGATGCAGTTCTTTAAAGTATGGTTCCAGAGAAATTGATACACGTGTGTGTGTGTGTGTATATGCACGCGCGCGTGTATGTGTATTATTCTATTGTTTATACTGATTTAGTTATACTGATTCTGTTTCGATGAAATTTCTGGAAATTCTTGCGTATGTATCTTGCTTTTCTTGACACTACGATGCATCTTGTTAACATTTTAAAGGTCATGTTGCATTAATGTTGCATTTTGGATCACATATTGCCTGTCTTAAATTTTGGTCATCCAGTCACATATTGTTACAATTGAGGGGATCGTGTAGGGTTAGGGTTAGAAGAAATCACGAATTAGGGTAAAAACGAGTGCTCTGGTCTTATTAGATCTCGAAGTTACAGTGGAGGACAACCATGGGAACTCTCGTCCCAAGCAACAGGAGCTCTTGTCCCATGCAACTCTCAGGTAAATTCTTCGTACCTCTCTCTAATTCTTTCTACCCTTTTTATGCTAGTGGTAGTATTCCCTTGTAACAAACCTTCCCACCTAACGTCTCCCAGCTCATCCCTAACTGATTCTCTAACTACTAACAACTCAGATGTAACCAATTAACAAAATTGGGACGCAGCCCAAAGTTTAAACAATCTAACGGCTAACAGAAATTAAGTGGGGTGTAACATTCCATCCCCCTTCGAAGAAGCCTTGCCCTCAAGGCTGAGTAGAAAAGTAGGAAATTTGGTCTGTATCTGTGAGTAGAGTTCCCACGTAGCATCCTCAGGAAAAGAACCCTCCCACTGAATGAGCACTTGAGTGGCAGGTTTCCCTTTGTGTTTAACCAAGCGACGATCTAAGACGGCTTTAGGTAGAGGTTGTAGGACACCAGCTTCATTAACATCTGGTAGTGCGGTTTGAGTGATAGTTGTGACTCCCAACTTCTTTTTCAGTAACGACACATGGAAGACAGGATGGACTTTAGAAGTAGGTGGAAGATCCAGCTTGTAAGCGACTGGTCCCACCTTGGCCACTACTTGATAGGGCCCATAGAACCTTGGTGCCAATTTCTGATTGGACCTGAATTGAACCGTAGCTTGCCTGTAAGGTTGGAGCTTCAAAAAGACCCAATCATGGATCTGAAATTCCCTTTCTGATCTATGCTTGTCTGCTAGCTGCTTCATTCGGTTCTGAGCCTAGAGTAGGTGGTCCTTAAGCAAGCGTAGAGTAGACTCCCTGGTAGAACCCCACTGATCTATAGTAGCCACTGGACTTGAACCCGGGAGATACTGAATGTGAGCTGGGGGATCCTGACCATATACTAGCTGGTAAGGGGTGGACTTAGTGGCTGAATGGTAAGTGATATTATACCACCATTCAGCCAAGGGTAACCATTGCACCCAAGACTTAGGTTTGTCCCCTGTGACACAACGTAAATAGGTCTCGAGACAACGATTGACCACTTCTGTCTGACCACCAGTCTGTGGATGGTAGGCAGTGCTCAAGTTTAGAGTGGTTCCCTGGAGCTTAAAAAGCTCAGTCCAAAAAGTGCTGGTAAACACCACGTCCCTGTTAGAAACAATAGAGGCAGGCATACCATGCAAACGGAATACACTGTCTAGGAAGAGCTGAGCCACGTCCAAAGCAGTATAGGGATGTTGTAAGGGCATGAAATGGGCGTACTTAGTCAGTCGATCAACCACCACGAATATGACTGTCTTGCCCTTGGAATTAGGTAGGCCTTCTATAAAATCCATGGAAATAGCTGACCATATACGTTCTGGGATTGGGAGGGGCTGCAATAGACCTGGGAGAGCTACATTCTCAGTTTTGTTGCATTGGAAGGTGTCACAAGTGGAGACATAGTGGTTCACATAGGTTTTCATGCCCTTCCAAAAAAAAAGACCTCTTGATCCTTTTATAGGTTCTCTCAACCCCCAAATGTCCCCCAATTGGGCTGTTATGCAGTTCCTGGAGAATTAAATCTCTGAGGGTTGAATCAGCTCCCACCACCAGTTTACCTTTGTAAGTTAGCAGGTCATGGTGCCATAGGTAGTGTGCATGGGCATCAGGATCTAAGGTTAAGTCGTTGATAAGGGATTGTAGAGCTGGGTCCGAGTGTCAGGATTGTTTCACCAAGTCCAACCATACTGGTTTTATGGCTGACAAGGCATTGAATTGCATTTGAACCTCTCCTTCTTGTCTGGAAAGTGCATCAGCCACCTTATTTGTTTGACCCGAGACAATGTCATAGTCATAGCCGAGTAGTTTAGTGAGCCATTTTTGCTGCATGGGAGTAGTGAGTTTCTGATCCAGCAAATACTTTAGGCTTAGGTGATCTGTCCTGATGGTGAAATGGCGTCCTAACAAGTAATGTCCCCATTTTTTAACAGCGTACACCAGAGCGAATAGTTCCTTCTCATAGGCTGAAAGTCCCAGTTGTTTAGTGGCCAAAGCTTTACTGATATAGACTATTGGATGCCCTTCTTGCATCAATACAGCCCCAATACCAACCCCTGAGGCGTCACTCAATTACAAAGTCCTTTGAGTAATTAGGCAGTGCTAACACTGGTGTAGAACACATGGCTATTTTGAGCTTTTCAAAGGTTGCCTCTGCACTTTCATCCCACTTAAAGGATCCTTTCTTAACAATCGGGTTAGAGGTTGGCTAATCTTGCTGTAATCCTTGACAAAACGTCTGTAGTAGCCGGTTAGCCCTAAGAACCCTCGTAAAGTCTTGAGAGAGCTAGGTCCGGGCCAGTTCTGCATTCCCTCCAATTTAACCGGGTCAGCCAATACTCCCTGGTTTGAAATTATGTGGCCCAGGTACTCTAAGCTGGTTTGACGGAAGACACACTTGGATTTTTTGGCAAACAGTTGGTGGGATTTAAGGATAGTTAATGTGAGTGACAAGTGTTGTAGGTGTGATGACCTATCAGGGCTGTATATTAGGATATCATCAAAAAACACCAAGATGAATTTCCTTAAGTAGGGCTTACAGATGATATTCATCAGCCCTTGAAAGGTAGATGGTGCATTGGTAAGGCCGAAAGGCATTACCAAAAATTCATAGTGGCCATCATGTGTTCTAAAGGCGGTTTTCTCAATATCATTAGAGTGTACCCTGATTTGGTGATATCCTGCCCTTAAGTCCAATTTGGAGAATATGGTGGCTCCATATAATTCGTCCAACAACTCATCAATCATAGGGATGGGAAACTTATCCTTAATGGTGTGTTTGTTTAGTTCTCTGTAGTCTACACACATCCTCCAAGTGTGATCCTTTTTCTTCACCAATAGTACGGGTGAAGAAAATGGGCTTGCACTATTCCAGTTTGGAGCATCTCCTTCCCGAGTTTTTCGATTTCATTTTTCTGAATGTATGGGTACCTGTATGGCAGAACATGCACTGCTTCAGTGCCTTCTTTGAGTGGAATCCGGTGATCAGCTTCTCTGGATGGAGGGAGGGTTCTGGGTTCCCAAAGACGTCACTGAACTGATCCAGAATAGACTGGATATCCACATGCACATTTTGATTTCCCAATTCCATCGTTAAACAGCTGAGTTGAGCTACAAGCCCATGTGGGGATTGTTGTAGGAGCCGGCTCATCTGTTTTGGATTTGCATGTTCCACCTTAACATGTGTTTCTCCTTTTAGGACCACTGGTCTCCCTTTGACCTGAAACTCCATCCTGAGTTTCCTGAAATCCCATAGGATTGGCCCCAAGGTGGTTAGCCACCCAACACCATATCACAACCTCCTATAGGTAACAGCCTGACTTCAGTGTAACTGAATCCCTTGCATCTCCCATGTAAACGATCTACACATAGCTCTACTATACAATTTTGTAATCAGCTATAGCCACGGGTAGTTCTGTAGTGTCTTCGATTTTGTCCTTGGATAACTTGATAATATTGGGCTCAATGAAGTTATGAGTGCTACCTGAGTCAATTAGGATGGTGATGCTTCGTCCCTTAAGTATACCCTTGATTCTCATGGTTCTGAATGATTGACTGCCAACTAATGCGTGCACGGAAATTTGGACATCTTCTAACCCCGGCTCTTCCAACCCTCGTAACTCCTCATCACTCCCTTCATCTTCATCGTCTCCTATGAGTAGGAACAGTTGTCTTTTGTGGCATCTATGACCTCGAATATACTTCTCATCACAGTTAAAACAGAGTCCCTTGTCCTTCCTGATTTCCATTTCCTTCTGAGTCAGTCATTTAATGGGCAATTGGTGGGTAGAATGGGATGTAGGTGGTGCAGGGTGAGGGTGATTGAGAGGTGTATTTAGTGGTTTGGGTTCAATCCTGGTTGCAGGGTTAGGGTTGATCCTTGGCAAAGCAAAATTGGTTGGTGAACCCCAGCTATTTGTTGGTTTACCAGCAGACCTTGCTCGTCTGCTAATGGCCTCAATGCTTTCTTCTTGTAATCTGGCCAACCCTATAGCTTGAGTAATGTTTGAAGGACGAAACATCTGGACTCCAGCTTTGATATCTTCCCTTAGCCCACTAAGAAAGCAGCTAACAAAAAACTCCAGAGTTAAACCTTGGGTTCTATTGGCCAATTCTTCAAATCTGGCCTGATAGCTTTTAACCGTTGAAGTTTCAGTGAGTTTGGTAAGTTCACCAATAGCATCCTCAAAAATGTTTGGACCAAAACGGGTGATTAAGCCTGCTACAAAATCTGACCAGCCTACTGTCATCTGGGATTTTTCAAACCATTGGAACCATTGAATGGTCCTCTCATCCAGATGCATCACCGCCAGCTTCACCTTCTGTGAACCCTCAATCTGGTTGAATTCAAAGAAGTGTTCACACTTGTAAATCCATCCGAAAGGATCCTCCCCTTGAAATTTAGGAAAATCAATCTTAGCGTATCTGGTGTGGACTGAGTTGAAGGACTGAGTTCCAGCAAATTTGGAATTGGAATGATGATCTCCTTCTTCCACCTCACAGTTAAAAGTCCTCGCTGCCAGCTGATCATACTTAATGTTCATTGCCGTGAACAATTCTTTTAGCTCTTTAAGAGAACTAGCCGTATTGTCCTTGAATTGGTCAGTGCTTTCCTTTAGTTGTTTGATAGCCTCCTCATTACGCCTTTGTTCTTGTGATCGGGTGTCCATGTTTGCTTAGTTGAAGGTGTCCAAGGATTGATAGCTCTGATACCAATGTTACAATTGAGGGGATCGCGTAGGGTTAGGGTTAGAAGAATCACGAATTAGGGTAAAAACGAGCGCTCTGGTCTTATTAGATCTCGAAGTTACAGTGGAGGACAACCATGGGACCTCTTGTCCCATGCAACTCTCAGGTAAATTCTTCGTACCTCTCTCTAATTCTTTCTACCCTTTTTATGCTAGTGGTAGTATTCCCTTGTAACAAACCTTCCCGCCTAACATCTCCCAGCTCATCCCTAACTGATTCTCTAACTACTAACAACTCAGATGTAACCAATTAACAGAATTGGGACGCAACCCAAAGTTTAAACAATCTAACGGCTAACAGAAATTAAGTGGGGTGTAACACATATCTTGTTGTAAATTAGTCTTTATCTTGTACATTCATCTCAAAAGTGTTTTATACTCTATTTGGCAATCCCTTACCCGAAATAACTTTTAATAGTAGAAATATTTTGATTTGACAGAGAAGGTTTTACGATTAAGATTGAAAATGTTAGGTTTTTGGTTCAGTGATTTGAATGTTGAGTTGCTACTATTGATATAATTAGTAGTATGCATAGAAGAGGCTTTTCCTAGTTGCTACTCATTGGCATAACCACAAATCTGCACATAACCAGATATATTTCTACATCTCTGCTTCATCTTGGCATCCTTGAATCATTTACTCTATGGCAGCATTCTCATAAAGCCATATTCCCTTCCTTTGTTCCTGCAACTGGCGCATCTATAAAGTTCAGCTTCATTCTTTTGACTAGGATCACCTTTTTTTGGTTTCTTCTACACATATGCAGGGAGGAATTGTTTACTCAAATAAAGTTATAGTACTGTCGTCCATAAATTCAAAAGGACTGAGTATTTGCAGTTTGAGTCATGGGTTGGAGCCCACCTTAACCAGTCACAAGTAAGTAGTACTTTCGTACCATTTCCAAAATCAAGTGCTTAGACATTCTATGATGTGTTTCTTCTTTTATCTCACCACCTTGTTGTAAACTGGATCGGAGCAGATTTATTGTGAATTAATAAGCATGTATGTATTTTGAAGATTCCTTGTTTAATAGTTTTGTTTGAGCTCTTGGAATTAAACTTTTAAATCCTCGTATTTAAAAAGTTTTGATTTCCCTATAGGGATAAGTTGCTGGTTGCTCCTTGTGGTTTTGATAACTCCATTTGGAATCCTTCCAATGACCACTTCCTTCCACAAGGATACAGCGCAGACGACATGAAGGGGAAAGCCGTTTGCAAAGTTGCATTGCAGAAGTGCACAGGGTTATCAGAAAATGCTTCTCATGTTATTGTAAGTGATGCATAGATGGTGTTTATTTTCCTTCTTTGTCCTCTTACATATCCTCTTTTGGTCTGCACTTTATGTGTCACATAACATAATATCTAAATGCCCAATAGATATTTGTTTGGTCAGCTGGAAAAGAAAATTGTTCAACAACAAACAATTTTAGCTTCTAAAAATATACTGACATATTTGACTCAACCTTGGATTAAAACGCATGAGATCAACTTGTACCAATAAGGTGTTATGGGTGTCTTGGATATGAAATTCTCTTATGAGAATTAGTTGCTTAAAAATGACACACAAGCTTTTCACTTAATCCAAGGCAATGATCATGTGCTAGATCCTGCATTGGTGCTCTTTCTTTTCAATCAGTGGACCGGTAGATCATTTATTCCTTTGAATAGTTGACATAGGGTTTTGAGCTAGACAAACATCCAAAACTAGCTTTGCTAAGTACAGTTGACGATGATTATGTTTAAGAAAAGATAGATTCCTTTATTTTCATAATGGAATAATGGCTAACAATTTTCCTTTTACTTAAGAAATAAGGACTGAAAGGAATATGTCATCTGGATTTGACATGCGAAATGCAGCTTGTCAATTATGTGAAGCATGCTGAGCATGTTTAGTCTTCTTTTTCAAAATTTTACAAAATTCTTGGATCTCAATGATGTTAAGATTGTGGTAATGTCCCAGAAGTGTGCACGTCCTGCCGAGAAGAAAAGTCATATCTTCAGCATATCTGCCTATATTTATCAGATCTTAAAGAATGATGTATTATAGGTCGGATGCATGTTTTCAGAAGTGTCAGATGTTGATCTGGAGAACCTCAAGGCACTTGTTTGGATTGCTTCTCGAAAAGGTGTTCAGGTTTGTTAGTGCTTAACCTCTCGTTTTAAATGGAAAGCTTGGTCGATTAACCTAATGCTATTGAAAGCCTGATCTCTTGACATGGTTAATGCATGTAAGAAAGTTAGAAGCTAATGGGAAATTGATGAACAATCTTTGCCAGTAAGGATGAAAGTGTGTGCCCTTCAGCCATGAAAACTTTGACTGGAACTTACTATTTGTACCTCCTCACATTACTCTTACCGATGATTTTATTATCTTCAGATGCACCAACTAGACTAGTTATGAAATGACATTGCTAGGTCATTCTTTCTTCAAATGGTTTCATGAAACTGATTTCTCTGGATGTTTTCCGCAGTTTATTTTTATGGGGAATAGCAAAAATTCAAGCATAAACAGGGCAGTGGAATCTTTTCAGGAAAAACTAAAGGTACAAGCAATGCTCCCTTCAGTTCATATTCTCTCTGGTTCTCTTTGTCTTCTGTACGTGTGGCACACCAAGTTCTGAGGCAGGGAGTTTTCTGGTCAGGCAAAACATGTAAATATTGAAAGGCATTACTTTTAGCAACTTGAAAAGGACACAGTGTGAGTTAGAGAGTAGAAGTCTTTTTGCTTGTTGAATGAAGGTTGAAAAAGCATTGTCATAGTTGTGCAATGGATGAAAAGCATTGTCGTTACACTACCTAGATATTCAAAAGCATTTAAGAGGCTTGCTAACAAATTAACAATGGTGGTGCGTGTTTCACCTTATGCTCAAGTGATGCACTAGGTCTTATTTAGTTTCTTTCCTTTGCAGGATGAAAATGTGAGATTCATAAAAGAACACGAGGAGGCCTTGTCCCATTTAATCTTTGCAGGGTCAGATATTATCTTATGCCAATCTTTGGATGATCCAGTGTTCCAAGTGACGGTATGTGTAGCCTATGAACATTCTTCCTAAAATCAGTTGCTCAGTGCTTTTGTCACATTTAGATTCACGTCAGAAGGAATTCCTTGTACAATTACCACCTTTGTGGACCTTTGGGGTCTGGTATCTGTTCTGATCTCTTTGAGACAGTATTAAGTAAATTATGTATGCAACTTTTTTTGTATGCAATGCATCTGAAAGTACTCGACTCTGATCAATAACTTTTTTTGTATTAAGCACGAATGTGTTTCTCATTCTGCTTGATCAAGGGAAATAAAATTTTAGTTGACCCTCGATTCTGTCCTTTTGGCTTATAAAGTCTAGAAAAATGCAATGAATTGCATTTCTTTTGTTGGCTTAATTTTGTTCCCCGCCAAAACAAAATTCCACTTGATTGATTATGAACAACCTATCAATTTGACACAGATTCAAGCTATTTTAGAATCATAGGTTCTGCTTATCCCTTGAACTCATTTCTTAAAAACAAATTTTTGCATGATTAAAAATCTCCGTACATTTCAAACATCACAGAAGTTGGGTTTGCCTGAGTGTCTGTAGGTACTTTTTCCAAAATGTGAACTGTTTACAGTTCTTTCTTTTCTTATGCATCCATACATGAAAATGTAGATGAAGGCTATAAGATACGGAGCTGCTCCAGTTGCAACAAATCCTTTTGATAAGCAATTCAGGTTAGTTGATGCTATAATATGCATTTTAATCAAGAGCTTTACGTTACGTTTGTTTGGCTTATTGAAAAGAAAATACTGCCATTATCTTTTTATATTTTGTCTCATCAGGCAGATCGTAGATCATGATTTTGAAAGCACCAACTTCTCACACTACATCATCGATACCTTTGGAAGTATATCTTTGAGCCAGGCAGTTGATGAAATTGTGCGTATTCCCATTTGCATCTGTTAAACTTGCTGCTCTCTCTCTCTCTCTCTCTCTCTCTCTCTCTCTCTCTCTCTCTCTCTCTCCACGTATGAGGGTGCTACTTGTTAGAGTAATTTACTTCTATTTCGAAAGGAGGAGCTAAGCTTTGAGACCCTAATCGTGTTTTTTCCGGTTATAGAAGAAAAATCCGTTGCAGTGGAATGGGAAGATCATGGACGCTATGAAAAAGGACTTCTCTTGGGATGTTGATTGCTGTGATATTCACATTACGGCTTACACATCCATATTGAATTTGTGATAGCAGGTTTGAATGCACATGTACAAATGTACGATCGAATCGTAGAGCTTAGGCTAGTTGGCTGTTTGCTTCTCTTTGCATAGTCAACATTTATTACCATTAATATTGGTCTTTATGTTGTTGTGACTTCATGTACGATAGTTGTTGTCTTCTTGACTGCTGCGTAATTTTAATCATGTTCACATCATGATATTTGCAGAACCATTTCCCTCATCTTTGATTCACAGAGTTGCAACACTCTTTGTTGGCATATGTTATGGGAGGAAGTTTATAGAAAGGAGCCCGTATTGGGCTCAAATCCGCTGTACCCGTTTTGCCTATATGGTGTTTCAATGCATTCGAACCATCGGATCATTTTTCAACATTCTCATCTCTCAAGTTTCTCATATGATGCAATGGCTGGAAATGCAAAAATGAGCATAATTTCAATGCTAATATTGTATGAGGATTTTATGCTGTAACTTTATAATCTACTTAAATATGTCCTTCTGTCCAGCTGTTATGTATAGATCTAATTATTTGTGTACACATTCTGAATTCAAATCAGTTTCATATTTTTAATAGTGATTGATTGGATTGTGTTTCATATTGATTAGGAAAAGATTTGTAAGCCAAAATATTATAGATTCAATGGGATACAAAACTCTCTGTAGTCGAACGTGAGTTTTTCTTTTCTGCTTCATTGTTTATCATAAATTCATTATATTGTTCTCCCAAAAAAAAAAATCGATTATGTTTAAAGTAATGCGAGGACACATATTTGCATCTGGACACAGATATCCAGAATCGTTTGATACATGTAAGATTCATAAATTATTGAGAGTTTCACGTGCATATAACGTTTTCAGACACATCTATATTCCTAGACTTCTCATTCTGTTTAAATGGAATCATGATTAACTCATAAACTAGTCATGCTATTTTTTTTAGAGTAATGCTAAGAACACAAATATTTCGGATGCAGATGTGTCTGAAACCGTTGAATGCATGTAGAGCTCACAAACTATTAAGATCCACACGTGTAGCCCACAAATTATTAAGAGTCGTACATGCATCTAAAAATTTCGAACACATCTATGTCTGAATGAGTAAATTTGTGTTTCTAAACTTTTTGTTTTTATTATGAATCAATGGGCATGACAAACTTTGTTCATGTCATGATTTGTGTTCATGTTTAAATTGATAATTAGTATTTTCTCGATTAGTATATTATTCTTGATGACATCATATTATCATTGTTATCAACTAATACTTTTTTATCGTATAGATTTTTCGCAAACTTTTGGAGTCTTGATAAAAGAAAGAATTATGGTATTTACTTATAGTTTATTTTAACATATTTAGAGAGAGATAATACACCATAGAATATATATATCAAATTGCTCAAATCTAGTATCTAGTAGTAAGATTGAGTTTGAATTAAATTATTTTTTATTAACAAAATAGTAAATATTGTTTGATGTATCATAATTTTTTATATAGTTTTTATTTATTTGTCTCCACGGAAAAATTAAAAAAGTATAAAAATATAAGATCAAAATTTTTAAAAAATCGAAGTAAAACAATAGTAGAGACACTAAAATGTCAACGTGACATTAATATTTGAAAGCTTAGGCCGAATGAAGCCTAAGGCTATTGATGGGTTTTAACAATCAAAGGATGAAATAGAATTCCAACATTTGAACTGTGATTTATTAGCAAATCAATGAAATTGCGACTTCAAATTTTATAGAGAGAAAGTTGATATACTTATTAACAGGAGAAAAACTATTAATTTTGGTTTAAAAATAGCACTGTTCAAAGAAATTTCACTTTCGTTGTGTCATATTATTTTGTTAAACAGAGAATAAAGACTCAGTCTAATTATCTTATAGTATTTAAATAAAATTGAGATATATTTTTTATAATTCAAACTATTTATTTTTTAAATCACGATTGTTATATTATTTATATAAAAAAATTAAATTGTTTGAATATCGATAAATACCGAATTGAATTACATTATTGTAAAATAACTTTTTGTTTGACTTTGAAGAGGGTTTGACACGTGCTCCACCGCCCGCCCTTTTTATTTTTAGTATCGCGTTTGGACCCATCCATATGGAATACAAATGCACCCACGTATGGTCAACGTTGTGCAGTCATAAGGTAGTCATTACTATCTGACACCAAACACAAGGGATCCATTCACAACTCTCTTAATTTTGAAACACCAACCATCATAACATCCTCTCTCTGTTTTTTTCTTCTTACACCCGAGATATCCTGCTAACTTTGGTCATGTTTAATTTATTATCGATTAGTCATTAAAGTTGTGAAGTTAATAATCAGATAAATCTTCAGTATTTTTAAGTGAGTGATTTTAATGGGTTATCAATTATCTCAATTAGGTTGATTAAACATGAATAAAGACTTGGTCGAATTATGTTTGTTTTCGGTTGGAGTGAACTCTATTACTTAAAATAAATACAATCGTGCAAATGAAGAGGAATGTATGATCGATTCGTTTTTAATTGAATGAATTACGTAATATCAAGACTTACAAAAAACCAATGATTTGAATCGTTGAAAAAAGCACGGTATATCTCATTTTGTGTCATATGAGAATCACATGAGAAGATCTGAATTTTACTATACATATATTCACGCAAATTTAAATCTTCACAATTATTTAATGGATGTGAGTTTGCAAAATATACAATGGAGTCCACGAACATCACACAAACTCGAACAAATATGTATTCAACTTTGTATTTGAAAGTATGCCCTTAAAACATTTTTCTTGAAATCAAAGGAATTAGTCTAATGATGAAAGCTTAGATTTAAAAGGCTGTTATTTTTTTTTTTTAAGTTTCAAGTTCTAATATTCAAGTACCATTAATTCTAGTTGTGTGTGTGCACGTCTATTGCATAGTGCAACATGTCCTATTCTTATTGACAAACAAATTAATTCCAGCTAAGAGTGAACTATCCTGCTTGCATGTGAAGTTGTGAACAATAGAAAACTGTGCCCCATATACGAAGAAGATAAAGACCTCGAGACTCCCAAACGATTAGAGAATACCATCTTATTGTTAGATTCCCAATGGAACTGAAAAAACCAAGAAAGTATAAAGCACATCCTAATCTGGCGGAATATGTACGACCTATTATTACTATGCATATTTTTCTCTCTTATTTTTCGCCAAACTCATTTGATTTCTATTTAGATATTAGAGGAGTATTAGCTGGCATCAAGGGCAAACAGGAGGCGATCACTAAATCTTGGTCTTGGAAGATTCATACCCGTCCAATACAGTACCTGCATTGGGAGGTCCTTTGGTGTATCATCTTGTCTCTTCCGGCAAACTCAAGACTTCCGTTCTAGTTCATTTTCTGAGGGACATTGGGAATCGACACACACAACTTGCAGGGAGGAGCATCATAGGTCATATTACTTGATGTGTCATGATCACTCCCCATCAGCATACCTGAGGCAGAGCAGTAGTGGGCAGTGGGTCAGTGGCGGGCCGAGATCGGCTTTCAGCACTCCGAATAGACCTCCTCATAGTTTTCGTAATTCATATCCACAGTTGGGAAGCCAGTCTTCTTCTTATGTTGAAGGCATACCAGCTCCATCCTTTTGTGCCAACTTTCAAAATAAGGTATGCAAGCAAAAGCTCACCAACGGACTAGTCTGTCAAGAATATGAATAATATTAACCCTTTCTAGCAAGGATGGCAAGGTGAGGGGCCCTTATGTGATGCACAATAGGGCCCATCATGGCCACATTTTGATGGTCCAAGTAGTTCATTTTGTGAGCTCTGAAGTTTACATCATCTATATCGTATTATATCCAATTAAATTGGATATCCTTCAGTGCTTGGTCTAATCATATCGTTCTTCAGTCTGTTTCCATCAAGACAATAATGATCCGTTCGATGAATGCATATGTTGTATTAGCCTGATTTGTTTGCATGGATAACTTACACATTTGTGCCTACAAAAAAAGTGGCTTGGATCAGTAAGACTGTAGTGGGTCCAATTTTGCAGGATCCCTTGCATTAGGGGATCCCGATTCATCGAATAATTTAAGTTCTTAAATGAGTTGGTGGTTAGCAAATTTGCATGGCATCACTCAGGCAATAAATTTTATGTTCAAACCTTACCGCCGACTTGATTTTTATGAATGGGCGTGCCCACATATGTAGAAAAGTTTTGCCACATTTGAGAGGCCGCTTTGACAATGTGGCATAGTAGAACTGCGCTTTTGTCTCAACTTAAAGTTTTCACTGAGTGGGTATGAAACCTACTCTATTAGCCTTTTTTGTCTTTCTAGTCCTTGTTAAGTTCTTTCAGATTCTTTTTATATGTTGATGTGCCCTTTGTTAACCTTTTCCTGCAGGATACTTGGAATAATATGAACATGAGACATCACGTTGGAATCTCTGGAAATGAAGAACCATTCACAGGAGTAATGATGAATCGTAGGGATCAGCTCGAAATCTGTTTGGATATAGTCCACTGGAGCAAAGTTCTGGCATGCTGGGCTCTGATCATGTTTTCTCAAATACGAGAGCCTCTAATCGTCCAGATATACCTGAAGTTTTCTCTCACTATGCTACTTCAGGGATGTCTTTCAGTTGCCATAGTCACGACTCTCACCCCTCCCGCGTTGTATAGACCTGCTGGTATTTCTTATTCTCCTCCTCCTCGTCCCTTTGTGCTTTTCTTTCAGATGTACATACAGGAGATACGTTGAGTACCTTTGTCATTAGTTGCGTTCATGGGGATCCGAAAATTCTTCTGTTCTATTCATTCTTTTTGTGTGCTGTCCAGTCTAAAAGTAGCAGCTTAATGCTAACTGACCAATAACCTAACTAGAGGACTGTAGCTACGGGGTTTGTACATATTTTTTTGGTTAGTCTTGGTAGTCATTCCTTGTGTAGTTGAGTTGATGAGGACAAAGTCTTTTTTGAATAGAAATGCTCGACTTCTGATGTATTCATTAGTACTTCAAATTGATTTTTTTGGGGGGTACTGTTTAACACATTGGAAGGGGATAGTTTACATCACACTTCTTTTGTTGCGTTTAATAACGTTTCCTCCTAATTTGACACCATCAGTATGTACATATATTTTTTGCATTGAAACCATCAGCATTGTACAACTTGTTTCTGAGATTTTGTTTTTGGTCAAATTTGAAATACATGCTTAATCGGCTAAACATTTGAAAGTTGAGTTCTTTCGTTCAAGCACAACATTGTGCTAGTCTATCCTATTATATGGTTATACGCGTGCAAGCACGAGAAATGTGAACTTTAGAGAGAAATGTGAATGCGGACTAAAGCATTGCTCAGTACCACACATTTGAATGGCTATTTCTCTAGATTCTTGTTCATGGTGTTTTTAGCTTATGTACTTTAAACCCTGTTTTTGGAATACTCACTCGCTTATCTCTTATTTAGGTAGACTTCATACACTTATATCTCATTTACTGCTCCAGGGATAATAAATTTTCAAAGAGGAAAAGTCTCGTGTTTGCAAGTGATGAGGTGGTAAAAAATGATGATTTTACTATGTTAGACAATCGAGTGGGATATTGCGTTAAGAAAACTATTCTTATAACAGTTTAAATTTTATTTTATTTAGAAGAAGGCGTAATATCAAATCACCAATATTGATACATGCTTATAGTTGAAAAAGTAAATATGTTAAGACGAAAATTTCCATTTTTTATTTGGGTTGGCTTTGTGTGTTTATAAAATTGAATAATGTTACGTGCACGAATAATTGAGTGTGTCAGAAGCTGTTCAGCCCACTAAAATATGGTATAAGGGTTCTTTTTGAGGTGTCTATTTGTGTTGAACGATTGATTCATAATGTTGACTTAAGTTTCCAATGATTTTGTGAACAAAGGTTTTTCATCGTAACATCAAACAGTATAAAACATTAGGTATTTCTCTCTTCGTGACAAGCCTCATATGGTTCACCATGGGATGCAAAATAAGTTTTAAGTATAATTTTAATTGACAATTTAATCCACTTATTTTGTAACACACATTATTTTATTATTTAAAAATAATATCAACTAAATAAAGATTGATGCATGTTTGACTGACATGTGTTTTTTATTATAAAATGCGTATGTTCTGGTATAATTTGTATGATTTATTTGGTCTATAATTTTTTATTTGTTATGTTTTTATTAATTTTTAAAATTTATTGATTCGTCTTGTGAAACAACTTTAAAAAATATAAAATTTTGTAAAAAAGTTTAAAAAATTCAGAAAAGGCATATTTTTTGAACCCTTTTTTTGTTTTGTATATAATTTTGTGTACTTTTTAGTTTCTTTAACTCGTCATCAATAAATAAATTAAAAATTAATGCAAAATAAAAATTATAAAAAAATTTAATATAAAAATAAAAAATAATTTAATAATCAACACAATTCAAATGAAAATTGATTTTTATATAAACATATTGAAATTTGTAAAAATAAATGAGTGAAGAGTCGCCAAACCACTCAGAAACCCCTTCATGTCCATCAATCAGATACATTTCATCCATTCCATATCGAAAGCCCCCTCACCCGAACACCAGAATCTCTCGTCGCAGAACATGGCGTCCTCAGACACAGTGGAACCAGCAGAACCCTAAAAGCTCAAACAAACCCTGACGGGCCACAAACGTGCAATCTCCAGCGTCAAGTTCTCCAACGACGGCAAGCTCCTCGCCACCTCATCCGCCGACAAGACCGCCCGCATTTGGTCTACGTCCTCCTCCGACAGCGCCGCACCCCTCCTACACAGCTCCAAGGCCACGAGCAAGGAATCTCCGACGTCGCCTTCTCCTCTGACTCCCGCTACCTCGCCACCGCCTCTGACGACAAGGCCGTCCGCATATGGGACGTCGCCACCGGCACCTTAATCAAAACCCTAAACGGACACACCAACTACGTATTCTGCGTCAACTACAACCCCCAATCCAACATGATCGTCTCTGGTTCGTTCGACGAGACGGTTAGGGTTTGGGATGTGAAGACGGGCAAGTGTTTGAAGGTGCTTCCGGCGCATTCTGACCCGGTCACTGCGGTGAGTTTTAATCGCGAAGGGTCATTGATCTGTTTACGCCGGATTGTGTCGGATTTGGGACGCGTCGACTGGGCATTGTATGAAGACGCTTATTGATGATGAGAATCCACCAGTGAGTTTTGTTAAGTTCTCGCCGAATGGAAAGTTCATTCTTGTTGGGACTTTGGATAATACTCTGGTGAGTTCTTATTCGTGGCATATCCTTTCAGCTTTACTAAATTAGGTGTCGGAATTGGGCATGAGCTCTGAATTGAGCTAAAAGTTTTGATTTTTGAGTATCTTCAATGGTTCTATTGCTAAATGATTTCTTTTTGCCATATTTTAGGAATGAATAGTGTCATAATTCAACATTTTTAGCCATATTGGTTCAAAGGTGTAAATGCTATTTTTATTGATGCATTTCAATGTTCTTGGTTGATAGCATGCTTCCTGTTTGTTTAAATTCCTAAGTTGAGTAAACACCCGAAAGCTTAAGATGTTACACGAGAGATTATGTTGCTGGAAGGTAATGTATTATACATTTGTTTTGGTTTTGGATAATGAATCTGTATTGATGCAGGATTAAGTAACGAAATCCAAGTTGTTGGTGTAACAGTTTGATTGAAATGGACCATGGTAAGGTATCACACATTGGTTTTGGTTTTGGATAATGAGTCTGTATTGAGGCAGGATTAAGTAACGAAATAGTTGGGTGTAACAGTTTAATTGAAATGGACTATGGAGTAATTTCTTTTTTCTTTATGAATTTAAACTGGTTTGGAACTTGTAGAACCAATTTCTGTAGGTAGTAATTTGGATAATTTCATGAATACCTAGCAGTGAGTTGAAACCTTTTATCTTCCCTGTTTTGTTCCCCCTGTTACCTAGCAGAGAGTTAAAACCTTTAATTACATAGATTGATGCATATGGTTTAATGTGTTGTGATAGTGTGCATTCATAGGCATTAGTGATAACTCAAAATGGTGGGGTAACACAATTGCGAAGAGAAATGAACTAAAGGAGAAAGGGAAAAAAGTAAAATAACCAGTAGTGAATCAACTCTTTCCTCTACCTAAAGTCGATTTAGTAACCGGTACTGAATCAACTTTATCCTCTACCTAATGTAGATTTTTCAATCGACTAACTAACATATATTTCTTATTTCTCTATTTTCTTTTCTTTTGTTGGAGGTTTGGGTAGATCCATGGCAATAAATAATACGGAAGGGAAGTAGTAATGTACTGGGGCTTAATCTTGACCCTATGCAATCATCGTTGTAGTCCTATGGGAAGTAGGAACACAGATTCTTTAGTTGCTAATCAGATAATAGATTCTCGAATGTGAACTAATGCAACCCCTTTTTAGCCAAAGTGCGTAACAAAGTTGTTTTTTGTTCTTGTGGTTTATATATATATATATATATAATATATATATATATATATATTTGTTTTTGGCTAAATACTAGCCACTGAAATTAGAATGCCGATTACTTGTGTGTGTCGTACCATTTGCGCAACAAAAGCGTGATGAAGTCCTGCAGTAGAGTGACTTGTCTTCTTCGACTAGTAGAAAGGCTACAGTCGCCTTGGCTTCAAATTTGGTTCATCCAAATTTTGTGTCTCTTCCTGAGAAAACTGTTTTACCTATGCTTCTTACACTACTACTTATTTTGCATGTTTTCTTCCATGTGTAGTATCTATATCTTTGTATGGATATTCTGTTGTGCTTTTGGCTGCTCTTGCTGCTTGTTAGTATGTTATTGAGTGAAAGATGGAAAATTAGCTAAACTGCTAGCAACAAGCCAAACGGTCATCCAACTCAACCTTAAAACTCTTTGTTTTGATGTTTTATCTAAAACTTTTGGCAGCAGAATTCTTTTGTAACAGTATCGGAATGATGATTGAGGTAAAGGAAAACGTGGCCGCTGCTGTATCTTGTGGACTTGGGGAAAACCTTTTCTGGGGAAAAATTCCACTATGAATTGTTGATTTCCACAGGGTTTCCTGGCCTAGGAAGACCCAGTTTTTGGCGTTATACACAGAGTGGTTGCTTGTACTGGAGTATTCATTGACAAATAACGGAAGTCTATTATATAATTAACAACTTCTTAAATGTCTGCCATGGTCATGAATCGAGTTTCCGTTCTACTGGATTAAGGCCTCTTTCTATGGGTGAAGTGGGAGGTTAGTTCGCTTTCCCTGAGGTCTTGGGTTCAAGCATGTGCGCTTTCATTTGTTGTCCAATTGCATTCTTGTCCATTTGTAAATGGTTATTCCCTTGCCTGCTCCTCTCCTTAATTTAAAATTTTCATTTGTGACCACACTAATATCTATTGAACGGAGTTCTTTTTATGTGTATGACTTGTTTCTCATTTTCTCGCGTTGATGTACTGTCCAGTTAGGTGTTGAATTTCTCGTCTTTCATAATTTTTTGTCTTTTACAATCATCATTAGCATCAATTCTAGAAAACTTGCAGTATGTTGTTGATGCATATGTGGCTATTGTTCAAATAAATTGTAGTTGTCTGCCTCATTCTTGAAGTTTTTCTTTGTCTTGATGTAGGAATCTCAATTTGTGACATTTTATTTGTTTATAGGTAAGAATGAATTTGATCTTGATGAGAATGCTCATGTTGTTGATAACTGCATCATGGTACCTGGTACTATGTTCACTTATAAAATATCGCAAATGTCATTTCTTTAATGTTGCATAGAATTGTATACACTTGAGGATTAATTTCATTTACAACATGCTCTTTGCTAGGTACCTTAATGTCCAGTCCTTGTATCTACTACACTGCTTTAGTGGAGGACTATAGTATGTTTTTTTGCTTATAGTGAAGAATGAATTTGATCACGATGAGGATGCTCGTGTTGTCAAAGACTGCATTAAGGTACTTGGTACTTTGTTCACTTTTTAAATGTCATTTCCTTAATGTTGGATAGAATTGTAATGACTTAAAATTTTCATTTGCAACATGTTCTTCGGAAGCTACCTTAATCTCCATTTCCTACATCCTACTGCACTGCTTTAGTGGTGGTTTGTTGTAAGTTTATCTGTTGATATGCCAAAAAGAGTCGGTCTATATTGGTGAGGCGTGCTTGTCTATTGTTCTAATAAATTATAGTTGTCTACCACGTTCCTTTATAAATTTTTTCCTGTGGACTTCATTTATAATACTTTTCTGTGTCTTGATGCAGGAATCTCAATTTGTAGCCTTATATTTGCTTATAGGTAAGAATGAATTTGATCCTGTGCTCGTATTCTTGGTGACTGCATTAATGTACTTGGTATTTTGTTTACTCTTCAAAAGTCTCAAAATGTCTTTTTTTTAATATGGCATAGAATCTATTCACCTGAGGATTAATTTCATTTGCAACATGTTCTTGTGGAGCTACATTAATTTCGAGTTCTTGTACCTTGGTAGTCTGCTTTAGTGGAGGCCCATAGTATGTTTATTTGCTTATAGAGAAGAATTAATTTGATAAGATGTGGATTCTCGTGTTTTTGGTAACTGTATTAAAGTACTTGGTACTTTGTTTACTTTTGAAATGTTAAAAAATGTCATTTTCTTATTGCGATAAAGAATCGTACTGACTTGAGAATGAATTTCATTTGAAACATGTTCTTCGAGAGCGATCTCATTCTCAAGTTCCTGCATCGTGCTGCACTGCTTTAGTAGAGTCCTGTAGTAAGTTTATCAATTGTTATAACAAAAAGAGCCAATCTATATATTGCTGAGGCATACTTGTCTATTGTTCTAATAAGGTGTAGTTGTCTGCCACGTTCTTTGTAAATTTTTTAAGTGGACTTCATTTATTTATGTTGAATCGATACTTTTCTTTGTCTTGATGCAAGAAATTTCAATTTGTAGCTTTTTATTTGTTTACTGGTAAGAATGAATATGATTCTGATAGAGAAAAATAGATTTGATCGCGATGAGGATGCTCGTGTTGTCAATGACTACATTAAGGTGCTTAGTACTTTGTTCACTTTTAAAATATTAAAAAATGTCATTTTCTTATTGTGGTATAGAACTGTATTCACGTGATGATTAATTTCATTTGCAATATGTTCTTCGCGAGCTACCTTAATCTCCAATTCCTACATCCTGCTACTCTGCTTTAATGGAGGCCTGTAGTAAGCTTATCTGTTGATATGTCAAAAAGAGTCGGTCTATATTTCTAAGGTATACCTGTCTATTGCTCTAATAAATTGCAGTTGTCTGTTACGTTCCCTTGTAAACTTTTTGCTATGGAGTTCATTTATTTATGTTGCTTTAATACTTTTCTTTGCCTTGATGCAGCTTTTATTTGTTTATCGGTAAGAATGAATTTGATGCTGATGAAAATGCTCCGGTTGTGACGACTGTATTAAGGTACTTTTTATTTTGGTCACTTTTGAAATGTTGCATTAAGGTACTTGTATTCACCTGAGGATTGATTTCGCTTGCAACATGTTCTTCTGGAGCTACGTTAATGTCAAGTTTCTGCATCCTGCCGCAGCGCTTTAGATTAGGCATGCACTAAGTTGATATGTTGATATGCCTAAAAGAATCGTCTTATATTGCTGAGATATACATGCCTGTTGTTTTAATAAGTTATAGTTGTCTGTCACGTTCGTTTGTAAATTTTTGGTGTGGACTTCGTAGCTTCAATACTTTTCTTGGTCTTCATGTAGTAATCTCAATTTGTAGCGTTTTAGTTGTTTATAGTTAAGAATAAATTTGATCCTCATGAGGATGCTCGTGTTGTGGGTGACTGCATTAATGCACTTGGTACTTTGTTAACTTTTGAAATGTCGCAAAATGTCATCTCTTAATTGTGGCATAGAAATTTTATTCACTTTAGAGTTAATTTTATTTGCAACATGTTCTTCAGGAGCTACATTATTATCCAAGTTTTGCATCCAGGTATGCTGTTTTAGTGGACTATAGTAGATTCATTTGGTTACAGGGAAGAATTAATCTGATCCTTACTGGGAAGAAGTGATACGATCGCGATGAGGATGCTTGTGTTGTCGCTGACTGCATTAAGGTACTTGGTACTTCACTTTTTAAATGTAACAAAATGTCATTTCCTTATGGTTGTATTGAATTGTATTGACTTGATGAATTTTATTTGCAACATGTTATTCGGGAGCTACCTGAATCTCCAATTCCTGCATCCTGCTGCACTGCTTTAGCGGCGGCCAGGTGTAAGTTTGTATGTTGATATGCCAAAAAGTGTTGGTCTATATTGCTGTGGCATGTCTATCAATTGTTATAATAAATCGTAATTTTCTACAACGCTCCTCTGCAAATTTTTGTTCTGGAGTTTGTTTATTGACGTTGCTTCAATGTTTTTCTTTGCCTTGACGCAGAAATATCAATTTGTAGCCTTTTATTTGTCTAAAGGTTAGAATGAATTTGTTCCTGGTGAAGATACCCGCGTTGTTGGTGACCGCAGTAAGGTACTTGGTATTTTGTTCACTTTTGAAATGTCACAAAATGTCATTTCCTTAATGTTGCATAGAATTGTACTCACTTGAGGATTAACTTCATTTCCAACATGCTCTTTGTGAGGTACCTTAATCTTCAGTTTTCGCATCGTGCTACACTGCTTTAGTGGAAGCTTACAGTAAGTTTATCTGTTGACGTGTATAAAAGAGTCAAGTCTGTATTGCTGAGGGATACCTTTTTTTTTTTGGCAAGATGCTGAGGGATATCTATCTATTATTCTAGTAAATTGTAGTTGTTTGCCGTGATCCTTTGTCAATTTTCGCTGTGGACTTCATATACTTTTGTTGCTTCAATGCTTTTCTTCGTCTTGATGCAGACATCTCAATTTGTAGTATTTTGTTTGTTTATCAGTGAGAATGATTTTGATCCAGATGAGGATGCTCGCGTTGTTGGTGAGTGCATCAAGGTACATGGTATTTTTTTTCACTTTTTGAAGCGTCGAAAAATGTAATTTTGTGACTAGAATTGTCTTCACCTGAGGATTAACTTCATTTGGAACATGTTTTTCGGGGGCTACGTTAATCTCCTTTTTTGCGTCCTGCTACAATGCTTTGAAGGAGGCCTATGTGGTGAGTTTATCTGTTGATATGCCAAAAAAGTGTCGGTCTATATTGCTGATGGATACTCGTCTCATGTTCAGATAAATTGTAGTTGTATGCCACGTTCTTTAGTAAATTTTCGGTGTAGACTTCATTTGTTTACGTTGCTTCGCTGTTTTTCTTTGTCTCGATTGAGGAATCTCAATTTTTAGTGTTTTATTTGTTTATGAGTGAGACTGAATTTGATCCTGACGAGTTCGCTCCTTTCGTTAGTGACTGCGTTAAGGTATTTTGTACTTTGTTCTCTCTTAAAATATTGCAAAATATCATTCGTTTTAAGTCGTATAGAATTGTATTACTTGAGGATTAATTTCATTCGCAACATGTTCTTAGTAGTATCTCTAGTTCTTGCATCCTGCTACGCTACTTTAGCGGAGGACTTTAGTAAGTTTATTTGGTTATAGGGAAGAATGGACTTGATGCCGATAGGGAAGAACTAATTTGATGACGACGAGGATGGTCGTGTTGTCAGTGACTGCATCAAGTTACTTGGTGCTTTGTTCACTTTTGAAATGTCACAAAGTGTTATTTCCTTAATGTGAATAGAATTGTATTGACTTGAGGAAATTTAATTTGCATCATGTTCTTCGGTAGCTATTGCAATCTGCAATTCCTGCATCCTGTTGCACTGCTTTAGTGGAGGCCTGCAGTGAGTTTATTGTTTGATATGCAAAAAAGAATTGGTCTATGTTGCTGAAGCATACATGTCTATCGTTCTAATAAGTTCTAGTCCTCTCCTACGTTTCTTTGCAGATTTTGTGTGGACTTCATTTATTTATGTTGCTTCAATACCCTTTTCGTCCTCTTGATACAAGAATTTAAATTGTAGCTTTTTATTTATTTGCAGGTAAAAATGAATTCGATCTTGATGAGGATGCGCGTGGTCTTGATGACTGCATTGAGGTACTTGGGTTTTTTTTTTTTTTTTTCACTTTTGAAATGTTGCAAAATGTCATCTGTTTTATGTGGCATAGAATTGTACTCACTCGAGGATTAAGTTTATTTGCAACTTGTGGCTACCTTAATAATCTCCAGTTCTTTTGTATGGGGAAGAATGAATTTGATTCTGATAGGAAAGAATTTATTTGATATCGACTAGTATGCTCGTGTTGCAAGTTACTGAACTAAGGTACTTGGTACTTTGTTTACGTTTGAAATGTCACAAAATGTCATTTTCTTACTGTGGCGTAGAATTGTATTGACTTAAGAAATTTCATTTGCATTATGTTTGGCCCCGAGCTACCTTAATCTCCAAATCCTGCACGTTGCTGCGTTGGTTTGGTAGAGCCCTGCAGTAATGTTATCTGTGGATATGCCAAAAAGAGTCGGTCTATATTGCTGAGACATACCTTTCTATTGTTCTAATAAATTGTAGTCGTCTGTCACGTTCTTTTGTAAATCTTTCGCTGTGGACTTCATTCAGTTATGTTGCTTCAATACTTTTCTTCGTCTTGATGCTTGAATCTCAATTACTAGCGTTTGGTTTGTTTATAGGTAAGAATGAATTTGATCCTGATGATGATACTGGCGTTCTTGATAACTCCATTAAAGTATCTGGTATTTTGTTCGCTTTTGAAAAGTTACAAAATGTCATTTTCTTAGTGTGGCGTAAAATTGTATCCACTTGACCATTAATTTCATTTGTCATCTGTTCTTTCGGATCTACCTTAATCTCCAGTTCTTGCATCCTACTACACTGCTTTAGTTTGGTTCTATAGTAAGCTTATTTGGTTATAGAGAAGAATTAATTTGGTCGCGATGGGGATGCTCGTGTTGTCGGTGACTGCATTAATGTACTTAGCACTTTGTTTAACTTTTGAAACGTGAACAAATATCACTTCCCAATTGTGGTATAGAATTGTATTGACTTGAGAATTATTTTCATTGGAACATGTTCTTCGAGAGCTACCTTAATCTCCGATTCTTACATCATGCCACACTGGTTTGGTGAATGACTATAGCAAGTTTGTTAAGGAAAGAATTTATTTGATCATGATGACTATTCTCGAGTTGTCAGTGACTGTATTAAGGTACTTGGTACTTTGTTCACTTTTGAAATGTCACCAAATGAGATTCCCTTAATGTTGCATATAATTGTATTGACATGAGAAATTTGATTTGCAACATGTTTGCCGCCGAGCTACCTTAATCTCCAGTTTCCGCATACTGCTGCACTGCCTTAGTGGAGGCCTGCAGTAAGTTTATCCGTTCATATGCCAAAAGGAGTCGGTCTATATTGCTGAGGCATACCTATCTATTGTTCTCATAAATTGGAGTTGTCTGTCACGTTCTTTTGTAATTTTTCGCTGTGGACTTCATTCAATTAGGTTGCTTCCATGCTTTTCTCTGTCTTGATGCGGGAATCTAAATTTGTAGCATTTTATTGGATTGTAAGCAAGAATGAATTTGATGCTGATCAAAATGTTCCGGTTGTTGACGACTGCATTAAGGTACTTGTTATTTTGGTCACTTTTGAAATGTTGCAAAATGTCATTTCCTTAATGTGACATAGAATTGTATCCACTTGAGGATTGATTTCGCTTGCAACATGTTCTTCCGGAGCTAAGTTAATGTCAACATGTTCAACATGTTCTTTCGCTTGCAACATGTTCTTCCTTAATGTTGCAGGAACTTGACATTAACTTAGGTCTGGAAAAACATGTTGCAAGCGAAATCAATCCTCAAGTGAATACAATTCTATGTCACATTAAGGAAATGACATCTTACAACATTTCAAAATGACCAAAATAACAAGTACCTTAATGCAGTCGTCATCAACCGGAGCATTTTGATCATTATCAAATTCATTCTTGCTTACAATCCAATAAAATGCTACAAATTTAGATTCCCGCATCAAGACAGAGAAAAGCATGGAAGCAACATAATTGAATTAAGTTTACAGTGAAAAATTTACAAAAAAACGTGGCAGACAACTCTAATTTATGAGAACAATAAATAGGTATGCCTCAGCAATATAGACCGACTCCTTTTGGCATATGAACGGATAAACTTACTGCAGGCCTCCGCTAAGGCAGTGCAGCAGTATGCGGAAACTGGAGATTAAGGTAGCTCGGCGGCGAACATGTTGCAAATCAAATTTCTCATGTCAATACAATTATATGCAACATTAATGGAATCTCATTTGGTGACATTTCAAAAGTGAACAAAGTACCAAGTACCTTAATGCAGTCACTGACAACTCGAGAATAGTCATCATGATCAAATAAATTCTTTCCTTAACAAACTTGTTATAGTCATTCACCAAACCAGTGTGGCATGATGCAAGAATCGGAAATTAAGGTAGCTCTCGAAGAACATGTTCCAATGAAAATAATTCTCAAGTCAATACAATTCTATACCACAATTGGGAAGTGATATTTGTTTACGTTTCAAAAGCTAAACAAAGTACCAAGTACATTAATGCAGTCACCGACAACACGAGCATTCCCATCGCGACCAAATTAATTCTTCTCTATAACCAAATAAGCTTACTATAGAACAAACTAAAGCAGTGTAGCAGAATGCAAGAACTGGAGATTAAGGTAGATCCGAAAGAACAGATGACAAATGAAATTAATGGTCTACAATTCTACGCCAAACTAAGAAAATGACATTTTGTAACTTTTCAAAAGCGAACAAAATACCAGATACTTTAATGGAGTCATCAAGAACGCCAGTATCATCATCAGGATCAAATTCATTCTTACCTATAAACAAACCAAACGCCAGTAATTGAGATTCAAGCATCAAGACGAAGAAGAGTATTGAAGCAACATAACTGAATGAAGTCCACCGCGAAAGATTTACAAAAGAACGTGACAGACGACTACAATTTATTAGAACAATAGAAAGGTATGCCTCAGCAATATAGACCGACTCTTTTTGGCATATCCACAGATAACATTACTGCAGGGCTCTACCAAACCAACGCAGCAACGTGCAGGATTTGGAGATTAAGGTAGCTTGGGGGCAAACATAATGCAAATAAAATTTCTCAAATCAATACAATTCTACGCCACAGTAAGAAAATGACATTTCAAACGTAAACAAAGTACCAAGTACCTTAGTTCAGTAACTTGCATCACGAGCATACTAGTCGATATCAAATAAATTCTTTCCTATCAGAATCAAATTCATTCTTCCCCATACAAAAGAACTGGAGATTATTAAGGTAGCCACCGAAGAGCAAGTTGCAAATAACTTAATCCTCGAGTGAGTACAATTCTATGCCACATAAAACAGATGACATTTTGCAACATTTCAAAAGTGAAAAAAAAAAAAACCAAGGACCTCAATGCAGTCATCAAGATCACGCGCATCCTCATCAAGATCGAATTCATTTTTACCTATAAACAAATACAAATTTACAATTTAAATTCTTGTATCAAGAGGACGAAAAGGGTATTGAAGCAACATAAATAAATGAAGTCCACACAAAATCTGCAAAGAAACGTAGAAGAGAACTAGAACTTATTAGCACGATAGACATGTATGATTCAGCAACATAGACCGACTCTTTTTTGCATATCAAACAATAAACTAACTGCAGGCCTCCACTAAAGCATTGCAGCAGGATGCAGATTGCAATAGCTACTGAAGAACATGATGCAAATTAAATTTTCTCAAGTCAATACAATTCTATTCACATTAAGGAAATAACACTTTGTGACATTTCAAAAGTGAACAAAGCACCAAGTAACTTGATGCAGTCACTAACAACACGACCATCCTCGTCGTCATCAAATTAGTTCTTCCCTATCGGCATCAAATCCATTCTTCCCTATAACCAAATAAACTTACTAAAGTCCTCCGCTAAAGTAGCGTAGCAGGATGCAAGAACTAGAGATGCCACGAAGAACATGTTGCGAATGAAATTAATCCTCAAGTAATACAATTTTATACGACTTAAAATGAATGATATTTTGCGATATTTTAAGAGAGAACAAAGTACCTTAACGCAGTCAGCAATGAAAGGAGCGAACTCGTCAGGATCAAATTCAGTCTCTCTCATAAACAAATAAAACACTAAAAATTGAGATTCCTCAATCGAGACAAAGAAAAACAGCGAAGCAACGTAAACAAATGAAGTCTACACCGAAAATTTACTAAAGAACGTGGCATACAACTACAATTTATCTGAACATGAGACGAGTATCCATCAGCAATATAGACCGACACTTTTTTGGCATATCAACAGATAAACTCACCACATAGGCTTCCTCCAAAGCATTGTAGCAGCACGCAAAAAAGGAGATTAATGTAGCCCCCGAAGAACATGTTGCAAATGAAGTTAATTCTCAGGTGAAGACAATTCTAGTCACAAAATTACATTTTTCGACGCTTCTAAAAGTGAAAAAAAATACCACGTACCTTGATGCACTCACCAACAACGCGAGCATCCTCATATGGATCAAAATCATTCTCTCATATAAACAAACAAAATACTACAAATTGAGATGTCTGCATCAAGACGAAAAAAAGCATTGAAGCAACAAAAGTATATGAAGTCCACAACGAAAATTGACAAAGGATCACGTCAAACAACTACAATTTACTAGAATAATAGTCAGGTATCCCTCAGAAATACAGACTTGACTCTTTTGTGCACGTCAATAGATAAACTTACTGTAAGCCACCATTAAAGCAGTGTAGCACGATGCGAAAACTGAAGATTAAGGTACCTCACAAAGAACATGTTGGAAATGAAGTTAATGCTCAAGTGAGTACAATTCGATGCAACATTAAGGAAATGACATTTTGTGACATTTCAAAAGTGAACAAAATACCAAGTACCTTATTGCCGTTACTAACAACGCGGGTATCTTCACAAGGAACAAATTCATTCTAACCTTTAGACAAATAAAAGGCTACAAATTGAGATTTTTGCGTCAAGGAAAAGAAAAACATTGAAGCAACGTCAATAAGCGAACTCCAGAACGAAAATTTGCAGAGGAGCGTGGTAGACAATTACGATTTATTATAACAATTGATAGACATGCCACCGCAATATAGACCAACACTTTTCGGCATATCAACATACAAACTTACTCCTGGCCGCCGCTAAAGCAGTGCAGCAGGATGCAGGAGTTGGAGATTCAGGTAGCTCCCGAAAAACGTGTTGCAAATAAAATTCATCAAGTCAATACAATTCAATGCAACCATAAGGAAATGACATTTTGTTACATTTAAAAAGTGAAGTACCAAGTACCTTAATGCAGTCAGCGGCAACACAAGCATCCTCATCGCGATCGTATCACTTCTTCCCAGTAAGGATCAGATTAATTCTTCCCTGTAACCAAATGAATCTACTATAGTCCACTAAAACAACATAGCTGGATGCAAAACCTGGAGAATAATGTAGCTCCTGAAGAACATGTTGCAAATAAAATTAACTATCAAGTGAATAAAATTTCTATGCCACAATTAAGAGATGACATTTTGCGACATTTCAAAAGTTAACAAAGTACCAAGTGCATTAATGCAGTCACCCACAACATGAGCATCCTCATGAGGATCAAATTTATTCTTAACTATAAACAACTAAAACGCTACAAATTGAGATTCCTACATGAAGACCAAGAAAAGTATTGAAGCTACGAAGTCCACACCAAAAATTTACGAACGAACGTGACAGACAACTACAACTTATTAAAACAAGAGGCAGGTATGTTTCAGCAATATAGGCCGATTCTTTTAGGAATATCAACATATAAACTTAGTGCATGCCTAATCTAAAGTGCTGCGGCAGGATGCAGGAACTTGACATTAACGTTGCTCCGGAAGAACACATTGCACGCGAAATCAATCCTCAGGTGAATACAATTCTATGTCACATTAAGAAAATGACATCTTGCAACATTTCAAAAGTGACCAAAATAACAAGTACCTTAATGCAGTCGTCAACAACCGGAGCATTTTGATCAGCATCAAATTCATTCTTGCTTACAATCCAATAAAATGCTACAAATTTAGATTTCCGCATCAAGACAGAGAAAAGCATGGAAGCAACATAATTGAATAAAGTCCACAGTGAAAAATTTACAAAAGAACGTGGCAGACAACTCCAATTTATGAGAACAATAGATAGGTATGCCTCAGCAATATAGACCGACTCCTTTTGGCATATGAACGGATAAACTTACTGTAGGCCTCCGCTAAGGCAGTGCGGCAGTATGCGGGAACTGGAGATTAAGGTAGCTCGGCGGCGAACATATTGCAAATCAAATTTCTCATGTCAATACAATTATATGCAACATTAAGGGAATCTCATTTGGTGACATTTCAAAACTGAACAAAGTACCAAGTACCTTAATGCAGTCATTGACAACTTGAGAATAGTCATCATGATCAAATAAATTCTTTCCTTAACAAACTTGCTATAGTCCTTCACCAAACCAGTGTGGCATGATGCAAGAATCGGAGATTAAGGTAGCTCTCGAAGAACATGTTCCAACGAAAATCTCACTTTGTAGCTTTTTATCTGTTTATAGGTAAAAATGAATTTGATCATGATGATGATGCTCGTGTTGTTGGTGACTGCATTAGAATATCTGGTACTTTGTTCACTTTTGAAATATCGCATAATATCATCTCTTTAATGTGGGATAGAATTGTATTCAGTTGAGGATTAATTTCATTTGCAACATGTTTTTCGGGAACCACCTTAATCTCTAATTTTTGCCATTTGCTACACTTCTTTAGTGGTGGACTATAGTAAATTTATTTGCTTATAGGGAAGAACGAATTTGATCGTGTTGTCATTGACTGCATTAGAATATTGTACGTTCACTTTTCAAATATCACAAAATGTCATTTTCTTAATCTGGAATTGTATTGAATTGAGGAATTTCATTTGTACCGTGTTCTTTGGGAGCTATTTTAATCTCCAATTCGGGAATCTTGCAACAATGGTTTCGTGGATGCCTATATATGTTTATTTGTTGGTATGTGAAAAAGACTCGGTCTATATTGCTGAGATAAGCCTTTCTATTGTTCTAATTTAGTGTAGTTTGCGACGTTCTTTGTTAATTTTGCTGTGAGCTTCATTTATTTATGTTGCTTGACTGTTTTTCTTTGTCTTGATGCAGAAATATCAATTTGTGGGCTTTTATTTGTTTATTGGAAAGAATGAATTTGATCTTAATGAGGATGTTCGTGTTGTTGGTGAATACATTACGGTAGTTGGTATTTTGTTTACTTTCGAAATGTCGTAAAATATCATTATATCATTTACTTACTGTTGCATTGAATTGTATTCACTTGGGGATTGACTTCCTTTGCAACATGTTGTTGGTGACTACGTTAAGGTACTTGGTACTTTGTTCAGTCTTAAAATGTCGCAAAATGTCATTTCCTTAATATTGCATAGAATCGTAGACACTTGACGATTGACTTCATTTGCATCATATTTTTCGGGAGCTATCTTAATATCCAATTTTTGCATCCCGTTATACTGCTTTAGTGGGGGCCTATAATAATTTGTTTGCTTATAGGGAAGAATGAATTTGACCCCGATAGGGAAGAATAATTAGTTTGATCACAATGAGGATGCTCGTGTTGTCAGTGACCGTATTAAGATACTTTATACTTTGTTCACTTTTGAAATGTTGCAAAGTGTCATTTTCTTAATGTGGCATAGAATTGTATTGAGTTGTTGAATTTCATTTGCACAATATTCTTTGGGAGCTACCTTAATGTCCAGTTCTGGTATCCTCCTGCACAGCTTTAGTGGAGGGCTTTAGTATGTTTATCTGTTGATATGCCAAAAAGAGTCGGTCCATATTGCTGAGGCATACATGTCTATTCTCTAATAAATTGCAGTTTTTTGCCACGTTCTTTTATAAATTTTTCATTGTGGATTGCAGTTTATTTGTGTTGTTTCAACCGGTGTTACCTATGGCAGATGTAACAATAATAAATGACTTTTTGAAGTTGAAACCTCTACATTTTAAAGGAGGTATGAATCTAGTAAGAGCCAAATGAATGGGTAGCAGAACTGGAGAAGAACTTTTGGATAGTAGGTTGTAATGACTATTAAAAGGTGGAGATAGGTTCTTACCTGTTGGAATGAGAGGCTGGTGGAATCTAAAAGGATAGAGGAACACAGGATGTGCTAGGAACAATTTAAGGTGGTGTTCAAAGAGAAATACATGCCAATAGCCATGCAAAATGCAAGTGTTTGAAATTTGAACAGTTGAGACAAAAAAAGGGACAATGTCGGTGGCGGAGTACGAAGCGGCCTTCACTAATTTGTAGAGTATGCACCACACAAAATTGTAATTGATGAGACGAAAGCAAAGAGGTTTCAACAGACACTATGTTGTGATCTCAAGAGAGTGGTGCGACCACTACAACTAACCAGTTATGTTGAGCCTCTAGATCAATTGATTTTGGCAGAGCAAGATGTCAATGAGTTGCAGCGATTTCGTGATGGAAAGCCATGATAGGGTTATCAAGTTGGGAGTTCTAGCGGTTAGAAAAAGCAGAATACTGGGGGTTGGAGAAAATAAGAAAATGATCAGGGGAGGTCGGCGCCAAGGTGTTAAGACTTGTGGAAAAAGTAATACTATAGAATGCTAGAGGAAAAAAGGACCAGTTTGGTGTTACAGTTGTGGGCAAGAAGGGCATGTATGGAGTGTAACGACCCGGAAAATTATTCATTTTAATTTAAATATTCGAGACTTGACAAGGTATTTGATAATACATGACTTGGGTAATATGAGTTGGGACCCATGTGTGTGTGCAATATAGTTTTGGTACTTGATCTTGGCATGTTGCATAATCTAGGGAGAAAGTGTAATTTACCCAATATGTACTATAAAAATCAGATTTTTACCAAAATCACACTCTCTCTCTCTCTCCCATCTTCTCCCCGTCCGCCACCCTCTCTCTCTCTCAACCTCTCCTTCTTCCCTTTTTGATTTTGGGAGAAATCGGAGGCCTTGCACTCCAAATCTCAAGAAACACAAAGAATGAACCATGATCTACGCAACGAGGGCTTCGTATCAAGCCCGGGATTGATGGTTCTCGCGGAGTAAAGGAAGAGATCGGCTCTTGGCTAGAAGTTTTCTTGGAAGCTTGATTTTGAGGTAGGATTTATGTTAAACTTTTGATTTAAGTTGTATAATATATGGTGATGTTGTTCTTAGTTTCAAATCCTATATTATTTTTGGGGTGAAGTTTCATATGGGCTGTTTCCAGAAATTTGGGGGTGGGTTTTACCAAGAACACCAAGAACACAATGAACAAAAAGAAAATCTGGAAATGTAAAACCCGAACCTGTACTGTTCATGCGTTTTGAGGCACGTAGAGGCCGAATTGGGAAAAGTGTATAACTACAAAGTTGTAGCTCTCGGAATTCTCTTAAAGTTTCATATGTAAATCGTCTCAATCAGAGTTCGGGATAAGAAGTTATGGCCAAAATACCAAAACTGTTCACGACCGGACGAAATGCTCTCTGGACTGTTTTTGGACAGACCAGTTCCTGGGCCTATCTAGGATTTTTGGCAACTTAGATTAACCCCAGAACTTTACCGTGACGTAGCCTAAGGTCTTAGCCAAATTTAGACACAAGAACGGACACATTCGGACGGTTAGATCTTCGTATTTAGTGACTTTCGTAAATTGTGATTGAGTGGACGTATGATTCTCTTTAGTGTGTTTATTCGATTTAAGACATGTTTTAGCTTTTGCATTTAGCATGAAAGTTGTCCATAATAGCTTGACGTGAGGTTATATTAAATCCTTGTGAATTTTGGGAAAGGGTTGTTGTGCCTTTTGTTGGACTTATAGACTAGTGGAAACCAAGAACATTGTGATGGGCATTTATGGTTTATGTATTCGTTCTTTCTTGTATACTTGTTAAATCCGTGGAATAGAACGTGGAGTATAATGTCATAGTGGTGGACTCGTTTGAGGAGACATATGGAGTATTGTGTTGTACTTGTGGACTGCGGAATGGAACATGTGTTGGGCTGTGGGGTGTGATATGAGGTTCGAGGGGTCATGGGTTTTGATGAGGGCGTGTGGGTAGTCTTGTGTTATGATAGTGGCATATGTGTGGTCAAGTGGCTCTAAGTTGGTATTCAGTTTGGGATTAGATACTTTTAGGCTTCGAAGCAAGCTTGATTTTATTATTGAGGCACGTGTTAATGTCGTGTTTGTCTTAATTAGGAGTGGTGGTGATTTTGATTGGTTTTTGTACTTGGTTTTGAGTATTGTCTTGGTATAAAAACATGTTAGTAGTCGGGGGCATTGAAATGTGATACATGAATGGTTGGATAGCTTAACTCGTGATCATGTGTTGTGGTTAAAGTACGTGTATGTGATTATGTGCCGTGGTGGTGGCACGTGTGTGTGGTTATGCGTTGGAGTCGCAATTATTGTTAGATGTGTATATAACATGTTTTAGACATACATTTGAGTTTGTGGTTGATTTTGGGCATTTGGAAGTAAGAGTCGATTTCTGCGATTTTTCTGGGTTCGCGACGCCATAAGCGAATTGTATCGATACCCCTATCAGAGGTATCGATACTAAACAGTCTGGAACGAATTGTACACTCCATAAGTAAATAGTATCGATACCCTTTAGAGAGGTATCGATACCTAGGGCTTAAACCGCCCTTTTCAGCATTTTCTACATTGGGTGTTAGTTTCTTTACTTCACCAATAGATGTTCATGCGTGGTTTCTGATCCATTCCTACTCTAATACGAATATCATTTGTAACATTAAGTCTCCGCCGCACGTGTTGTGATTAATGTGGTTCTTCGATACGCATCTTCCATGATCTTCGTATCGGATGTTAGAGTGACGTGATGCCCTTCACGAGCTAATTGAGATGGATATTTAAAGTTGGTCAAAGTGATCATGTGAACGAGATAATTCCATGAACTAGATTCCCTTTTTGGGTATGCTAGGAAGAGAACTAGATTCCCTTTCGGGTATGCTAGGAGATGTACTAGATCCCCTATCGGGCATGCTAGGAAATGAACTAGACACCTTCGGGTATGCTAGGAATGGCATGGTGACACACTTTGATATCGAACCTAATGGGTGAAAGTGATGAACTTTATGACTTGTGTGCATATTTTACGACACGAACATTATGAGACACATGACACATGTGAACAAGGTACTGGAATGCTTCCGGGAGTGCCAGGAATGACACTTTGACGCATAATACGGATAATTGGTGACACATGACATTTGTGGAGTTGGAATTGAACGAATTAAGAAACCTTGGTGCATAATAAAGTTGTCTATGCTATATTTCCCTCAAATATTGCTTCCAGTTATTCTACCTCTCTGTGCGATGATTTTATGTTTAATGGTAACTTGTTGATGGAACCCGCGAGTTGTGAAATGACTATATGGTCTAATGGTTAATTAGATGTGCTTCGGAATTATTGAGCATGTCGTTGTGCTCCTTCTCGTGCTCTTTTATGTTTCCACTTGCGTTGTCTCAAGTAATTTATGTTTCATACGATTTCATGTCACGTTCATGTATTGTTGGTGATGTGTTGTGCCGGTTGTCCGCGGTGACAGGTGTCTTGTGTGTTGAATAGAAGGATGTGTCGTGTATCCGGTGTGTGGGATAGGGGGATGTGATGTCGAATTTGATGTGAGTTGCATGGGGAGTTTGTTTTGCATATGTCTTTCTTTGTCAGTTAGTGTGAACAAATCTTAGTAAACTGTATACTTTGTACGAAGGGAAAGACTTATATATATTTCGATATGAGATAAAGTTTGAAAGTATTTAAAAAAAAAATCAATTGTTTAACATATTATCCTATACAAGCTTCGGCTTATGTTTTGTTGTAAAAACTTTTTTCAGGTAAGGCCGTGGATCCTGTAAGAGTTGAGCCTTTGGATCATGCTTTATTAACTCCAATCAAGCATGTGTAATTCAGTCTTTGTTACAGCTTAGCCTAGTACAGTCTAATGTAAAGCTTTTAAATTTGAGATTCAATGTAATAACCAATGTAATTGAGAGAGATTGTTGTAATAAAACAAGATGTATTGGTTGGTTATTTAATGAGAATGTTCCTTGGTATTGAAGTTTTATTTTATTTTATTTCTTATAATGATTTAATTATACCCTGGAATTTGGGGCGTGACATGGAGAAACTGTCCTAGGATTGGAATAGGGGCTAACGCAATTCCGGTAAAAAATCAGGGAGGTCAAAATCAAAGGCAGAGGAATGAGCGCCTCGCAATAACATAACAAGGAAGCCCAAGAAATCAGAATGTAGAAGTACCGTGACAAGGGAGAGCTTTGGCTATAGTATCTAGCGACCCGATAAATAATGATAACATGGTTACAAGTAACAAACTTATATGTTCACTATCCGCATGTACCTTATTTGATTCGGGTTCGATGTAAATATTCGTATCTGGAGATTTCACAATAAAACTAAATAGAGAAATAGAACATTTGGGTTATGAGCTATTTGTGATGCAACTTATGAGTAAGGGTAGGATGTGTTCTACGGTATATTGAGCATGTATTACTCACACAGGCAGAGTTGAAAGTAATATGAATTTTTATACTATTAAATATGAATCATTTTGATGTAATCATTGGGATGGACTCTTGAGTAGGAATGGGGCGACGATTGATTGTGCACGTAAGTGCGTGAGTATAAGAATGACCAGGAAAAGGTTGAATTTAAGGGAGAAAGAGTGGAGGTAGCCCCATGTTTTCTATCAATGGCGTGAGCCCGACATTAATACGAAAAGATTGTCAGGTTATCTTTGTAATGTATGGCCCCGATTGGATGGGGGGAAAGTCCCCCTCCAAAAATTATCACCCCTTATTAGGAGTTTTGGCATGGTTTGGATGGGGGAAAAGCCCTCTTCCAAAAATTATTACCCCCTCTTATCCCCTCCAAAAATTATTACCCCCTCTTAAATTTTCACCCCCTCCCAAAAATTACATTTTTCTCTTTTTTATTGTTAACTAAATTTTTCTCTTTTTCTCTTTTTTATTGTTAACTAAATTTACGCGAGCTAAATTATATTTTTCTCTTTTTAACTAAATTTTTTATTGTTGATTTATATTTTGTTGTTATTTTTCTCTTTTTTTTTGGTTAATTGGTAAAACAAAGTTAAAAAACGCTTAAATTATTTAAAAATATTCACACTCATCACATGTCCTAATGAGCTTAACTTTGGAGGAAAAAAAAGTGACCGACACCGCTCATTTGAATCTCTTTCAGTCGTGCTTTTCAAATTTTATTCTCGAAAAAATACTAAAAATTTCTGTTTACGTAAAAAATTATTTTGGGAATAACCGTGAACTCGAATATTTTGATAAAAAGTTTTTAAATTATGTTAAGATATTTATTGATTTATATTTTGTTGTTATTTTTTTCTTTTTTGTTAATTGATAAAACAAAGTTAAAAAAAACTCTTAAATTATTCAAAAATGTTCACATTCATTACATGTCCTAATAGACCAAACTTTTGAGAAAAATGACCGACACAGCTCATTTAAATCCCTTTTAGTCGTGTTTTTCAAATTTTATTCTAAAAAAATCCAAAAAATTTATTGTTTAATAAAAAAATTATTTCAGGATTAACCGTTAGCTCGAAATATTTTGATTAATGGTTATTGAATATAATACATTAATAAATTTCTCAATTAATTAATATTTCAAATTATCCAATATTAATTATATATATTCAATTTTGTATTTATATACTTTATTTAATACATAATAAAGTTTAACATTGTACAAGGGTAAAATAGTCATTTGAGGGGCCGATTGGATAAGGGATTATAGGCCCCATTTGAGCTATAGTTTTTATTTATTTATTATTTTTGTCTTTATTAATTTGTTTTGCATTTGTTGTTTAAATTTCAATATTTTGTAGTTTATTAGTCCGTCTTGATGAAAGGAATCTAATGAGTATAAAATTATGTCCAAAAGTTAAAAAAAAATCACTAAAGACGACGAATAAGTGCAAAAAAAACTCTATTTTTTTATTTATTTTTGTCTTTTCTGAACTTTTTTTCAAATTTAGCCGATGATTGATAACTTTTCTGAAAGCTTTTGTCGAGATGAATCAATAAATCAAAAAAAATTGATGAAAAACAAAAAATTTCAAATAAGAACGAAAAAAATTTCAATAAATACCACAATAAATACCGCAGTTCAAATGGACCATATTTTTAGGGGGATAAGTTATTGAGGGGGATAAGATAAGAGGGGATATTATTTTTAAAGGGTTGGCCCACATTGATGTGATATTTATAGAGGGGTTAACAAAAAGTAGATAGTTTGGATGAAGTATTAAAAAAGGGGATAAAATAGTACTTGATTTGGATGGAGGATAAAATAGGGGGAGAAAGTTATTTTGTATTTGTAATGAGGAATAAGGGGTATTATTTTTGGATACTACCTCCTCCCCTCTTTATCCCTCCCCTCTTGGATTATTTTTGGGCACCTTCCCCCCTACCAAAAAATTATCCCCCTTTATCCCTCTCTGGGGGATTATATTTGGAGGGGTGAAAAATTATCCCCCTGCATTTTTTGCTCCCAAACCATGCTAAACATGTCACGTCGATCCTTTTACCCTCTCCAAAAATTATCCCCTTCTTTTTTCTCCCATCCAAACGAGCAACAGTTTTTTTCCTTTTCCACCCACTCTTATCCCCCTTTATCCCCTTGTTTAATCCCTCATCCAAACCATCTACTTTTTTATACCCCTCTATAAATATCACATCAATGTGGGTCATCCCTCCAAAAATAATACCCCCTCTTATCTTATACCTCCTCCAAAAATTATCCCTCGAAAATAATACCCCATCCAATCGGACCCTATAGGTATTTGAATTAATTGCAAATATAGATCTTAGTCATGGGACTTTTGGTCCATTGCCTAAAAATATTAAGCCCGAAGAGGCCGGTAAAGAACAAGCCCATCAGGCATACGCCTTCTGAGGGCTAAGGATTGGGCTGAGCACGTGAGAATCTCACCCTAAACCCGCAAGCATTTTTCTCACAAGCCATCACCAAAGCCGGGTCTTTTTCCACACCCACTCTTCCCTCTGTTCTAGCCTTCTAGGGTTTAAAGCTAAGGTTTTTCCTGAAATTCTCTGTTTCAGATTTTCACTTCCATCGATTTCGGAAAAGAAAAGGAAGGATTTCACAACCATATGTTATTGTAATAGCAGAATGTCTTATTCCTAATCGCAAAGCGAAGAAAACAAGGGTTAAACAATGGCGTTTTCATTCACCCCGCAGCAGCAGCAGCAAACCCAACAACTTTTCCAACCACAACAGCAACAGCAATCCCCATTCCAACAGAGCAGCCCATTTTTCCAACCCCAACCCCAACAACAATTGCAAGTTCAACAACAAGCACAACAGCAACAATTTCTACATCAGCAGCAGCAGCAGCAGCAGCTGTATCTCTTCACTAACGAGAAATCTCCGGCAACTTACAGCACCAAATGGGCTGATCTCCATCCCGACTCTCAAAAATTCCTCCTACAAATTGAGTATGTTCGGACGGCGTATTTTGCGTATATCTCTGCGTGCATAGGAGTTAATTTTCTTTCACCCAGTTGAGGTTCTTTCATATTTCTTTTGATTCAGAACTTGATTTGAAGTACCGCAATGGTTTTAATTTGGTGCATTTGACTTCCGTGAGAAAGTGTATTTTTAATGGTTAATTTGTTGATTGTGGAAAAAATAGTAACAAACGTTCTCTCAGTTTCTTCCTTCAAATTGACAATGCTCGGACTATAAACAGTTATCTACTATAATGGACATACGCATATCTGGGTATGCATACGAGTGAAAAGTTTTATCAAGTTGAGGTTCATTTGTTCTTTTGGTTGGGAACTTGATTTGAGCTGCTGCAATGTTTTGGTTAAGGACCATTGGAGTTCCGCAACAGATTTTCTTTATCTTAGAATCTGTTTTTCTATTGTATTGATTTGAGTTGCTAAACTAGTGTTTGTTGTCATTAGGGAGAAAATAATGGAGTATAGAGACGAAAGCCAACGGCTGGATCAGTGTAGTAGGCTCTATGATTGTTCGGTCTCCTATGACGGGTTTGAGTCTGATGCAAGCCACATTGTGCAGGTTTCTTAACTTTTTTTAATTTAGTGAATTTCATTATTTATCTGCTTGTGACGTAGTTGTGGCTTAGTAGCTCTGGTTCTATGGTAACGCTTATGTTTACTTTTCCAACACAACTATGATAAGGTGGGCAATAAGGCATATTCCTGCCATTCTCCGTCGCAGGCATAAAAGACTGTGCAACTTCGCCAATGTAAAAGTCATTTTAACTTCATCGTTGCCTTTTCCCAGTAATTGTCTCTGGTCTAGAATTGAAAGTAGATTTTCACGTAAAAGTCAGAGATGACTAAATTAAAGCTTGCCTAAGGTTGGATGTGCTCCTTCCATTGGTTTCTCTTTTCTGTGTAGTAACATAAAAGCCACTATTCAAGTTACCTGAAATGGAAAAATGAATGTCTCCAGCAGATTTCTTAAGTTATTTTTACTTCTACGTACCAAGTTTCCAATCAAGATTGATGCTAAAGTTGTTCCATGGACCTCAAATTTGTTCAATTACTCACATATACGTGACAGTTTTGAGTTTTTTGGGCTACTAGTAATTTCTGCTAGGTTGATACCTCAAGTCTTCGTTTACAGCCTAATTTTCCCTTTATTTCTCATTTTCTTGGTGATGATGAAGATATTGGAATTTATTGTGGCAGGAACTAGGTGGAGTCAGTACAGCAGTGGAACGGCAGAAAGCAGTTTTGTACGAACTTATGGCTGTTGTCAAAGATATGCTACGTAATACAGAGGTTGCTATTCGTTCTTTCATGATGTTACATCCAAGGTTTGTCCATCCAAGCATAGGCGCTGTTTCAAATGCCACCCCACCGTCACAGGTTGCTGGAGCGTCTGTGACTCCAAGTGGAAGTACTCAACCTATAGCTACCTCTGTTGTTCCAATTTTTGACTTCTATAGTGGGCTCCCGAAGAAACCATCTCCCTTTTTGCAGCAAACAGTTGCAAGATTTGAGAAGTATCTTCATCAGTACCGTCAGTGGATTGAAGAGTTAGAGCAGCTGCTGCTTGTGGACTCTGGCAGGAACTCTTTAAACTCTAGCTCCTCGTTGTTGCAGTCTCTTCCCAAAGTTATGTCAAATCTGCATGACTTTTTTGTTCACGTGGCAGCAAAGGTAAAGAACACTGAGTCGATTATTTTTAACTTTCTCTACTTAAAAAAGTTTTAGCATTGCTTTTGGTTATGAAAACAGATGGGAAAGCAAATTTTGAACCTGTGATCTGAGTATTAGTTTGATGTGTAGCTGGAAGGAATTCTCACTTGTTTAAAAGGGTGGAATATCTAACTTATTTCTGAATTTTTAATCTGAGATTCTACTTTGGTAAGTCAGGGCACGGGTAGTATATGTGCCTCGTTCCTCTGGTATTACACATTAATGGCAGACTGGCAATCATTACATGATGATAGCTATGTTACATGGACTGTAATAATGTATAAGTACCAGGGTCGGATACTCAAAGCTTGAACAACGGTATGCTTGAAACTCCTATATTACGCATGAAAAATCCCAAGACTCCTTGTAAATCCCATTTATCCTTGAAAGCGATACAAGTGTACTAAGAAATATGACTATTTTTGGTGTGTTCCCATGTCCTTGAGATAGAAATTCCATGGATCCGATAGCTAGGTATGCACCCGTACTTGGCACCTGTACACGGGTCCATGACATAGAATGGGCGTAGTGCAATTGTTGGGGATTGCAGTCTCAAGTTTACATTTCAAAACTGCTAAAATCTGTAATATTTCTACTTAAATACATTGGATCAATGATGGCGTGAGCGTATTTTTTGGAGCTAAGAAACCGTAATATGCACCTAATGGTTCGTATTTTCAACTTCCTGCTTATTTGATTGGGGTTTCTTCTCATGTGCTCATGATTATGCTCTTCTTGTATATATCACTTTTCGTAAGAAATGGATGACCTGGTGCTGCGTAGGTGGAGAGCATTCATCAGTACATTGAATCCATGAAAACAGCATATCTTGCTGACCAGCGCCGCCGTGGCGATGCAAACGATCCTTTTCTTGAGGCTGATAGAAGGGAAACAGCCAAACAAGAAGCTGCTGCTCGGAGGGTCCACCCAACCTTGCATTTGCCTGCCATGTCACAACCGTCTACTCAAGTCACAGGGTTGTTTGCCAGCTCAGCGACCCCTGGGCAATCATCTGCCCCACACACTTCTGCAGCAGTTGTAACAGCTTCCTCGGGGAGTGGGTCCTCACTTTTTGGCACTCCATCTGCTGTAAAGTCATCGTCGTCATTATTTTCCACTCCTGTTGCTTCTGCTCCAGCAACTTCCTTATTTGGAGCATCTGGTGCTTCACCCCAGACACCACTTTTTGGTGCTTCAACTCCCTCGTTCAGTAGTACTCCTTTATTTGGTCCAACGCCTTCTGGTGGAGTTTCTACCTTTTCAACCCCATTTGCTTCAGGTACATTCTACAAAAATCTTTTGTCATTTTTTATTTGGGATTATAAGTTTAGAGAAGTCGGTGCCTCAGATACTTAAATCTCCCAGAAAATGGGATTATGTGAAAAAGGACAATGGCTGGGAAAACATACTTGCAAAGGTTTAGAACTCATTGTAGTTGCTGTTATTATTTGATTTGATGTGAGGCTTTGGTGGGCAGTAAGTTTAGTCATGTAGTTTAATGTTAAGAAAATTTTCCTTTTCCCCTACATTTTTTTAAAGGTAGTCGGTATTATTCGTTGTTTAGCAATTTTTTGTATAGATTTTTTCATTTTTTGGGATTACTCATTCGTCTTCATGAGCATGGCAAAAAGCACAACAAATATGGACCGAAATTGAAAAAAGTTCAGATAAGACGACCCTAAAGACAGTGAAAATTTGTCTTTTTTGAACTTTGTTCTTCTTTAGTGGACTTTTTGCGGTTTTAGTAAAAAATCATTATTTTGTAGACTCCTTTCATCAAGAGGAATGATTAAGTCAAAAAATTCAACGGGAATCTAGTAAAAATAACCAAAATGACAGTGACGATACTACCAAACAATTTAGGCCAAAGGGAGCTTAACATTTACCGTGTGCCAAGCTTCTTGAGCATGGCAGATTATGTCATAATGATGCTTTAAAAATCCAAAGATCTCCGTTATGTTTTGTAGGCTTTTTTTGTCGTGTAAAACTTTAGTCAGTTGTTGGACATGCGTTGGGGAATTTTGAAACTAGATTCTGTAGGCTTCTGTTGTGCAGAACTTATATTAAGTTGTTGGAAATTTAGGGTTTCTGTGCTGTATTGAAGGATGTAGGGTTAGGCTTGCCTAAACAGGACAAAGGTACCAGGAGGGACATTTCTGGTTTCTGTGGACAAAAACATAGCTTTTGCTTTTCATGTGATCTTGAGTCTATGATTGAGAAAGTATCAGGTTAAATAATTTGTTTGGTGAAATAGAATTCACTGGATTCAAAAGTATTTAACTCAAGATCTGCTTCTGAAATTTTTTAGGCCGAAAGCACATAGAATTAAGAAGGAAGAAATTCTTGGAACCACTGTTAGAACTGGGCAACGAACCTAGATTCTAATAGCTTCACATGTTTCATCACTCTACTCCTAGGGCTCTGAACTCAACTCTGTTGAATTAGAAGCATTATGTAGTCTTGTATGTACTTCAGGGAACTGCTTTTCTCTGTTAGGAGTTGACTTCCTTTAGGTGCAGACTTTTGACTTTCAAAACCTTCCTAAAACCAAAAGAAAAGGACTCCTTACTCATAAGGAGGAACACAATTCTATGGCTTGATGCTTAAGCGTGGGCACCCCCGTACAGCCCATGACCCTGAACTCTATAAAGTACAGAAATGTCCCTGAACGACAGAAGCATAAGAAAACATTTCAGAAGTAGAACCAGATTAATTTCTAACCAAAATAACCACAAAATATGACATATCCAATTTCCAAATATTGCCCCTTCTTTTGATTTACTTTTCGTCAGCTTCTTCTATTCAATCATTAACTTTCAAGATGACTAAGTATGTCAATGGGGTTCGTAGTTGGGAAAGACACCACATTACTTACACACTCGTAGGATTTGTAATTTTGATGGTGACCAGGTGATGTGATTGTTGACCAAACATGTTCTTCAGATCTTGCTTCTTACAATTACAATGTACTGGTTACAAAGTATTGACAGATATGTACACATCACAGATTAACAATACCACTTTCATCTCCTCCATTTTTGTCACTACATTTTAATGAGAAAACCTTCAGTTTCTCCTCTGCATGGCTGGTTTTCTAATTTAATCCGAGGTTCTTATTGAGCTTCTTAACATTATTCTAGGTGCTGCTACAGGGTCAGGAGCAAGCTTTGGGACCGCATCTGTCAGTAATATCATGCTCACTTTGTTTTAATCTCTCTGTGTGCGTGTGCTTGTGTGTGCGTGGAGCTTTGAACCATGTCCAAGTGATAACCCCGACCTTAAAATTGCCACCAAGTAGAAAACTACCTCATTTATTACTCCTTTCTTTTGTTTTTTGCTGAGGGGGTGGGATTATTGTTTCATTTCCTTGGTGATGCGTCCCAGATTATAAGCTAATACCAGCTAGTCTTTTGACTATTTGAATACGTCCTAACAACTACGAATACGTTCTTTTGCAATCTACTTCACATAAACCAAACCACGCTCTCTTAAATGTTACAAGCGATATTGAAAATTAAACATCTTTCCTTTTTTTCTGTGTGGTTTCAGGACTTCAATGATGTAGTCAATAAGAATCAATCCTTTTACCGGGACTCTGTTGTCTTTGATTTTTTTTAGATCGGAGGATGGGTTTGTGAGTGGTAGCAAGATTACTTTGTTTAAGTTGGTTTCTATTTGCATTTTGTTTGGTTGACTTTTCCTCTCCTCTTTTTGTATATATTTTTTCTCTTCTTTTATAACAAATATTGTTGATGCTGATTAAAAAATTCTAAATGATGAATCAAGGAAAACCAAGAGGTGAAGAAGGAGAAAGAACCCTGTCTACCAAATAGATAAAAAGATCTTGATTTAAGAAAAACCAGTTATCCCATTACCATCAGCCTATTTATGCCTAATCCTTTAGAAACAAGAATTACCAAAATCATGAAATCTAAAAAATAACCGTAATACAATTTGGGATGGTGCAGTTCCTATAGAAAGAAATTTTCTCAGAACAATTTGAAAATTTTCAATCTTAATGATTAGTGATTATTCCCAAACTGCTCTCAAAACCTCCCTATCTCATTGTCTTTCTTCCTCAACACCAAACCAATGTTGAACACCAGATCACTCGCCCTCTTTCTTTCTATATATCTCTCCTTCCCCCACCCTAATAGTCTTTCGAGGTCCAGCCCATCATCAACTCAGTCAGATCTTGAATTCAGTATCTACATTTTTTTGTCAGAAAGGGTCCAACTCTTAGCGTTTCTCTTTCTCCTCTAGTATTTAACTTTTCTATCTGCTGTCTCAATTGCTCGTGTTATGTCCAACCAACCTTGCACACAAAATCAGAATCCAAAGCATCGTTGGTATAGAGTGGAGAGAAGGGAACCAAACTCACTTTGGCAGCTCGAAGCATAGGGAAGGTATGCCGATGAGTCATGCCCTTGAAATACGGAAATGGAGAACTGGGGAGGTGTCTATCTTGTATTTAAGATATTTACGAAGGAATGCCTGACTCTCGGTCAAAAGGGAGTGGCGCGTTGTGAGATAAATGTTATGGAGTTGGGAGATGCTCGTTATTGGTCCCAGATGGAGAAAACTTAGCTGGATGGAGATTAATTCATCTTATCAATATTTTAAAAATCGCTAGGTGCTAGTTGGCGCCTAGAGATTAGTCGGTTTTGTTATTATTTTATGAAATATTTTTTCGTGCCTTGAAGTTTCAGTAAGAAATTACAAAGAATAGGAAGAAATGAATTTAAGGTTAAGGTAACAACTGAAAACTATAAAATAAGTCGTAACAAATAACAAGTCAAAAATAAAGTTCAAAGTTCAGACTAAATGAAAGTCCGATTGTTTTCTAAAAATGTACTAAGTCAACTAGTGTTGACTAATAGTTGTAGTTGATTAGTAGCTGTCTCAGTACCAACTAATGCCAAAACGCCTAATGTGCCCCTAAAACATAAAGTCGTGGTGTTGGACCCCCATCGCTTGGCGCCTAGGTGTCAACTAGTCGGCCCACTGACCCTAGGCAACGACTAGTCGAGTGCCTAGGCCCTCTTTTTGAACAATGCATCTTTTGTGCCCGCGTAATCTCCTAGATTGAGGAATTGTGGTTGTTCACTCAAGGCAAGGGGTGTCAAATGAGAACTCGATTTCTTCTCAGTGTACTAGCTCGGGTTGAGACTGAACTGAACTTCATCAGAAAGGAAACCTCACCCAATCTAGTAGGAACGAACGCCTGACTGAAAGGTAAGCCTCGAGGCTTCTCGATCAAGTTCTTTGTTCACGCACATTCCTTGACTCTAGTGACGAATTTAATATGGAGGTCATGTTTTATCCTGGGATAAGGGGCAACAAGGCAACAAACGAAATTGCTTTTCAATTTCTTCCCTTCACTGTTCACCTCAAGACAAATTGCTACCCATTGAAAGATAAGGATTTAAGCTTAAATTATATTGAAGGAGGGAGTCTTCTTAAATTGGAAATTCTAAGAAATTCATATCCATTTCTCATGATCAGCTTAGGGGAGTCTTAAGCTCTTGGATGGATAAAAAGGGCTATTAACAACTGGAAAACTTCCTTGAATTTCTTTCTTAATTCAACGTCGCTAAAGCATTGAGAAAGAGTTGATTCCAAACCACAATTGTAGCAGATGACAAGCCTTTGCTTTTATGTTAATTAATGAAAACTACATGTTGTTATGAACTCAAATCAAAGGGACAAAAAGTTAGGATTTTTTAGGGTAGCATATGTTGGACTAAAGACCGTCCATTGAGGAGCCGGTGCTTGTCATGCTTCAAAATGGAACAAAACAGATTGGTTCTAGTTTCTATAAGTTGACAAGAGAAGCACTGCTCGAAGGAGCTCCTGCGAAAGCTGTTTTACCTTGTTTTATGAAGAGTGGACCTTACTCGAAGGTTAAATGTAGTCCTCGAATTGAGGGAGTTGATGGGGAGCTTATAGTTTATGGTGCTTCCTTCCCTGCCTACTATGCATTTCACAATTTTCTTTCTTTTTTCCACACTTCTCCCCAATCCACTAAATCTATAATTTTCTTTAATCTTTTCCTCGTCAAGCAAGTTTGATTTCTCTCAAAGAAGTGAGGCTCATATGATTTGTCAAAATCTTTAAGATAGGGACAAAGCGGATAGATAACTGAAGAGGCAGAAGCTGAATGAAAAAGGTGTGAGACCGAGAATTCAAGTATTCACCGGCTCTTGAAGGTACTGGTTAATGAAAGACATCTTGGCGAAAGAAAGAGGGGTAGTGTAAATAAACGGAATGAACTAAGCAAAAGATCAACTAGCCAAGCGAATGAATCATCTCTTATGGTCATCTATCTTTCCTCTAGTTAAAGAGTTCATTCAGAAGGGGAAGTAGTGCTGAAAGACTTGACAAAAGAGTGAAGGCATCATCTTTCAGTTGAAACTCCACAACCCTTCTTTGTTTGCAACCAAGCTACTAATGCATTCTCCGCAACCACAATGCAACGAACCTGACATGACTACGTATTTGATTGAGTCGGAGAAAATTGGCTACGTACAGGTGTAGAATCTAATAGAGACATTACTGTGAAGATTCATGAAATCCCTTGGGTCGAGATGGATGCGAGCTACTTGTCCCCTTTTGCTTGTGAAAAATAGGGGGAGAAGAAAAATGATGGATGGACAGTACTAGAGTCTTTGATCTAGTTCTCATTTGATGTAGCACAAATCGCATCAAATTTTCTGGAAAGATTGGACAAACACAAATCAAAGAAGAATAGTTGATTGTAATATTTTCTTATGGAAACTTTGGTTTGCAATTTTTTCTTTATGGGAACCTTTAGTACACAAGAATTTTCTTTTCTTTAATGCAACTTGTTTTGGCATGATTTTATTTTGTTCAAATCTTTTAAATTTGTTAGTCTTTTAATTCCTTGGTTAGCAAGAAATTTACCTAATTTATTGCCTACCCAAAATAGGATTTCTTGACCTATAAATAGGATGTAACCTTCCTTGCACATTCATTCAATCATTCAATAATATATTTCGAGAGTTTGATCTATATTCTTTGTGAGCTATGTGTCTATATTTTCTTGTGGATTTAAGAGCCTGAAAGCTTTGACAAACCAAACCAAACCAAACCAAACTGAGCCTTATGTCCCAAATCAATTGGGGTCGGCTACATGAATCATTTTCCTCCAAAGAGTTCTGTCAAGTGCGGCTTGCTCACTTAGCCCTAGTAGACTTAAATCCTTGCGCACTACCGCATCTAATGTCAATTTGGGTCTTCCCCTCCCCGGAGCATTGCTATGCAAAGCTATCCTATCCGCTCTCTTAACTATTGCATCCGTAGGTCTACGATAGACATGCCCAAACCACCTAAGCCTATTTTCCCTCAACTTCTCGTCTATAGGTGCTACGCCTACCATCTCGCGGACTGTTTCGTTTCTAATCCTATCTCGTCTAGTCTTACCACACATCCCCCTCAACATTCTCATTTCCGCTACACTCATCTTGGTCACCTGTTGTTTCTTCATAGGCCAGCATTCTGTCCCGTAAAGCATCGCTGGTCTTATAGCAGTTCTATAGAATTTTCCCTTCAACTTTGTGGGTACCCTCTTGTCGCACAGTACACCAGTAGCACTTCTCCACTTGAGCCACCCCACTTGGATCCTATGGGTCACATCATCCGTAATCTCTCCATCTTGACTAATAATAGAGCCTAAATACTTAAAACGGTCACTCTTTGGTATCTCCTGGTCTTGAATCATCACTTTTTCTTCGTACGCACTTCTGGTATCACTAAACTTGCAAACCATATACTCAGTTTTACTCCTACTTATCCGAAAGCCCTTAGACTCTAGTGCATCCCGCCAAATCTCTAGTTTAGTATTAACACCGCTAGCAGTATCATCTACAAGGACAATATCATCTGCAAACAACATACACCATGGAATATCCTCTTGAATCTGACTAGTCAATTCATCCATAACTAAAGCGAAAAGGTAAGGGCTCAAGGCTGACCCTTGGTGCAATCCTACTGTGATGGGAAATTCACTCGTCTCCCCTGCTGGTGATCTAATGGTAGTGACAACACCTTCATACATGTCTCGAACAACATCGATATACCCTTTGGTTACTCCCTTTCTCTCTAGAACCCACCATATAATGTCTCTGGGCACTCTATCATAAGCCTTTTCTAGGTATATGAAGACCATATGGAGATCCTTCTTCATTGACCTGTGTTTCTCTACCACTCTTCTTAGTAGGTAAATAGCTTCCATGGTCGATCTCCCAGGCATGAACCCAAATTGTTTCTCCGACACCATAGTCACCATCCTCAATCGATGCTCCATAACTCTTTCCCACAACTTCATCGTATGACTCATCAACTTAATACCTCTATAGTTGTTGCAATTTTGAATGTCCCCTTTGTTCTTGTAGATAGGTACTAAGGTACTCCTCCTCCATTCGTCTGGCATCCTCCTAGATAAAATAATTTTGTTGAACAACTTTGTCAACCAAGTCACCCCCAAATCACCTAGGCTTTTTCCACACTTCAATAGGAATACCATCTGGTCCTAAGGCCCTACCCGGTTTCATTTTCTTCAAAGCCTTGGTCACTTCGGACTTTTGTATCCTCCGATAAAACTCGTGTTCCATTTTCTCGCTAGGAACATCAACTTCCTCCTCACCAAAACCTCCTTCATGTTTCTCGTTTAACAACTTCTCGAAATACGTCTTCCACCTATCCTTGATATCCTCATCTTTCACCAACACTACTGAATCGCTACCTTTTATACACTTAACTTGAGAGAAATCTCTAGCTTTCCTTTCTCTTAGCTTGGCGAGTTTATAGATATTCCTCTCCCCATCTTTACTATCAAGTCTAGCGTAAAAATCCTCATAGGCTTTCAACTTAGCCTTTCTAACGGCTTTCTTAGCTTCCTTGTTAGCCTGCTTGTACTGCTGAAAATTTTCCACATTCCGGTCCTTTTGCCACTTCTTAAAACATTCTTCTTGGCTTTTACCATGGTTTGAACCTCGTCATTCCACCACCATGTCTCCTTAGAAATTGGACCTTTCCCCTTTGACTCTCCGAGAACTTCTTTCGATATCCTTCTAATACCATCGGCCATTGTCCTCCACATACTATCACTATCGCCTTCCATTCCCCACTCCATTTGTTGGGATGTTCGTTACTTGAACACCTTTAGTTTCTCCCCTCTTAGGGACCACCATTTGGTCCGTGGGCATCTAGTTTCCTTTCTCTGTCTATTATTTCCCTTGAGGCCAATATCTAACACCAAAAGTCTATGTTGTGCCACTAGACACTCTTCGGGAATGACCTTACAATCCTTACATAGCAACCGATCTGCGCCTCTTGCAAGAAAGTAGTCTATTTAGCTTCTATTGACTCCACTCTTAAAGGTAATTAAATGTTCCTCACGCTTTCTAAAGAAAGTATTCCCCACTATAAGGTCAAGGGCTACCGCGAAATCCAAAATCCTCCTACCACCTTCATTTTGGTCTCCAAATCCAAATCCACCATGTACCTTCTCATACCCCTGCTTCTGCACTCCCACAGGACCATTGAAATCACCTCCTATAAAAAGCTTTTCCCCCAAAGGTATCCCTTGAACCACGTCATCCATCTGTTCCCAAAATTTCTCTTTAGTAAGATCATCCAAGCCTACTTGGGGCGCGTAAGCACTAATAACATTAATTATACTCTCTCCAATCACAAGTTTAACTAAAATAATCCAATCTCCTTTCCTCGTGACTGTGACTACCGAATCCTTAAGGTGCTTATCTACTACGATGCCAACCCCATTTCTATGTCTATCCACACCCGTATAATAGAGCTTATACCCTGTATCCTCTATCTCTCTAGCCTTCTCCCCTACCCACTTAGTCTCCTGCAGGCAAGCTATACTAATCCTCCTCCTAATCATGGTATCAACTAGCTCCCTAGACTTACCCGTTAAGGTCCCTATATTCCAAGTGGCTAAGCGGATCCTATAGTTCTGGGCTAGCTTCTTTACCCGTGCTCGTCCAGGCACACGCGGGAACCCTTGCTCACTTATCACCACACCCGGGCGCCGATGTGGCGCCCCTTGCTCATTTTTCGAAGCACCCGAAGGCAGGCACAAACGCGTCGCTTAAAGGGAACCGCCCTAGAATTTCTCGTTGTAAGTTTAGGACTCATGTCATAGGGATCTAACAGGTCTTTTTATGTGCTGGCTGTCAGCTACCTAACGCACAACCCTCCTCCTTTATCCGGGCTTGGGACCGGCTGAAATCTAAAGATAAGGCTTTAAGAACGTCTCAGGCGGAGTTGCCTGAAAGCTTTGACAAGCTCTATAAAAACCATGTCTGTGAGAAGATATCTAATCTTTTGTCTAGTAGAACGATATCTAGTTTTCATTTTAGTTCGTATACTAAGACGTCCGAAGCGAACCACATCGTGTTATTCTTTCGAGAGGTGGTTTGCCTTCATAGTTTGCCAAAGACTATCATGGAAACAACTTGATACTTCTTTGCGGTATAGAACCACTTGTCAAAATTGATGGCCAAACAGAGGTGGTAAATCGCACCGTGGGGAAATTTTGTGAAGTTTGTGTCAAGACAGTCCAAGGCAACGGGATTTTGTTATTTCTCAAGTGTTGTTGGCAACAATAAGCCCAATCGGTCCACTAGCAAATCACTGTTTGATTGTTTCTATCTGTCCCCACTGCAGACGCTGCATTTGGGAGCCCTTTCCTAAGATTCCTTGGATGAGCAATATTGCTCATCATATAACGGAAAAGGTGATGAACATTCATTTAGAGGTTAAGCAAAAGTTGGAAGAGTCCGCCGCATAGTATAAGGCTGTTGCTGACAAACATATACGTGTGAAGGTTTCCAAAGTGTAGACGTGGTGATGGTACACTGGAAGAAGAGAGATTTCAAATGGGCACATACAACAAGCTTAAACAAAAGAGGATTGGTCTTGTTTGTACTTCGTAGAAGATCAACGACAATGTTTATGTGGTGGACCTTCCAGAAAAATTTAGCTATCTCTAAGACTTCCAATGTTCAAAATTTGTTCGAGTATCATACAATTTCAGAAATGGTTGTACTTGTAGATGACTCGAGCATTGGTTTTCAAAGAAGAGGGGATTGATGTAGAACAAATCGCTTTTGATTTTCTGGAAAGATTCGTTTAACACAAGTCAAAGAAAAATCGTTGATTGCGAGATTTTATAATGGAAACTTTGGTTAGGAATTTTTTTCTTAATGAGAATTTGTATTCTAGTTTATTCTTTTCTTTGAAATACTGCTTGTTTTGGCATGATTTTTTACCTTTTAGGACCGAGTTAAAATCTTCTAATTTCTTGGTTAGCAAGAAATGATCTAATCTACTACCTACACAAAATAGGATTTCTTGACCTATAAATTGGTTATTCAGTCAATCATTTGATAATATTTCAAGAGTTCACTCTATATTTTGTGTGAGGAAGGGGTGTGCATCTTTTCTTGTGGATTCAAGACCCCAAAAGGTAGGACGAGATTTGGGAAAACCACGTCTATTGGAACAATAACTTACATTTCATCTAATTGTGGATATTCGGAATGGAAGCTTGCCTTCCGAGAATTAAGGTGGGCATTACAATGGACGCGAGACCACTGAAGGTGGAGGAGGAGAGAGCTCAGGTCGACCTTAGAGAAAGATGGGTCGACCAAAGAGTAAATGCTTGTATTTAATGGGAAGAATACTTGTTGTTGTTTCTTTACAAGACTTGCATGTAGGCGTCATAGCAAGCCTTTGAATTTGAGCTCCATAGATCCTCTTTCCACTTCTAATAAAATCTTGCTTGTCATCAGTGGAGAGATTTGCACCTATAGAACATTGGTGACAAGTAGAAGGGACGACACAATTAAAAGGGGCTCACGATCTTTTTAATTGCTAGATATTAATTCTATTCTTTAACAAATTCATTCATAGGATGTTGGAATGACTAAACCATGCCATGCTGCCAGTTGCCCGAGACAGCTCATTTCATTTAGGGATTACAGATCGACTTTCAAGATGGAATTCAATTCAAGCAAGGCCTTCCGCTTGATATGCCAATAGTGGCTGAGATGTTTTAGCCAGGCAACATGACATAAGTACAACTCTTGGTAACTTTCGTCACTAGCTAGGAGGAAGAAGCTTTCCTTTATGATTGACTTTCAAATTTTATTGTGAAGGAGGAAACACTGTATGACCAATGTTCCTCCTCTGCTTTTGGTTTCTCCTTTGTTTTTTTAAGGGGTATAAAAGCAAATTCGATGGGCATCATCTTTTGCTCTTTGCTCTACTACCAAGAGGGATTGGGTTGCAACTCTTAATTGGAAAAATCCTGCTAAAAATGCAGGAGCATGGTCTTTGGATGCATTTAGACAACATACCTTCACAATTCTCTTTGAGGGGAAGAAACGGGAGGGCAAGACTTGGAGCTCCTCCTCAAAGAGCATAGTGAAGGTATGGTGTCTAAAAATGGAAGGGCAAGACTAGCATCTCCCCCTTCTACCTATTTGTCCCATAGTTATTTTGCATACTTTTTGCTACAGTGTAATGCCCTTTAGATTTTAGAACCCACGGGCAACAAGCAACTTATTAAAGGGTCATGACCACTTTTTCCCATGATATGATGCAAAAGGTGATCAAACTTGACTTAGGCCCTCCTACATGAGATTGGTTGAATAAAAGAATGATTTATGGGTGTTTGTTGGTTTACAAAAAAAGATTTGCGAATTGTTGGACTTAACCTGCCGTACTGAATACTAATTTGGCAGCTCGATTGGCGGATTTAAAAGGTGTTCATCCCACACCTCCCGGTGTGCTGCTTCCTGCCACTATTTTTGAATCTCCCACTCTTCTATTGGCGGAATTCATATAATAGACTGATTTATTTGGTTGAGGCGGCATTCATTTATGATACTTGACACTTGGGAAGGGCTTACTTTGGCTTGGCTTGATCTCGCTCCCTTCCTCTACTATTCCTCCCCACTAGAAAGAGCGAGTGAGAATTTCGAGAACTTTTCTGAGCTGCCATCTTCCCGGGCTATTTGAAAAGGAGTCTGCCCCTCTTTCTTCTAGTGCCTTGTTCCATTATTCTTATTGAGAAGGAATCACTTCAGAACGACCAAGTCATAATGGCATCAAAAAGTTCTTAGAATGAGCTTACTACTGGTCCACGATGTTGCATGATTGTGTGAGATATGTGAGAACCTCTCAGCAATGCCAATTATATTGTCAATAAATGCAAAGCAGATACAATTCCTCTCACCCAAACTTTTGAACCTGACTCAGTTGCCCTAGTTAGAACCCTACCGTGCGTTAGAAGGAGACGACACTACTTTCCTCAATACTTTGAAGGATCCTTACTATGCCCACTCAGTGGGGATACCACTTCCAGCTTTGCTGACTTAGTGAATATGAGCTTTGCTTACTTAGTGAATATGAGCGTGCTTACACATGGTCAAAAACTCCAAAAAACAGATAGTATTTGATTCTCTGATAGGTTCATAGTATGAAAAGTATCCCTTAGTCTGAGCAGCTTCCTCCTTTGGAAGAAGGGATAACCGCTTGGATTGTCTGATGCTTCCACTTGGAAGAAAATCCGGACTTACATTACTTATCCTATATGCCTATCTACGTTCACACCTCAGAGCAAATTAAATATGTTGAATTACCAATCAAGCGCAACCGTCTTCCTCTTTCTTTCTTACTTTACCTACCAAGCCCTGCTTAGGCGTTTCTTATTTTGCTCTCATAGCTATCCAAGATCATCTTACATGCAAGAAAATTGGTCGATGCATTTTTGTGGTGACTCACGAACAAAAAATAGACTGCTGCATTATGGAGCCGACTTGGGCTTTGGCATAAGCTAAACTCGATGTCAAAAAGGACTCGTGCTAGAAGCTAATTGTCAGGAGCGAACTTAATCATCCTAACAAGATGCCTTTGGGATGCGACATAACCATCCAGTGCGCGGATGACCCGAAAGATAGAGTGGTTGATCTAGTACGACTAGCGCAGATGTACTTGCACTTTTTGACGATCCATAGGTTGTGGCTTGACCCCTGTAATTTATAAGAAACTTAGCATACAATCAAGGACGGGCAATGCACTATGGGATGCAGAGGAGATGGACGATTGCTATTATGGTCTAGCTCCCTAACCTAATGAGGCACCTAGTTTGGACTCCAACTAATTTTTGTTGGCAACATCTAGATCATTGGAGAATAGATATTATTATTGGATCCATCTTCTTTCTTCTGTTTCAAAGTGCAATTTTATCTTCTTACTTCTTTAGCTACTTACCCTGCCATTGGCACCAAAAAAATTCCCTAGGATTGCTACAGCATTGGTTTTCCTCGGATTTGATATGCATGCATACCTGTTAATGGCATTGGTTCATTGTTCTTCTCTTGCCCTATTCTCCCATACTAGGCCTGTTTGGCATGAAATTAGTATTTTTCCTTTTCTGTAAGGACCTTTAATAAAAGGAATAGAGGGACCGTTAGCTATCTAAGTCTTCCGATGAGAGCAACGTGTAACTACGAAGGCTTAGGCATTGTCCCCTGGAAAGCATATGGTGTCCCCAGCAGACTCCTCCATAATTTGAATCACCCTAAACCTATTATATATTATGGCAATAGCCCTTCTTTATTGCTTTCATGGCTTGCTTGAGACCGACTTTTTATATGATGCTAGTTCTTGCTAATGATAAAAAGGGGGCTTTGAATGTAAGAGTTGTTCTTATTTTACCCGAGGGTTTTGAATTAGCTCCTCCTGATTGTATTTCCCCCGAGATGAAAGAAAATATAGGCACTCTGTCTTTTCAGAGCTATCACCCCAATAAAAAAATATTCTTGCGATAGGCCCTGTTCCGGGTTAGAAATATAGTGAAATCACCTTTCCTATTCTTTCCCCAGACCTCGCCACTAAGAAAGATGTTTACTTCTTAAAATATCCTATATATGTAGGCGGAAAATGGGAAAGGGGTCAGATTTATCCTGTCGGGAACAAGAGTAACAATACAGTCTATAGTACTACATCAGTGGGTATAGTAAGAAAAATCATACAAAAAGAAAAAGGGGGGGTACGAAATAACCATAGCCAATGCATCGGATGGATGTGAAGTGGTTGATATTATCCCCCCAGGACCGGAACTCTTGTTTCTCTTTTTCTTTCGGGTTCTAAGACCATTAATTCTAACGGCCGACTGAGTTCTTTTCATTTTTACGAAAAGGTAACAAATGCCTGACCTTGAGATGTAGATCATCCAAGGTTGATAGAATATTCAGAGGAGAAAACGCTGAAGTTATATATTGAATGGATTATTACATAGCGGAATACATGATTAAATAGAATTTTGAGGAAACCTTAATTATGTGAAAGGACTAAACTAACCTTATTGTATACTACACTAACTAGGGCAACACATACATTCACAACCACCTAGCTCTCCAATTTCTGTTTATAAGCAAACTCTTGCTCATCCAAGTGCTTCCTATGTTATTGATGTCCTTTAATGGTAAGGTCACAACAGGTCTTGACCCAACCTCCTGGATTTCACTTAGAATTTAGGAGGGAATTACTAGGGTCTGCCCACAGTTTTTGCCCTTTGATGTTTTGATTGAGTCCCTCCCGCTATGAGGTTGATAGTTGTGAGAGGTGAATAAATGTCATAACCATCCGGGTAAAGTCTGAGCACCAGTTAGAAACCGACGCAGGGGGTGAGACCCGTCTTGTCAGCTCGGACAATAACCTCAGATAAGTACTGTCTTTGACAAACGCCTTTCTAGGATGATGAGTTGATCTGAAGTCGACAACCCCTCCCCCTCCGGCAGGGCATCCGTGTGTACTGCCTCCTAATGACGGTTTCGTACCAAAAGACATCCTAGTTGGCACTGCTGACCAACGTAGACACACTGACCAATTCTATGTTGTATCAAATCAGGCCACGATCGAAGATGGCGCATGCAGAGAATGCACTCGAGTGCATCCACCAGTATACTTAGCCAATCCCTATTAATAGGGGCAAAGATCCATTAACAAAGGGTCGATCACTTGGAGAACTTATTCTGGGTTGATTGTAAGATATCCTTAGCCACTTTCATATCCAACCCACTGTAAGCAGTAGTTTGCATACTTATTTTCTATATTCGTATTTGCTTGGCAGAACACTTGTTCTACGAGCCGACTCTCTCATAGTTTTTAACTTAGCCATCTGAGGGCATTCAGACCACTCGTTGGGGTGTCTCTGATTGGTTTCTCTTTTTCCAATGGCCTTCCGATTAAAGCAACTAGTGGAATGCATTCGAGACACCTCTTTCAGCTCCAGAAAAGACTCGTGAGGGAGTCCCATAAATCAACACCCAACGCTAGTTTATCTGGGGCGCATGTTTTTTGAAGCTGCTCCTTTCCTCCCACTATGAGGTGGGTAGACAGGTAGTTCATCTAGGGCGTATTCAACGTGTATTCCTTCTGAAATTGCTCCTTTTCTTGGTTTACTATGCTCAACTCACAACTGTTGGGTCATTAAACCAACCCTTTCTTCTGTCCAACTGCTATAATAGAGAATGTGCCCTGAAGTTTTCCACAAATTCCATTCTAGAAGAGCAAGCCCAATACAGCCAAAGAAGTGGTTTACTCAAAAGCCACTGATCTAACATGATCTCTTTCTCAGCTTGCTTATAATTCCGACCAGATCAAACCCACACTCTTCAGTGGTTTGAGATCCCTTCTATCTTCCTCGGCTCTTTTCAATAATCTTTCGTTCCTCTCTATTTTAATAATAAGAGGAAAAGACAAGCAATCGCAGCAACAACCCCCCCCCCCTCCAACTCAGAATTTTTTTAATCTCGTGACCAGTGTTTATCCCCAAACTGCTCTCTGCTCTCTAAACCTCCCTCTCTCATTCTCTCTTTCCTCGCCAACCCCAAACCAATATTGAACACCAACTCTCTCTTACTCTCCCCCACTAAACAAACCTCATGGTCCGTTACACTAAACAAACTACCTACCATAGCCTCCGAGCTGCTGTTGTCGGTGTCGCTGATGGCTGTATGTAGGTTCTTAGCCTACAACCCTGAAATCTTTCAGCCAGTAAATGATGTAGATTTTGGTGAATCAGTTACCGGGTCAGTTTGGAATCAGGCTAGGGTAGGATTTTGATGAGGTCTGTTCCAATTCCAGCAATCTCAAATTAGGTTTGGAGATTGAATTATACAGCTCTGAATTGATTAGCATTTGGAGGACGTTTGCCAATTGCCAGACATGCGGCAGCTTCACCAGACCACTACTCTCCTCTCTATCTACAATTTGGGTTTAATTAATTGAAAAAGAGGCGAAAAATAGACTTGTTACCGAACAGTAAATGGGCTACAATTGTTACTGCAAGCTCATAAAGATGTATGAGCTCTATCATGCAAAATTTGGACATATAGGAGGCGATAATTACTTTTTGTAGAGATTCAACAGATTATACAAAGTTGAATTATAAGATCGAAGGAATTCGATGTCAATACCTCAAACAAGAAGAAATTCATTGAACGATTTAAAACCCCATGTGGATGTAGTGGCTAATGAAATGTGGGAGATTAGATAGTTACATTCAAACAGTGAGGTGTAGAGTGTAATGAAAAATTTGTTGAGCTGTGGCAGATGATAGTTTTTCTTCTTCTGTTTGTGTTGATGAGTGTGTGACACATATCATTTAGTTTTTGGGTAAAAACCCTGCAGATACGCGAAATGGTAAAAAGAGAAATACTAATATTAACAGTAGTCCATCTCCTTGGGTTCAAATCCTGGACTTCCTATATGAAAGTTGAAAGGCTATCAAAGGATCTAGCTAACTGGAACATATCAATTGATTAGTTTTGCCTTTTGTCAAATTACATTAGAATGCCATGCCATAGCTAGTAACGGTACATAAATAAACATCCTCCATGATTAAACATGAACGACATGTTAGAAACTGCTCAGGTTATCTGGCTTTCATTTTGTTAGGTTTTGGACACTTTTCAATCAAATGTGGGCCCTAACGATTAATTGCAAGGTGCAAGAGTGGGAGCGAGATTGAGTGCGGGTGAGCGGAAGGATCTAGAAGAGTTTAAGGTTTGGTGCGTTTATGAGGATATTTTTACACAGTACATGAAAAACCTATAATCTTAATTTTTTTTTTGTTAATTTTGTATACATGGTTATTAGTAATTGGTGTCAACTGCTAATGTTTTCTTTTTGTTTGCAAATATAAGCGAATGTTTCGTCTACAAGGACCTACCCCCCACCCAACGGTAGCTAAGTAATGTCCATTTTCGTTTATGAGCAAATTTGATGTAATGTTTTTTTTTCTAATATCTTATTCTTGCTTCATGGTTTCTCTTGCTTGGTTACTCTTTTTTCATTTCTTTTGGTACTCTTACGCTTGAGAGGTTTTATCTTTTTTTTTTTTTGAACGCACTCTTTTTATGAAAGGAGCAAGGTTTCTGAGAGATTTTGGTTTGGGAGTGCGAGAGTGAGATTCTAGGTTGGATTCGTCACCCCAGTATGAGGATCCTGGCGACTAAGGCCTGCATTCTTCAACATGTATTTATTCAATAGTAATGGTTGAATTTGCAAGCTAAACCAAGTAGTTGGATGCTTCACTGCTTGTCTCAAGCTCATTCAGGTTTAGAGTTTGTTTATCCTTCCCTTCATCTTAAGTTGTTCAAGAAAAAGCTTGAAGGTTTTGAAAAAGTTTAGGTGTGTTCCTAGATCTGAGTTGGTTCTTCCTAAAAGCACCCTAAATTTGACCACTTGCTTAAGTTCTATATTCAACCAAAAGACCAATTCTAAGACCAAATTTCCATCCCTTGAGCTTCTTAATTTCTCTTTATGTTGCATGCGTGCACAATTCACAAAGAAACTGGCTCTTGTGAACTTTGGCGCTAACATCAATCTATTCATGGATATTGAAGAAGTATGAGGAATAGAGAGATGGTACCACCGCTGTCCCACCTTTCTAAATTCTGTCAATGTGTGAGAGCGATATTATTTGCGGTTTTTAAAACACAGGCAGGAAGCTGTTTATGTGGCATATCTAAGTTATTATCAGGCGCTTTGAGTGCCTAATATTTGATTTTTGAAGCATCTCACTGATTATACTAAATGTGTTTCAGAAAGCAAGAGCGAAAAGTCGCACTGGTCGACGGTAGTAGCTGTTTCCTGAGCTAATGATAATGGAGGCAACACTTTATATGCTTGATTGATTCGCAACGTCCATTCCGTGGGAATTACCATTAGGTATTTGCTGTCCATGACACCTGGATCTGCCATGATCTCTCCCTTGACTCCAGATCCTGAACTTGATATGGAAAATTCATTTTGTTATGTTGCTGCGTGCGGCGTATCTGAATCAGAGGATTAATTCGTCGTTGGACTTCAAATGTTGGGGGTCTTGTGCCCTGAGATGCATGTCCTTGTAACACTGTAAAATACAACTTCCCTTGATTTTGGCTGTGGATTCTTGCTATGAAGAGTAACTCAGTTGATCTGGAAATATGGGTGCCATCATTGCCCTTTTGGCCTGTTTATTGAGCTGAGTATGCTATTTGAGGTTAATTTCTAGCTGATGTTCAAGTTTGCTCAACTAACCTTGATTTTATTGTTGTAATCCAATGATCTTTGCAATATATCTCATCTTTTTCTAACTCTCTGGATCATCTATTTCCACATGACAGTTGTACTTCAATGATCGTTGCAATATATCCTATCTTTTTCTAACTCTCTGGACCATTTATTTCCACATAACAGTTCATCTGAAAATGCTGCTTGCTTTCTGCATCTGAGACGTACACTACATTTGTTACGGTAGAAGTGCATTCCCTCTGTTGTTCTTTGTGTCCTTCGGTAAACAGTGTCTTGAAAAAAATGACTAATTTCTTGAATTTAATGGCAACCCTGAAAATGAGCTGAATACATTTTCCGTTGCTGGCTTGTTCACAATAAAAATCATGGTTTTCTTTATTCTGTTTTCAAAAACAGCTAAACTGATTTCTTTATTATCTGAGAACAAACTCAATGTTTAAAGTAGTTGGTGCAAACTGCTGTTTTTCAAAAAGCAGCAGCTTGTATTGGAGACAGAGTAACAGGAGACAGATACTGATGCCGTCAAATGCTGAAAAATGAACACAGAAGCAGAATAGAAACAGGATTGATCATATACTCCTAAATTAACAGAAGTACAGAAACAAGAATCTGGATAGAAAATAATCCCAGCAAATTGAGGTATTTGTATCTAGGGATGGCAATTTGGACCGAACCGATGGTTATCCGAACCGAACTGCTTAATTTTTTCCGAACCGTAACCGTTTTTTTCCCCGTGGGTGTGGATATGGTAGGAACAAACAAATACCCGTTCGGGTTCGGTTCGGTTATGGTTAGAAGAATAACCGAACTGTTACCCGAACCGAACCGAACCCGAACCGAACCGAAATTAAACGACGTCGTTATATATATATATATATATATATATATATATATAAATTATTTTATAACCCCAGGTCCTATATATATATATATATATATATATAAAAAAATAATTAATATAATATAATATAATATAATATATATATATATATATATATATTAAATTATTTTATAATTCTTTTTTCGGGTACCCGTTCGGTTCGGGGAATACCCGAACCCCGTTTGGTTCGGTTATGGAGCACCCCCTCTTCCTCCATTCGGGTATCGGGACGGGTTTGGTTCGGGTATTTCATTCGGGTATCGGGGCGGTTATCCGGATAACCGCCCCGAACCGCCCCGTTGCCATCCCTATTTGTATCGCATGATGTCCTCATTGCTGGTACTTGAGGTCTCTGTATCACCCAATGTCCTTGCAAAGTCTTCTCTCCGTGATTGATGATGCGTATCGGCTGTTATTCACAAGTGGTGTCTTCATCGATGGTGTCTTCTTTTCAGTCGAGGATTTAGGTCGGACGTGCCATGTATAGTTTGAGCATGAATACATAGAACATGTTGTGTACACGGTCAATTTGAGGTGGAAACGCTAAACGGTAGGAGACTTCTCCGACGCATTACAAAATCTTGAATGATCCAATATATCGTGGTGCTAGCTTCCCTATTTTTCCAAGTTTTGATAATTTCTCTGTGGGGTGAGATCTTCAAGAAAACGTGGTCTCCAATATGTTGAAGGTCAAAAGTCTAGTCTTCTTGTTTGCGTAACTCTTTTGTCTACTTTGTGTTGTCAGTAGTCGTTGTTGGGTGATTTTAACTTTCTCTGTGGTCTCCTACACAATATCCGGTCCCAAAAAACTAGTTTTTTCCACTTTAGTCCAATATATAGGTGATCGGCATGGACGTTCCGTAGAGTGCTTTGTATGGGGCCATCTCGATACTCGCCTAATAGCTGTTGTTGTATGCGAACTCCACTAATGGTAGATGTCTATCCTCGTTGCCTCGAAAATCTAAGACACATGCTCTAAGGGCATCTTCTAATGTCTGTATAGTTCGTTCTGACTGCCTATCTATCTAAGGATGTTTTGCTCATACGAAGGTCTATCGCAAGGCTTTTATGTAGGCTCTGTTAGAAAGTTAACATGAATCTCGAGTATTTGTCTTATATGTTAGATATCGGTACGCCATGCAGTCTAATGATCTCCTTGATATATAGTCAGCTGTATGAATCCATTATGTTTGATAGCTTGATCGGTAAGAAGTGCAATGGCTTAGTTAAACAGTTTAGATGATCCAAATGACATCATGTCCCTAAATTGATCTCGGCAGTCCTGTCACAAAGTTCATAGGAATATGCTTCCATTTCCATCCTGGTATGGATAGAGATTGTAAGATTCCTCCTGATTTCTGATGTTTTGCCTTGACTACTAACGCGCGAGACAAGTGGCTATGTACTTGGCCATGTCTTTTTCCATTCCGATCCACCAATAAGTCATTTTCAAGTCATTGTACATTTTATTTCCTCCAGGGTGGACGACAAAGTTTGACTTGTGAAATTGTTTCAATACTGACCCTTTTGGCGTCCCAAAGTGTGGCAAAAAGAGACATCCAAAATACCTCAATCCTCTATCTGTCCCAATAGTCTATCCCGCTGATGCTTTAGCTAGTCGACTCTTGACGTTTGATTTTGAGTCAAGTGTTTGTACCTTCAAATTTTTTTCATGAAGTGCACATAAATAAGCTCCTCCTTCTTGTTCTTTTTATTGAAGTCTGTACTTTTGTATCTGATTCATTAGTTTCCATGCTCTGAATACTAAGTTGGCACATGTCCTTGGGACTTGTGACTAAGTGCGTCTGCCACCACATTAGCCTTCCCCAGATGATAGAACAATGTGAAGTCGTAATCTTTTAGATACTCCATCCAGCGTTGTCGTCTCATATTCAGGCCTTTTGGACTGAATATGTACTTGAGACTCTTGTGATCCGTGAAAACTTCGAATTTCTCACCGAAGAGGTAATAATGCAAAATCTTAATCGCATGTACCATAGTGGCAAGTTCTATGTCAAGAGTCGGGTATTTGTGTTTGTATATCTTCAGCTAATCGATCTGTAGACTATGACCTTCTCTTCTTTCATAAGTACACATCCCATTCCTTCATTCGATGCATCACAATAGATGACATACCCAATATCACGTTGTGAAATGATAAGAATAGAGTTGTTGGTCAGTCTATTCTTCAACTCCTAAAAGACTTCTCACATGCAACGCTCCATTCGAACATGATTCCTTTCTGAGTTAGTAGAGTCACGGGTTTGGCCAAAGTCGAAAAGTCCATGATGAATCGTTTATAATAGCTGGCTAGTCCTAGAAAGTTATGAATCTCGAAAACTGAGGTGGGCTTCTTCCACTCCTTGATTGCTTTGATCTTGCTATCGTCAACAGAAATTCCTTTTTTTGACACTACGTGTCCTAGAAATTTGACTTATTTCATCCAAAAGTCACACTTGCTAGCCTTGGCGTAAAGCTAGTTATCCCTCACAATCTCAAGCACGGTCCTTAGATGCTGCTCATGTAGTTCCTTTGTGGCTGAGTAAATCAGTATGTTGCCAATGAACACTACTACAAATTGGTCCAGTTACAAAGTAAAGATCTTGTTCTTGAGACACATGAAGACTGCGAGGGCATTGATAAGTCTGAAAGGAATCCCTAGAAACTCGTAGTGGCTATACCTTATTCGAAAGGTCATCTTCTGAATGTCTGAATCCCTAACTCCTAATTAATGATACCCGGATTGTAAATCGATCTTAGAGAAACAGGTTGCTTCTCCAAGTTGATCAAACATATCATCAATTCAAGGCAGTGGATATTTGTTCTTGCTCGTGACTCGGTTGAGCTGTCTGTAGTCAATACAGAGTCAAAGCGTCCCTTCTTTCTTCTGCACAAACAGTGTTAGGGCTCCCTACAGTGAAGTGCTTGGCCTAATGAATCCCTTCTCTAAAAGCTCTTGAAGCTGTAGCTTCAATTCTTTTAACTCACCCGATGCCATTTTGAATGGTGCCATAGATATCGATGTTGTTCTAGGTAGAAGCTCGATGGTGAAATTCAGTTCTCGGGTTAGTGGTAGTTCAGGTAGCTTCTCGAGAAATACGTCAACATATTTGCAAACCACGTGTAGTAGTCCTAGTTCCATTCGATCTTCTTCTCCCAATGTCAAACTTGCTAACCATCTGATTAGGTTGTCATGCCATCGTGACCGGTTCTTTAATAGTGATGAAGGCCCCTACCTATCCCCCCTAAATTTGAAACAAGTTTCATCTAAGCAGTAGGCCGTCATTGTCTTCCGGTGGCAATCGATAGAAGCTCGATGAGTGGACAGTTAGTCCATGCCTAGGATGACATGAAAGTTGACCATGTCTATTGACCGGACCGGCAAAGTGCGTGTCGTTAGGGGTGCCGGCCACTAAGTCAGTGGTTTAATTTTATAAAACTGGACTTTTCTCAAAATATTTAAAATGAGTATAGAGATAGTCCGGAGTATCGATCCACAGGGAAAAGAACGTTGATATCAGAGAATACGCAAATTGGTGTTTTCGACGTTTCGGACGTCAACCTCAAATTTGTTTGGTGCGGTTAAGCAATTATATCAACTAAAAGGAGGATTAAAACTAGATTAAAGAGCGGGGTTAAGTTCTATGGTTTGGTTTATTCCAATTCTTCCGTCGGTCTATCTCTTCTCCTTATAACTCAATCTATCCCCCGTATAGGGTTTTAGATCGGAAGATACTTCAATGAAAATCGGGATTTTACTTCACAAAATGGTTTGATGGATTCCTTCAAGTTTAAGAAAATTAGGATTAAAATATGAAGGACATCGATTCAAGCATTAGATATACCAACTCTAAGGATGGCTATAACTAATCAAGGACTTAACACTTCATTTTTATTTCAATAAGAAAAACTTAGAAGGATTCATCTATGGCATTAACACATATGGAGAAGATATAGACCAACATGGTTTTGAACTAAACCTCACCTTTAAACTTAACCCACACTAATTTAGCTACTCATATTAACTATAAACATGATATACTCAAAGGAAAACATGATAAAACCAATTTATCTAAGTCTAACAAGAAAGATTTAGTCTAATCTATACTAGAGAATACTAAGAACATTCAGATTTTAGGATAAGAAGATACTAAAATGGAACTAGATGAGTGAAACTAATCCAAAACTTAATTGATTCCAAGAGATTACAAGGATCTTCAAGCATAAACAATAAAGATTAACAAAACTTACTTTAAAACTTCAAGAACAATGAAGAACAAGAGATAAAGCTAAAATGGAGGCAAGAAAGCTCTCTAGAAAATGATACAATCTGGTTATTTCTCTAAGAGATATGATAGCTAATAAGACCCTTTTGCCAAAAGTAAAAACCTAATAGAAAATATCCTAACAAACTAGGCTAGTTACAATATTATCCTCCAAAAAAGCATAATAGAAGCTTCTATTCCTTTCCCCAGGCTGAATATCCCTTTTGTCCCCTAATTTGGCACACATTTTAAGGCAAAGTGGACCCCCCAATAGTCAGCCATCCCAAGGCAAAAGTCTGATTTTGTCGAACTAGATGCACCGGTGTCAAGGTATTGAGGCACCGGTGTCTCTGGTGCTCTGTATCTGGTATTCTGTGGAAGGGGTGACACCGGTGTAAAGGAATTGAGGCACCGGTGTCACTATGGCTCTGTATCTTGATCTTCTTTGCATTTGGCAGAGACACCGGTGTAAAGGATTTGAAGGCACCGGTGTCTTGGACACTCTGTATCATCCTCCTTCCATTGGCATTGCATAGATACACCGGTGTATAGAAATCAGAAGCACCGGTGTCTTGGACACTCTGCATCTTGGTTTTCACCTGGAATAAAAGGGGAGACATCGGTGTCACTGAAATTGAGCACCGGTGTCTTTTGGTCTCTGCATTCTGGCTTCATCAGTGGAATAAAGGGAAGACACCGGTGTCACTGGAATTGAGCACCGGTGTCACTGAGCCTCTGGACATTGCTTCTCCCAACTAAGTTCGGCTTCGGCCATTCAGACCTCGTTTGACTTTTGGAACGTTGATTTAGGCACATCCGGGTCCTCTTTTCTCTGTTTGACCTGCACGGGACATGAGATACCTTTTCGTGCAATTATCGAGTATAAACATGGAATAATACGTGCACGCAAGTTAAACTAGACGTTTTGAGCCGTAAAATACACAATATCATGCGCTCATCATCTATGACTCAAAGCTCACAAGTTAGGCACAATCTTGAGACTTCTATCTCACAATCCTTACAAACTAGGCCCATAGAAGCTAGTCCTCCTAAAGGTGAGGTGACGCACATCATGGTTCCTAGTTGTTCAGGTTGAAGTTCTAAAGCATTAACACATGCAATAGCTATAACCGAATGTGAAGCACCCATATCAAATAAAGCTACAATGCATGAGTTAAATAGTACTAGTGTACCTTGTATGACCGAAGGATCATACACTTCCTCCTCTATTGCTTTAGCTTCTCCTTCTCCCTAAAGGGCAAAGATTCTTCTTCCGTTATTTGGCCTGAATCCAGATGGTCCTTTGCTCTTTCCAGCTTGATTGTTCTGCTCGGCCCTCACTGATTCCCAAAGTTATTATGAATCTACCCTTGTGATTGTCGGTGTGACCCCTCAGTTGGGGCGGTTCCCAGCCTCAGTTGATTTGCCCTTGAAGCATTGGACGGACACTAGCTTCAGATCTGTCCCTCTTTCCCACATGTAAATCGGTGACGGGTTTGGATCCGATTTGCTGGTGAGGTGTGGAGTATAGAATACTTAAGTTGGACTAAATTTGAAAACATTGGGCAATTTACTTTATACGTACTATTCCGTTTGGTTTTTGGTCTCAATTTCGTATATTGATTTTTGGATGGATATTTGTGTTTCGTCTTTTATCTTTTCATTTGAAAACTTCTGTTGGTTCCATTGAGGTGAGGGTCGGCTATTGTTGTTGTTACTGTTGTGATTGACAGGATTGTTGGTGGTGGTGGTGTGGTAGGGCTTCTGAAAGATATGTTCTCGATGGGTCCTAGCATGCCCACTCTGTAGTTGTTCGTTGGTGCTGTCGAAAAATCTTCTTAGCAGCCTATTGCTCTACCAAAAGAGCACATTCCATGACCCCTGCGTAGGTTTGCTCCCGCTGCGTGATCATACCTTTTCGGGTGTGGGGGCTGAGTTGCCACTCAAACTTCCTTGCCCGGGTGATGTCAGTCGGTACTTGTTCAGGGGCGTGTCGAGCGAGCTCTTCAAAACATGTAGCATATTGAGTAACTGTCTTGGCTCCTTGTTTCGGGTTCATGAATTCGAGGACCAAGGCCTGCTTAAGGGGAGTTAGGAAATATTTGGCTAGGAATAGGGTTCGGGGTGGTGAATGATTGTGTTGATGGTGTTGGTTATGTTGGCTTTGTCACTTTGTTTCTCGTTTCTATCATGTTTCTACATTTAAACAATTATACAACATAATTAAGAAAATAGAGAACACACTTTATAAGCAAAAGGGTTGCATTCACATTAAAATTGAAGTCGTCTACGTAATATTATCCGAATCATGCATACTTACAAAATGATCATGTATGCTATGATTTTAAATGTGTTAAGAATGTTTTATAACGATATCTCTCACTAATCCAACAAAAGAAACACTCTATCACCACCCGGCCCCTGCTAAGAATGTCGGCCCATCATTGAAAAAGGCTGGGGTAGTCTCGACGCAAACGATGTTCATGTTCCGATGTTGCTTCTACACAACCATAGCAGTGGCAGAATGTTTTGTAGATCCATGAGTTGGACACCCACGGGTGAAAATAATCTATTGCACCTAGTGGGTCCACAATCTGAGTTTCATCAGCTGGCCTGGAAGTTAACACCCATGAACGAGGTACGACTTTTCTTACGTGTTGTACGAAAACTGCGAGCATATTGAGCTAGTACTGGCTGTTGTCGTCTTGGTCAATGATCATTAATGACCCTAGAAAGTACAGCTCGGATTGAGCCTTCTATGAGCATCGCTTCGTCCGGTGAAATCTTTAATAAACCATGGTCCCGGGTCAATGTTGGGGATCCAACCCCAACGTCTGCATCCTTCAACGTATATGTATACTGGTTTTGATTTAGGAGTTGGCGGTTGCTCAAGGTCGCTTTCAAGGTTGTTGTCTTCTACTTCCTCTGTGTGGTCTAGCGTCTCCTCTGCATCGTTGTGTACATGTTCATGTTGAACCCAATATGCTACCTTCTTCTAGTCTATCAGTAGCGCCTCTTCTGTTGGTGTTGGTGCTACGTATCCATAATTGTCCTCTATAAAGTCCATCTCCGGTGCCTGCTCTGGAACAACTGGGGGTATATAGTCGCATCTATGAGGAATAGGGGCTCATCGGGATCCTCGTCTTTGCTATCACTACCATTGTCGTTGTCATCAAGATAGGGCACCAGTCGTGTCTCTTCTGGTGGCAGTATGTCCATGACTCATGAGTTCACTTTTTTGAGACATTGCTATTGAGATATTGCTGTTCGCGGTTTAAGTCCATATGTCAAGTAATTATAGATTAGACTTATGTTATATTATATCGTTAAGGATGATGTATATGGAATTTTAGCTACCCAAGGTAAGAACGCTCGAAGTATGATCTACCCAAGGTCGCGAGATAAGGTGAACCCTGAAGCTCTTATACCAAGTTGTAATTGCCCGAATTTTGGACACGTCAATTAAAAGAGTAAAGTACAAAATTCCATGTTTTCATTTAAATATATAGTTTTAATGGAACTGATAACTGAAATAAATTTGACAAAAAGACTTTTACATCAAAAAGACTTAAATCATGGTTAAGCTGGGTCTTTCTCGGGCTACATGCCTTTATGAGTTGAATAGTTTGGTTTTGCTCCATCTTCATCAACACTCGGCATAAAACGTTGGGGGCGGAAGGAAGTTACACTCAATAAGTTACTCTACCCTTATAAGTTTTCTTTTAAATATTTTAAAAAATTGAATATGGTATGTAATGTGCAAAAGTACAAAATAGGTACGATTGATAGCAACAGGATATGAAATAAAGTGTAGAAACAATAAGTATAAGATTTAAACCAAATATCGTAATTTGAATCATTCGAGTAACTATTACAGTGTTATTAGTTTGGGGCATTCCATAAGTCTTCGACTTAAATCTAAATTTTCTAAGTATGACATCATCATATAATCAACTTTCTAATAATGACCTCGTCTTAAATCTCATTGATATTTCTAAGAATGACCTCTTCATTTTATGTATCAATATTTCTAACTTCTAGTGCTCCCGAACGATGACGATCTCAACCGCTGACTAATTGTGCTCCCCAATTATCATCTCCCCCGTACGACATGCTCCCAACACTATGTTCCCAAACATTTAAATTTCTTGCTAACGTGCCTACACAATGCTTTTCTGTCCCTGCGCCTGACTCCATCGAAGATAACACACTACGTTCAAATATAACACGGCTATGACATATCTTGGCTAATGACATGATACGGCTAGAATTAATGACTTGGCTAGACGACATGGCCTGAGTTAGTACACCTTAGGCTTAAGTTGCATCATGGTTAACGACACACATACGATATTCTCACGGAGAATGATATTCACAACATCCCATCATATCATGATTTATTTTCATGTTAGGACATCCACGTGATATCCCGATTATACCAGTTTATCCAAAAATCTAAGTTTAAAGTTTACTTGATAACAATGATCAACACATTATATCATGAACCATACTTTGGATTTTATGAAAATCTAATTAATTAAAAATAGGACAATAGCGCAATAATAATGGATGTGCGGAATAAACTAAATTTACATTTAGTAATAGATGAGTTTATACTAATGTTGCCTAAGTCTATTTCTTTAAAACAGCTTAGAGTTATTATGGTAATATGATATAGGGCAGAATGGACTTTATCAATTTAAATAAAGTTTTTCTTAAATTAATTAAAGTAAAAAAGTGAGGGCAGTAGTGTAATTTAACTTTAAGTGTTAATAAATCTATGTGTATATATATATATATGAATATCCATTTCATATTCAAATCTATGTTTAAGTTTTAAAACAAAGTTTCAAAAAATATGTTAGGTTTTATTTGTAACTAAATTACAATAAGAGTATATTCGAAATTTTATAAAGCCGGGGGTAAAACTGTCAATTTATAAACTAAAGAGGTTTAATTGTGATTATGATAATTAAATAACCAATTGTGGTGAAATATGTAATTTAGGAAAATTAATTCTAATGTTAAAATATACTAGTGTGCAACTATAATATGTAAATGTAGGACAATTACAGTCATCCCCCTTCCAGGATGGCCAACCGGTTGTGACTCGGGTCATCAGCCTAATGTCCGGTTACTGATCATCGTCTTCTCTGATTTTCTTCTTCTATTTTCTCCTCTGTGGGACTTCGTGAATTCCTGAAACGTTCCAGAACATTCAAATAAAAGTTCAAGGGTAAGAAACTTATGATGGTTCAAAGTTTCGAGAGGGGTTCGTTAGGTTTCGTTCGTGAGTTAGCTTAGCGGGATTTTGGCTCTGATTTCTCTCCTTCCTTTTTGCTCCAATTTCTAAAGGGTTGCGGTGTCTATATTAAAGAAGAGAGGTGGTTCTGTTTATAGGAGGATAGGCGGAGCAAGATGGAGGTGGCCCTAGTTTGGCAAAAGTTGACAGTGGGAAAGTTGGTAGCCATGGAAGGAATGGTTGTTGCAGGTGTAGGGGTGGGCTGGTGGCAGGGGATTGTGGGGGCTGTAGCAGGAGTACGATCAAAAGCGGGAGGTGATGGGGGGTTGTCGAGGAAGAGAATAAGGGAGAGCTATGAGAGAGAGAGAGAGAGAGAGAGAGAGAGAGAGAGTTATGTGTGTGTGTGTGTGTGTGTGTTACTATGTGCTTACACAAATATACACACAGTTGGTGAAATTCAATATATGCAGAGAAAAATGCCTGGAGTATTTTATTTTGGTTAAAAAATTTTAAGGGTCATTACACCTGCCACATTACACTTTGGTTAATAGCATCTCGACGAGAAGCCTTCAACAAACGTTTTTGTGCAGATGATTTTCTCTTTTACCTAAAATCATCTGCATGAAATGCTCTTTTCGAAACCTTTGCAACAGAAGTCCAGCACTTCGCTTCAAACTTGCTACGCTGGACAAACAGATCCGACCATTCCAGAACACCCGTAACTTCCCCTCATATGAGGTATATTCAAGTCAATCATAAAGTACACGTCCTTAGAGGCATCATACTATACTTTTGACTCCACAAAAAATCGTTTACCCCAACGGTCGAAAAATACCAAGTTATAGTTCAAACATGGAAGAAACCTATAGTCTTCATGCGCATGAATGCTGCTTGCAGGGATCGGACTTGCCAAACAATTAGCTTGTTCATTCGAGGTGCTCTTCTCGGTAACCTCTCATGTGACGCAAATGGAATACTTACGATGTTCTATATTCAACTAAGTATATGGTCCATATGGATATTGAATCCCACATGAACATTTACGTAATAGAACGATAAGTAATGTGGTTTCGTGTTATTCAAAATTGATATGTTCCAAGTTGATTGAGGGAAAAAAAAACGAACATTTAATTTGCATATATGGTTATACGCAAATTCAATATGCATACATATATAGTGGTACACAAGCTGAGAACAAAATTAATCCATGTTGGCACGTGTATGCCATGTCGACAAGAACGCGTACGGAAATTACGCACAGTAATTTAAAAAAACAAGAGTGCTACATACACATCATTTTAACACATCACTTTTACACATCACTTAAAACTATGTCGTTTTATGTTAAGGAAGATCCAAATATGTTTTCAGCGATATGGGTCGAAAACAAATAGGGTTTTTTTTCAACATAAAACTACATAGTTTTGAGTAATGTGTGAAAACGATGTGCAAAAGTGGTGTGTCTCTAGTATTTTTATTAAAAATAATTTTGGGTTCGAGCCTTGTTGGCTCATTACTTTCAGAAAATGGCCTACCTTTGGGAAAAAAATTCCCTTCCATCCCTCGAAACGTAAGAAAATCGTAGTGAGGGAGTGAGCGAGAGGCGGAGAAGCAGCCGGAGGACAATGGTACACAGTGCATACGATTCCTTCGAGCTTCTTAATGGATGCCCGACAAAGATAGACGCCATTCAATCATACGGCTCGAAACTACTACTCAGCTGCTCCGATGGATCTCTCCGAATCTACGCCCCTGAATCCTCGGGTTCCGAACGCTCTCCGGCGTCTGATCGGCTTGCTCAAACCCTAGAGCTGCGAAAGGAACCCTACGTCCTCGAACGAACAGTAAATGGCTTCTCGAAGAGGCCAATGGTGGCAATGGAGGTTTTGGGATCGAGAGAGCTACTCCTTTCGCTCTCCGAATCCATCGCCTTCCATCGGCTTCCCAATTTGGAGATCTTTGCGGTTATTACCAAGGCTAAAGGCGCGAATGTCTATTCCTGGGACGATAGGAGAGGTTTCTTATGCTTCGCGAGGCAAAAGAGGGTCTGTATTTTCAGGCACGACGGTAATTTTCTCAAATTTTAAATCCATTCTATTTGTGTGAGTGAAGGATGCTAGGTTCTTACCAAGCAGTCAGCTTGAGTGCTTATAGTAGAATAAAAGAAAAGAAACGAAATTTTGGATAGCAGTTAATGTTGTTTGATTTCTAAGTGTAGGGATCAAGAATGAAAAAGTAAACTCCACCAGATAAATTAGTTGGAATAGGCTTGTTTGGGCGAGCATTTTGTTTTCAAGGGTCCCGAACAGTGTAATTGTAAAGTTTTCTTAAAAAACATTAGTTTTATTTATGGGTTTTTGGAGCTTCATCAAGCCGCCTACAATTTTGGTGGTGATGTGAAAGTTATTCCTTCAAGCCTCAGTTACCATATCAGAACCTAATCAGTTGGTTTTCTTACTTTGGTAGGTGGACGGGGATTTGTGGACGTTAAAGAATTTGTTGTTCCTGATACGGTAAAGTCAATGACTTGGTGTGGGGAGAACATATGTCTGGGTATTAGAAGGGAATACATTATACTGAATTCCACCAATGGTGCATTGTCTGAGGTATTTCCTTCTGGAAGGATTGCCCCGCCATTAGTAGTGTGTCTTCCATCTGGAGAACTTCTTTTGGGGAAGGTACTCTAATCTTTGCTCATTATTGACCTATGCTTTTTCCGATAAGTTATACTGTATAGTATGTATTCCAAACCAAAGAACAAGAACCGGAGGCATACCTCTGATTACAAACCAAACACTCAACAAGGGATGGAACAGATCAATGAAATATTTATTTGGCAAAATGATCAGGGATAAAATTCCCCATCACAAATATCATCTCTGATATATGTTATACCCTTTCTGTCTGCCTCAAGGCCTCCTATTCTTGTTATGGCTATTAGGGGCTGTTTGTTTGTCCGGATATAATGGGTGGGATATAAAATTCCCGGGGAATATGTGTGAAGAATATCCTGTGTTTGTTTTGAATGGATATCATAAGATATAGACTTTGATATGGTAAGACTTGAACCTTAATTGTCGTCCTCCAATTTATTTACCCATGGTTTATCTTTACAAAGTAAAAACAAAAGATGAACTAAAAATAATTGCGACAAGAAAAATTACAATTAAATCTTTTGGTATGTTCTTCTTTCAGTCCTCTATGAATTATAATTAAAAATGCAATCTTTAGGGTTTTAACCTTCCACTTGAGCCTTCAAAATTTGGCATAGCCATTGCCCTACATGACAATTAATTTTTTTGCAATTGGCAATAGAAGAAAAAGAAAAGCCGAAATTTTTAAATCTTTTTTTGTTTTTATTCAATAACAATATATATCCATTAATTTTGGATCAAATTTTTGAAGATTAGAGACAAAAAATTTAAAAAAAATGAAAAAGATATGATCCACATTTTAAAAATTAGAAAAACAAAACATCTGAAAGTAATTGTTTTTGCTTTTATTTAACTTTTTTAAGTTATTGATTATAATCTTTTACTTTTTAAGTTCTTCACGTCAAGATGAATCAATAATTTACAAATTCTAATGTAAAACCAACAAACACAATTTTTTTTAATAACACAAGAAACAGATTGGCCAAATTGATAGAATTTTGTTCCTTCTAATTTGAATAGTTAAGATAATTGAGAAATTGTAAAAACAGATGAGAAATTAATAACAAAAATGAATTTTCTTAACTTTCCAAACACGCCGAAATGAAAAATATTAAATGAAATAGAAGTGAAAATAAATTTTCCTTCTTATTTTTCTTTCTTTTTCCTTTCTCTTACAATTACCTTCGACTTTTGTAGTTTTTTAAGGGTAATATTGTCATTGTTATCTTATCCCAAGGGAGAGGATTTGTAATACCAATCCCCCTTGGTATTGTATATCCTTATCTCAACAGGATGTAATCTCTCCCTGGATATTTAATCCCATGTCTCATAAATAAAACAAACACTTGATTTGTGGGCCCGAAGATTTTTATCCTTATCCCATCATCCTTATCATTCAAACAAACAACCCCTCAAACACATTGAGATTAATGTAACAGCTCCAGATTGGATTGCTATAGTTGTTTGATATACTGGTGGGTACCGATGAAATATCTGCCATTACTTATAAATTTGTATGCCTTGCAATCTTTACAGAGAAAGGAAACATTTACAAAATGACTGTTTAGTTGTGTATATAACTGCGTTTCTATTCTTATTGGTATTTGCTGTGACAGAAATAAAGTGTTTAGAGTTTGACTTACCCTAATATATATGCTATTGATATATAGTGGGAGAGTAAGGACTACAGAATATAAAGACGAAAAGATCCTCACCCACTAATACTAAAACATATAGCTTCTAGCACTCCCCTTAAAGCTGAGAAGTAGATATTCATAGAGACTCAACTTGTTACATAGTCACAATAGGCTTGGCTTGGACAATGGTTTGGTGAATGTATCAGCTAATTGAGTACTAGCCACTTTTTCTTGAACATGGTGACAATCTACCTCAATGTGCTATCCTCCCATGAAAAACATGGTTAGATGCAAAATGAATCACCACTTGATTATCACAATACATATTCATGGGGAGTTCCACAGGAAAATATATTTTCTCAAGAAAGGATCACACTCAATCTATGTTACACGCATTGTGACCCATTATTTGTAATTTGCTTCTGCACTAGACCTTGAAACAATTGTTTGCTTCTTGTTCTTCCAAGTAATAAGTTTTCCACCAAGGAAGACACAATATCTAGTGGTGGATCTTACTGTAGTACAGACATGTTCTGGATGAGTCTTGAGATACTTCATAATTCGAGGAACAATTCTCCAATGTGGAAGTCGAGGTGCATACTTAAACTAACTTATCATACTATTGACAAATGAAATATCAAGACTTGTAATGGTAAAATAGTTCGATTTACCAACCAAGGGACGATTTGGTCATGATTAAGAAGCAACTACCCTCATGAATTTTGATATTGGGATCCATAGATGTATTCACGGGTCACGATCCCAGTAAACCAATCTCCTCCAAATATCTAAAAAGTACTTGCTCTGAGATAAATTAATTCTATCTTTAAGTCTCACCACCCAATACCAAGAAATAACACTACTTGCCCGGGTCCTTCATATGAAAAAATTGATGTTTTAAGAAGTCTTTCAACTCATTAATGCTTTTTTTATCATCACCCATAATGATAGTGTTATTCACATAGACTATTAATAATATTTTACCTTGGTTAGACATGAGAGAAGAGGGAATGATCAGAATGAGCGATGCATGCTAAATCTCAAAATTGTATCACTGAACTTTCCAAATCAAGTTGTTGGAGACTGTTTAAGACCATAAACAACTTTGCGAAGGTGATTCACCTGACTACTTTCTTCTGAGTAACAAATCAGGTGATTGCTTCATCTAGAGGCAAGAAGGCATCATTGATATCTAGCGAAATCAAAACTCAACTAAGATTGGAAGCAAGGGAGATAGAAGTTGAACAAAGCCATTTTAGGCAACGGGAGAAACGGTATTTGTATAACATCACAAGTCTTTATCTAGCCTTTGGTAACAAAACGACCATCAGGATGGTACTTCACAGTGAATACCTAACGATATACAACAGCAGTTTTCCCAAAAGGAGGAACTAACTGCCAAGTACCATTGTGATGAACAGCAGATAATGTCTTTCATAATTGTCCGTCACTCAAAAATAGATAAAGGCTCATGAGCAGTGTTAGAAACAATATCGAGCTAAATAAAAATAGTAAAAGCACAAAATAAGGGGGGCAAGTGATTAGAGGAGAGATACATAGCAATTGGACGAGAAGTGTAAGTGCGAATACATTTACGAAGAGTAATAGGGAGACAATTTGGAGAAGCAACCTGATTTCGCAATAGAGGAGAAGATGTGGCAATGGACTGAGTGGAACAGTCAGAATCTTTTAGGCGACTAGTATACGCCTGCAACAGCTACACTGTAGGTTACGGTGGTGAGGGAACTAAAGTGAGCATATAATGAGTCAAATGCACTGGAGAACTTGAGAAAACAACGACTCATTGAATGCAACATCAACATAGACAATGATGATGAAGGGAAAGGGAGAACATTTATAGCTCTTGAGTGCAGAAGTACCCAAAGCATGTTGTTGATGGATAGGGGGTCAAGTTTATCTCATCCGTGATTAAGGGCATGGACATAACATTTGCACCAAAAAACCATAGGAGGTATAGAATATAGAGGACAAGCTGGGGATATCATAGTATCTGGTGGGTCGAGGAGTCACTCAAAGATAAGATTTACTTTGTTTGGCCTCAAATGCCCGTTCACGACAAAAAATACTTCTGCTATCACCAGAAAATATGGATGATAACTTACTTTTTCTCACAATCTACCTTACCTATCTCCCTTTGATACTAACAGCCCTGCATCATAGGTATTTACAACAGAGAAAGAGGAAGAAGAATATAAAGCAACATAATGCTTTCATGCGTGATGTCCTTCAAGGATTCACCAAATTAGGAGGAAATTCCCAGATCGATGAGAAAAGGTCGCTCTACCACCCTAGCCCACCTTCAAATGCAATTTACATAAGGGTGCCATCCAACAATCACCCCCACGACCTCATGTATGGTACAGGTTAGTAATCATCCTCTATTACTTTGCAAATCTACACCCTTTCCTTAGAGTGCACGCACCCTCTGTCAGGATGACGTGCAAAGATAATCTCTTTATGAATTGTGAATAAACATTCTTGGAGGGTTCTCCGTCACTTATCAAATCTTGGAGCAAATGAGACTTGCTTTGTGGTGGCCGGCGCTATCTGTCGTTTGAAACTCAATCCGTTCTCGCCAGCTTGTATACTACAATCAACAAAAAACCAACTAACAACTGATCATCGCGCAACAATCAACCAACCAATAATTGACACATACAGACTAGAGTGTGAGTTATGAACATGTGGAGGATCATTATGACTGACAACATCATCCTTGTCAGAACAAAGCTTAGAAACGTTCTCAAGCACATGAAACTGAACCAGAAACATAACAAGATGGAAGCGGAACAGAAACCAAATAACAACATGCAGTGAAGATGGATTTGAAACCAATAGAGGGCTCGGGTGATGCAACGAAGCTAGGACGATCAAACTAAGAGAGTTTGATGTGGCTCTCTACATGATTGATGACAACATAGTGGTTACTGGAAAGTTCTACTGACAGGGGCGATTGAACTAGGTCGAGATTGAGTGCCTAGATTGACCAGATCGAGATTAGACGATCATCGCAAGAGACGGAAGGCGATGGCAATCGACAAAATCAATGGCGACGGTAATGGAAGGCGACGGCGGGTAGAGGGTGGCTCTCAATATTTTGGTTTAGTTTAGGTGTGCTCTTATACCATGTTATTAGGGAAAAAGGTGTTTAGGGTTTCTTACTTAACACTAACACACAATCTTGTTGATATATATAAGAGGGTGAGAGTACTAGATAAGTTAAGAGGCTAAATTACGAAACTACCCTTACTAATGCCACAATGTACGTAATAACTTTTCTAACATACTCTTTCATTATAAGGAATAGAGTTGATCATTGATTTTTGCTAACGAGGTTGCTGTCTTTTGTGATTGGGGCTGGTGTCCTTGCAGAAATTGTGTAGCCCTTCATTGGTGAAGCCCCTCTTCCTCTTTCTTCTTCTTTGCCGCACAACCAACTACATAATCTATTTTTGCTCCCAAAACCGCCACAATTCATGTTGAAGGCGATGGATGCCCTAAAACCGTCCTACATCATTTAGTATGTATAAGCATCAAGAAACTAACATAGGCTACATTCTAGCAATGAGACAATCCAAAAATTCCACCAAGCTTAAAAATTCATTGAGGGGGTTGATTCCTCTTACTCAAATCAACACCACAATACTGAGGTGGATGAGCGCTTTTCTAATGGTAGGTCGTGGCCTCTCCCAAAGCGTTCTATAAAGAGGTAGCCTTGGACCGGATGTGACCTCTACAAAATCTGAAAGGTAGAAGTTCAAATTTGTCTGTCCATTGCAATTTAGGTGACATATTCCAATATTTTGGTGTGCTATGGACCCTGCCTTTTCTCAATGGATGCAGATTATACTTAATCAAAATGAAATAGAATCACATTCATGCATATCTGGTACATATAAAACTAATGCTGCTGTAAGAGTGAATCAATAGCTTATGAGTTGGTTAAATTCTGTTAAAACCTATCCTCACATCATATATCTTTAATCAGCTAGTAGATGTGGTTTGATCACCAATTGATCTTTGTTAACTACTTGAATTAGTTAATTAACCTAATCTACACAGACCTTTTGCAACATGTGTTTTGCTCTCAGGATAACATTGGAGTGTTTGTGGACCAAAATGGGAAACTTCTTCCAGAAGGCAGGATATGTTGGTCTGAGGCCCCTGCTGCTGTTGTCATTCAGAATCCGTATGCTGTAGGTCTCTTACCAAGACATGTTGAGGTAATTTCACAATTTCCTTTAAGGAAAGCACTATTTCGTTCCTTTATCTTTGCCTAGCTCATTGTGCATTCATGTTCATTTTGCTATTTGAGTTTTGCAGATACGGTCCCTTCGAGTTCCTTATCCTTTAATACAGACTGTTGTCCTCCGTAGTGTTCGGCACCTTCAGCAAAGCAACCATGCCCTTATTGTGGCATTGGACAACTCTGTTTGTGGGTTATTTCCTGTTCCTCTTGGTGCCCAGGTACATCTCGGACCATGGAAAACATAGAGTAAAAAACATGCCCCCCATGCTCTAGTAAACGGACTTGATAGATGCCAGTGAAGAAGGAAAATATCAATGCTGTTTAGGAATCTGTGATGTGATCCCCTTGCATAACGTGAAGTGTCGTTGCATTGATCTAGATCTAGGGATCTCTTTTATGTGTCCCTACCTGACTTGATCTCCAATACCACTTTTTGCGTATCGATCGCAAAGGCTTTTAGGCATAGTAACTGATGCCTAAGGCTTTGGAACAGTTAATTCTAAAAATGCTGTTCTTACAATGATCTATCTTGATCTATGCTTATTGGTCAAAGAGACGGCCTTGTTCGTGTTGTGGCCGCTGGATGACTATGGTACATGTTGTGGTACCAATAGATCAATTGAATATTAGATAATATAACAAACAACACTGTACTTGTTAACAAGATACCATTTAATGTTTGATTGTCGAGGAGACAAATGATAATATGTATGATTTCGGATTTAATAATAATGTTGGTTGGAGCAATTGTCACATTCATCCTCGAAGAAGAGATCCGTTCTACCACGTAGATTGTTCATTGTTCCAATCCTAATTTAAGGCTCTCCAAATTCTCTATTTTCCATTCAAGATATTTTCCTAGCACTAATTGCTTTCAATTGTTTTTGACCCAGTTATACTCCCTTTACATCAACGAAACTTAATTCTTACTTCCAAGTGCCAATAAAAAATTGAATATGGTTGATTTGTTGTAAAGTAAGATATTAGTTAAAATAGATATTAGGTTTTTTTGTTCCTGTTAGAGAGATATTCTGTAAAGTTCTAAAAGAGAAAGAGTTCCTGTCCACAGTATTAGTTTAGTTAGAATTTATGCAATGGAGTGATGCCTATTCTGAGTATGAGTAATGACAAGTTTATTTATCAAACAGAGGAGGAAATAACATATTTTCACTAACAGTCAGTTTGCGTTGAGTGTTACCGTTAAGTTCCATTAATTATTGTTAAATTTATAACCCTGAATAATAATTTCTATTCATTACATAAAAGTTATACAAGAGGAAAAAGAGATCATGAAATTACACTATTACCCTCATCTTCTAATGTATTTTACATAATAAAACAAATCTATATCTAATCTAAGTATATTAACACACATATAACTTAACACTTCCCCTCAAGTTAGTGTGAAGATATCAATCAGGCCTAATTTGAACACAATCCTTTCGTAAAGATGTCAGCTAATTGATCATCAGATCTCACAAGAGCATACATATCAAACCCTCACTCATCTTTTTCTTGATAAAATGCTTGTCAATCTCTATATGCTTCGTTCTGTCATGTTGAACATGATTATGAGCCATATTTATGGCAGCTTTGTTGTCATAGTAGAGTTTCATAGAACCATTATCAGACATTACCAAATCACGTAACAGGATTTGGAGCAACAGGAGCTCATAAACACCATGAACCATAGCTTTATACTTAGCTTCTGCGTTAGACCTGGCGACCACTTATTACTTCTTATTTCGTCACGTGCCCAAATTTTTTTCCAAAGAGAGTGCAGTAGCTAGAACTAGAGCGTCTATCATCCATAGAACCAGCCCAGTCGGGATCAGTGAATGCCTCCAACCGTAGGTGAGCGTGATTAGAAAACAAAACTCTTTTTCCTGGAGCTGATTTGAGATACCTCAAAATACGATAAACTGCATCCTATGAAGCACGGATACTCCAAAACTAGTCGCGTACGCATATCGGATACTTACCGGATACCGATACGCGCCCGATACGCCCCGATACGTATCGGATACGGCTGAAAAGTATCGGGTATTAAAATTAAATCATTTTAATTTCGGATACGCGACCGATACGTCTCCGATACGCGACCGATACGTGACCGATACGCGACCGTCTCTGATAAGCGACTGATACGTTTCCGATACGCGACCGATACGTTTCCGATACGGCAGAGGTTAAAAATAATTTTTTTTAAAAAAACAGAATAAAAATAAAGGAAAAATGAGTAATTATAGCTTAATATGTGTAAATATAGTCGGACAAAAAAAATTAAATGTTTAAAAGCCTAACTTCTACTTCAACTATCTACCGTTGTGCACGACCTCCAGGCTTCATTGCCATCTTCCACTAGGTTCAACTCTCTCTCTCTCTCTCTCTCTCTTCGCTGCCCTATCTCTCTCGCATTCTTTATGTTTCTTGATGTTTTTGTTTTTGCTCAGTCATTCTTAGTGTTTTTTGTTTTTTCTTTTTATTGTATACTGATAACTGATAGAGTCATAGACTGATAATGTGATTAGTGATACTTGCAGGCACTTGGTAGTGGTTAACGACTCTTGAGTTTTGATAAATGATAATTGACTTGTGCTTAATGTTTGGTATAATGGTATTAGTAATTCAACTACACTTTTAATTTTTTGGCTCAGTTTTATGGGTAGTACATGATTAATAATTATAAAAAAAATTAATTTTTACAACCGTATCCCGACGTATCCGTATCCTACTTTTTTAAGTTTTGCCGTATCCGTATCGTATTGTATCCGTATCCCGTATCCGTATCCATGCTTCATAGACTGCATCTAACTGTGAAGTATGAGGATTATGCATAAATTGACTAACAATGCCCACTACATAACATCCGGTCGAGTGTGTGCTAAGTATATTAGTCGACCCATTAGTCTGACCTTATCAGTGAGCTCCCTCAAGTCTCCACTAAGATGACGATTCGTCTCAGTAGGGGAATTTGCAGGTCTACAACCCAACATATCTGTTTCTTCCAAGAGATCAAGTGTGTATTTTTGTTTGGAGATAAAAATACCCCTATTAGACCTTGCCACTTCCATTTCAAGAAAGTACCGCAGTGATCCCAAATCTTTAATATCGAATTTCTGAGCCAGATTAGATTTGAGATTAAGAATCTCATCTACATCATTGCTTATCATTATTTTATCATCAATATAAACAATAAGGATAACGATTTTACCAGCACTTTCCTTGATAAAGATAGTATGATTGGCATGATTGGCATGATTGTTATTTTCCCAACCAAGTTCTAGGTGATTGTTTCAATTCATAAATGGCCTTTTTCAATTTACACACGTTTTTCTTTGTTTTAGATATATATCTCCTCTTCTAACTCACTATGAAGAAATGCATTCTTCACATCAAACTGATGAAGACGCCAATTCAAATTTGTAGCACAAGAGAGTAAGTCTCGCACATAGTTCATCTTCGCCATTGGAGCAAACATTTCCTCATAGTCAATACCAGTAAAACTCTTGGCAACAAGTCTCGCCTTGTATCTCTCAACTGTAGCATCGGCATTCTGCTTAACAGTGAAAATTCACTTGTATCCTACTGATTTCTTTCCTCTCGGAAGTAATAGTAGCTCCCAAGTGCCATTCTTTTTCAAAACTGTCATCTCTTCTACCATAGCCCCTTTTCACTTAGGTATCATGATTGTATCCTGCAAATTCTGTGGAATAGATATAGAAGATAGAGATGAAACAAAGGCATGGTAAAAAAGAGATAAACGATTGTAAGAGACGAATTGCGAGGCGGGATGTTGAGTACATGACCTAACACTTTTCCGAAGAGCAATAGAAAAATCATTAGAATCAATAAATAAAGGTTCAATGAGAGAGGTGTCATTACTAGATGGGTCAACTGAGGAGTCTGAAACTGGAGCAGACGATTGTAATGGACAAGGTAGTATCACACATGAGTACTTTTCATTTTTCTTATGGCTAGAGTAGGTCTTTATGTTAGCCTCTTGTAGTTGGTGTATACATTTCCCATATCACCACCAATGTCATGTGCGACTCCGTCAGCAGATATTGGTGAGTTTTCCTTCTCCCCCTCACCATGGTTATAAAATAGTTTCTCCTCCTCATTATGATTATAACAAGTAGACATCTCTTCCTCCTGCCTAAGCTCTCCTAAAGAGACGGAGCGGATGGAGATTAAAACGATTCTGTCTCCCAAAAGGTGACATCCATAAAGACAAAAAACTTCTTAGAGGAAGAATCATAACATTTGTAGCCCTTTTGGGTAGGAGAGTATCCAATGAAAACATATTTATGGGCTTTAGGACCTAACTTGCCACCTGAGGGATGATGGGCATGAACAAAACACACACAATCAAAAACTCATGGAGGAAGAGCTGTGACATGAAAACTGCTAGGGAGACACGCAAGAGGAGTTTTGAATTGAAGAACACTGGATGACATGCAGTTGATAAGATAGGTGGCATAAAAATTTAGGAACATTCATAGTGAACAAAAGAGAGTTACCTACCTACCTCAGCAAGATGACGATTTTTGCGTTTTACAACTCCATTTTATTGTCGAGTGTCAACATAAGTTGTCTTAAAAAGAATATCATTTTCATCTAGGAAGGCCCGAGAACTCTTATATATATACTTAGTGCCATTGTCACTACGGAGAATTTTGATCGGCTTATCAAACTGAGTGCGTACCATCGCCTGAAAAAATTAAAATAAGAAAAGACTTCACCTTTGGACGTAAGTAAATACATCCAAGTGACACGAGAATAATATTCAATAAAAGTGACAAACCACCGATAACCTTTTAGAGATGGAATAGGGGAAGGACTCCAAATTTTAGAATGGATAACCTCAAACGACAAATCACTCATTTTATTAATAGGTGCATTAAAAAGAATGTTTGTGTTTTCCAAGCTCATAGGTTTCACAAAAAAACTGACTTCAAGAACAATGTTTAACTAAATTAGGAAATAGTTTCTCTAAGATTCCAAAAAAGGGATGACCCAGTCTACAGTGTCACTGATGTGACATAGAAATAGCTGAACCGCATCTGCTTGTAAAGTTAGATCACATGACATGGGTGAATGAGATGGACGAGCTGCAGAGTCCAAGAAATAGAGGCCACCATGTGTTTTACCCTTGCCAATCACTTTCTCCGTATCTAGTTTTTGAAAAACACAATGAGTAGGGAAAACAGTCACGGAATAATTTTCAGAACGAGTATGACTATTGAAAGATAGAAGATTAGTGACGAAGTTTGGAATATGTAGAATTGAAGAGAGAAACAAAGAGTGAGAATAGCAAACGGAACTTCTCTTTCAAATAGCAGAGAATGACCTGTCGGCTATTCTGACCTTATCTTTACCAGAACAGGTAGAGTAAGAATAAAAACAGAGGAACAACCTGTTATACGATTGGAAAGCATCGGAATCTATAATCCAAGGGAAAGTAGAAAAGGCAGTAAATGCAAGAGCTGAGATACCTGTGTGACCAAAATATGATGAAGCGGAGGCTGCTGTGGAAGTGGATGCTATAGTAGATGGGGAATCAACCCAAGCCATAAGGCGCCTGAGAGCGTGTATTTTTCCCAGAGAAAAACCACCAATATGATTAGAATGTCCGGAACCGCGACCGCGACAGCGACTACCAACTTCGCCCTCGCGTCCACGAGAAGGGCGATCATGTAACTTCCAACAAAAATCCTTGGTATGACCGGTGTTATGGCAATAATCACACCGGATGGACTCACAATCAATAGGCCCACTGGTTTGTCTGGTAGAAACCATACCGCAATTAAGAAGAGAGAGACCTAACAAAACCAAAAACAAAACCAGCAGATTAAACAACTAGCAAAAATGGAACCAGATCGCAACAGTGGAACCAGTACTGGCAAAAAGGCTGCGGCGACGGGTCTGGAGAGAACAGAAATAGCGTTGAAGGAGACTTCGATAGCGGCGCAGAAACAGTGCAAAACAGCTCAGTAAAAAGTGCAGAAACAACTCAGATATAGCGCAGTATACAGTTCAAAAACAATGCAGCAACAACACAGAAATAGAGCAAAAACAGCGCAAAAACTGAGCAGAAACAACAGCGTATGTGAACAGTGCGTGGTGGTTGCACGGTCCGCCAGTGGCTAGTGTTTTGGTGTTATGGTGGCAGTCGGTTGATTGCAAAGGTTTCGAACGACTCTGATATCATATTAAATTTAATAATCACAAATAATGATTTCTATTCAGTACATATTAGTTATACAAGAGGAAAAAGAGAACAAAATTACACTATTACCCTCATCTACTAATCTATTTTACATAATAAAACAAATCTAAATATAATCTAAGTATATTAACACACATATAACTTAACCATTATGAACGAACTTGGTTAAATTGAGGAGCGTGAGGTCATCATGGAATTGTTATTGAGTTGACTATGAATCTCCCCATGTTTGGTATGCTCATGAAGACCACATTATGAGCCATTACATAGGGGTAGGAGCAGAAAAGGAAACTCCAAGTTCAGCAAGTAACCAACAAAACCGAACTTTTTGTGATGTAGTGGTAGCCATAGCACGTTAATGAAGAATGGTCTTAGAAAACTTTTGTTGCTGCCACTTATAATAGGAATCATCATAGTTTTGTTTGTAAAAAAAAGAATAGAACTTGGAATATGTACGTATAAGGGAGAGGGAGGGAGAGAGAGAGAGATTTAGTCAATTTCAACAAGCATCGTAGTCCCAATTTACAAAAATCGCAGTCTTGTTACATAATTTAGTATTCAACTCAAAATTCCAAAATGACAAATTACAACTCAATTTCTAATTCATGCAAAAGACTTTGAATATCTAGAAGTAGGTGGAATGAACCCTAACCTAAGCTAACCCTAGCTTTGATACCATGATAGAAGGGAAAGAATAGTACTTCTATATTATTCAATTAGTTTATTGTGTGAGACAATGTTTAAATAGGCTAATCCTAATAACGCTAACAAGATAAAATCCTAATAAGATAAAAAGGACAAAAATACCCTTACTAAAACTACTGTAAAACCACTATTACGCTAACATGTCTCACTTGTGAGTTGGGTGAGCTAGCTTGGTGAGAAAGCAAACTCATGCTCCAAAGGCAAAGAAATGGGTCAAAAGATGAGGGACTCCAAACCTCTTTCTCTCGGCAAGTGATGAGGATAGTCCTTCTGCCAAAGTTCCAAATACCAACCTTCATCCTCTTTGACGGAGTTAGCGATCCTCATGATGACATCCAACATTACTGTCAGGACATGAATCTTTACAATCATGATGTGGAACTCGTGTGCCCAATATTCCTGCCATGTTTGGGGCACTTATGTGGTTCTACAAGCTAGAGTGCATGCTCCATTAGTAGCTTCGAGCAGCTCCGGGCTAGCTTCACCGCTCAGTTCTTCTCAAGCAAGAAAATGCCAATGACCATGTAGGGATTGGTTATTATGAGATGGGGAAGGGAGAATTCTTGAGAGCCTAGGCGCAATGATAGTGGAGCTGAACACAGCTTGCCTTTTGATGAAGTTCTTGGTTATTGAATGGTGGTTCGATATGATTCTCTCATGGTCACCTAACATTGCATGGTTGGCGATCTGAGCGCGATCTGCTCGGGTCATGTAGTCCTTCAGCATAGTGATAAATTTAGCTCCCACAACTACGGCAATGATGGAGTATGTAGGGAAGATAAGCACAACATCACGAGGAGAATGATCAAGAATCAAAATTTATCAAACCAGCTTTAGAGAGAGGTTGTAGTAGAAGGAATAGACAAGAACGGAAAATACTCTAGAAAAATCATGTGACAAGATATCCTTTTGACCTTCTTTACTCCCAAGAAACACACACAAGGTAGAGCGAACAGATAGCTTGGTGGCTTTTGATTTAAGAAGAACAAAACAAGTCCATCCCAATACACACATAAATACTTGGGAGATTTACCGAATAGCTTTTTTGGCATACATGCCAAAAGTGATCTTAGACCGTAATTGATTAATAAGATGAAAAAAAGTATCAATAGCCTCACCATAAAAGAACTACAAACTGATGAATGCATAGGTCATATTTTCCATGATATTTTTGTGCTTGCCTCAGCCACTCTTTTCTTTCGGAGTATTGGCTTCAGAAGACTCTTTGAAAGTCCCATCGGATTTTAAGAAATGAAGGAATTATGTATCCTTGTATTATTCAACCCAATTCACTTAATAACTAACAAATGATGTGTATTAAGTATGGAAGGGAACCAACAAAGATAGAGAATTTTAGATGGGTGTTTCATAGGAAATATGTAAGGTGTCTAGAATAATCACAATTAGTAATAGAAATACAATACCTTTGAGCCCTTTTTAAAAGGTTGGGTTCCACAAATATGATTCACAAGATCGTAGGGTGCAGAAGAAACTGTAGAGCTATTATTAAAAAGTAAAGCGGTATATTTGACAAGTTTGCACTTGTACAATTACAATACAATCTAACTTAAACACTAGGAAGATATCAAGTATTGTAACCGACAACTAGCCATATGACCAAGACAACTATAAACAAAATTGAGATGACTTTGTAGTTTATTGAAAAGAAGATAAATCAATAGAAGATGTGTAATGATCAGCTTTTGCATTGTACCTTATTGTCCACTTTGGCTGCTCAAACCACATGGACCTTCAACTAGTTTACCCATCTTTACATTGATGCAGGTTCATTGGGCTTTGCGCCCTTGCTCCTTTCAAAGGTCTTGTACACTGTAGGGTCATGATCTACTATATAGCACTGAATTTTTGCATGTGCCAAGCAATGTGGAACCCTTGACCACCTATCCAGACATTCACCGAGACTACCTCCCGAGTGTTCGGCCTAATAGCTAGCACCACAACATGACTCAGGTGTCACAAGATGCATTGACAAAAGGAAAATGTAACGACATACAACTTGAGGAATGAGGTAAATATAGTAACCAATATCACAAAAATTGACTCAGAGAGTCTAGATTTAATGACAAATGAGAAATGCAATAAGCGTCGGGAAAAGAGAGACGAATTGTCATAATGAATCAATACATGCCAAGGATATGGAAGTGCTATTGGCAGTCATTAACGGTAGAATAAAAGGGGATAAAAGGTGGGAAGAAACACAGAAGGATACACCTAGAGGAGTTGAAGAGGACAAACCTATAGGTGAGGAGGCAAATAAAGCAAACCCAAAGAGTCTATCAAGGAGGACTTGTACTCCCAGACATGGTGCGGTAGATGTAGTGTGCCTATCCCCCTTCCTTGCCCTTCTTCTAAGACTGTTCTTGCCGAGAATTTGGACAGCTAAAAACTCTAGGAAATTGCACCTTCTAGTTACCTTTTTGATGACAAAATTTGCATTGATCCATAGGTTTCTCTGGATATTAATCCGGGGATTGGTACGTACGGGGATACACTTCTCGACTTGGTAAAGGAAGCAACCCCTTTCTAGGTACAACCCAAGCACGTTATCCTTTGCTAATAACTCATTAATAAATGAGTTAACTAAAGGGATGAGAGCTCGGTGTAGAGTAGTACTACAAAATCCCTCAAACTCATCCCCTAGAGCTCATAAAAAATCCACCAATCACGATGCTCGCTTTAAGTACAATACACCTCATTCATACTCCGTCTTTAGGTTTGGTCAAGGCCAATTGATCTCACAAACTAGTCATAACAGAATAAAACTATTGTACACTCTTATTACCTTGGGAAGAGCTCGAATCATGCCCCGACTACTATCTTTTGGCGAATTTGACTGATCATATAGTTTTGGACGATTGTCCAAATTTCCTTGTTGTGAACTTAGCAAAGTAAATACCAGTAGACTGATGCACGAGATTATTCATCCAAATGATAATCCTAGCATTATTAACTTGTTAGGCATTCTGTAACTCACTATATTTTTCAGCCCTTTCGGCTTCTTAGCATCTCCACTAACATAGTCCCACAAGTTTTTGTCCGAAGTAAATGTTTGCATTACTTGTGCCTTATAAGTCTACTTGCTACCAACCAACCTTACGTTGTGATGTAGGACAGATTTGGAATAGGACTGATGATGATCAAAACAAAAAAATAGAGGCTGCTTGGGGTTGTGACCAGTAGCCCGTGAACAACAAGTGGAAAGCGAGAAGGAGAATTAGAGGGAAAAGAAGATAAATATAAGCATCACACCTAGGTTACCAAAGGCATCACTCCTAAGGCGTCTTTAGCATCACACTAAAGAAAAGGTTGCATTCACAACCTTGAAAGCTTAGAAAGCTGAATTTTTTTAATATTCTCATTCATATCCCAAAGCTTAAAGCTTACATGAATTTATAAGCTCCAACGTGTGAAATACAAGATATCCTTCCTATTCCTTAGAGGTCTAGGAAGATGAAACATGTGGTCAAATGGAAACTTAAATGCAACTAATACATATTGATAAAACATTAAATATTCTAATCCGGCTCAGTCAATAGCCCAACTCCCAAGTGGGCTCTTTGTCATCTAGCATATGCCAAATCAGGGCTTGGGCTTTAGAATCATTTAGCCCATGTCTTTTATAAACTTTTAATGGTGGTTGCCAGTTTCCATCACCTTGATAGTTTCTTATCATTAAAGTAAATTCTTTATGCTAATAGCTTGAAGAGAATTTAGAAGTATGGCTCTTTGAACCCGCTAGGCAAACTCCAAAATAGTAGCTACCCATTTTTATGAAAGACTAAGTTCCAATTCTTAGATTTAATTCTAAGAATCTAACAGAATCGATTGGTTTGTGGGAGTCAATATTAGTTGCAGTAAAACACACCCCAAAGGTAGTGTCCAAACTGAGACTGAGATTTGAGGCCCAAGTCGAGAAGACATTGCAATTGCTAATAAACTAGAAGAAGTCGACGTAAGGCAAACACGACAGATTCGAAGTGAAATCACAAATGGTAGGGCTTTACGGGTTTGAAGACTATCGAAGGAGTTTCAGATGACGGCAATGACAAGAAATCACGTTATTTTGGAGACAATCAACAACTACTTTGGGCAACAAGTGGTTCAGGGCGGTAACCTGCTTTGATACCATGATAATTTAGGAGAGCATACATCGAGAAACTTATTGCACTATAATAGAAGTATTATGCAAGAGAGTCATATCCTAATGAAAGAGAGACTATGACTAAACTACCTTTACATATAAGTAACACAGAAAATACATGGTATATATTTGATAGGCATGAGGCCAACTGTGTTTATGGTACTAGATCGTTAACTAGCAAGAATTTTCAGTTAAGGTTACAATGTTGTGATGAATAAGTTGGTGTTACAGAAAAATTAGAATAAATGTATTAAGCGAAGCCAAAAGGCCCAAAACTTAAAAGTGATACCTTTTGCTGTAAAAATGACTAGAAACCACTACAATGCTACAACCATGTCCCATGTATACCAATCATCCCACTTTTGAGAAGAGTGGCTTTATTCATGTTGGTTTGGCTAATGGTCTAAGCGCTCAAGGATTGAATAGATGTGTGACAATAAACTCTAGACGTAAGTGAGGATATGCTTTCTATGTCAAAACATCATACTCAAAACCAACAAGAAATAGTTAAGGGACAGCCTAGGTTCATATGCTAGTGTTAGAGGTTGTAATTTACCGAATTGGAGCATGCGACCCAAAATCACGTGCGGAGAAGCTAACATACAATTCAGGTCATATGTATCACAACGAAACGAAGGGCACTTGTGACATTCATATACTAGCGGAAAATTTTGTGAAAAAGCGTCTTAAAGCCTAGTTCTGATTCTATCTTAATGCGTCTAGCTCGAAACCAATTAGGAATGAGTATAGAGATGTCAACACTCATATACTAGTTCTATAGGTTCTAGTTGATAGATTTGGGACAAGATCTAACAATCTAGTAAAGCCAGCGGGAGGGAATGGATTTGTGTTGCCAAGTCCAAGTGATCAGGACAAAGCTGATTGAATTGAGAATTGAATCTTCATGTTTATTGGATTTCAAGTGTAAACATTAGTTGAAGGATATACATACTCTTGCAATGAAGTAATGGCATTTTTGAATAGGTTATCAAAGTACACATTTTGATTTCATGTTTGTATGATACAGGCCAAATTTGGATTCATTGAATCTAAATTAGATACTAAAATTCAAATTTTTTTCGACGTTTGAATAAACAATGCCCAGTATACTTAGAACATTATCTATGTTTTCTCATTGAAAAGGTGAGACATTGCTTCCCATTTTAAATGCATAGGTTCTTCTGAGATTTTTTCTGGAGAAAGTTAGAAGAAATCAAAGCAGAATTTTGTTAAGAGTTAAGACCCTACGATTTTAAAATTGTTAAATATTTTGAATACTTGGCATTAGAATTAAGATAATGAACATAAATTTAATTTGAAGCATGCGTCTCCCTTGCAACACATTGCTTGGATGAAGAATTTGATGAATTCTTGACATTTGCTTTTATCTTATATCCAATGCAGATAGTACAATTAACTGCATCTGGAAACTTTGAGGAAGCATTGGCTTTGTGTAGGCTGCTCCCACCAGAGGATTCAAGCCTTCGAGCTGCGAAGGAGCAGTCAATTCATATAAGGTCAACATATTCCTTGCATCTACTTTCAATTTTGTCTTTTACTTAGAATTCTGGTCAGAACTGGGGAAAGGGGACTTAGCTTTTCAGCGTGCCCAATCCCCTCCCAATAGTCCTTCTATGGACTAGGCCACCCAGTACGTTATATATTGTATTCGTTTGGGACTGTTAATTTCAAAATGATGACTTTTGTTTTTTCCGTTGCTGTTGGAAGGTGTCAATATATGGGTAAATTGTCCACATGCTTGCAGTTCTTGGTATCTTCTCTATCAGGCATTATGTTACTACTTACTACTATAATCTGAACATTTTTCCAAAGAAGTGTGTCCCTCACATATTGATGCTAGATAAGCCCTTTAAAGTTCCATTACTTTGAAGAGTTAATCTCTTCTTTTTTGGGGCTGTTTGAATTTGCATTTTATGTCATATTCTTACTATATATTTAGTCCTGGACATGATACCCCTAACTATTATTGGATGTTTGATGTGTTGGTGTTGATAATCTCTTGACCAAGCTACCGGTATGGTAGGGCAAGAGTCGTTTAGATCGATTTTTAGTATCAACTAATCTTCTAGAAAGAGAAATAAATCCATTGGAATTGTATTTTCTTTTTTGTAAGTATATTTTCACCATGATAGGTATACCATTCAATTTGGGAACAAGACTCTCTTGGAGGTTGGAATACCAGCTAGCACCCACCTTTATGGTTAATAGCTTAAAGCCTCAAGGGCATATTACAAAGATGGTGAAGAAATTTTAGCTTTGAATAGTTCTCTCTGTGTTTTTCTTCTTTATAGCATTTTCTTGTTTTCATTATTCATTTTCTTCCTTTTTTTGCTGCTCATTTCTTCTTCTTTTACTTTGAGATTCACTCCCTTCTTATTTTTCCATCCTCCTTTCCTGCTGCTTCTTCCTTTGCTTATTTGTTTTCTTAGTGACCATGGAGCTTCATCAGTGCGAGTGTAGTTATTGAGCCAAAAGTAGTCATATCATAGACCTAGAATGACAAGACATCGAGAGGGATAAGCTTATGTTATGTAGAAGAAAATATGCTTCATACCTAGTACCTACTTTTTATCAGTAGGTATAGGTGCTGCTTCTTTTATTGGTTGGATGTTGAAGGAAGCCATCAACTCCATTTATGAAGTTTTTGTTTGTTTGATAGATATGGTGAAACACTTCCCCTAAGAGACCAAAAACACTAGTGCAATAATTGGAATCTACTGTTCCATCAAATCAAACTTGACGATTGGAAAACCCACTAATACATGGTGCAGTTTTGTGAAACAGTAAGTTATATTGACCCAGACATATTTTGTTTGTTTGATAGATATGGTGAAACGCTTCAGTTTCCTAAGAAACCAAAAACACTGGTGGAATAATTGGAATCTAGTGTTCCATTAAAGAAACCTGATAATTGGAAAACACACTAATACATGGGGCGATATTGTGAAACAGTAAGTTATATTTATCCAAACGGTTCTTTCTTCCAACTCTCAAAAATGCGCGTGGTACAAGTTCCATCAGTTGAAAGGAAAATATAGCAATTGCACTTCAGTCCAAAACTACATTAGGCCTTTTTGGCTAGTTTTTGAAGGACTTTTTGTTGTTTTTTTTTTTGACAAACTACAGGGAGGTCAATTTGATTTTCTAGCTTGGAAATTTCAGTGTGGAAGCGGGTTATAAATATGGAACAGTTAATTTAGATTCAAAGCTCCTGGAGGGATAAGTATTTCTAACTTGCTTCACGAGGTCTTGTTTGGGGAAGGCGACCCAAAGTTTCAGCCAATATCAAATTCATCATTGACAGGGGAAGAACACATGTACTAATAAATGTTCAGTTAAAGGAGGCACTTGTTCCAAAATTTTCAGGTCAACTGTGAGTTGGAATCTTGGACCTGGAGGAAGATGGGACTGGATTTTGCTATTGATTAGAAATATATGCATGAGTCATTTAATCAAATCATGGCCGTGGCTGAAATGTTTGAAAATGAACTTCTGTTTCAATCTCAAGTTAACAGAGCTAAGGTTTTGTGCCAGAGACGAAATAGGAGATCACAATCGATTTTTGTTTGAAGGCCTCATGGTGGTGAGTTGTGATTGGTAAGTCTAGGAAAATGGAAGGCCGATAGCAATATGCAATGTAATAGTATAATTGTTGAACAATTTGCAGAAGACGATGAAATTACTGTTCATCTGGAGATGTAGTAATGTTGGTTTTGTGGTAGGCTCTTTAAAGTTGATTAAGAACAAAATTTCTCTATTTTGAACCTTGATGGAAGTACAGGGGTCTGAATCAGGCTTTTACGAGCGGACATTGCATTTTGTAGGGGCGATTAGGGCAGGGGACAGTGGTCTGAGCAAGTTTTACAGAAATGGTACAATGAAGCAATTCAACAATCATCGGGATAGCGAAAGTGGCAGAATAAGGATAAGTTTTTTTGCTGCTACAGTACTGGGAAATAGGGATGAAAAAAAGTTTCATTATTGTTAGTTGTTACTGTCACTAAGGGTGCTAATTATTAGGGGGCTTTGCAAGTGAAGGTCATTGTTGTAGTTAACTATGCTACTAATTTGAATCCAATTTCTTATTAAGGGGCATGAAAGAAGTGGGCCATTAGGTGACAGAAGAGACCAAATTGATAAATGCTCATTCACACAGTGATGATGCAGATAAATGTTTGGATGGTCTTTGACTGCATTTTGTATGAAGAATTAGGAAAGCTTGATGGCTCTATCTTTTCGTTGTCCTGTGGCTTTCGTTTTCCGGTGGAAATTGTTTCGAGTGGTGGGTATGGAGTGGTAAATACCTTTTCTCGTGTTCAGATACTAACTAGTTGATTACAGTGGCTTTGGTACTAGTAGAAAGCTCGTTTTCCTTGGTAGTTTGTGTCATGAAATTGCAAGATAGTTTTGACGAAAAGTTTGTAGAGATTGTAGTGCTATGAGGTAAATTTAGTATATACTTCCCCATTCTTGGGAAGTATATAGGAGTGATATGTGATTTTCCTCTTTTATCATTATTTTCTTGGTGGGCATCTTGTCCCCTGTTCTATTTTGTTGCATTGTTTGTTCTCTGTTGGAAGGCATTCTTGTTATTGATAGGAAAAGAAAACATTCCTTTCCTTACATTTGTTTTGTTAAACTTTTTCTTTCGGTGTGAATTTTTCCCATTGTTTTCTGTTATTTTTTAACATGTTGGCTGTAAATTCATTGCAAACTAAATGTTCTGCTCAAAATAAATGCCCATTCCCACAGAAGTGACCAAAGTGTAAATTCATTACAATATTTACTTGCACAGATATGCGCACTATCTGTTCGAGAATGGGAGTTATGAGGAGGCAATGGAGCATTTTTCGGCATCTCAAGTGGAAATCACATATGTGCTTTCTTTGTATCCGTCTGTTGCTCTTCCAAAATCAGTTGTGGTACCCGAAGCGGATAAGTCTACGGACATCAGTGTGGATAATCCATATCTTTATAAAAGTTCATCTGGTTTATCAGATGATATGGATTACTCACCTCCTTCACAGCTGTTGGAATCCGACGAGGGTGCTGCACTTGAGTCGAAGAAAATGAGCTATAACACGCTAATGGCTCTTATCAAGTTTTTGCAGAAGAAGAGATACATTGTAATAGAAAAAGCCACTGCTGAGGGAACTGAGGAGGTTGTTTCAGATGCTGTTGGGGATACTCTTATATCTTATGAGTCTAATCGGTCAAAGAAATCAAAGGTAAGCTACTCTTGCACATTTGTCTTTGATGAGGAAACCTGTCATGTCCATTATAGTTCAAAACTTTTCTGCATGGGTTTGTGGTAGCTTTAGTTGATGCCTCTTCTTATGTTAGATTCCCAAGGAGTTTGACCTTTGGTATTGGACTTAAATATACTAGACTCTACCTTCACTAAATGCCATCCTGACTGACATGTCCACACATAGATCTGGTACAAAATATGCTTATACATTGAGCGAGTAAGACCCTACCTCCCGAACGACCGTGCACCCAGATTAGCTGGACAATAAGTGCAGATAATCATTCAGCTCGAATATCTGTTTTTGGTCATTCAATAGTCTAATCCTTTTTCAGAGCTTGCATGTTGAAAAAATCCTTCACACTGATAATACCTGATTTGAACATTGCACTTCAACATCTGATCAAATTGCATTACTTTCAAAAGGACATGCAAGGTTGGCTATAGAATCACTCCTTGGTTGGTTGTGATTTATTTGTGTGGAACACGATAACAAATTTAGTCTAGAACGCTTCCCAGACCCCCTGGTGTAGTGGGAGCCTCATAGGTTTTTGGTTTTACACTTGAAATTAGTATTGTTAGTAGTCTCTAATTTGATCCAACGATCTATTCGTTTGACTAAGAATGGTAAGGCTTAAATGCTCGAAACTTTGCAGTTTTAGGTTTCTATGTCGCATACCCTTAGTTTTGGTGATTCTTGTTGTCTTAACTATATTGTGAACACTACGAATAGATTTTGCGTAGAACGAATGAGACATTGAATATGAGTAGAAGTTAAATATTTATAAGAACTTCACTCTTTCTCCGACTCATATTTCGTTGTTCTCTTTCCTCTTCTCTTTATAGCTGTCTCATTGTTTTCTCACACTTATCTTCTCCTCCTATGTTCTTTCTTTTCTATCTATTGACATTCTTTTCTGCTTCTATTTTCCATTTATATCTCATCCTGTAATTTGCTGGAAAATAAGGATTTCTTTTTGGACCCAATCTAAAAAAAATCTTATGAGAGCTAGGACCCGTTACTGGATAAACGATGCAGTATAAATAGGTCTCATGGTCAACTACATGGCCTTGCAAATACGCTAGATGGCATTGAAGTTCTATTATATGAAGCATCCGTAATCAATCATGCATTGGCACTTAGTTGTAGGAAACGCCTAGATTGCCAACGAATCTTGCCAAGAAATGTGGTTCCGCGTTTAGGCCGAAGGAAGCGCGCAGAAAGGCGTTTCAAACTGGAAGGAATCGCACAGAAATACGTTGCTCTCTGGCGATGGCGGTCTCTGACGGGTCACTGATCGGATTCCATAGATGGGCTTTCGCGCGAACATGATTCCACAGGGTCACCTGCAGATTGGATTCCTCCAGATGGGCTTTTCGCATAGACACCTACAGATCGACTTCCTCCAGTGCACATGGTGGGAGTTCGTAGGGTGGGATTTCGGGAGGGGAGTGGGTAAGTCAGTGTGAATCTTTGAAGGAATGTAATGGATATAGATATGCCTATCTGGAGAAGTGTAAAAGTCAATTACTTTCAATTATCTTAATCAAAATATAAATTTAACTTATGAATATGTGTGTCCATTATAGTTGTAAAATAATTATAATTTTTATATTTTTTCCTCGACGCTTTTGACGGCGCTTCCACACTTTTATGATCATCCGCTCTTCTGCTCCTGCTACCGCTCCCATCCACGCTCCTGTTTCGTGCAACTAAGTATTGGCATCCAAATCCCATTTGGATACAATGTTTGCATACGCTCAAGGAGTAACCAAATGTTGTTTTTGTGCTGTGACATTTGGCGAGGCTTTCTTGTTTGCACTCTTAGGGTCATGATGATCATGAATTCCCTACGTAACCCAACAAAACCAAACTAATCTGTACGTCCCAATCAATTGGGGTCGGCTACATGAATCCATTTCTTCCAATGAGATCTGTCGGGGGCATCGTGTTTCATGATATCCAAAATACTTGGATCCTTTCAAACTTCAACCTCTAAAGTTAATTTTGGTCTACCATTTGTCCGTAGTATTAGTGTATTACCATCTACTGCAAGCATATCACTCATTCTAACTACCGCATCGATCGATCTCCGGTAGAACCCCTACCATTTTGTGAAGGTTGTCATTTCTAATTCGATCTCGCAAAGTCTTACTATGCATCCATCTCGACATTCTTCTTTCATGAACATTGTGTATTTGAAATAGTTGACTACTTAACTGCCCCTTTGGGTTGTGAGAAAGTGTAGGAAAAGAAAGGAAAGAGAAGAGTCTCATCTGTGGATAACTAAAAGTGCGGTGAGAAAGTGAAAGATGATAAGAAATATGAAGAAAAAAGATGGATTTTTAATGGTCCATCTTTGTTTCTCCTGATGAGATTTGGTGAAATCCCCTTCCCAATCCCTTCCTTTCATCCCTTTGTTACAGTTCAAAGGCCAATAACTCCTTGGCTGTGAAACAAAAATACACAAATAGACGTGGTTCTCTGGTCAACATAAAATAAAAATGCAAATTGTGCTGTACTAGGGAGTAGCAGTGGAACCTTCAGTAAGTCTTGTCATCCCGTTAGAGAACTTTTCTGAATTTTTAAATCTCTGAATGATTAAGGTCCTTATCTGGACCCAAGAGAAGATATTGCCCGTCAAAGACAAGGCCATGGGCGAAGGGAAGTGAGGTCAAGTGGGGTCACTTGACTCCACTCAATTTTAAAAGATGTATAAGTAATATTTAGAACTTAATTTATGAATTTAATCCCATTGATGTTACAATCTTGCCCCAAGCATTATATTTTAGTTATAAAATTGCAACAAGTATTCCATTCAAATAAAAGGATAACATTTGTACCATATATAAGTTATCAAGAACTCGTACCACAATTGAATCAAAATTGATGGATAAATGATAAATTGATGCGGTACACAACAAAAGAAATCTTTGGCAACATAAAATGATTTTGTCATCTATAATGTTCAAATATAGTTAGATGTCTGGGGCTCATGTAAATTAAATTTAGCTCCTCTCAATGAATATGTAAGATTATGCATCTATGATGTTCTAAAATAAAATTTTCTTTTATTGCACAGAAAAATGTGTGTTTGAAATATGTATCATTCTAGGTAAGATTGTGACCCCGATAACTGATATTTCTGGCTCCACCGTTGGACAAGGCATGAACGATGAAGGGCTCCTCTTCATTAACTTCAATCCATGCCTCACTTCTCTCCATTTTGATAACATTACTGAAATATAAGATGATGAATTTAAAGTATTTATCAATAACATGATTAAAACACAACAATTTGTAATTAAATAAAACTGGAAGTGCAAACGTGGCACACTACTAACGATGAAGGACGTTGGAGGCTTGGAGGTAGTTGCAGCTGGTGAACTTGAAACCAGGGATGAGTTCTTCCAGGACTGCGTGCGCTGCCCGAGAAAAGCAGTGGAGAGGCCAGATCTGGCTCTATAGTTGGCGCATGCAAGAGAAAAGGAAGCCGCTATTTGAGCATGAGCCTGTGAGGCTGTTGTGGCTCCCCCTGATCACCAAAGCATCCCATTAGTTGTCCTTGAGTGCGCGCATCGAGCTGCAGGAGCTACTAAAGTTCCTTTGCCGTTCACTCACTTTGGTGCTAGTGCATTCGCTGGTCTGTGTGCGTTTCATCCTTATTATTGTATCTTAGAAACTGTTAACTAATAAATTTGAAATGTCTGTGTATGGTTATGTAAATGTACATATATATACACATCAGGATGCAAATGGATCCATATAATTGAACACATCCCTGAAGTGTCTGTGCCCTACATTTTAGAGAACTTAAATAGTCGTTTATCCGTGTTATGTTCGTGTTGTGTTGTATTTGTGTCCCATATCTGTATCCGTGCTTCTAAGGTAAAAAGCATGTTCTTTTCACAAAGTGGGTCAAAGACATGCTTCACTTGCACGGCCCATCAATTGAACTTTTGAAACATTGTGCATGTTGGTTATGAACCCTGCACTCTGCAGAAACCCTATGGTGTATTATCAATTATGCAACATTTGTATAATTTAAAGAAATCTTGTGGGGCTTTGAAGGTTGAAAAGCTTTATAACGTATAGTTGGTGGACATTATTATTAGGAGGTGATTTAGTCTATGTAGGCAGTAATTGGTGCTCGGGGAATAAGATGGAACTGGTGTTAAGTTTATGTTACCATTTTAAAACCTACAGATATCCACATCGGGTCTATCATCCATTTGTGCTGAGGACAGCTTTTTAGTTAGCACGCCAGAGAGATAACAGCAGGTCTATTCCCTCTCCTGTGCTTTCTGTCATCATCCCAGCTCTAAGAGATGAAGCCTCCATACCCAAATTTACTCAATTCTTTTTGAGAAACCAGCCATAGAAGGTGATTCCATGTTTCAACATGCTAGGAGATCCACGGATTTGCTAGGGGAGTTTATGCTTCCAATCTTTATCTTCCCATTACTGACTCCCCTCTCCATGGCATCTCAGCGACCAACCTTTTCGTAGCATCTAGTTATTTTCAACTCATGCAAAGTGGCGGGGCCCTTCAAAAAGTAGCATTCCCTCCTCTTCCTCTCTTTCTTATCAGACTCCACTATGATACCTGCCCTTGAATTGAAGTTATCCTCCCATTGTTTGCCACCATATCACTAGTCCAACACCAAGACTTTGTTGCTCTTTTTCGCATAGTCTCTCTCTCTCTAGTACAGCAGGGGCGAGCCCTTGGCACATTCTGTAATGCGATACTTTGTTCTCATCAACAAAATGGGAATGTGATGCCACCGAGGGCTTACAATCCTCCAGGACCCCAGAATTGGTTAACTATGTCTGTGTATCAACACGTTGTAGGCTGTGTACTTTGCTGCAGATATTGGTGCCTAAAGCTCGAACTCTCCATTTGCAGCCTCACTGAAATAAAAAGAAGTATTACTTAAAAAGTAAGCATAACAAACCTTGGTCATTGTTTTGTTTAAAGTATGATTATTTGTAGTAGTGGTGTATACTAGTCATAACATTCAAATGCAGTTTCACTGGCTGTCAAAAGGGTACATTGAGAGTATGACAGTTTGTGGGTCGGATTATTGAGTTTCGCCTTTCTGTCAACTATCTAAGAAAACCCTTTCCTACTTTTGGCTTGGGATCATCTTTATTGTTACCTTGATTAGTATCCTCCCACCATTCATACATTCATGGGCCTTATCCCACTGTATGGAAGATGCTCAACTCTGCGACATCATTAAAATTGGTGGGAAGACCTTTGAAAATTGAGGATCTAATGCATGCACCATAATGATCGTCTGAAATTCTCGCACGACAGATGCAGCAGTACATTCTTTCTAGTTACTTCTGCTACCAGGCCTCAGCCACTGTATTGTACATAAGGTAGTGGCAAGGGTTTCGATAAATCAACAATAAAGAGCAAAGACTACAAAAAAGGCTATGTTAGGGAATGTGGTTCCAAACTGTGATGGAAGACTAGAATGTTTTCTAATGTCTCCACTGGAGATCATGTCCCTTTCCCATTGCTATATCATACTCTTCCCCTGTTCATAGAGGCCTTTGTAGACCACTGCAAAATCAAATTGGGTCTCGTATGGAATACGTACAGACTCAGACTTTGGTTTGGTGGAAAATGGCTTAAGACTTGAGAATGAATCTGACTAGGGCAGAGATTTCTTCTGACAAATTGAATGAACCCTAGCTGTTTGTGAATACGCCTTGCTAAAGGCTTTTAGCAACAACAGCAGCCATTGACACTTCAAGTGCCATTGCAGAGCTCAAAAAGGTGGCATGGGAGCAAAAGATATGTGTGAGTAACGATGGAACCAAAAGCGATTTCAGTATGAACTACTGGGAAGTTATATAGGAAAAAGTGGGATTCAACCTCTTATCTATAATAAAGGGGCAGTTGCTTCCCTCTGAACTCATCTTTCATGTACATAATAAGTGTACAGTTTCTGTTCTTTTATTGAGCAGTTTTGACATTTAATTTCAGCTTTCAGATTCAAGTGTTTTTAATAAGAAAATGTTTCTCAACACACTTGTAATGGTTTCATTATGGTATGGCTTAGAATAGGCCATCTATCAACTTAACTTTTGGTTGGACTAATGGCCCTTAATGGTTCTCTTTACAACCTTAAGTTTCTGGACAAGTAAGGTCTTAGTAGTTTACTGTGCGAATCAGGTCTCACTGCCTACGATTAGCTATAATACTTGCAATTGCTTGGCTGGCTTATAGCGGAGGCTTGTTGAAAATATTGTTATTAAACATTTGCCTACTTTCCAATGGCGTTTATGGATTTTTACGATAAAACAGATGTCATTGATTTAATGATGATGATGATGTAAAATAGATTCTGAACATTCTATGGAAGTGAGAGTGTGAGACCATTGATTGGATATATTTTATTTCTATTATCATGATTACTCTTACCAATTTAGTGGTTTATCAACTGATATGTTGTGATACGGATATTTGGCTATCTCATACCTTTTATGTCTACCAGTAGTCCTTGATATTAGATATTGGATGCTTTTACAGCTGTATCTATATCTTGTTACCTCTTCTGATGTATAATTTATGCCCCCTTCTAATTTTCTTCTTTGGTTTTTAAGGGCCGAGTTAACATGGCCATTAGCTCAGGTGCTAGAGAGATGGCAGCTGTATTGGACACAGCACTACTACAAGCTCTGATTTTAACTGGGCAATCTTCAGCTGCTGTGGAGCTACTGAAAAGTGTTAACTATTGTGAGGTAAAAATATGTGAAGAGTTTCTGCAGAAAACGAACCAATACGCCGCGTTGCTGGAACTCTATAAATGCAATGCTATGCACCATGAAGCTCTCAAACTTCTTTATCAACTAATCGAAGCGTCAAAATCAGACCAGGCTCAATCAGAGCAGACACAAAAATTCAAGCCTGAGATGATTATTGACTATCTCAGAGTAAGTTTTCCTGTCTATTGTTAATGTGTTTCATCTTAGATGTTGGATTTCGCTACACAGTACCGTAAGGACTTGAACTGAACTCAACAAAGCCTTGTCCATTTATACATTTTGTTTCTGCATCCTTCTCAATAGAGGCCCGTAGTTTTAGACAAAACACATGCTAACATGTATTCCCTGATGCCTCAATGGACGTTAGGCTATTACCCCTTCTACCCTAACCCTAGCATTACCCTCAACATGGATAATTTTGCTTCTGAAAGTAAATTATCTTCCATTATTTGCATTTTCCACCTTTCTCAAATCCCTGGTAATTTGTTTTGTCTTATTTTGACAAAGTAGCATTAATAGACCTCCAGGTATAGTTGTGTAAGTTTTCCTTTCTTTTTTGGGTCACACCTGAAGTTTAGATTTGGTTAACTTCTTTAAGGTGTCTTTCACATGAAACTCTATGTACATATTTTACGCCTTTGTTTACTCGGTGAATATCCATGCTGTGTTCATATTGGGTTGCTTTCATGACATTACTTAGCTAGACAGGGTGGTGATTCAGCAATGCCTGATCTGTAGACACTACAGAAAATGAGTCAAATTATTGAAATTCTGTGTTTAGGAAATTAAGAATTGAATTATTGGTTTGGTTTTTTTGTGAAGATTTTTTTTCTTGAGGCTATTATTTTGTTGTATTTCTTATGCAGCCTCTTTGTGGGATTGACACTATGCTTGTACTTGAGTATGCTATGCTTGTGCTCGAAAGCTGTCCAACACAAACCTTAGACCTATTCTTGTCTGGAAATGTTCCAGCAGATATGGTGAATTCTTACTTAAAGCAACATGCTCCAAGTATGCAGGCTACGTATCTAGAACTGATGCTTGCAATGAATGAGAATGGAATTTCTGGAAGTCTGCAGAATGAAATGGTAAAAATACTTGCATTCTTCTGTAACTTTTGATAGTAAGGGTGATTTATCATGACACCATATTGATAAGGTCTGGCAATACAGGTAGTTGTTGCCAACCTAAACTACTTGGGTATGATTATTTTTTCAGCATTGTTATGGCGATGAAGATTTTACTTCTAAAATGCATTTGCTTACTAGTTGTACGTGTGGTAGGTGCAAATCTATCTCTCCGAAGTGCTTGATTGGTATGCAGATCTAAGTGCTCAACAGACGTGGGATGAGAAAGCTTATTCACCTACGAGGAAGAAGTTATTGTCTGCTTTGGAGAGTATATCAGGGTACAACCCGGAAGCTCTGATAAAGCGACTTCCAGCAGATGCTTTGTATGAAGAGCGTGCAATTTTGTTGGGCAAAATGAATCAACATGAGCTTGCCTTGTCAATATATGTTAATAAGGTGCTTCTATTAAGGCAGAACATAGTGACACCTGCAAAGAAATATGGATTGAGATATATAAACTTGTGTGTGTAGAAGTTTGAGCATCTTCCTATCCTCAAAAGCAATCCCACAATCTCTCACTCGATAAATTTACATTCTGTGTCTGCACCCATACAAAACTGTGGCATTAACGGTAGCCTTTTGAACTCAAATGTCATTTAAGTTAGCTGTGTCTTTTGTCGTTCTTTGCCATGAGTGGCAGCACTTAGGGCTGTTCAATGAGCTGAACAGTGATTCGTTCGAGCTTGTTTGAAAACTTAACGACTTGAGTAAATGTGTTCTGAAATTGGTTTGTTTAATAGGCGAACAATACTTGACGAACTTCTGATGAGTCGAACACGAACTGAGCTCGATTATCATAGTTTTTTAACCATGATAAGCTAATCGAGCTGAGTGGCAGGTGTTCAAGATAAATGATAATTCTTTACTAGCTCAAACCAGGTGTTTTAGTATAGCTTATTTATTAGCCGAGCCAATCTTCAATTAGCTTTTAATGAACAGAAAACGAGTTGAGCGCGAGCAGTTTTGTTCATTTAACAGCCCTAGCAGTGTTCCACCCGAGCTGCAACCTACCTGCTTATTCTGACGGTTCAGGCAGGGTTATTTGTCCTATTCAAATTAAGGAGTTAGGTCATGTTTCCCCCTTCTAAGTTTTACGAAGCATAATAAGCATGTTGTTTTATCCTTATAATTCTGGTTTCTATCTTTTTTTTACATAACTGAAATGCTTATGAGGACATCGAGAGACTATTTAGATGTAATGTTTCATACGTAATGACAATTTTTACATCTTCTTCCTTCATTATGTGTCTTGTAAGAGAATTTATTGGAAAAAAAACAAGAGAATTACCATGAAGAGAATGATGAAAATACGAAAAGGTGTTTCTGCTTTTTTCGATGATTGCTGGAAGGGGGTTTTGGGCTTGCTAACCTATTTGTAGCTCATTTTGTCTGGACAAGGCTCCATATTTTTTCTATACCCATAGATTGGCAACTGTTGATAACACAATGATCCATTCCTTACAGTACTGGAGAGAACCTATAATGCAATATGATGGTTTTGTTAGTGCAAACCCAAATTTATTGATCAGTTATTTCTTTCACCTTTTGCTTGCACTAGATTTCTGTTGGTTGTTTTGTGGATATAGAATAATTCTGTTTTCCTTTGAAATTGTAGCTTCATCTTCCTGAACTGGCACTATCCTACTGTGACCGGGTTTTCCAGTCTGCATTTCATCAACAGTCTGGAAAATCTTATAGCACTATCTACCTCATTCTCCTGCAAACTTATTTGAACCCTCGAAGGGCAACTGAAAACTTTGAAAAGCAAATCACTAATGTGGTATTGACTCCAAAGGTTGGTTCGTGGAATTCAGTCAAAACCAAGGTAACCCGTTCAGCTAGAAAAATTGCAGAGATAGAGGGTGCAGAAGATGTCCGAATGAGTTCAGGTAGTACTGACAGTGGGAGGAGTGATGGCGATGCAGATGCAGATGACCTCATTCAGGGAGCAGGTTCTAGTATTATGTTGGATGAGGTCCTCGACCTTTTAAGCCGAAGGTGGGACAGAATCAATGGAGCACAGGCGCTTAAACTATTACCAAAGGATACTAAGTTGCAGGTTATTGTTTTTGGTTGGTCATGTACGATCTCTAGATGAAATGCTTCTTGTATTTTAATGCTTCACATTTTGTGTAGGGCATGCCTTGCAATTAGCTTTACAAATTCACCTGTGGAAAGCTTTCCTACTGTTAATTAGTCTTAGCATCTGAATATATACTATGAAGATCTCTCTCTCTCTCTCTCCTTTCTCTCGTGTCACAGTGTTTGGTATGTTAATGTTAATGACGGAGAAAGTCAGAAAACTAGTCCATCTCATGGCCTTCTTTGTGTTTTTCAGAACTTGCTTTCTTTTCTTGGACCCCTTCTGAGGAAAACCAGTGAGGCATACCGGAACTTTTCTGTCATCAAGAGTTTGAGGGAAAGTGAGAATCTGCAGGTATTCCTCGGTGCATTTTACTTAAATTGGTGCATGAAATGAGAAGTATGTTTGCAGCAAATTACTTAGTGTGCTAATTCACGATTATTAGGGTTGTCTCCTTACTTTTCAAGACATGATTGGCGTTGGTTTCTTCATCAATATGCTGAATCTAGTTCATACTGTTGCCTTTTACATGTAATCTGTCCGTTGTTTTTTTAGTCTCCCACAATGGCTAATGTATACATTAAGCATGCTCAGTGTGCATGCACATATGCCCTTGCACCGCAATCATAGATAACTTCTCCTATACCTTTTCACCCACACCATGGTATGTTGAGATGATGATCCATCAGATAATTTTGAGGCATCCTAACCATAGGTTCTGTTGTAGTTGAAGCCCAAAAGCCACAAAATTAGCATTTTGCTGTTAAGTGCAGCTCATTGTTCTTAGAGGGTTTGGGGAAGAAACGGTCTTGGTTTATGCTGCTTGTACTGTATTATGACATATTATTTTATTCCTTCATTGCTCGATCAATGTCTTTGTTCAGTCCGATTAGATTGGTTTTATAAGCTCCATTCCTTTCATCCATGCTTGTCTGCAAGCTCACTGCTCGATTACAGGTGAAAGATGAACTTTGCAACCAAAGGAAAACAGTTGTGAAGATCACAAGTGATAGTATGTGTTCTCTTTGTAACAAGAAGATAGGGACAAGTGTTTTTGCAGTGTATCCAAATGGTAAGACCCTTGTGCACTTCGTTTGCTTTAAGGATGCGCAGAACATGAAGGCTGTTGTTAAAGGCGCAGCACGGTGGCGACAATGATAACTCATATTCGCAACAGGCTAAGATAAAATCTTCACCCATTCTGGCATTTGAATATCACCCTTTCATCATGCCTTTTAAGAATTTGTCAAGGAGTGGCCTTGAGAGGAATCAGTTGTACAGCCGTGCTTATCCCTGCTTTTTGATACAAATCTACGACAAACAATTATTGGAAGTCTGAAGGTGGTCCGAGTGAATAACGGCAAACAAGTGATTTTGGACCCCAGAAGAAGTAATATTATGCTGGCTTAATAGATTGTTTGAGTGTGAGGAATGCATCCTCAAGATTCTGAGGGTTTCTTATGCTGGATATGTAGTTTGGTTTGGCTGGAAGCTGATTTTAGTGTAACTTTTTTTTTTTTTTTGGGGGGGGGGGGGGGGGGGGGGGTATTGGTAATAAATGCATTGGGAAGTTATTTAGCTTTTTGGGAATTTTTGTATTCAAGAAAAGTTCCTTGCGTTTATTGTTTGTACAAAAGTTGATAGGAAAGACGTACATGCAATGAAGCAGTATTATCTCGATGTTCATGACAGAAATGAAATATTATCATAGTAAGTATGCTATATTTGACTTAGAGATTGTACTTTGAAAGTATTTGAAGCAATTTCAGGCAACTTGAACAGAAAAAAGATTAAGGTGATTAGAATGTCACAACTTGATACTCCTTTAGTACTCGACTCATATAAATAGAAGTGTTCAAGGTGTGAACGGAACACAAACAAATGGTGTTACTAGTACGATCTGTGTCTAGGTTTGCAATCTCCTCAACATTCAATAAGGAAGTAGACATAATTGGTCAATTGGTATAGAGTATCTTAACCCCCTACGAATTATCTTTACTAGTACGTTTTGTGTTGAAACATGATTCGTCTTGTTATAACCCATCTCAGGTATTACCGAAATAACAAATCAGTGAAATCAATCATATGAAGTGTATTTCAAATCTATAATACAAATGCATGATTAATAAGAAAAGTTCAATAAATTTTATCAAATGAAAATCACCGTTGTCATACAATCCAAAGTAATTAATCTCGTACCGTACCGGCCGGTACCGGCCGGTACCTTCCGTACCGGACCAAAACCGGTACGGCCGGACGTCCATTCCGTTCCGGCCAGAATACCGGCGGTTCCGGCCGGTTCCGGCCGGTACCGGCGCGGTACCGGCCAAATACCGGATCTCGGCCGGTACCGGTTTTATTTTTTTTTTAATTTTTTTTACTTTTTATGTATTTTTAATTACATTTACATACCTTTTTTTTTTTTCATTTTCCTTGTAAATACTTCTAATTAAGGTAGGAAAATTTATAATACAAAAAGAAAAGTTAACATTATTTTTTATGAAAATTAAAAGAAAAAATTAGCATTTTTTAAATTTGAAGCTAACATTCATTTTTATGAATGTTAACATTCTTTTTTTTAAACTTAACATTGCTTTTTAATTTAAAATAAAAAATAAATATTAACCTTTATTCATAATTTCATACATACATGAAAATAAATATATTTTTTTCACCTTAATGTTAAAATGAATATTAATTTTTCTTTCTTATCAAGCATATGCTAACTAATTTTATAAATTTTGTGAATTAAATGATATTGAAATATCATAGGTTTATTATTGTCCTTTGAAAATGTTATGTTTTGTGAGTTATTTTTAAGTTGTGGGGTTTACTTTATATGTCAAATGTAATTTTTTGTAAAGAATATTAGTTTAAAAAAATTATATTATTTTTTAGCGATAAATCCGAAACGGTACCCCCGGTACCTACCGGTACCGGTACGTACCGTACCAGTAACAAAACCGGTACCCTTACCGGTACGAGATTGATAACTTTGATACAATCAATATTTTAGAAAAAACTAGGGACTTCACAAAAATCTAACTACTTGAATGAAACTTCATCCTTACCCTGGAAATGGGTTTACCCCCTCGCAAAGGCTTGGAGATTCAAGAGTGAGGAGGAAGAAGCTATAGTTTCTCGAATCTTCTTTTTTTTCCTCTCTTTTTCACTTCTTTTCTCTACCCTTAATTCAAGCGCTTTCTATTTACTCAACCCTAAATGCATTAAAAACAGGCGTTTTTGGGCAAGAAAGGTACATTTGTGTGGACGGATTTAACTTTCGTCTGGATGAAAATTAGTGAGACTAATGTACACATTTAAGACCCTATCACACCCTCAACATACACTTTGTTAGTCCCAAACAAAACATAAGCCACAACAACACAAATCATGACAGCTTTGATAGGACTGACAATTGCATTAAGCATATGCAATAAGTCTTTTAACACCTAGGGAGCCTATTAGGACAAGTAAAATATCTTGAAGGTTTTCAATGATGATACCCATGAAGAGTGTGAATCTTTTCTTCACAAAGGAAAAGTGTTCAACAACTTAAAGATATCTTTGCTTACAACTTAAAGATATCTCAAGCAAAGATCTTGAAGCTACTACTGACATGCACAGCTCAAGATATTATCAATTCGTAAGATAACCATGGCATTCCTAGTCAGTTTGCGAAAAGAGGCTGCATTATGTGGGCATGATTAAAAAAGTGAAGAACAACTAAATATTCTCTTTGAACCAAGTCTTGATTTCAAACTTAACATTTATGCACTCAACAAATTAATCTCTCATAAACAAGTGCATATAGTATATTCTCTCACATGTCTTTGGGTGAAAATAATGTTCATCATAAACAAGACATTCCACATACTAGGACTATGAAAAATACAATATGAATGCAAAAGAACAATCTCATGAACTGAATGTCAAACGCTAGGATTTTGCTCTATCCAACTATCATCTCTCAATCATTGCATAAGTCCAACCATGTTGTTCGAAGGCTCAAATAGGATTTGATTTTTGGTGATGACTCCCTTTAAAGTTTCAACTTAGTATAGCCCTTCTCTCGACACATATGGATATTATAGTTTAGCAAGAAAAGGGATTAACATGCAACAAGCTCAAAGATGGCTCACTAGGGATAAGCCTGAGGTAGAATACAAACAAGCTCAAAACAACAAAGATTGCTTATAATCCCGTTCTAAGGTAAAACATATTGTCTCAGTTTCCAAAATTTTATGACATGAAAAATGGTACGACAAGTACGATATGCATCTAGTGTTGTACCAAGAGATAATAGGACTGAAAAACGAGTGTGCATTTTCAAAAGATTACAGAGTAAACGTACTACTCGTCTCAAGAAGATAGGTTGTCAGACATTCGCATGGATAAAAGTCTCCACTAATTCAGTCATTAGGAACTTCCAAGTTTATTATTCACAATGCAATCAAGAATCACATGTTGTAAAAGTAGTAACTAACACAACTCATGCTCGATCAATTAAGAGCCAAGAATCTCCATAATTATGCAAAATGGATTCATCATTCTTGATTTTTATTTATTTTTTCTTTTTTTATAATATTAGGTGTTCCCTGCCTCCAACTTAAATAGGGCAAGGTCTGCTTTGGTTGCCAAACACTACGATGCAAGACAAGTGACCAATAAAATAAAAGAAAGATACCACCTTGTGTGGAACACTTAAAAGAACAAGCAAAAAGGGCAGGAGTGGTGAGCGCCCCGCCAACTTAAGTTACAGCAACATGCAAAATGTTAGTATCCACACAAAACAACAAAAGGAAAATTGAAGCTACTTAAGAGAGAAAATGAAATAAAATACACAACACACAGCACACTATACAATATGAATAACCACAACAATACTCGTCATCCTCTTCCTCCTCATCCTATTACCTCCCTCATTCTCCTCATCATATCCACCATCCTCCTCATCATTCCGACCTATGTTGAAAGCAGGTGTAGACATGAGGCTTATATGGTCGTAGGTGTGGTATAGGCAATTTGCAATAGGGATTGGACCTGATCATGTCATACATGTCCCATGAGCAGTGCTCGTCAAAAATGTCAAACTAGCCTTAAAAGTATTCTTGTTGGTGTTCTAGGGTCCGTTGGTGGTGCAACAAATAAGTCAGATTCTGGACGAAGACATTATATAAATCTGAAGACATGTACCATTGGCCCCGCATGGCACTAACATCTGAATTCGCTTGCAGTGGAAGGGGAACATCTGCTCATGCAACAACATTGGAATCAATTTTCTTGCCACTAAGGATTCAGCAAGAACCATCGTGAGCTCCCTCAAATGTGACAATTAAAGTGGTGACCAAATGGGGATAGGGGAGTAAAGTCACGTTGGAGGAGTCCATGTTAAAAGCGCTCATACTGCATGTAGATTATTTTGAGAATGTTGATGGGTCTTGTGGAGTCTGAAACCCATAAATTGGACTCCTCGCTTTAACTTTGGAAACCCTTCGCTAGATGCAAAGCAACTGAGACACTAGGTTAGTACTAACCGGATTCAGATCTCCAGCGGACACTCCGACAATCAAGTTAGCTTTCGATAAAAGTAGAAAACAACTTGAAAGCTTGTAATGAATAGTACACATACCTGAGGTTAGAATACGTTTGGGGTATTTATAGAGAGGGAGCCCAATAGTTTCCTTGAGACTTTGGCCGAGAATGTTGCGTTGTGATCTGAAAATCATAGTGCTCTCGCCACGTATTCCACACCGTGTAGATTGGACGAGCATATCTGCATGTCTTGTAATTGCCTCTCCCACGTCCTTCTGAACAACTATTCATAACGTGGGGAGTACATCTCTGCACGGCCATGCTGAGCGTAGAGTTCCTCGGTAGCACGACCGGAGGTTACCACTTGGAATAAACCAAATACTGGTGTTGGTAGCTGATGCCGACTAATAGGATGTTGGGTCGTACCCGGCATGTCATGAACTCGGCAATGACCGAGGCACACCAGGTGGCCCTGTCAAACCCCTCGGTCAAGTGTTGGTAAGACTGTCCTTGGGCCTGGCCCAACTTGGGCCCAGTTTAGATGGGGTGATAGTGATCATCGGCCGAACTGTGTGAATCTGGCCTACCACGAAAGCCATTCAATTTCTCTACTTGGTGCTGACTGATGTGAGGAATTGACCGTTTGAAGGTCGAAGCCCAATTGCCTAATCCAACCCATTTCTCGAGATTGTTGAAGGTAGCAAAGTTGATAGGTCACACGAATCGTCACTCCGTGAGGTGTTACCACTGCGATAGTGATCCAATGACAGGAAATGAAATGCTTCGCCTCCCGCACAATTGTTTCAAAAAATTGTTCCCAACTATAAACAGGGGGAGTTTAGGAGAGAGAAGGTTCCTATAAGGACCCGACCAGTAATTTGAGAGATTAAAGATTTAAAATTATGATTAATGGAATGATAAGAGTGCAAGTTGGAATTGATTGTAGATTGAGGGACTTAAGTGAGAATTATTATATTTAGTTTAGCTTTTGAGATTAATACTAATTTAAGGGACTTACGATGTAATTAAACCTAGGTTGTAGCATAGATGTTAGAAGAGTGCCTACACTAGATTATTTACCTTGGTGGATTATCTGTCAAATGTTAAGAACTTCAGATGTGCATTGAGGAGGTGGCAGTAGCATAGGGATTTTGGGAGGAGACCTTATAGTTGAGGTGTCAATTACCAACTCTTCTAACCATCTGATACTCCTCACAATTCCATTTTACGTTAAGTTTTTGGCTACTGATAGAGAGAGGAAGATGGTCTGTGAAATAGGGCAAGAGAGAGAAAGTGAAGCTTTGATTGAAAAAGACAGTGGTAGGAGAAAAGGAAGCCATAGCCAACTATTGTGAAGTTTGAAAGATTGAGATTGAGCAACGAAAGATATAAATTCAATTTTTGTCCTACAGAATTAGAACTCTAGAATGATGATTTCAACTATTTTGGGGGTTATTGAGGTACCATTAGAGTTTATGGAACCAAAAATGAAAAAAATTGAGCTCTGGTTCGTCACTAAGGAGTGACCGGTCGACCAGTTGACCAGCCCTGGTCGACCACTCCCCCTGGTCGACCGCCCCTGCAGCCGGTCAACCGACAAATGGTCATAATAGAAATTTTACTTGATTTTCGATGTTTAATCCATCTAATGACTTGGATTTCTAGTTTATTATAATAAGAGGCATTTTGGGGAACCATAATTAGTCGACACAAGGTCCCAAAACCCTTAATAACTAATAGAATCGACCTCCTGCTATCACTGGTCAGTCCCCGGTTGACCGCCTTGTTGTCCGGTCAATCGAAGGTAGACTAGAATGGAATTTCATTTGGTTTTGGATGAATATCATATGTTAGTCCTTATCTATCTAGTTTAACATTATAAGAGGGACTTTAGGGAGATTTATTTAGCAAACTCGAGGTTTCGAAACTCCCGATTAAGTCATGAGGTCAAGTAATTGGAAAGTGACCATAATTAGACCATGAGAGTTATAGTTTAAAAACTACTTTGCACTTGGTGATAAGTTACTAAGATTTATAATTATCTAACTATAACAGATCAAATTGACAGTGAACGTTGACTGAAAGAGTTATAACAACACTTGGTTAAAACGGTGAGTTCAAGCATACGATGTTTACTTGTAGTTCGTTTAAAGCATTCAAAGCATGTGATATCCTCAATACATGAATTAAGAGATGTCTTGAGCATGTTTACAATTGAAAACTTGTGATTTTGATAAGTCATGTAAAAACTAAGGAATATAGATGGAATACATGAATTAAACGTCCAAACGATGCCCCAGTCCGCTAGGAGATTAGAATATAGCAAGATGAGAAATTGGGTGGTTACCGTGGCCAATGCGGTTACGTGATTGACGTCATACAAAGAATATATGAAAAGGGGGTTGTTATCACTTACGAATAATTGGCAGCTGTTGGACTATTAAACTTGGAAATAGAAACTTAACATTTCATACTAAAAGAAGAGGGAATTAATTGAATAGAAACTTAACATTTCATACTAAAAGAAGAGGGAATTAATTGTTGCTTCTTATGACCTTAACAATGACTCATGAAATGTCTTATATTACCGATACTCATATTGTTGCTTTTTGATAGAATTATATGGCAAACTTGTAAATACCGTATGTTTGAATTCACACTAGCATTGCTAATGGATGTTGTTATATAACATGTCAGGTCAACGTGAGCAAGGAAATTAATTTTAGAAGGCGTTGGACTTGGTAGTTCTTTTTGGGATGTTAGTAAGAACTTGTTAAATATTGTAATATACAATTTGGATTGACAGTAACTCTTGTACTTTTTGAGCAGTTTATATGTAGGGTTGTAATGATATTTTGGGTTGTATGTTGATAGTTATGCACATTCCTTGAGTTTTGACAATGTTGTTAATATACCGCTGTATGCTCAGAACTTTGAAGTTTTTTTATGCCTATAATTTGAGAATTCCATGGTAACATTCGACTAACATTAGTAAGGCCTTAGTGATTTTACTCACTAGTCGGTCACTAACCCATACTTTCTCGGATCGGGTCGTGACAATTCTATCTCTAGAATTCTCAAGAGCTGTGCAACCTAAGTTTCCAATCCGATCTGATCCTCCTCAACTCAAATTCACGTCTACTTCTATTGTTTTTCTCCTTTCAGGTATGAATATCTATCAATCTAATCATGGACTTTCCTTTTCTAGTTACTTGTATGTATTTTTTATCATTTTTTTGCATTTTCTGAGTTTTTGTCAACAATTGACAAACTGACATTCTTAGAGTTGTCACATCAGCCCCATAATTGGCCAAGGGCCTCATCTTTTGGTTGAGGGCCATGTCCCTTGGACGAGCACTTATAGATTTAACACTGAGCCTCTTGGCCTAACATCTATTTAATACCTGTACACTTTTGAATAGATTGTTTGAGTTTGAAGTAGATTCCTCTTAGGTGCCATCGTCCAGGATAAGATAATTCTCATGAGATATCGAACGCCAATAGGAATAGGTATATTGGATTCTTTGATGATGCCGAGATCTTGGTTGACTTTCGACAAACCTATGGCATCCCAAACAATGTATACATACAGTTGATCCGATCGGGTGATAACCCCATTGCCGACGAGTGGCAAATGGTAATGCCACTGATGGCGATCATTGAAGGAGGAGGAGTTTGGTTCCTATACAGGTGTTAAACACCTTGAATTTGACCACCTCACAAGTCATGGTCAACTTCTACCGAACGATCATGGGGATTATCGAATTGAGGGAAAGGTTCGGCGTTGCCTTCGAGATCAAGGAACTATTTGGTATGTACTTATATCCATCCTACTATTGTAACACTAATCAAGTCCATTTACTGCTGATATGGTAGGAGCGATTTGGGTCTCAAGTCAACATGAAAGAACTACCTAAACTGGCCTTTGTTCTATCCCCAGTTGACTAGTGTAGGGGGTGATTAAGCGGCCAACGGTCTACCAGTAAAGTCATGCGGTCAATTGGTCCAAGTTGGACAGTCTACCAGACTTGCACCAGTGACAAACATAGAGCTTTGAAATCTCCATTTTTGAAAATCCAAACTTCTAATTTCCACAAAAAAGTCAACTATAACTCAACTAACTTGTACCTAAAAGATCTCATCAAGAGATTAATCAAAGAAAGAAGTAGAACTTTAAGATACCACAATTACCTTAAAGTATTGAAGAAACACTAAATGTAGAAGATGAAGATGGTGATGAATGATCAACTTCTGTGATTCCTGATTTTCTATCTCTCAAAGCTCTCAAGTTCTGATGAAATTTAGCGGAATGAAATGGAAAGGAAAAAGCTTGGCTAGCTTTGTCTGGGATTGAAGAGGTAGAATGGTGAGAAAGTAAACAATAAATTACACGTGCAGGGAAAATATTTTAACTGATTAATGTTTTAACTTCGTCAGGCAAATGACTCACATAACCCCATACCACACTTACTCATATTTGCTTAAGGATTTAGACAGCAATGATCGCCACCCATTCTGGTGCATAACCTTATATCAATAAATTATTTTGTGTAGCCTTACATCCTCTCAAAATATAATTTCCATTACTTGTGCAATTTTTATTTACTCCGCAATTTCAAATTAATAATCCTAATATAATTGATAGGTGTCCAAATTTTGGGTTGGGTCTCGCAAAAGAACTTGGACCAGATTGAATTTGCCATAGTGGGCTTGGAATTGAAACTTTTTGGGTTTCTACTTGCCGCCCTCTGCACAAACCTTCTTGGGGGTGCGGTTAAGGGAATAATAGTGGAGAACATTGGTGAACCCTAAGTTGGTTCCCAGAATGACGTTAAATGTCTTAATGCCTTTTAGAACCTGATAGAAATTCTCCGTTGCTTGGTACGGGCAAACTCCTAAAATGCCAAGGCCTTGCGAAATAAGTTACTAAGGTGGAATCTAGCCCCACTATCATCAATAATGGTCAGAGGAAAGTGGATGGCATTGTTGTCGGGGATCCCTACAACTCTTTTATAATCAGAAGAGTTCTACATTATCATTCTCTTCAGACATCTTCCTTAGAGCAGTAGCTATTATAAATTGATACATATATGAAATAGGGACAACAATGGGAGGGATTAGAGTGGATATTAGGATATTCATAACCAATATCCAAAATTGCCTGATATTCAAATCTACTCAGATATCTATCGGGGATGGAAATGATTATACCATAAATGCATTCAATGAAGTTTGGTTATTCATTGAATTGAGCAAATACTGTAACAAATTGGATCAACTCAAGCTTGGCTCTAGCTTGAAATGAGCTAGGAAAGTTAGGGTCAAGCTCGGCTAGAAAAGTTTAACACAAATTTGAGCACGACTCGCCAAGATGCGGAAACCCAATGAAATTAACTAAAGGGAAAGAGGCTAGAAGCTCCACTTATTTAGGCTGCTTTGTATTTCCTGTTAAAGGGTCGACGTGAGACTATGCACATTGCTTCCCCCTTCCTCAAGTAGTCCCACATTGACACTAAAAACTCACAACTCATTTCTTTCTTTATAAAGACTTCACATCCTTCATCTTCATTAGCCACTCTTAGATGGGCATTATTGTGTTATATGACCACCAATCATTCGATAGCCAATTGTAGTTGTAACTAACCCTTTTTACACTTTTTGTGAACATTGCTAGAAAGATCTACAAATGGAATGTTGCATTGAATGTGAGAGGCGCATTCATTTGCACGCGCATGATGTTAACATTATCAATCTGATAAGTCACCTCCTTAGTTGATTAGCTCACTGTCGCCCCAACTCAATGGTAACATCTGAGCAATATCTAGCTAAAAGACATTGTGTGAGGTGAGTCTGTCATACTGTTGACTATAGTATTGCCCAAGCACGATTGAATAATCAACTTTTGGATGTTGCTCGATTTGACGAAGAAGCCAACACAGACCATTCCAGAATTAACATGAGGCAACAGTTAGAAGAATGCCAACCATATGTACGAGCCAAATTTGTGCTAGCCACCCATTCAATCCTCAAAGTGATGTGCCAACCACCCCGAATAAGCGGACATGTGCCACCTAGATCCATAATTCGTCAAATCTACCCACCCACCCAACCAAAGGGATGGTGATAGAACACTCAAGTTCCTTCAGTCAAACACTAAAACGGTTCTTATAAATTGGAGTGGGAATTCAAGAATAAGGTGATGGATGAAAAAAGGTTTCAGAACAATATATACCAAAGTCTGTAATCCACACATATCTATACTTGTGTCCTCAGTTGGTCTTACCTCCATAGAATGATGTCTTCCAAGCAACATTAATTTTTTGCTTACTTAGCCATCAAAAGACATTCTACCTACAAGTTGGAGTGTTTCTCATGTATTGTTTCTATTGCAGGCATAGCCAATCGATCAGGTGAGGAAAATTCTCCCAAAGTGAGCACAACTCTCTTTATCATAGTTGCAAGGGAGTCTTAAATTAGCACCCAGTAGTATTTGAACCCCTCGTATATATATGTACATGTATGTATGTATTTATTTTTGCAATTTTTTTGTGCAACCCAAAGTTGTCGCCTCTTCGTTGAAGCTACGACTGTTTGTTAACTTTTCATAGATGGTGCATTTGTATGATCCATCTCACGCCCGCGGTATCAATCTATGTCTAAGATACAATCTCCCCTTATTTGGTCACGACTTTTTTAATTAATTTGTCATAACTTTTCTTTTAAATTATTATTTTTGCCTAGTTCAAAAAGATTCACATTTGTTAATTTTTTGTCAAAATTTTATGAATTATTGATTTGTTTAATAATAATATAGATGTAATCATAAGAAAACTAAAGAATAAATTAAAAGCATCGTAAGTATGGAAAAATATAAATTCGAATTGGAAATACATTCCAACTTTCATTCCTATTCTGCCCCCACCGGGTCCCTCGTGTCGTTCTTCTTTCGGACCCTCTCTGCACATAGCTCTGCACGGCAGGGAGAGAGAAGGAAAAGCGCGGAGAGAGAGATAGAGAGAGAGAGAGAGAGAGTGAGAGTGAGAGTGAGCAGAAATCTGCACAAGAATGGCACACGCTGTTTCGAATAAAGCATACAATAATGGCCATGGCTTCGGAGACCAGACCGTATATGACGACGTCTTCGGAGGTCCGCCGAAGTTCGGAGTCCCCACACTCTCTCCTCGCGTCGAAGACTACGCCGAGATTTTCGGCAGCTTTCACGTCTCTCGGGCTTCGTCTATCCCGATTCTCGTTCTTCCGGCGCCTAACGACGAAGCCAATTTTTCCTTCGACGTCCGGAGCAGCTCCCATTTCGACTACTCTCAAGTTTTCGGCGGTTCCAATTCTCTAGATTACGCAGTCTCGTTCAAAGAACTGTTCATCCAGTCGAAGAAGACTACATTCGATTCCTCTGAGGAAGCTTGGTATTCTTTTGCAGCCTTTTCTCGTTCATTCATTTGGTCATCTACGATGAAAAATTCTATTCCGACAATGTATGCTTATATATCGTGTCTTCAGATTCACAACTTTACCTTTAATAAAGCGTTTACTCAAATCGTGCTTGGATTGAGTTTACCATTTGAATGCTTTATATTTAATAAAGCTTTCCTCAAATTTGAGCAAAGGCTTTAGAATCGTAGATTGTGTTATGATAATGTCATTTTTGCTGATACGTTACTCACTTTGGGCTTCAATAGTTTCTTAGAACTTTTTTTTCTGAGAAATGTTGTAGCTTTTAGGTTGAGATATGAAAGAGAAACGCTTTGAGTTGGGGAAAGAACAAGGAAAGTTGGTTTGGCTCGTGGTATGTTATGTCCTACGTGTATGGAGGTTTAACTGTGTAAAGTGTTTGTGTAATGGGAAATCTATTTGGTGGTTGTGAAAACTTCATTTCTAAAGTTCATTGTGCAAAGCTTATGTTAGATTTGGAATTGGGATTCAAAGAATTTATCAAGAGGGTAGTGTCAATCTGAAATTTTGTGCAATGTCGTTATCTGATGAGCTGTTTAAGAATTGGTATTTTTTCATTTTGTTGGGAAAGATTTGGCATTTGTACTTGACACACTTGTGTATGACATGATTGAAGTGAACACTTTTTCTTTTGGATGGTCATACTGCCGCCTTCAAAGTAGGATATAGCATTCTTATTGCTGGAAGGAAGGTGGACGGTTGGTATCATTGGCCTTTGTTTCCCCATTTCACTATTTGAAGAGGTGAAAAACTCGGAGCAGTGGTAAGACCTAAATGATGAAGAGGTCATCTTGAAGAACCTTGTTTGATCTATTGGTTTACATAGAGCATCTTTATAATGGTTTCAGGTTAAAATTTTCCTGTATCTCACTAAAGTTGATCTACTGGCTTATAAATCGGTTCAGAGGTTCTGGCCTGCAGCCATGCCTATTAGCTTATGTACCTCTTTTGTTTTGGTTGGACGTTCCAACTCCATCATAGCTTTCGCCGGTGCAAGGTGGTCGATGGGCTGTTCCGCCAGTGCCAGGAACAATAGATATGGTCAGCACACTATCCATCTGTGCCAAGAGTAGCAGGCATCTGGTTAATGGTCTTGGCTAGTAACTGATGGTCTGAGCTGATTTCCTTTACTGATTTGCCTGATGTTCCAAAGGTAGGCAATTAAGAGTAGTCTGTTTGGTCAATAAAGCAGTTTTCCTGTTCATTGACAGGTTCCACCTCCCACAGTTCTCTACCTCTTCCGTGCTTCTGGCAGTCGGCATTTTCTCTGTATATCTTGCCTAGAAATTCATTATACTGAGCACAATTTCGCATGAAGTTGGAGGAAACACTTGTAATAAATGCCTGAGGACATACAATCTAAGCCTAAGCCTTTGGTCAAAAAGGACATCTTGTTTAAAAGGGTGTTTCTTGTAACGAAGGGGTGTCTTTTCTCAAATTGTTTTCTAATAACTAAGATTTTCAAGCTCAAGAGATTTTATCAACTGCGTGAAAATGTCAGGAGATTCCCTAGAAAGTAAAACAAAAGGTAGTGCGCCGATAATGATCTAAACATAAAAAGAGAGCATAAAAAGCACTTAGTTATACAGTCCCTAATATTTATTACTTACTGGTAAGGAGTATTGTTGCCATATCGGATTCGTCAATGACTTATTGATCTCTGTTTATCTTCTGTACTTCCTCCTTTTAGTTATTCTATTTGTGTAGGTATACATGTACATGACTATGTTTGTTTACCTCTCATAGACACTTCTGCAAGAGGGAGCCTTGTGTAGTGGGTGCAACCTTATTTCCCCTTCACGGAACTCGTGAATGGAACATCAATGCTTGTGTCACAATATGCTGCTTTGTAAGATAATTGAGTAAACGTTTCCCATTATTGTATAAGTCAGTATTATCCAAAGTTTTTATATATTGATTATGTTATATGCATGTTTAAAAGTTCAATAATTTAATGTGTTATTTCCATCTTTATTGTAGGGCTCCAGCTCAGGGGGAATATTTGTCAGATGAATCGGACCCTTCTGCTTGTTCAGAAAGGAGTCGGAGCTTGTCAAATGGAGGATCTTATCAGTCATTTGATGGCATTGAGCAGTTCAATATATCATTTAATAAGGCTAGTCAAAGAAGCAAGGAAGATATCTCAACTCAACTGCATGCTGTTCCTGGATTCACTTGTGTAGTTAATGGGACACCTCCTTCGCAATATAGTGGGGATCGAGATATACCGTTTCGAGTAACTGATGACCTCAACCCAAGTGTGGATTTTAGTTGGAGGCCAAAAGAAGGAAAGAAGTTCAGGAAAACTCTGTCACACCCAGCAACCAGTGCTTTTGGCATGCTGCCCTTTGGAACTGATCTGAAACCTGTGACATTTGGAAGAACTGCTTCTTGTAAGAATGAGACATTTGTAACTGTAACTGATATAAGCCTAAGAACTCAGCCCTCTCAGTTGCCACCACCCTTGAGGTCACCTCCTGCTTTAGCTGTGAATGATGGGGATTCTGATACACAGAAAGCAAAGTTTAAAGCTTGTAGAAGTTTATCTTCAGGAGGCATGGCTGGTGACAGCTCCCCACCTTTCTTTGATGTGGAGGTGGATGCAAGTTCATCTGCTACGTTCTCCGCTGCAGCTATGAAAGATGCCATGGAAAAAGCTCTAACAAAGCTAACTCATGCGAAAGAACTAATGGAGAGAAAGATGGAGGTTCGTCAAAGCTGTAAAATGCTTAATGATGCAAAATATAAGAAGGAAAAAACAAGCAGGGAAATTGATGTATCCAGCTGCTTTAACGAAAAGCGAGCACATCGAACTTGCGAAAGAGATTGCATTGGAATGAACACTTTTTCTGGAGAGGAAAGGCAGAAAGTAATGAAGGCTACATTGTTAGATTTTGATTCAACCAAATGCGAAAAGCATCTAAACATGGTGAAAATATCTGCAGATAAAAGGCATGGCATGGATAAGTTTTCTGAAGAATGCAATAAAAGCGAAGCATCTGTGGTATGGGGACAAGCAGCGGAGTATGGCCAATTAGTTGAAAAAGACAAATCAAGAAACAACATTGAGCAGGCAAAGGATGATAAGGTGCTGATGCAAAATACACAGTTTCATGAGCTTGGGCAAGAGAAAAAAGAATCTGCAACACTTCAGGAGCAACAAGACGACAATAAGAAAATAAGAGCTGTTAGGGAGGCTCGTGAATGGGTTGGTGGGAAGAAGGAGAGGTTGAAGGCAACTGAAGAGTTAAGCAAGCAAGTGAAGCAGGAGATGAAATTTAAGGGATATCAAGAGGGTTGTGAACAAGAAGGAAATGGGAAGAAGCAAGAGAAGCAGGAGACAGAGGGTTGTGGACAGGAAGAAAATGGGAAGAAGCGAAGCGTGGCTCAACAGAAGAAACCAGCCAAAGCTGATAAAAGCAAAGAATGCGAAAACCTTGCAGAAGTGAAGCATAAAGAGCATGAAGTGAAAGTTGAAAGGAAACTAAAAGAGGCTACTGAAAGAGTAGAAGATGACAAAACAGACAAGGATGCTCGTGAAAGGGAAGAAAATGAAAGAAGTTCAAATGAAAGACTTGAGAGGGAAAGCTATGAGAGAAGATTCAAAGAGGCCACTGAACGAGCAGAAATGGAGAAAAGACTGAAGGAAGTTCTAGAACGGGAAGGAAGGGAGAAGCAACAAGGAGAGGCTTGTGAAGGAGAAAAGAACGAAAAGAGACCAAAAGAGGCTCTTGAGCAGGAAGAGATTGAGAAATGGCAAAAACTGGCCTCTGAAAGGGATGAGAATGAGGAGACGCTTCTAGAGGATCTTAGTCAGGAAGAGATTGACAAGAAACTGAATGGTGCTCATCAGCAGGGAGAAAATGGCGAAAAACAAAAAGAGGCTCATGAAAGGGAGGAAAGTAAGGAGAGACTATATGTGGCTCATGAAAAAGAAGAGCATGAAAAGAGACTTAAAGAGGGCTGGGAAGCAGATGAAAATAAGAGAAGATTACAAGAAGCTTTTGGAAGAGAAGAAAGCGAGAAGGGATTAAAAGAGGCTTTTAAGCATAAAGAAATTGAGAAAGGACCTGAAGAGGCTAATGAATGTGAAGAAACACAGAAGGGAACTGAAGTTGCACCTTTTTCGAAGGAATTTATGGGACGCGGCAAAGATTATGAGCATGCAAAGGATGAAAATGGAAGGAGGCTAAAATCTGGCAAAGGAACTTGTGTGAATGCAGAGGTGGAGACTTTGAAGGGTTCTAATGGGGCAGTTGAAGTGGTGAATGTCCTGGCTGAAGAGCAAGTCAACTCGTCTCTAACTGAAGAGGTCTCACGACATGAAAAGAACAGAACCAGAAAGAAATATTCAATCGAGTCACTTCATCTACATGATAGTGTGACGGAGTCTGTTGAAGCTGGCATTGACAGTAGACAAACAGAGATGGACAGAAATGAGAAAGCTTCTGAAATCGCCTCTAATACTGATAAGTCAAATGTGCTCACTTGTGAACTAGGAGAGAGCGGGTTCGACCTAAAGGAGGTGGAGCTGAAGTTTGCGAAGGAAGAAACCGAAGATAAATTCATGTCATCAGAAGTGGTAACAGAATCAGTTGAAAATGGGAGGACAATGAGAACTGATCAGACATCCGTGTTGGAGGAAAAAGGAAATGCAAAATGCATTACTCAGAAGGTTAGTTCAAGCCAAAACATTGGAAGGAAAGGGAAGAATCTTAGCGATGTCCTCACACCTGAAGAAAAAGAGAGAGAAGATAGCATAAAAGGAGATAGAGTGCTGGAAAAGGACCGCCTAAGAAAGATAGAGGAAGAGAGGGAAAGACAGAGGGAAAGAGAAAAGGACAGGATGGCCGTTGATAGAGCAGCCTCTGAAGCTCATGAAAGGGCATTTGTTGAAGCTCATGAAAGGGCAGAAAGGGCTGCTGTGGAGAGGGCAACTGCCCAAGTGCGACAAAGAGTTATGTCAGAGGCCCGAGAAAGGCTAGAGAAGGCATCTGCAGAGGCAAGAGAGAGATCATTAGCAGGAAAAGCATCTATTGAGGCCAGGCTTAGGGCAGAGCGTGCTGCAGTTGAGAGAGCAACCGCAGAGGCTCGAGAGCGAGCTTTTCAAAAAGCCGTAAATGAGAAGGCTAATTTTGAGGTAAGAGAATTTGTTGAAAGATCAGTTACTAATAAGTCTTCTGCTTCTTGCAACAATGGTGGAGTTGGACAAAGCTATTTGTTTGCTGTGAGTGTTCACCTTACTGGTTATTGAGGAAGTCCATGCTGGATAGCCAATTAACTGAATGGGTAACTTGCAGGATCTGCACGACGTGCAATGCCAGGGAGCTGGGACTTTGATTGGGTCCACTGATTCAAATTCTTATTCATCTTCATATTCCGCAGTCCATTCTGGTATGTGATATGTAACACATTGGAAATAGTTTTCTGAGTGTGGAAGCTTTTACATTTTTATACTTTGACTCTAATAAAGCTAAAGAGGAATGAACAACACCCAAAAGAAGGTGACGTGTCTGTACTGGACACGTGTCGGACACTGACACTTTGTTGATGCTCTATTCGTCGCATACTTTTTTACTTTTTCTGTGTCCATAAGTAGGAAGTAAAAATCTTAAATTGGAAGCATGTGTGACACCTTTTTCTGGCATCGTGTTTGACACTTCTTTGATGTCTATGACTAGTAGATTAATAGGCGAATGAGATTTGGTAGACACTTGCTAACATATTATTAAAAATTCCGGAATTTGATATATCAACATAATTCTAAAAAGTTAAAAAAGAAAAACAATTGTGATGGCTAATTAAAGTTCATTCACTTGATATTTGTAGAAAACCGTTTAAGGAATTCTTTGAGGAATCCTAGCTGTGCCCTTGTTGTTTCGAGGATTTCTTGAAATCCATGTTTGTAACGATCCGCTCCCGTCTTGTACAATATTGTCCACTTTGGTTGCCCAAACCCCATAGACTTCCTTGTAGGTCACCCATCCTTGGATTGCTCTAGGACGAACACGCTTAACTATGAAGTTCCAATGGATTTTGATACCCTCACGGCTTTTTAAAAGGCCTTGTACAAGAAAGGTTCATAATCTTATGAATACCGTCGAACTTACATCAACCAAGCAATGTGAGACCATTGACCACCCATTCAGACGTTCCATTGAGACTTCATCTCTCAGATGCCCGCTTCACGATTGGCACCATAGCCTGGTTGGAGTGTCACAATCTCTCCCACTTAGGAACCCACGTACTCGTGCGGGGCCGAGATTTATCACATTTCCGGTTGGTGCAGGCTCTGATATCATTTGTAACGACCCGCTCCCGTCTTGTATAATACTGTCCACTTTGGTTGTCCAAACTCCATGGACTTCCCAGTAGGTCACCTATCTTTGGATTGTTGCAGGACGAGCACACTTAAATATGAAGTTCTAATAGATTTTGACACTCTCACGGCTTTTTAAAAGGTCTTGGTACAAGGAAGGTTCATATAAATACTGCCAAACTTACATCCACCCAGCGATGTGTGACCCTTGACCACCCATCCGGACGTTCCATTGAGACTCTATCTCCTAGACGGTGGTCTCACAGTTGGCACCACAGCTTGGCTGGGTGTCACAATGTTAGTCTGGATTCTTTATAACTTATTGTATCCTATGGATAATATAACTTGGGACATAAACTTGCGTTGATAGATAAGATGCATAGACAATTCCAAGAAGGTGACCTGCCTGGGATGGGATACCACCTGTGACATAAAACAAACATGTTAGGCAGTCTTCCAACCATGTCCTTACTTTTGGCCTTCCCTGAATCGACACTATTTGGTCTATATCCACTGATCCTTCCTTGTTTAGACTTCTGATTTTAAGGAATTCATTTTGTTTGTGAAAAGATAACTCGTAAAGTAGGAGTTATGGCTTTTTGTTCACTCTTCTTTAGAATACAAAAACTACTGGTTTCTAAGTATTTTTGATATCATAGCGTATAAACGTATTCTGTTCATGTCAAAAACTAATTGTATTACTGTACACACTAAGCACATAGTTTATATATGTAATGTGTCTATTTGGTGGTGTATCCCTGCCATGTCATGTATTATCTTTTTTTTTTTTTTTCTGTGGTGGTCAATATGTTGGGTGCCCATTACTTCTGTGCATGGTAAACTTTTTTTTTCTGTCAACCTTTATTTTTTGGCGTTGCTTATAATCAACGTATATTTCTGTTTTATGTAAAGCTTCCAGTGAAAGTCGGAGATTTGTAGAAGTTGAAGGTGAATCAGCTCAGAGGTGTAAAGCTAGGTTGGAGAGGCATCAAAGAACTGCTGAGCGTGCCGTATGCTTCCCTTTTTTTTTGTTTCATATTTTGGTTCCATTTGTCCGTAGATTGGGTATTGTTTTATCTGCACCTAGCATTTTGAACTCAGACCATTCCTGTCATTCTTTTTTTTTTTGTTTCAGGCAAAAGCTCTAGCAGAGAAGAACATGCGTGATCTTCTTGCTCTAAAAGAGCAAGCAGAGAGAAATGTAAGCATTATTCCATAAGCTTAATTTCCATCGAACTAGGATTTCCTTTTTATTGTTTGTATTACGATATGCTTGCAGAGATTCGCTGAAGCTCTTGATGTTGGAGTAAAGAGATGGTCAAGTGGAAAAGAAGGGAACCTGCGTGCATTACTTTCAACGCTGCAATATGTATGTAATCGAAGAAATTCATGATTTGGAATCAATTATTCAGAAAACCTAAAAACGAAAACAAGAACTGATAGCAGGAAAAGAAAGAACTCATGTGTAATTCTTGAATTTATTTTCTTGATAATCTTTTTCTGCTGATTACACCGACTTTCCCCGTTTTATATCTCAGTATACAAGACACGTGGTAATTGCCAACAGATTAACTACTAACCGACTTACAAGTCTTACTTACCTGCCAGTTCACCGTGCCAGTTCTACAACTCATTGATATGCCTACAACTCAGATTACACAACTCAGCATATTACAAATAACCTAATCAATTAGTAATCTCAAGAATTGCCTGTGACATCTTCTCTGTTATCAGTATCTATTACTCTAACAGTAATGATGGCCTTAATCCTTCTTGAACATAAATGTACTGTGTTTTCTTGGTATTTGCACCACATAATAGCATTCAGAAGTATTGGAATATTTTTTCTATATTTTTATGGCGTGTCATTACCGTCACAAATGAAAAGAAAATTCCGCAGAATCCTCTTACAGTCATACGATGTGAACTTGTCTACGGATCTTGTGCTGTTTAGTCTGCTTGATGGTCGCATGGGATCTGATGTTCAGCTACAAGCTATTCCAGTGGAATCCTAGAAACTGGCTTGATGTGAATTCTAGAGTGCTAAGTTCTTCGGACCGCCCAGCAGGACTTGATCACTATCTTGAATATGTATAGATTTAGGTATCAAAATCACTTAATTAGCTGAGTTATTAGCATGAATAAATCATGGAAGGAAACAAATTTAATTTGCTATTGTCCATGTTACTATATCTGGATTGACGTATTGGCTGCAGTGACAAATTTGCTTCTTATAAAGATTGTTATCTTTTACCCGTTCACTTATTTTTTTGATATTCCTTCAGAAATTGGTACATGGAGTTTATGCCGTGCCCTTTGTTACCAAGAAACGCTAATACCCTAGCTAAATTACATTTTGGTAAGCAAATTCCGAAACATGGGCTACTTGTTTGTGCCAAAATGGTAAAAACTTAGTGATGTAAAATGATCCCCGGAGTTATTTTGAAAATCAACATATTAAAGTAAAAATCTAACAAGAGTGGAATGTTGGTGAGAGAAAATCTAAATATTCGGATATTATGCTCCTAGAAATGTGTTTTGTATGAATAATATGATAAATACTACTTAGTTTTAGTTTTGATAAATTATGGTGTAATTTAGGCATGTGGCATACCACGTTCCTGTACTTGTTCTTTTTACTTGTACAATCCGTGTTCCAAGTAACGTAGGTCGTGACCAAGGCCCATATTCTGTCTGTTTCTCGGATATTATCTGTAGTAAGTCCCTGTAAAATTATATTACAGTTGACATTAGCACTGTTTTTTCACTTTTCCAATATATCAACTTAGTTCCGCATTCCAGTTCTCATTGTCACCGCACTTGGTGCTGATTGATTATTTTTCTGTAATCTTCTATTATTAACCTGAGCACTAAATTGCATTTTCTTTATCTCCTCAGATCCTTGGGCCTGATAGTGGTTGGCAGCCAATTCCCTTAACTGAAGTTATAACTTCTGCAGCTGTTAAGAAAGCTTACAGGAAAGCCACTCTCTGTGTTCACCCTGACAAATTGCAACAACGCGGTGCTAGCATACAGCAAAAGTACATATGTGAAAAGGTTTTTGATCTTCTGAAGGTATTTAACTGCCTTCCTGTTCTTTTTAGTAATTTGATACATGGTTCTACTTTTGAAGAAGTATGCATATTTAAAATGATTGAATTGAATGCAATAGAAAGCTGAAGTGAGTGTGATACAAATCTCTCTGTCATTTCTTTAGTAGCTTCCTAATGGTAAAATCAGAATGGTCATGCAATGGATAGTGTCCTAGTTTACCATTACAGAAATGTCACTTTTGAGCTTGATATGGTCTTGTTAGCAAGTCCTATTTATAGCCTAAGAGAACGTCTTAAACTTTCTATTCTACAGCTACGATTGAAATCTGTTTCTTGTTTAACTGTGTGAATGCATGCCTTTAACAATAAGGGAGGTAATGCTATCCTAGCACGATTGTTTTGTATGGAATGAGTTATTGAATACTTATCTCAGATGCGTGTTCCGTAATTGCAAATCAAATGAACATACTCTAAGGGAGGAGTGGCAGATTTATATATACTGTTCAAGCACAGGAAACACACTTTTCTTGCGTTGAAATTTTAGTTGTAGAAAATGGTTATTAGCTGAATTTGTCATCTGTGACTAACATATCTTTTGTTGAACAAATTAAAAACAAAATAGGTAACACGTAAGGAGTTACAACAATGTTCTAGTATTTATTGATATTGAAATGACCCCTTCAATTATGGCCGTGTGAGATGGACCATTAACACTACTAGCATATGTATCCATCCTTAACAAAATTTAACGTTTGCCATCATCTAAAATTTTGGGTTTTTAGTAAGTCTGCTACAATATTTATTATCATATTTATCTTTATATTCATATTTTTTAATCCTGTTTTTGACACGGCTAGACTACATCTACTGTAGCCTAGGGCTAAGGGGAGGGATTTTCGGGTTTATAAACCACCACTAGGTCATATTTGAAACCCAAACCTTAGTCTTAGCATCATTTTTTGGTGGATAATCTCCAAGTCTACGAAAAAGGAGGTCATGGTCTTGTCAGGAAGCCATGATGATCCTTACTTGCCTCTCTTCATTTTCACCATTGGGGAAGAGGCGAATATGGGCTGATCTTTCCTGTTGGCATCTGGGCGTCACATGCTCCTCATATTATCTTAACAGACTGCATGATATCTATTTGTATTGCAGCTACACTGCTCGTTGTATCATTTCCATGTCTCGCTTGGACCAAAATGTTTGTCCAAAACAACTAACGAGTGCTTGTTTGATAATCACTGGAGTACTTGTTGGACAATGGTCATTAAATATGGTGTTTTGGCTCTGTTTGAGCTATTAGTGGGGTCCAGGCATCATTTAAGATTGGACCAAGTGGCTATTTGTTCACTTTGGTGTGGATATTAAAACAATTAAAGTATTTAATCAAAACCATTTAAGGGTGAATGAAAAATTGTCTCAGAATATGCTCGTGTGAACATGGGTTGAAGAAGGTGAAAAGTCTCTTCTCCCACATTGGTCATGTATGTGATATGTGGTGGTCAAGTTTCTAGATGGCTATCGGTTTCAAGGGTTACCCATGTTTTGAATGGGGGAAGGATGTAGGGTCATGTGGACTTAGCCCATTACCCCATGCGCGCATGCACGGCTGATCATGTTGGGCTCATGACTCGAGGCTGGTATTGAATTGTATTGGGTCAATTCTTGGATGTATTTTATCTATTTGGAGGATCCAGAATATTTTCAGAATAATTGTTATTCTGTAACACTTCATGTGAATGGTAATCATTATTCCGAGCTTCAATCGCTTTATTGAAGGTTTGGCCCAAATTGATGGTTCATTTATTGAGCCGAATAGTCTTCACTCCCCTACATTTGGATCATTTTCCTTGTGTTTTGGACGAGATCGCCGCCACTTCTAGAATTATTGAAGTATTGTATCCTTAGCTCTTCAGAGTTTTGTTCTTCTGCTGTGAGAGAGAGAGACACACACAGAGTTCGAGTTCACTCAACGATTGCAGTTAGGTGCTACTGCAGATTGTTGAAGATCGTTACATCTTGGGGATTGACGTCCACATACTCAAGTACCCAAGGTGAGGGCCGAACTTGTTCCAAGGACATCACATGATTACACGAGCCCCATTTTGCTGTTTTGGAGTTCTTATTCATTTAGTCCATTTGTGGAAATTACAGTTTCTGTTAGTTATCTGTTTGTTTTCAGTTTAATAGTTTAAATTTGTTCTTTTTTTTTTCTCGCTAATCTTATGTGTGCAATTAATTAATTTATTCCATCAGTTTGGATGAGTAGTGATTGTTATTTTCATATGCTTGTTCTCAGGAAGCTTGGAACAAATTTAACTCGGTGGAGAGATAGTTTTGCCTTTGGTCCTTTCCCAAAGGGTGCAAAGTTGTGGATGCAAATACTGCACCTGGAAAAAAGTTACCATGAGAAGAGAGCACTGCAATCGAATTGGCTAGGACTAATGGGGTCTCTAATCCCACTCGCTCCCTTAGCTTTCGTCTCAAAGTGTCAATGTCGGCCCAGCTTATTTGGTACGAGACCCCTTTTTCCATGTCACTATAATCAACTGCCGGGACAAGGTTAATCCACTGTCCTAGTCATATTTATACTTCTTCCAACCGTATATTTCCACGTCTACCAATTGTTTTCCAGTTTCTTTAAGCTAAGCACCTCTCTTCTCTGAATCCGGACATTGGCCTTTACTAAACAAAAGTGGTTTAACTTTCATGTGCATCTTACTTATCCATCTTTAGATGAGAAAAACATTAAACACTTCCTATATTTTCTATCTCCTAGACTTTTTCTGTTTGACTCGTTGTTGAGGCTTCTCCAGTTGTGTAGTAAGGAGGAGTGACAACATTATACATATATAGTAGGCACATGTAATGAATAAGAGAATCTCTAGATTTAAAAGGAAATGAGGTGAGTGATCATGCATAAATACATGATTAAAAATCAAGACATTCAAGTTGACTTATCACGTGGCAGCTACATTGATCATGTGGTTGCATGATCAACTAAACATACATATTGCAACTGTGTGATTGTCACGCGTTAGTGAAATCTATATTCGCCAAGAATTTCAAATAGAAACAAAACTAAAGAAAGACAAATTTTGATGAAAAATTAGTTTACACTTGGCCCAAAAGTTGGCTCTTAATCCCAATTTGGTTTCATAGGTTGCATTCCATTCTCCAATTGTGTGAACTTCAATTTTGAAGCATTAGCTTTGCGCTTGAAAAGACCTCGATCTCGTGAATATGATAGATCTATTTTAAGAATCATTATGGTATATTTCCCTCACAATGTATATATGCTCTCATGTATGGAATACTTCTAGATGATTCTGTGATGAACTTAGGGGCTTATTAGGGGTCGATTTATAGTTGGACAATCATTAAAATTATTATAGAAATGATCAAAATCAAGATAGTAATAAGAAAATATATATGGATATGATCATATTGGAAATTTTTTGATGTGTCAAATAGTATTAAGGCTACGGGATCACCTAATTTCGATCACCGGTCGTAGGATTGATTGATTGCGCAAATGCTTGTTTGTGAAAGCTCAACGCGCCAAAACTTCAGTGGCTCGACACGACCACTTTCAAACCTTGATTTAGTGCAGAATGATCAAAATGGTCCCGACGGACCTCTGTAATGGTCTTCTTTCAACCCACATTTCATTGACCACACACATTATTTTCAAGGTTGGCCTTTGAAATCGTTTAGTGCTTTCGAAGTAAATTTGATCCAATTGACGACTATTTTACTAAAATTAACCTACTGAAAGTAATCACAAAAGATACCAAAAAAAAAACCATTGGAGGCAAACTACGCTGTTAAAAAGTAGACTCAACTATTCATTGATTCAAATCAACGGAAAATCATGTCAATTTGGCATGATTTTGAAAGTCATGGACATATTGAGTTACGTCTTCTTTCTCAGCATCTCTGTCACTTCAAAGTGGTATAATTTAAGTGTATTATGTAGGGGGTAACCGGTTCGACTTGGTGAAATTCATGAGACCGAATCAGTTTTTTGGTTTGAAAATTTTGTAAACGGAAACCTTTCCGATTGCACTAGTCCGGTTTAGCCGGTTTTAGTTCGGTTTCGGTCTAGTTTGGACTTTTTTGATTTTTTGGGAACATTTCGGGCTAACCACAAAAAAAACTGAAAAATTAACAATTTTGGATGAAATTTCTCATAATGGAAATGCATTGAACAATACTTTAAAAGATTGAACAGTTTAAACTTATTTTTATTTTTTATACTCGGATTGATGGTCTTTTATTTTTGTTCACTATTTGTAAATGGTGATTTTTTATTTCCAGTACACGATAATAGTCTTAAATCCTAATGGATTAATGAGTTACGAGTTATAACACATAAACTTAAGAATATAACATATTTATATTTATATCCTCATCTGGTCCGGTCTGGTTTGGACTTGCTTTGTATTCCTCCAAACTGAAATCGGACCAGATCAAAATTTTCAAAACGTCGGTTCGATCTAATTTTTCAATCCAGTCTTATTTTTCTATTTTTATTTTCACTCCTCCTATTATGGGAGGAGCTAGTGAAGGCGCCCAATAGTTGTTGTCTTCTTTAACGAATCTCCGTAGCAAAGAGAGTAGCCATTCACAATGTTCTCATAAAGCAGCAGTAGGTGGCGAATGATTCTTGGGGTCCATCACGATAAAACAACACTAGTGCGGGGATAATGTTGTTGGTGCTCATATCATTTGTTGCCAATTATGGTAGGTCGGACAGACAATGTAATTGGGCCGTCGACCTTTGAACATGTTCGGTTTATTTGTGTTGGGGTTTGAGTTGGGTTAGTCTTTATGATGAACCTACTCTTGTTGAGCTGAGAGGTTTGACAAGGCCACGTGACGTGTCTCAATCATCGCTGAACACACAATCTGCTAGGTTTGGCTAAACCTCTTCAGCGATCGGTATTTCATTTCAAGAAGGAGAACTCTCAAGTCTCAATATTCGGTCATGCTGCCGATGGCTCTACGCTCGGCACATACTGTTGAAGACGCCCCCAATGTTGTGGGCAAACCTGGACATGGGGGCCAAACCATTACAGGACATGAGAACGTGCCCGTTCGATCAATATGAAAGTGGGGCACTTGGCGGAGTTGGCGTGATTTCCAAACCATGGTGCGACATCTCCAGCTGACGCTTAGGACAAACTATTGGACTCTCTCTCTATAAATATTGTAAGGGCATTCAAACTTCAGGTACACAGACATACACTCATAGCTTTCAAGTCGCTTTCATTCTCTCTCAGAAACTAACTTGATTGTTAGAGTATCATTTGGAGACCCAGCCCCGGTGGACACTAACCTAGTGTTGAGTGTTTTGCAACTTACGAAGGGTCATTGAAATTCAAGTGGGAAGTTTCGGGAGTAGATTTCAGACTCCACATTTTCACTCAACTTCTCACCTCAATAATCAGTCCAATTTTTCCAAACCCTTCTGGACCAATGGCAAAGACACAAAATCAAAAAGGCAATCACATCGATCCCAATTGAGCTGGGAAGATGGTTGTGGATGCTGGGCCAATTGATCCAGTAGACCTACTACGTATGGATCTACCTGTCGAGCTACACGATCAGTCATATGTCGAGTGTTTGGAGGCTCGAATAGCAGAGAAAGACCAAATCCTTTAGCTGGTAAGCAAGGAGGTAGCATAGCTGAAGGTGGCGATCAGGCCCCTTCAAAGCGGAAAAGCCTTCTGAAATGGACGACATTAGAAACGTTGCCGAACGCCCTCACTTGATAGAAGGGGGCAGGGGCACAGCGGAAACGTCCTACCTTGGAACGACTCAAGAATCAAGGTGAGGCTGAGCGTTGCGTGGGATACTAGGGACAGGAGCTCGCTTGCACTCCTCCCCTCGCATGGCGTTTGAGCGACAAGTGCCAATACCACAAGTCCCGATACATGAGAGGCGGGGAGCCCTCTCGATCAACAACAACAACTAGGTCTCCATTCCAACCACGGCTTTCACCGCAACACCGACTCATGAGACGCAACTAGACAAGAGAGATAGGAGACACAAGGACTATTCCCCTCGGCAACATGACCGTCAAAAACAAGGTTATCAACATTGTACCTATGCCGGGTCAGTACATAGCGTTATGGCATAAAAACGATACCAGATACCTGTGATACCGTATCATTCTAAATATTGGTTTGTACCGGCTAATATCGGCCATACCAGCCAGTACTGATTTTTTTTATTAATTGAGAAAAAATGAAATAATTTTTTTTGGCTCTCTCTCTATGGTTTATATGTATATATATATATATATATATATATATATATATATGTTGATAGTTCCAATAAATTCGATATGGTAGTCGGTATATGACTGGTACCGATACGTACTGTACCAATAGACAAACCAGTACTCAAACCGATCCGTTATTCAGAACCTCAGAAACGCTCTTCTCAGCTAGCCAGGGGAGAGGACCTTAGGCATCATTTCACCAACAAGTGCAGGAGACTGACCAAGCAAGAGGCTCGGTCGACAAGCTCTCAATGTGATATGATTCACAATCAGCTCATCTCCTCTCCATTCACTAGGGAGACTGATGTTGTCCAACCTCCTCCAGGTTTTAGTCCCCCAAAGTTCACCAAGTATGATTTGAAGACAGATGTCTACCTCTACTTGGTACACTTTAGACAAATTATGTCACTGTACAATACTAGAGATGCGTTGATGTGCAAACTCTTTCCATCAAGCCTGGGAGAGCTCGACCTCTTTTGGTTTGACAAATTGCGAAGAGGTCCATACCTTCCTTCAAAGAGCTCTCCCTTGCTTTCCTTGCTTGGTTTGTGACAAGCAACAGTTAGAAGAAGAAGGTCGACCTTCTCTCCAGTCTCAGTAAGTCAGCAAACGAATCCCTCCGCCAGTACGCTACTCGGTACTGGGAGCTCTTAATGAGATATAAGGGTGTGATCGGCCATCGTCACCTCTTTCAAGTCTAGGGTTGGACCACTGAAGTCAATTGTTGAAAGATCTAATGCTGTCCAACCTAGCCAACATGGATGATCTAATGAGCCGGATCGACAAGCACTAACAGCAAGAGAAAATCCGTAGTTGGCAGAGGCAGGCCGAGCAAAGCCTTTTTAGGCAGGGGAAGGAAATATAAAGGACAATGGAGGAAGGCAAGGGGTCAATATAGTGGCCTCTGTCAAAAGAGGGGTCGCTGGCTACATGAGTATGTCGCTGTAAAGACGGTGTTCACCTTGGCAACATACGAACTCCTAAAGAAAATTTAGCACGAACCATTCTTCGAATGGTTGAGGCTGCTGCTAGGGAATCAGAGGAAATGGAAGGACTTTCCCTACCACTATTCCTACTACAGGAACAAAGGGCACCTCATAACACGGTGCTGAGCATGGAAGGACCTCCTTGAGCGGTTGGTAGCTAATGATCACCTCATGGAGTACATAAGAAGAAAACCTAGGCCGAACTTCCTAAAGAACAGGAAAGAGACGGCAACACAGAGGTCCGCTTCATAGATGTGATTCACGACATGGTGGACACAGCTGCTGAAGAGAGTCTTTGGGGAAAAATCAAAGGGGCTACCTCAGCCAAGCAGATCATGTCAGTAAATTCGGGCTCTAAATGCCTACACTCAGATGCACTGGTTGAGGGCACTATTTCCTTCTCCGACCGAGATCTCGATTAGATGTCGCCCAATGACACTCTAGTCATATCTCTCTCCATTACAAAGCATGTAGTACTCATTATTCAAGGCGCTCTACCTCAAAGAGATAGACTTGGAACCAATCGAGGCTCAATTGGTGGGGTTCAACTCGACTCCAGTCTGGCCGCTTGACAAATTACACTACCCATCCACACGCTCTAGAATTATTGAAGTAGAATTTGTAGTGGTTGATGTGCTAAGCCCTTGCAATGCCATTGTTAGCTGGGTGTGGCTGCATAAGTTGGGTGTCGCGACCTTGACATATCATTAAGTCTTTCGGTACATGGGGACCCACGAACAAGAGGAAATACATGGGAATTAACTATTTTCCAAGAAGTGCCACGTGGCAGTCGTCAAAAGCAAAGTAAGCCTAGAGTAGGTGCACTATGTTGAAGTACTGAACTCTCCTGTACTTGAAGATGTCGGCACAGAGGTTGTGGAGAAAGCAATGGAGGATCTGGTCGCTGTGCCGGCCGATGACTCAAACCTCGAGAGACTTTCTTGTTGGGGTCCAGCCTTACAGAGGCTGAATGAGAGCAGATGGTATCCTTCCTTCGGCAGAACAAAGAGATGTTCGCGTGGACACTGTATAAAATATCGAGGGTCGACCCTCCTTCAATGCGGCTCTAGTCGTATCTCTTCCTCATTTGGTCCCATTTCTTGCTTTCCTTTCCTTTTCTATCTATCTCTTCAGGTGAAGTTTAGTTTTGGCTCCTCTCTACTTCCTTCTCATTCTCCTAGTTGTTTAGCTCAGCATCCCAGGCGCATTCATCAGGCACACAGCCATCCATATTCTCCCACAGGTTAAGTAGTTCTTGGTCAGTTCCCTAATCTTCTTCATTGGAAAGTACTAACCCTCTATCATTGTTAGGGCTTCTACCACTGGCTCTTAGGCACAATAAACTTTGATAGGTCAAACCTTCCTACAATCCTCCCTTCTTGCCTTCCATTCGGTCCTTCTTTGGTTACAAAAGCACCTCCTTGTCTTCGGGTATCCCATAGCAAAAGTCAAGCCCTTTATATTTGGCAACCATTTGTTTCTTTTAGGTAGATGCCGAAAACGTTAGTGGGGACTTAGATAATGTAGGCATATGCCACAAATGAATTGATAGTGAATGTCACGAGTCATATCATACACTCGATTATTGCCTTGCCACATAGTGTTATCAGAAGGTATATTTTGACTCTAGCCGGAAGGTAACCTTTGAGATTACCAACGGTCTACATTAGGAGAACCCCAAAATAGGATTACTTGTTATTATCGTTGTTATACCATGTCTTATGTGGGACCACATTACTACCATTATTTTGCATGCATGCATTTCGAAGAAGACGTCTTTCGAAAAACATATTTATTTTGACTTTGAAATATGATTCTATTTTATAAAATGACTCTTTTAAAAGAAATCTGGTCTCAAAAATAGAGATGAATTTGGAGATTTATTATTACGAGTTGAGAATGTGTTAAGCACCAAATATCACCCTTTCTATACTTAATTTTTTTAATTTGATTTGATTTTATTATCTTTGGCCAAAGTGGTTAATATCTAGTGTTTGGATGTAAAATTGGATAAAAAAGTGAAACAGGGTGACAGAGCTTCGGCTTACGTAATTCAGCTCTCAGTGATAAAAATATTGAATCAAGTATATGTTAAACTTTGATCGAAACATGGTATGCAAACTAGTGTCTGCACGTCACGTTTTTATTTTCGAGGTGCTAAGTACCTTAAATTCCTGGCGTAGGAACTTTCAAATTTTAATAATAGGCCGATTCTGTTTTATTAATGAATTATCATATTAACTTTTTTTGAAATTACAATACGACGTCTCGGCCTGAACCAAGTAAGCTATTATCACATTTTCATTTATTTTTCGCTAGCTACCTATGTCATCAGCGTTTCGAAAATTTCAAGATTAATTTGCTGCAAAGTGCCAATGCCGTTTCGATAATCTTTCAAGAAAGTACAATACACAAACTAACATAAACTGTCAATTTGCACGATATACTTTCATTTGAGATTATCGGGATTAAAGACCGAGAGACATGGACAACACAATAACTATTCATATTTCTTAGTTTTTAGGTAGGACATATATTTGCTTAAATTTATTTTTATCTGCAATCTTTCATCCCTGCAGTTACTCAATTCACTAACGGCCCAAATTAGAAAATATAGTAAATGTCACTTCGATCACGATAATCTGTTAAATTTTCCTTCCAAACGACTGGCTATCTATGTCACCCGTGTGTTTATAGAATTTCGAGATTATCAGAATTTTCGTCAGGTGATATGGACAACGTGTCAGCATGAATTAACGGCTGCTATTCATATTACTTAGCTATGAAGTAATGAAATTTTGACTTTATTGGTTTTACGTAAAATGAAAAGAAATGTGGCAGTAGCTGTTACGGGAGACGGGAAAGTGATTAAAATAAAAAAATATCACGGGAAAGAGAAAACGTAGAAGTTAACTTCGGCAGGTGCCGGCGTAATCGATCTATATGCCGGGAATATAAATATTAGCTTCGAGGAAATTCGTATAGCGAGGATCCTAGAATCCTCGTTATTAAAATATCGCTTAAGTTAAAATCACGGAAAGTACATCGGCTAAGCCAACATTGACTTTTGCAATTCTAATTTCGAAAAGACGAAGCCCAGAATTTTTAGAAATGTGGATTAAAAATCTCTAGAATGGACTAAGAATTTCTAAAAGTGCAGATTAGAGATGTGGGTGCTGGATTTTTTGGGCGTGATATTTACATTGAAAATAAAATAAAAAGAGAACGACAAAGAAAGTAACAGGAAATAAAAATAAAATGTAAACTTGATTCCGTGGCCAATATACCGTGTATTGACTGAATTTAGCAAATTACAATGAAAAGTGAAAAATACTCGAAAGCCTAAATAAAATCATAACCTGACATAATGTTGAATTCAAAATTCTCGTTATCCCGAGCTATGCTAATATAAAATGTCGATTGAATTTTTCTAACACTTGAAAGAATAAGGCGGGGCCTCCTCTTGTTTTTTGAATAAAATCTAAATTGAAAACCTAAATCTAATATCGTTTCAAGTCTCTGGGAACCGAAGTTAGAAACCCTTAATTCTCGGAGTTGGAAACATTGGAGGTTTTTGTTTTGGTTTCAAGTTCTCAGGTTTTATTATGGAGTTTTTTAATTTCTGGGTCCTCGGGTTTTACTATGGATTTTGGGAATTGAGATGCTTCGGAGTTAAGAAAATGCTCTCAGAGATTATTGGGCTAAAGGAGTTCTTCCTCCCCCCAAAAAAATTCCCCTAAACCCACAAAAATCCCAGGTCTTTATGGGTGAAAACGTCGGCCAGAACACCTCAGCATACCAATTAACAACTGCCACATCGGTTAGGGAATAGTTGCTAGGGAGACAATGGTATATGAGAGAAAGCTTTGGAGAATTTGCCGTGCCTCTATTGCTTCAACTCTTACAAATATTTATAGCCAAAAAAAGAAGTTGGCTAGTACAGAGATGATAACTACAAGGAAGGGAGAAGGACTAAGATAGCTTATAATTTTACAAGTGTCTAGCCACATGTCTTCCTAAAAACTATCTACCGACAAGGAAAAAAAAAATTATAAAGAGTCTACCGACAAGGAAATAACAAAATTACAAAGATACTCCCCGGACTTCAAAATATCTTTTTGAGGTCCGAATCTTTTCATGTGACTTCATGTCTTGTGTCATCAAGGCTTGAATAATGCTGACGTATTGCTTGCGTCTGTATTTTGTTAGTCCTCCATGATGTTGATGATATTCTGATATTCAATTTCATCTTCTGAAGGTGAAGAATCAGGATTTTGACTAAATTCCTGATTGCGAAATTCTTCAACAGAATCGGCCTCTATGGTCAATTCTAACGGAAGATCAAGATTTTCTCTTTTTTGTAGTTTGGTTAGCAGAAGCTCTACTTCTTGTATCTGTTCTGAAGTCCTGTCATAATTTATTGAGAACTTAGTAACAAACAGTCGTCTTCCATCTATTACCATAAAAGGTTCTAGAGTTGTTCCTTTGATCTGAGCTGCATGGGGGCTTATTTTCAGAAGACTATTAATCCAATATTCTTCTGTATCCAAATTTTGGATTAAAGAGACATGATTCTTTTGGCCCAAACCATCGAATTCCCAATCTTCTGTGGCCTTCATATACCATAATTGATAAGGCTGGAAAAAGTGTTCTCTTTCTCTCCAACCCACTGTGCTTGAAATCCAGAATGTAAAATATTTGCCCCATATGTAATTTTTTGTTACATAAGAGAGTATTGTTCTAATCATAGCAGGAAATGATGACCAATAAGTTGGATCCAATATCTGGAAGATAATCTGATTGGTTAATCCCCAGCTAATTTCTTCATCAGTCCAGTCATCATGGTTTAAAAGAATAGTGGTTTTGGGAATTTCTTCTCTCATATTGATCCTGCTATTTGCTGAAAATAAAATTCCTTTGATTTTTTCATGGTGGTTTTCTACCATTCCATGGATTTTCACAAAGAGTTCTGGTGGCAAAATTTTTCTTGATTTTTCATAAAGACAAATCCGCTTGATCTTTTCAAAAATTGGATCTGGAAACTCATTGGCTATGAGATCAGATAGTTGAAGAAAATTATTAATTTTCTCAAAATTGAAATCTATTTTCCAATCTATTTCTTTAATGACTTGGAAGCATAGAGTTTGTAAAACATTTTGTTTTCTTTTTAGCTCTGTAATCTGAGTGTGTTGCTTTGCTAGTCCTTCTGCCAGATTTGCCATGTTTTGGCGAAATCTTCTCTTGTTTCCTGATATATGGGTTGTCCATACCCCATTGAGATGATCATACATAGGACTCGGAATTCCAGGATTGTAAAATTTTTTTATTTCCGATTCTTGTATGGGATTTACTGGATTTTCTAGAGGTCTCTCTAATGGCCTCATTGGGGTAGCCATTGGTGGTGTACTGTAATAGGCTTTTCTAACTTTGGTCATACTGTCATAGCTTTGATAGCATGCTCCAGGATATCTATTAATTTGTTGGTGACATTCTGCCCATGTTTTATAGATTCCTGGTTGGAAACCTACAAACACAACATAAACTTTTTCTTCTTTAGTCTGAGCCTTTTTTGGCTATTGTTACCCAGTCTCCGTGTGCTAGCTGTTTGCCTTTGTCTGCCATAGCTTTTAGCTATGTTACCTGCAAATATTAATAGGTCTGCTTAGAAAATCAGCAAGAAAATTATTAGTACCTTTGAGGTGTTCTACTTCAAAAGTATATTCTGCAATTTTATTGTACCAACTTAACCGTCGGCCTTGATCTATAGACTTTTTATTAATCAAAAAATCTTTCACAGCTTTATTATCTGTTCTGATAATAAAATCTTTTGGTGCTAGGAAAATTTTAAATCTTTCTAAAGCTAGTTTAACAGCTAATAATTCTTTTTCAAAAATAATATATTTTTGTTGATTTGGTTTAAATGTTCCGAAATTATATCCACAAATTAATTCTTCTTTTTGAAGAGTTTTTGAAATAGGAGCTTTTCTAGCTCTAATTTTATTTTCATTTGCTGGGAGTGCCTCCTCTTTTCAAAACTTAACTGGTATTGCTTTCAATACACAACCCCAACTAGTATCGGAAGCATCTGTTTCTAAAATAAGTTTATCACCTTGTTTAGGTAAATAAACATTAGGTAAATGGGTGATACTGTCTTTGATTTTTCTAATCAAATCAATATCTTTTTTGTGCCAAGTGAATTCGACATTTTTTCTTAACTTAACAAGCAAAGGAATTTTTACCTGTGCAAGATTTTTTACAAAGCCTCTTCCATAATTGAGAATTCCCAAAAAAGTCTGTAACTGAGTTTTATTTTCTAATATATCGGGAAATTCTCTTACTTTTGAAAGAATGTGTTCTTGTAATTTTAAACCTTTTTGGTCTAAAATAATTCCTAAAAAATCAATTGATTCTTTTTCAAGTTCAATCTTTTTAGAAGAAAGTATAATTCCATGTTTTTGAAACTTTTCACATATAATTTTTAAATGTTTTTTATGCTCCTCCCGGGTTTTGGAAAAAATCAAAATGTCATCAATATAGACAACACAAAAATCTTTAAGTTCTTTAAAGATACTATCCATCCATCTTTGATAGACTTGTGGAGCTATATTTAATCCAAAAGGCATCACATTCCAATGGTAATATCTTCTGGGAGTATTAAAAGCAGTTAAAGGCTTGGAATTATTAGTAAGCTGTATTTGCCAAAATCTACTTTTACAGTCAAACTTACTAAAATTTTTTGCTCTTTTGGTTAAGGAAATCAAAACGTCTTTGCGAGGTATAAAATAACCATCAAAGACTAAATGTTCGTTTAGTCTCTTATAGTTAATTACCATTCTAGCCTTTCCTCTTTTAATTTCAGCATGATTTCTTACCATGAAGGCTGGACTAAAATGTGAACTTGTTGTTTCCTCAATTAACTTCTTATCTAGAAGTTCTTTGATCTGTACATCAAACTCATCTATATCCTGTCTGGTATAGATCATTGGTTTTACTCTAATGATTACATTAGAATTTTTGAGTTGCAAGTCACAATATCGAGGACTTCTCGACCATAACTTTAAAGGATCTTCACTAAAATTTTCTTCTAAAATTTTGTATGTCCAATGAGACTCATCAATGGCTTTGATAATAGGAGTCATTTCTCCTTTCGGAGTTGGACTAAAATCTCGATCACATACATATTTATGCTATTCTAGCAAGAGAATATGAATTAAAGTATTTTTCACTGTTAATGCTAATTCTTTTTCATAAATATGCATAGGTAAATATTGATAAATAAAATTGTTTCCTAATAGGAAATCACCATGCATATATGGTAAACATATAATTTTTGGGATGACAAACTTATTATTTCGCATCCAAATAGATATATTTTTTACCTTAAACTGTATTTAGTGTTGGCCTCATCTATTCCGGTGACTAAAATAGGATGCTTCATAAGTACCCATTTTTCTTTAGGAATAGCATTCCATTTACAGGTACAAATAGTAGCTCCTGTATCAATTAAAATATTTAGGGTATATGGTTTATAGCCTAAAAAATTAAAAGTACCCATCACATAAGTATATCTTTTCTTACCTTGGCTAGGGGAGAAAATTATATCTTCATTTTTTGTCTGAAAATGATAAATTTGTGCAGTTTGTATAACTTCTTTTTCTTTTTGTTTATTTCTATGGGACGTTCCGGACATAATAGGAACTTGCACATTTTTAGTAGCAATAGGTCCAGGATTAGGACTAGGAAAATCTTTTAGCCAAACATCTTCTTGTTTGTTTTTATTATGAAAATACAAATTTTTTCCTGAAGCTGTTAGTTCAATACTATCAGCAGAGGAATTCCTTCGTTTTTCTACTAAATCTGTTAATAACCAGTGCCTAGGGATTTCTAGGTCTGTCCAATTTATCAACCGTGGTTGAATAACGGAATCAAAAGGTCGTGGCTCAAAAATTTCCACCAAACGCTTATCTATGGGTTTCACAGATGTTTCGGGGAATTTAGTTAATTCATGCATTGTTTTCCAATGTATGGCCAAGTCGTTGGAATTTGATATCATATCAATTCCTCGAGTTTTAATTTTAATTCTAACAGTATCCTCTAAATTTGGATCATTTATGGAAATAAAATAATTTGGTTTGATATTAAACCAAATAACTCCATTAACTAAATTAGACTGAATGCCTCCAATGATGGCTTTCATTGGGTCATTAAACCTCTTGTCGAAGAGTACAGACAATATGGGACTATCTATCCCTTGTCTAAATAATGCATTTATACTTACTTGAATTAATCCAATATGGATATATCTAACCTCTGGATATTTCTTTTTCCATCTTGATACTTTCTTTTTATCAAAAAGTGAAATGTCTACAAACCCTTCTCCGGATAACTGAGCTGTGGTGTTTCCACTGTATTGCTCAAAAACTCTTGCTGAGAAAAAAATTAAATTTTGAAATTTTATAAATTTCATCTTTTTTAACTTTTTGTAGTCTTTCTATATTTTCAATTTCTTGATTAGTAAAGAGAGTTTCTTCACCTATCATATCACCTAAAATCTTAAAGTCTCCAATTCATTAGATGGACTAGGTGTTATCAAAGAGTCATTCTCTGTATGACTTGACTCATTTAACATGAAGATAAATTCTTCATCTGATGAACTTTCTTCTTCACTATCAATTTCGTATAGAATTTCTTCTACATCAGATAGTTCTTCTCCGAATAAAATTTCAAGATCTTGTTCTTCAAGCGTCTTTACCATTTTCTTAGCACTTTTTCCCTTTTTAGGACAGTCAGGCGCATAATGACCCTCTTCGTTACAAATAAAACATCGGCAAGTCTTCTTTTTTGAAGAAAATGTTTTATTATTTTTCTTTCAAACATATTTTTTCTTTTTTAAAAATGGTTTAGTTTTTGTCCAAGGCTTCCATCTAAAAGTCTTTTTCTTTTTAGAAAACCTCTTTTTTGGAAAATTAGGTTTACAACCAATTTTTCAACTTTCATGTAAAATTTTATCACAACATTTTCTTCCATAAGCAGAGTTAGAAATTTGATTCTTTATCTGTTTCTTAGCTTTTGCTTCTAAACATCTGTCTGATATAGTTCTTATAACTAGATTCATTCTGAATCCCAAGTTATCTTCTTTTCCTTGTTTTTGAAGGAAATTAGGGTAACTATTTTAATACATATTTCATCCCATGGATTTGAGAGCTTATGAAAAAACTGATCAAGCCAGTGATCAGTAGCTGAAGGTTCTAGACGGTAAAAATACTTTTTAAAATTATTATAATATTCTTCAAAATAATATATATTACATAACTCAAATTTTGATAAAATATAATTTGCATCAATATATGCAATTTTGTTTCACTAACATATCCACAAAAGTTTTCTTTTATGTAGATTGCAAAAGCAGCTAATATTTCATCATGTGAATTAAAATTATTTAATAAGGTTACTTTTTGCTGTCTACCCTTATCAGATTTTTCCCACTATTTTAACAATTGCAACACATCTCCTTGAAGTGTTGCCGCTACATAATCAAGAAATTTTTCCTTTGTCCACGTATTCTTATAATTTGTTATTACAATAGACAAAGATTGTGCCCAATCGTCTATTACCTGAATTTGATCTTTAAAAGAAACATTAGTTAAGTCTAAATATGTCCCGTTCTGGGCTACATTAAACTTAAGCAAATCATCTCTTCTAGATGGTTGAGGATCTTCTTTTTTGACTTCATTAGTATATAAATATTTAGATGTATCTGTGTCTGAGTCATCATCAGGATGTTTTGGGGGTATCTCATCTGGATCTTGATCTTCAGCCTTTCTTTTTCTTAAAAAAGGAGATTCAATAACCATGTTTTCTACACGATTAGATATGTCTTCTTCAACTTGTGAGGATATGTCATCGTCAGATGCTATTTCATCATCGGACATTGTATTAATGTCATAATGAAAATAATTTAACAATTCTTCGTTTTGAAGATATGTCTCATTTATCTGTTTTAAGAGAGTATTTCTATCTTCAACATTTAAATGAGAATCTTTATATAAGTGCCTCCAATAGTCAAGTATCTCGACTATATTATTATATTCAGTTATATTATACTGATGAGTATTTAAGACCTTCACATCTTCAGTACAATAATATAATCTAGGAACTTGATGATCTCCTGGATTATCCATACCTTTGGTGTCTCCAACATGAACAGAGTCTAATTTGACTATTAAACTCTCCATTGTAGACTTTGTGTCCGTTGTCAAGTCTATATCAAGTATTGTTCCAAAATTGTCTATTTTGGACTCAATAGACATTAGTTTAGCTTCTAGGTGATTTTGATTTGTATTTTGACTTTTTTCTAATTTTGAGAACCAAGACCACATAATATCATTTATATTATTTAAACTAGCACAAATATTATTAATCACAACACCTTTTTTAGGAATATGAACTAAATGTTCATATTCATCTCTTATAGTTTCTTCCGTATTACCTACACATGTAATATGATTCTTACTTAGTGCCATTTTAGACTGGTGCTGGTACCTAAAACCTCTTAGAAAATGTTTAGTGCCTAAGACTCTCCGATGGTTTTGACAACCAAGATGAAATGGTTTTAAACCAACAGGAAATATGGGCTTTAACACTTTCTAAGTATATAGGTTTTGCAACAGCTAAAATAGAAACACTAATTTAAAAGATAAGTAAAACTTTTTTTTTTTTATAAAAAAGATACAATAAGTGATACCTGGTCTTGCCGAAGCTCTTCACCAAGTTTCTTTATCCTTTCTACTTGCTTCTACTTAGATACAAGGCTCTGATACCAATAAAAAAAGTTTAAAGAAGAAGGGAATAGTTGCTAGGGAGACAATGGTATATGAGAGAAAGCTTTGGGGAATTTACCGTGCCTCTATTGCTTCAACTCTTACAAAATATTTATAGCCAAAAAAAGAAGTTGGCTAGTACAAAGATGATAAATACAAGGACAAGAGAAGGACTAAGATGGCTTATAATTTTACAAGTGTCTGGCCACATGTCTTCCTAAAAACTATCTACCGACAAGGAAAAAAAAAATTATAAAGAGTCTACTGACAAGGAAATAACAAAATTACAAAGATACTCCCTGGACCATGTGGCAGCCCATTTCGTCCGCTAACAAACTGGCTGCCAGCTCAACTCTCCATGCAATCACAGCAAACGAAGAGAGGCCACGTTAGCATCAATGCCGCACACGGCATGAGAAGCTCACGCGACATGGGTGACTCATGTGGCAAATAAGCGCAAAAAGAGAGAGCCCATTGATTTGATATTATATATGATAAATATGACCAACCAGATATTATTTGACCACCCAATAGATATTAATACTATTTAACCCTATCATTGGGATATTATTTCCATTTCTCATCACCATTTTAATATTATTAGTAGCATGGTGCCATGCCAAGTCCATAGTTACGGAATTGCCATTGCATGCAAAATGGCCTTTAGCGAGTTATTTTTTGATTTCGGACCATCAAACGAACTCAGATTTGACCCCGGATACAACCAATAGACTTGTATCGTCGAGACAATCAATTTGAATATAAAATTCAATTTACAAAAATATAGGCTCGCAAATCAAGGTTTTGGATAATCACCGATATGCCACTAAAGTTCTTAAAATGCTACTTTTTTAGTTATTAAACTTATATTTGATTACGGATACAACCAATGAGCTTGTATCACCATGTTGATCGATAATATATGCCTCTCGATGCATGGACATGCTATCTTGTAAATCGTGCCCCGAGACCTAAGCAATCAAAATGGCCTGAAATTCTAAACGAACTCGGATTGGATCCTGAATACAACCACTGAACTCGTATTATCATAACGATCATGTAAAGACCCTAAATTTTTAAATGAAAATAATAATAAAATAATAATAATAATAATAAAAATAAAAAAATAAAATTTTAATTTATGAAATCAGTAATTGATTTTATCAGTTTGTGCGTTTTTAATTTTAGCCATACATTATATGCATGGATTTGTGCATGTGCGTATTTAGGACCCAACCCATTGGATTAATCTTTGAGCCCAAACTTAGCCCATCAGAAATTCATGAAACTGGACCTAAGCCCAACTTGGTTTAACCCGGCCCATGATCCAAACTCTTTTGAGTTGACCCAAAACCCTTTGGATCAGCCATATTCCATGGAACTTGTCACATAGGATTATTTTCCTTTAGTGATAATCACACCCACCTACTCTGAAGATTTTTCACGTTGTACTCCTAAACTCAAACCATCAGAGAAATACATTGCTTTGCCTTGCAAGATATCTCCATCTGAGCGTATCTTTCCTTCCCCAATGAAGTTACACATCTTGGTCTCCACTCTACCTTCAAATCACTACCTTCCCCTGGTTTTTGCCTTAAAACATCCCTAAGCCTCATCTACAACTACAAAAAAATTCATCTACCAATGGCTGTCCATGCAACCAAAGAACTTCACACTCAACCTCCTCTACATATACTCCTACTTCTATCGTGTACATCTCATTCCCTCCATTACGAAAATCCAGAGCTCTTAGTAGATGTTAGGTGCTTCCATTGTTGGGAGAAAGAGATAACAGTAGAGAGAGAGAGAGAGGAGGAAGAACTTCCTTTGAACTACAATCACCAAAGTCCAAGCCGTAATCCTTCGATTCAAGCTTAGTTTCTTCAATACTAAGGTAAATGAAACTTGTTGATACCAAATTTTGCCCCCATCGCTCAAAGTATTATGAACAATGCCATCAAAATGGGTTCAAAAGAATTTGTGCACAAAAGACTATTTTGTCCTTGCACAGTCCGAGGTGAAATCAGACAACGCCGACACGAGTTCAGTGAGAACCTCATACTATTGATCAGTACGACGACACGAGTCCAGTTACAGTAATTGGAGTGAAATCGGACAACGCCGATAATTTTTGATTGTTCAAAACAGGGTCTCAAAGGCACAATTTATGAGCTGATATGTTCATCGAGAGACTCATGTTATTGATCAACACAGAAATACGAGTCCATCGGCTATATCCATGGTCAAATCTGAGTTCGGTAGCTCAAGAAGTGGCATTTTAAAGAATGGTAGTAGTGTACCGGTGATTATTTGGGAGCTAGGTTTGCGAGCCGACATGTCCATAAATCAAAAATTAAACTCAAAATGATCCTCTCGACGATACGAGTCCATTGGCTGTATCCGTGGACAAATCCGAGTTCGTTTGGACATCCGAAGATTAAAAAATAACGCGCGAAGATATTTTGTACACAGTGACATTTCCATAAATACCAAGAAAAACTAACGTCAACAAGTACAACACACGCAGCCACGCGCGCGTGGGGCGCACGCGCCGGTCGTGCACGGCTGGCACGCCGTGCGAGGCGCGTGGGCCGCGTGGGGCGCGCACGGCTTGGTCCGGATCTGGTGTGACGTGCGCGTGTGCATCGATGACGTGGCGACCCTTGATTGGCTGGCATTATCTCCCGTTTTCTCTCTCTTCCGCGTGTCTGTCTCTCACGCTGCCACGTGTCCTGTCCTTCCCCTCTCACCCGCACACAATCTCTTCTCTCTCTCTCTCACTGTTTCTCTCTCTTCTCCCCTCGTGACACGTGTCGCCTCTCTCTCTCTTCTCTCAGCCGGCGTTTCCTCTCTCCTCTCTCTCACAGCTCTCTCTCTCTCTCTCTCTCTCCCCTCAGCGACTCTCTCTATCTCCCCCTTAGCCATGTCTCTCTCTCTCTTTTCTCTCTCTCTCTCCTCTCACCATCGCCTCTATTTTTTTTATAAAAGCCAGTACAAACACAAAAACAAGGGGAATTTTCGGGGAAAAGAAATTAGGAAGAGAAATTTTTAGAGAGAAATTAGGACAGACTTTTTTAGATAGAAATTTTTATAGAAACCTTTTTTTAGGAAACTTTAAGAGACAAATTTGGAGGGGATTTTTGGTACAAAAAATCTGAGGGTTGTTACCTTTTTTTTAGGAAAACCTCTTGCTAAGTAAAAGCCTTTCTAATTTCAGTCACTCAGTTGTCAAATGTTTCTCGACTCTGTAGTCGTGAAACGTTTGATACTTGAAATAAATTAGAATTAGAATTTTCAGTTAGGACTTTGGGCCCAAAAACAAGAGGAAGTTCAGCCCAATTATTTTTAGATTTAGAAAGATCCGAACGCTATTATATTAGCATACCTCGCGATAACAGGGCTTCAAACCCAGTGTTATGTCGGGTTATGATTTTATTTAGCCGTTCGCGTGTCTTTCTCATTTTCCTGTAATCAGCTGATTTGAACATCAATATAAGGTATCATTGCAATAACCCGTTTTATTTCAATTTCTGTATTTTTTATTTAATTTCTGCTCTGTTCATTTAATTTCTTTATTTCTTTATTTTTATTTATTTATTTTTTATTTAATGTAAATACTACGCTTAAAAGCCGATGTTCGCATCTCTAGTCCGCAATTTTAGAAATTTCTAGTCCGTTTCCAGAAATTTTTAGTCCGCACTTCTAGAATGTCAGAACATTTTATTTATCTTTTCTGCTTTTTTTATGTAAATATCAATTGGGCATCCGCATCTCTAGTCCGCAATTCTAAAAATTTCTAGTCATTTTACTGAAATTTCTAGTCTGCACTTCTAGAATGTCAGGATTTAGCCTGTTTAAATCACGAAAGTCGGTGTTGGCCTATACCAATGTACTTTTCATGATTTAAACAAAAATCTCTTAAAATAAAAATCAACGCCCCCGGCATATCGCTCAATTGCGTCGGCCCCTGTCGGGATTAACTTCTAACTTTTTCCCTTTCCCAGATCCCGTAACTTTCTTTTTTTACCCCTTTTCCGTTTCTCCGTAACAGTTACTGCTATTTTCTTTTTATTTTTATTTCACGTAAAATCAATAAAAGGAAAAAAATTCGTTACTTCATGGCTAAGTTATATGAATAATGCTGTTAGTTCACGCTGACACACTATCCATACTACCGGGTTAAAAATCCCGATAATCTCAGAATTCCGTAAACACATGGGTGACATAGGTAGCCCATATTAGTGTTTTTAGGATGCAAAATTAACGGTCAATGCACGCTATCTTTTCACGACAGATTATCGTGACTGAAGTAACATTTATTAAGTTCTACAATTTGGACCGTCAGTGATTGTGTAGCTGTCGAGATGAAGAATTGCAGATAAAATAAACCATTTTAAGCAAGTGTGTGTCCTGCCTAAAAATTGAGAAACATGAGTAGCCGTTGTGCTGCCCATGTCTCCCGGTCTTGGGCTCTGATAATCTTAAAATAAAGTATGCCATGCAAATTGACAGTTTCTGTTAATTTTGCGGATCGTGCTTTCTCGAAAAATTATCGGAAAGGCATTTTCACACACCAAAAAGGTTAATATGGTAATCCATTAATAAAACAGAATCGGGTCATTGTTAAACTTGAAAATTCCTACCAGGGATTTAAGGTACCTGGCACTCTGGGAATAGAAACATGACGTGCAGATACCAGTTTGCAGATCATGTTTCGGTCAAAGTTTAACATATGTCCGTTCTAATATTTTTGCCACCAAAAGTTAAATTGCGTAAGCCGGGACCCTGTTCTCGCACCCGTTTCACTTTTGATCCAATTACAGCAATCACTTGATATTTATCAAATTTGGTCAAGGATAATAAAAAAAATTAATTGGGAAAATAAAGTACCGAAATGGCGATGTTGGGTGCCTAACACCTTCCCAACTCGTAACAGTAAATCTACGAACCCATCTCTGTTTTCAAAGACCAGATTTCTTTTAAAGGAGTCATTTTATAAACAGAATCATATTTCTGAGTTAAAATTAAATTATTTTTCTAAGGACATCTTCTTTGAAAATGGCCTTAGAGTGTGACTTGACACACCCGAATTTCATGTTCTGAGTTTTAAATAAGTCCCAGCTGTCAAACAATTTTCATTAAACGTCGCATTACAAGTTAAGAAATTATTCAGCTCCGTTCAAACAATTCATTATTCGCGAGGGGGGCCGGGAAATTTCCAGGCGCGACAAAACTCGCTCTAACCTTTAATCTATGCTATCGATCCATATTGACCTCCACAGAGCTCGGAGAAAACAAAACACAGTACTGTAATTCGTAGAAGATGAAGTTAGCACCGGTGTCTTAGTTTTTGACACACCAGTGCCTTTGCTTTCTGTATTTTACAATGTTCTGTATTTTCATACTTACACCGGTGCCTCAGTTTTGGTTACACCGGTGCCTTATCTCTCTGTACCTTACTAGTACACTACAGAATTGACCTTACACCGGTGCCTTACCTCTTTGTACCTTACTAGTACACTACAGAATTGACCTTACACCGGTGCCTCAGTTTTGGTTACACCGGTGCCTTTACTCTCTGTATCTTATTAGTACACTACAGAACTGACCTTACACCGGTGCCTCTGAAAACCTTACACCGGTGCCTCTGTTGTGAAATCTTAACACTTAGTTTCTGACTTAGACTTGTTAAGCCAGGGTATGTTCTATGACAATATACTTATTTTCTATAAATAAATTTAAGTACCCCCCATTTGGAAACAATGACATTCACAGAAAATTGAAATTCAATTCGAATCAAAATGTCGCCCTCCCTATTTTAGTACAAAATCGAAAAATCACCCATTTTCTTCCTATACTTTGGCCCGAAACTCGCCCTAAATTTATGCGTTTGAGGCGTATGAATATACCATTGTACTTAGAAAAAATCAAGGAATCATTTCCGGGACTTTTTATCCCCTAAATCGAAATTTGAAAAAATTCAATTTTTCTATAATTAGAAAAATTTTCAGACACTGAAAATTTTTAAAAAATAAGAAACGCTCCCAACTTTCACTTAATGACCACCCAACCATAACTAACCTTAGAATTATCTTGTTGAACCATAGGCAGTATCAATTATTGTAAGATGACACCCTATTCGATGATCATTAAGGTAAGCATTTTTCTACGAAATTGTGATCATGAAATTCCGTCCATATGATAGATTTTCGCGTTAATGTATTATCTTATTTTCTTGCTAAAAACTTGCATCTCCAACACATCATCATGTTATCATGAGTCTAGCCGTTAAACGAAATCTAGATGGAGTCAATGAGGAATGTTCAAGGTTAGTGGAGATGACACCTGAGGTTTTGACATGAGTCATAAAAAGTCATGAGCTTTGTAACGAAAATTGAGAATTTGATAAACTTTTATGTTTGGTGACTCGAGGGTTGACTTACTCCTTGGGGAGGCGTGTTAGGATGTCTGCTATCACCGGGTTATGGATTTTAGTCGAACTACGTCTGTTATCACTGGGTTGTGTCTTGGAGCCGAGTCGGTCACGTCTCATGTATTTAGCGAAGTTATGTCGTGAGCCGGTTATGTTCGTAAACCGTGTCGTGTCTTTTCAAAAAAATAAAACATAGTTGAAGGGGAGGAGTTAGATATTTTCTAAGTCAAGGCATGACATATGGAAGACATAATGCTGGGAGCATAACGGTTGGGAGCATGAGATACGGGAGCCGATGTTTGGGTACACTAGCGTTGGATACGAGGTCAGCGTAGGGGTCGAAACCATATTGGTCGGGAACATCATAACACCACTTTGATAAATGAAATTTTGATGACAAGCCTGCGCTTGTGTCGACCCGAACTTTGTATTTTGAAAGAAATTTTGGACACTTGTTAACAATGGTGAACACTTATGGATATGGGTCGGTTGCGTGTGTCAGAAACTTAGAAACAAGTCATAGGGTTTGACTTAAGGATATATTATCGACATTTCATTCATTTACTGTACTTGTTTAATGCTTCCGCTGACTGTTTAATCTGATTATGTCGACTCTGATTATTTTTTTCTGTTCATAATACTTAATTAACTGCTCATACTATCTTCATGATCATGCATCATTTGATCCATTGCATAGATTTGAGACTTAGGGTAGTTTTATTTGTTGAGCGTTAATCGCTCATCTAGTGCAATTTCTCTACCCCTGACCTTTCATGCTAGGTGTCGAAGATGAAGTTGTTGAGCCCGTTTATCTAGATACCAACAGCGGTACTTTCGAGGAGGATGTCGTAACTCCGTGGTTCACCTAGATTTATTTTGAGCTCTTAATTTCAAATATTTAATGTAATTTATTTAAAGTCGGATGGTTGTAATCAAACTTTATTTTGACTAAGAAATAAAAATGTGGTTGACTTTTGATAAACTGTTTTAAATTAACGTCTCCAAAATTTGGGGCGTTACAAATCAATAATATGTGTCTCTCGAAATTTTAAGATGTCGACTTGAAAATCGTGCGCCCGTGACCTTGTCCTGAACAACTGAAAATTATTGATGTTGTCCAATTTGTACCAATCACTGTCAAGGGACTTGTATCATCATACTGGTCAATAGTATGAGATTTGCGTGATTTGATGAAATTGTCTTGCGAATGGTGCTCTCGAGCCCTAATTTGTGTAGAGATGAAACAACTATTTGTTTGTCAATTTACCGAATTTTTTCAAGTTCATTCTCGGAACATCCAATTAACCTCCAGGTATTTTAATGGCGTCATATTGAGATTTTTTTGTGAAAATCAGGGTGGTAAAGTCATCATGCTTTGATTTAGAGGCTTCTCAGTTCGTATTCAATCAGAAGGACAAAATTATCTTTTCACATTTAAACCGTCTTCGAGCCTACTAAAACCACCTAATTGAATTATGGACCATATCAATATCATTCCATACACTGTAGAGGCATCTCGAGTTGATTGTGCTGACCCTTGAAGTCTGTTCTCGATGAACTATTGGTCCAAGGGCAAAATGGTCATTTGTACCAAGGGCTAAATTCTCTGAGGTTGTCCAAGTATCATCAAATTATGTTCACAAGCCTGCACAGTGATTGAAAGTGTCTTCGGTGAAGTTCTTCGGTCTTTAGATCATTCCACGCTTCTTTGGCCCGTCTAGGGGTAAAATAGTTATTTTGTGCATAAGCTTCTCCTGAGCCCATTCTGATGGCACGTTTTATGATAGTCTAATCGGTGGGACAAAATATTGTATCAACAGTCCGGGTCCAGACTATAAAGTTGAGCTTGGGGTATTTAACTTTTTCTTGACTAGGGGCATTCTTAAGAGGGTTAAGGCAGTCTAAACCTTGGAGGTAGGGATAAGAATCCATCTTTGTTTCAAAAGATTGTCTCTTTAAAATTATGGGAATTGATCTACTTTAAAGTAGGGGTGTACAAAAAAACCCAAAAAACCGCTAAATCGGACCAACCGGACCGAACCGGTCTTTTTGGATTGGTTACGTGGTTTAGTGGATTGGTTATGGTTCTAAAAAAATTAGAACCGGATATTATGGTTTGGTCCATGGTTTCATAATTACAAACCGTGGTTCGAACCGAACCGGACCAAATTATACACACACACACACACATATATGTGTATATATATCCCAAAAAAGTTACAACTCTTCCATTTCCAAAATAAAAAACTTTTTCATTCTCAATCTAATTGTGTTTTTCATAAACTTATTAGATGTATAAATTTAATTTTTAAGATTAATGAAGTTGATGTAATTATTATATTGTTTATTTTTTACAATTTTAAAAAACTAGTGTTATTCTATTCATATTTTTTTTAAATTTTTTTAATGTTAACATGGTTTGGAACCGGAACCGGAACCAAACCGGACCGGTCTAATGGTTTGGTTTTGGTTTGGTTCCATATGTGTAATGGTCTGGTTATGGTTCTCAATTTTTTGGAACCGTTAGATATGGTTTGGTTCTTGGATTCTTACAGAACCGGTTCAATCCGGACCATGTACACCCCTACTTTAAAGGCCATGTTGGCCAAAGTTGAGGGAATCAAGGAATGTTAATATTTGGTTGGTTTGTTTCCCAAAAGACTGTCTTTATATTGCAAATTTTAAACAAAAGAAAAATGTCTTCAAAACGAATCGATTTTAATACATGACTAGAAAACTCCACTATATTTTTGGGCAAACAAAGGGATTCCATTTTTTAGACGGTTAAGGTGCCTCTGATTATAGACTTATCTAACTGTCTCTACAATTGCTAGTAGTTTTGAAAACCTAATAGAAAAGTTGAGCTAGTCCCAATCCTTGGGTTGACCTAGCTAGTCCCAATCCTTTGTTGACCTGTCCCATCTGATAGTTAATCATACTAATCGAGTTTCCCAGCCACATGCTCCTTTGTCCAGGGCATCGAAACAAAAAGAATTGCCTTTTGGAATCCTTGCATTATTTCCATCACTTAAAAATGAGTCAAGTTTGTCCAGACATTCAATTGTTTTGCAACCCATGGAGTACTTGAAATGCGGTCTGGAGAGGATGATTGGGTGTCTAGATAATTGCTTACAGAAAGAAAATTAATCCTCGACCTAAAACATTAAAATATATGAAGCCCCCTATGTCCTAAGTATCTTGATGATGACTATTTTTATGCTTAAGAGCGAATTCTACATAGTAATCAAAACCTTTAACTAGTGAACATCAACTTTTTAGTGAATTATGCGATACCTTGGTTACATGTGTGTTATTAAACAATTACAAGTTGATTCCTGTAAATGAGTTATATGTGGTATACGAATTGTTTCTGTTTTAAATCACTAGTTATTAAAACTAACCTATTGAAGTGTATTTTTGCCTAATGTCTTAGACCATGGAGTTATGTTTGAAGGCATGATTATTATTTATTGATACATGATTTTGATATTATAATTCATTGGAACAAAGTCTTGGGCACGGGGAGACGTTAATAGACTAGTGATGAATGGATATAAGGTTGGAGGTGCAGCTAGGGACCACTGGGTGTTGATATCTTATCATTCTTGAATGGAGTTGCTCCACAACCCGATGGCAGAGATGAATCCTTGAATGTCAGAACTATTTTGAAGTATATGTATAAAATAATGAAATAAAATGAGTTAGTCTTCTTGGACTAATAATATCGATTTACAATGTTTCTTATTCTACTCTTGTTAAGGATGAATTTACATAGGATATGGAAGTATTTTCACGGCCAAACGTGTAACCATGGATATGTATCTCATACGAGCTTTTGCTTGTGAAAATCTTTTTATTTTCTTGCAAGTTAAGGTGAATTAGCCGACGAAATGTTGGAGTGACAAGTCTATAAATTACAAGTATCTTTGTAACTTTTGTTTGTCCATGTATGGAAATTATGACACTTAGGCACTTTGGAGATATTTATGTCTAATTTTCATTGCTTGCTTCTGGCATGCTTTGGATGTAATGTTACAAATAGCCTTGATGACTTTATCATCCTATTATGAAGTTATTAGGGATCAAATTTCAAGGCCTAGTGATGAAGCACAGAGATTTAGACACAAAAAAAAAAAACGAAACACTAGAAGACGGATTTAGAATTTACCTTCAACTTCGATGACACGATCGCTACAATTGCATGGCTATTTCAAATTGAACTTGGCAAAACCTCATGATCTTCTATCATATTCCCTTTATGCATTGATCTCAAATCTGCGTCTGGACTCAAACGTGCTCTTTGCGCTTTTTCTCACGTTGCTCTATTTCGTGTATTGAGTTGTGTGTGACTTAGAGAGCATAATGAAATATTTGTAGAGGCTACGACAGGGATCCTATAGAGAAACACAAACTGACTCTAGTGAAAGTAGGATACTCTAATCTAACTCAGTTTACATCCTATTTCCACAAATTATAATTTACACAATAGCAATATAATTGCACTCTTGTCCCTATCTAGAACCTTTTTTTCTAGCTCGATGTCATTAAATATTTATTTATCTCTGCATATTAAGATTAGAGATACCTGTTGATTAAATTAAATTGATAACAATTATATAGTTAATCAACATTTCTAATTTTCCTTGAGACAATTAACTTATTCGATATGTTGGATAGAAATATTCACCTACATGATTTGACATAATCAAAATTTATAAACTTTGTCAAGAGTGTATCATCAATCCCTACATGATGACATGGATTCAATCAATAATTGATAGCTATCACACATGCAACGTCGTGACCGAACTCACCGAGATTGTTACCCGACAGAGGATCTCACTAATTAATGACTCAAAGTTCACAACACTAAAAGCACATATTTGTTACTTATCTATGATTAAGAGCATAGACATTCATGATAACCATGACGTGCTAATTGTCTTATATAGCATGTACAAAAACAATTACTTCAAGATGATCCCGTTCGATATACACAAAGTGTATTAGAACAATGAGTTTGAACCTATACCATTTCTCGTAGTCCAAACATACCTACTAAATACAGTGATACAACTCGACCGATGGTTGTCTAATTCCATCTAAGAGTATGAAATGGAACTTATATTTCTCAAGAATTGATGATCTGATATCCCATGTATAAGCTGAACTCTACACACTTGATCATCTAGTATGTATAGTAAGGGACACATATGCACATCATAAATTTATATAATGCAAACATTGTCTACAAAGGTTTGCATTACAAACGGAATTAGCTGATTAATACGGAATCAAACAAATAGTGATCCACTACCTAAAAGCCATGCTTTTAGTTTAAAATCCTAACTGGACATGACATGCCTCTTCCTCTTCCTTGTTGATAAGCCTTCCTTGCTCTCTCTTCCTTATTCTCCTTGAATATCAGTTTAGTTTGGAAAACTTGTTCTAGGGAACTTGAGGATGCCTTTTTGTGGATCTTCTATTCGTGGATCTCTAAGTTGGCCATGAGTTCATCCAATGCCATGGCATTGAGGTCATTGGATTCTTCATTGGCTACAACGATATGTTCAATCTTCGAGATGAAGGATCAAAGTATTTCTCTACAACCACCGCATATTACATTTTGTCATCGTAGCATGGAATTTGATTACAATAGCTAGTGTTCAAGTAAATATGCTCAGAAACTGACTCAGATTCATCCATTCCTAGCAATTCAGATTCCCCTTGTAAGACTTGAAGTGGAAATCTCATTGTTTTTCAATTCCACATTGGGAACTTTGGAGAATATTTGATGCATTAAAATTACCTTTGGTTGATACTCAAACAGAACAACAGAGAGAAATCAAACAAACCCATACACAAGTGCATCAAATGCATCCCTCTCTTGCACTTTGTTTGTCTCGCATTGTCCCAAACAAATCCAACACAAAGTCCACACGAATTTGTCACCTAATTCTTTAGACAAGGAATTTGTAGAAATTGAAGCACCTCCTTCCTCCTCTTGCAATAGCCAAGGAAGTTGACTTCAATTGTGAAGGAAGGTGGCTTCAAACAATGAAGTTTATCTCATATGAAGAATAACACGAATCCTACTTGAGTTCAACAAAATAAAATCTCACAATGTTTTATTCCAAAAGGCGCACAAACTTGACAAATATTCTTTTACTAGAGAGAAGACAATAGTAGTACTTAAAAGTGGCTGTTGATAAAACAGAAAACAATGGTACCAAACATTCCACGCCAACATATATATTTGATAGAATTGGGATTGGCTTGGTAACATGGACGGGTAGGTACTGATCGAAAAGCTTTAATTTCTTCGCCTTCTGAATCGTGCAGTTGTCAAGAGAGGTTTAAGAAGAATGGTTGTTGCCGTTAGTGACAGAGGCTTCGGAAGAGTAGGGAAGCAATCCCTTCTCTCTGCAGGTATCAATGGCTCCTCTGAACATATCCTCCAAGCTGTACTTGAACTCGAACCCCATGCTTACCAACTTTTTTGACGAGAAGGACACACTTGGTATGTTCTTGTCGATGCCTTTGAACCTGTTACAAACAAATTGGCCAACATGAAGCTGAAACAATATTATTGGAAACAGAAAAAAGAGACATTGTCCGGAATGATTATCAATAACATGAAACCATATGTGATATGTCGAATCTAATGCTTTGTATCAGACAAAAAAAGATATCATTCTCCAATCCAATAAGGACTACAATTTGTCTCAACTCAATACATACCTACCTTGCTCTGCCCATTGGAGGTGGGAATTCCACGATTGTTTCCTCAATGCTAGCGTGTGTGATGGGATTTAAAGAAAGCTTGTTTGGTTATGGGACACTTATAATTTTTCAATCGCCATCGTCACATAACCATTTTTACTTGATACTTGTTTTGAACCCGATTGATGTCACATATATATAACTTTAGCGTTTTATTTTTTAGATACTACATAATACATATCCGTAGATATACATGGCTCTTCAATATTTGTTTATATATATGTTAAGAATTTCCTATTGTATAACAAAAGTGTAAACAAAAATCCTAAGGACGTCCATTAGTGGGATGCACGCGTCTATACGTTAGTCCTTTATTCCAAATAATGGACAGCTGCTGCCTGAGCTAAGGAACTGTACTCTGCCTCAGTGGATGAGCGAAAACTGTAGGTTGCTTTTTGGCTGACCAAGAGATCAATTTGAGATAAAGAAAGACACAATAGCCAAAAGTAGATTTTGTATCAGAGATATCCCCAGCCATCTCGGAATCGGAGGACACATGGAGATTGAGATCACCAGCAGTAAAGTGCAGACCGAGATGCAAAGTTCTCTTAAGATATCTCAGAAGACGTTTGACAGAAGCAAAATCAGCTATAGTAGGATACTGCATATGTTGTCATGCCTAATTAACAGCCAAAGCAAGGTCTGTTCGGGTGATAGTAAGGTATTGCTAGGCCCCAACAATATTGCCATAGAATGAAGGTTGAGAAAAAAATGAGGAGTTTGAGAGGAAACAATAAGAGGTTTGACAGACATCGGAGAGGAATAAGGTTTACAGTCCAACATCCCAGTTTTGGTGAGAATTTCAGTGGCATATTTCCGTAGAGACAGAAAATTACCAGAAGAAGAAGAGAGAACAGAGATGCCCCCGAAAAACGAGACATGCATGATGTAAGTCTTTGTGGAAGAAAACTGAGTTCAGCTGAGAGATAGGAGACTTGAATGAGAGCAATCATTGTCAGCGATGAGAATATCATCGACATAAACTGAGAGGTAGATAAGAGTAGTGGAAGTTTTTTGAATAAAGAGAGAGTTGTCACAGTTACTATTCTTGAAAACAAGAGAATCAAGGTAAGTGGAAAATGTAGAGAACCAGGCCTTAGGGGTTTGTCTGAGGCCATTAAGAGCCTTTTGGAGCTTGCACACATGATGAGGCTTAGCGGAATCCTCAAAACCAAGAGGTTGAAGCACATAAACCTCTTCATCAAACCAACCATGGCAGCCAGCCATTAATTTGATATAAGAGCATCTTTGTAGCTACTAGGCTCTATAGGTAAGGAGGAAGTAGAGAAAAGAGAGAAAAAAGAAAAGGAAAGGATCTAACAGAAGCAAAAATAGCGTACATCATATCAGGCTTAATTACATCACACTTTGTGACATACTAGTTATTAGTATATTGGTGCAAAACTTGATCCTCAGCAGAAGCTAGGTTTCGTCGGTGATGGAATAGATTCCTTAAAAAGGCAATTTAATTTGGTTTAAAATAGAAGTTGGAGAGAGGCTTACTCAGTGGGGACATTGTACTCAGGCCATTTCTCTCTCATCAATTTTGCAAGATCATAGATGGTGGCATCATGGGACGAGCAAATATATCTTCCCTCAGCTTCAGGGTGCTCGTACAAGAATATATGAGATTCACAAAGATCATCTAGGTGCACAAATTGACCTTGCGTTATAATCGTAAAGTGACCTTCATTCCCTGCAGCAACAAATTATTGAAACAAAGCCAATTCATATACGCTCTAATGAAATAGAATATATAGATTTATGGCCCTGGAAGGATTTCATATGGCGTTTATTTTGTTGTCAAAATGGTATCAGAGAATTGAAAAAATGAGTTGTTTTTTTTTTTTTTTTTTTGTTTCAAAATCCAAATCAGAATGTCCTGATGTTTTTAGAACAACAAAACAAAACAAAACAAAAGAGAGGGATGCATGCTTTATGTTGGTAGTTAGTAGTATACCAGTGATGGGGGAGAGTGCAGTAATGAGGCTTGGTGGGAATGAGGGCATAATGAAGGGGCCTACTACCAATGTTGGTATGATACTGATGAAATCGATGTTGTTCTCCTTAGCTGCTTCCCATGCTGCTTTCTCTGCTAATGTTTTCGACACAAAGTACATCTGGAAATAATACTTAGGGTCAAAACAAATGTATTTCGAGTGCCAGAATTCATATAATGAGAATAAATGAAAACACACGTGTAACAGTACTGCATAGCTGCTACCTCGCCCAAACCGTTCTATAAGCACCAACTTATGAACTTGTGAAAGAAAAAAATCACTTATCATATGACGTTAAGTTTTCACCAAGAAAACCAATTGAGAACGATTTGGCACAAACACAATGGTGATTGTTTTGTATAAAAGTATCACAAAAGATCACATCATTTTGTTTGATTATAATGTGTTAAAAACTAGCTCCACCCAAATCTTGTTAAAAAATGATACTCTTATATCTCTTGAATCAAGTTTGATGAACTCTGTTTTTAAGAGTAAGAATTCTGACATTAAGTTCCTTCCTTTGATCATTTTGAAAGGATTTGAGGGGAAAAAAAGGGAGGAAGCATTGGATTATTTTACATCATAAGAAGCTTTTAAACAATGTGTTTTAGTCAAACCAAACAGAAAGGAAAAAAGAAGTAAAAGGAAAGTCATGATTGATAATATTACTCTTCCTAGAAACATAGAAAAATATAAAGAAATTGGCATAAAAGACAGAAATATAAGAAGTTTAATACAAACCCATCCAGTCATCTTTTTATTGTAGACGAAGTCCAAGTCGCTCCAATCGTTCTCATCATAAACGGGTTTCTGGTGCTCCTGAACGTTAACGGTTCCAGCGGAAGATGTGAAGACCAGCCTCTTCACTGTTTTTGCTTTGGTACATGATCTTATGATGCTAAGTACCCCCTCGATTGTCGGCTTTATTACCTCATTCTGTTCACAAATCACAAATTAATTGCAAATTTAAGATAACTATTGGAACATTTATATGAATCAAGACTACTAAAAAATCCACACTTTCCATGTGGCATTATAAATGGTTTGGGATCCTAATCTTTTTTCCGGCCTATTTCATATCGGAGAATTATTGGGTAGTACTAGAACACCATCACACGGTGTTTTAACACTTTTTACCATTGTACATGTGCATGTTGCAGTGATAGAGAGTATTGACAAAAACCTTATCGGTGCCCCAATACTAAAAAATAATAGCTCGTTTAAAGCCTCTAGCAATACAACATGGCGGGTTAATAAGTATCGTGTGGTTCGAAGAGACGTGCTGATTCCGTGGCAAATATTTGATTGGCCTATCAACAAAAATTAATATCAAATTGTACGTCACCCAAAACACTAGTATTTTTCTTTAAAATCTCTTCTTGTGGGACTGTATTCTTTTGGTCCTTCAAATGTATAGTAGAATAGTTCATGTTTTTTTTTGGCTCTTTTTTGTTCATTTTGATGACTGTGACTGTTTATTTTTTAGAGTTATTCAAAAACATCAAACTTATCACCATTTAAGTCGATGAGATATCATTTGATATGATTTTAAAATATATTTTATCTTGATATTAATGTGAGGATTGTATTACAATATGCTGCAATCCAATTTGGTGTTAGAATTTTTTTTTCCCCACAATCATATCAACTATTATTTGGTTGACGTATTTTGGTGTGGTTAATATTTTTGATGAAGTTTAAAAAGTAGACGATCACGATCATTGAGATAAGGCCGAGAAGGGCTTAAAAATAATTGAAATAAACTCTCCGGTCCATTTGAAGGAATGGGGATGATCTAACTCTTGCAAATAATTTGGAGTCGGGGCCAAAAATTAGAAAATGATCCGACTTCTTTGGAGTTCAAGTCAGACACAAGAAGCAGTTGCATCTAGGACGGTCATCGTGCAGTAGATGATTAAGATTTATTAAAAATTCTTTTTGGCAAGCATATAGACTCATACCGGAAAGATTTTTATAACAAATCAAAACTATTCATGGTTAAAATTACATACTAGTCTTTGCTATCTAAATTCAAACTACAAGTTTTTCGGGACAGAATCAAGAATTTCACTACGCATGAATAAATATATACATTCGAGACCAAAATACTAAATTATTTAGCAGGGGATGAGCATATATACTTTATAAATATTTTTTTAATATAATATAATTTTTTTTTGTTGGTTACAAGGACAACCGCCCCCTCTCACATCTTTACACGTATCATTTTCTTGTTTGTACTCTCAATAATTTAAAGAGGAAGCTGTTGAGTGTAGATCATCCCAAGAGAGGAAGAAAATTAGCTCTCTTACTTTTTTCAAACTCTTCATAATTGTACTGAGAAATTACTTATTAAATTGTCACATCATCAAATATGATTTTTATAATTAATTAATTAATTATTCTTTTTACAAAGTAAGTTTCTTTAAAGTGCAGTTGTTCCAAGTTGATCTTAAAGCTATCACCAGCTGTCAGTCTGTAACACAAAATTTGGTAAATCACATCATCAAGTTTCTCCGTCTTATTGGAGGATTTGACTTACTTGTAAATCACTTCTCTATTGCTGAAAAACATATAAATTTAAATAAATTGGAAAATTTAAATCTTAAAGTAAATTCTTAATAGAGAGAGAAGAATAAAAAAAATTATCAAAAAAAGAGAAAATTAAATTAAATTTTCAAATATAATGTGAACTCTTAATAGAGTTCTGTCACTATCACATCACTTTTTATATTCAATTCTAGATCATGGCTATATGATATGTCTTACTATTCATAAGATCTATTAAATTGAACACACAAATTAAAATTTATAGAATCCACATTAATATTTTATATTAAAAACATACATTGTTGGCGTGAAGAGTGAGTGAGACCCATTAATTTTAACACAAAAAATAGATTCATGAGACCAACCTTTTGCCATGATGTAAAAAACACACACACACACACACACATATATAGGTGTACGTATTCCTCTTAAATCATAATACCCCTGCAACAGGCTGAAAGAGCTTAATTAAAGAGAACTGGGAGAGGATATATAGATGGAAGTTTTCAAGATAGAATCACACGTCATATATAATGTCGATTTGGACTGTGATAATTATTGAATTATTGTCTGCTTGTTTTTATTTGAAATTTGTTTTATAATTTTTTTTTTATTTTTATTTTTTGGTCCCTTATTTAGTTGTTGATGTTGTTAAGAAATGCAGCATATATACCTCAGGGTCCTTGGATTCAAAGTCCATGGGTGTGGCCACATGAAAAACTCCAGAGCAACCTTCAATTGCCTCATCAAAGCTCCCTTCTTCATTCAGATCTGCCTTCCATAGCGTCAGATTTTTATCAGCTTTCGGCAATTCCTTTAGATGCTTCACCTTCTTCAAATTAGCTGCACCACCACCACCACCACCGCCGCCCCCACTTAATTAATTTTCACAATCATAATATTGTTTTGTGCAAAATGAAAAAAAAAAAAAAAAAAGTCTTGGGAATGAAACTGGGTTTTGTACGTACCTGGATCACGAACAGTTGCACGAACGATATATCCGCGTTCAAGAAGTCTCATGACGAGCCATGAGCCAATGAAACCGGCAGCTCCGGTGACACACACGGTGGTGGTGGCGGCGGCTGGTGGTTGTGCAGTTACGTCTGTCATGGTTTAAACTAAAGTTAGCTAGGTGTAATATATATGGTGAGTAATAAATTGAGAGGATTTGGAAAAGGAAAGGGTATTAAGTGAAGATTTGATACTTGGTTTGCAGTCAGTGAGGTTGGAACTATATAAGCAGGGTGGGTTCAAAAGCAACATGTTATTTGAATTCAGCACATATAGAATAAGGCAGAATGTTGGTGATGTCGCACGTGCTCACGTACCCCTCCCTTTCACCTCCAAAACTTGGTGGAAGAATGGTAGGAGAGAGTGCGTGCACTCTCACTTTAGCTGCCTGCCTCATCCAAATATGCCGAGGCCACTATCATACAAAACGTCTATACTCTTTTCCCAGCCAATCAAATTAATCATCAACAAATTAAACTATTCTCTCTCAAGTCTCATCTTTTGTCACTCATTTCTCCCAGGTATCATCGAAAACATGTTTTAAATACATTAAACAATTTGGATCAATAATATTTGGTCAGGAAATTGGTTCGCGTTGTAGCAAAATGAGGGATTTGATCCTTTATTATAAACATGTTTTCTTTCCTCATTTTGCTACAACGCGGACCTTTTATTTTCTGACCAAATTTTGATGATCAAACCGGTTAATATTTTTAACATATATTTTTAAGCGTATTCGCAAGAAATTAGCTCACAGTGTTATTGAAAATGACTTGATTCAATCAATTTTTTATAAAATTGTTCTTGTAAGTATTTACTTGGATCAAACCCTTCCCAATATATGTTTTAGCCGATTTTTGGCGAACACTCATAAAAATATTTTTTAAACACATTGAACGAATTGAATCATTAAGATTTGTTCAAAAAATAAGGAATCCAAATTTTAACAATACGAGAAATCCCTGAAGGGGTGTCCCCGTTTTGTGCGGCGGGCACAAATAATCCGGACTAAGTCCCTGACGGGTAGATTTCATAGTAGCATTTCTGATTGGAGATCACATTAAATGAATAATTCTAAGAAGAGTACTGTGTGGTTGCAGTCGCTGTTTAGTATTTCTCTCCCTTTATTTTAAAAAAAAATAATAATAATCAAGAAAATAGTAAAGACAATATTATATTATATTATTACATAGCATACAACTCCTTGAGGCAAAAGATAAAATAACATTCTAACTAACCACTTGTTCACCAACTACCCAAAAATTTGTTCAAGATGAAGACACTCTATATTTAATTTATTATGAAAGGCTTACACAATAAATATTGTTTCATCATTTATTAAAAAATGTCGAGAAATAAAATCAAACTATTCTTATAATTAAACCCAAAATTAAATGTTTCAAACTCGATACATAAACAATCACGGTCCAACTACCAACTCTTGTCGGATGACTCCTAGTTTAATTTTTTTTTTTTAATCTTTGTTTGTTAAACCAACTTCTTGTATCAATGAATTGCATTAACATTTTTATTTTATGATATTTGAGGAATTTTTTTCTTTGTTTATTAAGCCATTACCCTAGATAGTAATGGGATCCTTTTATTTCAATAGATTGTATTGGCATTTTCTTTATTAGTTTGGGAGATTGAATGAATTTTTTTCTCAAGCTATTTAAATATAAACGAAGTTTAGGTGACGAAATCTTCTATCACCAATGAGGTTTCTCTAAAAAACTTTTCATGGATTAAATTTAAATTTATAGGCGACAAAATATTTTGTCACAAACACAAGTCACTATACGTGAGAAAATAAATCTCGTTACAAAACAGTCTTTATAGGTGAGAAAATAAAAACTTCGTCACTGGGTGATTTTTTGTGACGGTCGTTAGTTGAGAAAACAGTTCCGTCAGCTATGCCATTTGAAAGGAAAAACATGCAATTTGAGACAAATTTAATTTGTCACTAAATACCAAAATTCTTGTACATGTCAACCACTACTAACAAAACCAAGGCTCGGCCACCTCCATCTCATCCACTTCCTAGATTGACTCCACAACTCCCTTCTAATAACCCGACATTTTAATAATAAAAAAAATACTTCTTATTAATTTCAATTATCATGATTATTTTCGTATGTATTAATTCTTTTTTGTTAGTATATCGAATGATTGGTTTGGAGTGCGAGTGCACGTGCGAGGTGAGTATTCGTGTGGCACCAGATTGCAACCCAAATTTCCTTCTTTCCTAAGATGACTGTTGGCTGTTTAACATCTAAACTTTTTTGTACTCCATGCCTCTTCACTTCATCTCCCAGCAGACACATTGCAATCTTTGAAAATCCTTCCCCAACCTTTGGTTCCCCCATTCTTTTTCACGTTGAATCATCAGAAGCAAACCAACATGTCAAGAAAGAGAGAATTTTTGTGTGTTGAGGAAAAAGGGGAGAAGTTTACTGTTGTGGCCAAATTCCACTGAATCATCGCTAAGTTCTTCGTCGAAATCATCATTCAAGGTAGTAATACTTATCTTTAACATTCAATCGAAGAATATGAGAGTTTAATCGCGTTAAAATCATCTTTGGGGGGGGGGGGTCAACCGACAGGGCAGTCGACCGGTCAGAGTTGTTCACCTCTGGCAAATTGCCACTTGATCAAAATCTAATCTAATTTTCACTCATACCCGGCACGTACACTTGCACATGCATCCACTCATATCTAAATATGCCCATGGGTCCAAGAGAAATTTCATGCGAGCAAATTTACCACTCGAGACCTATTGATTTATGGCATGTTTAATCTACTGTTGTTGTTATGAATGATCTACAGTTGTACACCATGCTTGTTGTTATAGTCTGTTATGGTTGTTGTCATGTTGATGGACTTCTGAATAAGTTAATGGATATGTTGGAATTGTTAAACATTCTGGGTTCAACCGTTATGTTACCCGGATTTTTGTAGAAATGACTTAAGTGTGATTTAGAAGAAAATCTAGAATGAATGTTAGGAACACTGGTCCGAATGACATTTGGATAGGACAATGGAGGGTGTCAAGTGTACATTATATGTAATGGAACTGTGTAGAGACAAGTAAGAAATGTTAACAAAAAAGATGTAAAACAAGTTTATGTTGGCTTGTCGTGGCAGAGATATCGTGATTTGGGCACTAACCCATGTTTTATTTGGATTGTGTCGTCCCATTTTAAAGACCCCAATTAGGAAGAGTGATGGTGACTCCGGAATGTCTAAGTAGACAGCTCTAGACTCGAGGGAGTGACGACCATTGTCTTGGGCTTCATTGAGCAGGTAAAGGAGAAATGGCTAAGATTCATTGGTATCTAACCTAGTGATGTCACATTCGGTCAGATCTAGTTAAGGTGAAGTTAGTATCGAATTGAGTAAATGATAGAAGATTCCTGTCTTGCCGGGTTAGTATGCTAGTCGGGTATGTAAGACCCTCTCAATATCAACCGAGTACCCTATGCTAGATGTTAAAAGGATAGGATTGGATTTCTGAGATGGTGAATTCTAGAAACTTAAATATAAGATTCATAACAAGATTTCCAAGGTGGTGAGTCCGAGTCGGGTACTTAATTCCGCTGCTCATTACTTGGTTTGTTCTTCTTTATTATCTATCATATTGTTGTATTTTTGGGTTTGTTTGTCTGGTAAGTATTTCTGCTGAGTTTCATTACAAAACAGTCTTTATAGGTGAGAAAATAAAAACTTCGTCACTGGGTGATTTTTTGTGACGGTCGTTAGTTGAGAAAACAGTTCCGTCAGCTATGCCATTTGAAAGGAAAAACATGCAATTTGAGACAAATTTAATTTGTCACTAAATACCAAAATTCTTGTACATGTCAACCACTACTAACAAAACCAAGGCTCCGCCACCTCCATCTCATCCACTTCCTAGATTGACTCCACAACTCCCTTGTAATAACCCGACATTTTACTAATAAAAAAAGACTTCTTATTAATTTCAATTATCATGATTATTTTCGCATATATTAATTCTTTTTTGTTAGTATATCGAATGATTGGTTTGGAGTACGAGTGCACGTGCGAGGTGAGTATTCGCGTGGCACCAGATCGCAACCTAGGTTTCCTTCTTTCCTAAGATGACTGTTGGCTGTTTAACGTCTAAACTTTTTTTGTACTCCATGCCTCTTCACTTCATCTCCCAACAGACACATTGCAATCTTTGAAAATCCTTCCCCAACCTTTGGTTCCCCATTCTTTTTCACGTTGAATCATCAGAAGCAAACCAACATGTCAAGAAAGAGAGAATTTTTTGTGTGTTGAGGAAAAAGGGGGAGAAGTTTACTGTTGTGGCCAAATTTCACTGAATCATCGCTAAGTTCTTCGTTGAAATCATCATTCAAGGTAGTAATACTTATCTTTAACATTCAATCGAAGAATATGAGAGTTTAATCTCGTTAAAATCATCTTTGTTATGGGGGGCGGTCAACCGACAGGGCAGTCGACTGGTCAGAGTTGTTCACCTCTGTAACTCCCTGATTTCACTAGGGAATGTTAAAAATAAAAAAATAAATAATAATAATAATAAAAGAAATAAAAGATAACATCACCAATATTAATGCATAAATACCGGTAGGAAAATAGTTATTAAGCTGATACAAAATTTAAAGTACAAGATAGAGTTTCAAAATACAACAGACAAACTCTACAAGCATAAATTTAGAGCTATTCTAAGGAAAATTAACTACGTCAGTCATGGATCAATGACGTCCTCCTCTTGAAAAGAATCTTCTGGTGGCACTATATCCGGATCAAATTCTTCTGCATTGGTACCTGGCATGAAATGCCAGGGGCATGGGGAAAAAATACGCACTGGGAAAGCTCAATAAGTTGTCTTATCCTTAATTTTTCCTTTGAATTTTTCATGAACATAAATGTATTTAAGAGGGAAGCTATCATATGATGAGTTATGAACAATATATGAAAATGATAACACATAGGAAAAAGAATTTAAACCAATATTACGTTGTTCATCATTTTTATTTTATTTCACAATTATTACTTCAAGATCTTAGTATTCATACCCAGGCATCGTCCCTCGACCCCCAAGCATGAATTTCTGTGTTTCATCATTCGTACCCAGGCGTCGTCCCTCGACCCCCAAGCAAAAGATATTTGCTAAAGTCCATAACTTACATGGACTTTAAAATTACCAATTTCCAACCATAACCTCATCGAGAATTCCATCAGTTTTCACATGCGGATATCCGCAGGATATCCTAAATACTAAATATTCGCTTCTAGTTTAAGTTTCGGTTATTCTCAATAAGTCGTAAAACTTAATCTATAATCATGCTGAAGGTTCTTTAACAGAATAACAATACATAAAATTAACACATGATGATGGAAATACGATAAATAAAATAAACATCATTTTAACAAACATATATTCCTATTGGTTCTAAGTTTACTTATAGACAAGGTAATTTCTGTTTGAGTTAGGCAAATACAGTTTTATCTCGGCAAGGTACATTCTGTGTTAGGCGAAGTAAGTTTTAGTTAGGCAAATACAGTTTTTATCTAAGCAAGAACAGTTTAGGTCGACAAAGTACATTATGTGTTAGGCAAAATAAGTTTGAGTTAGGCAAAGACAGTTTTTATCTAGGCAAGGACAGTTTTATCTCGACAAAGTACATTCGGTGTTATGCGAAGTAAGTTTTAGTTAGGCAAATACAGTTTTTATCTAGGCAAGAACAGTTTCAGGTCAACAAAGTACATTCTGTGTCAGGAAAAGTAAGTTTGAGTTAGGCAAAGACAGTTTTTATCTAGGCAAGAACAGTTTTATCTCGGCAAAGTACATTCTATGTTAGGCGAAATAAGTTTTAGTTAGGCAAATACAGTTTTTATCCAGGCAAGAACAGTTTCAGGTCGGCAAAGTACATTCTGTGTTAGGTAAAGTAAGTTTGAGTTAGGCAAAGACAGTTTTTATCTAAGCAAGGACAGTTTTATCTAGGCAAAGTACATTATGTGTTAAGCGAAGTAAGTTTTACCTAGACAAACACAGTTTTATCTAGGCAAAGTACATTCTGTGTTAGGCGAAATAAGTTTTAGTTAGGCAAACGCAGTTTTTATCTAGGCAAAGATAGTTTTATCTCGGCAAAGTACATTCTGTGTTAGGCGAAGTAAGTTTTAGTTAAGCGAACACAGTTTTTATCTAGGCAAAAACAGTTTTATCTCAGCAAGGTACATTCTCTGTTAGCCGAAGTGAGTTTTAGTTAGGCCAATATAGTTTTTATCTAGGCAACGACGGTTTGATCTCGGCAAAGTATATTCTGTGTCAGGCGAAGTGAGTTTTAGTTAGGCAAACACAGTTTTTATCTAGGCAAACACAGTTTCATCTCGGCAAAGTACATTCTGTGTTAGGCGAAGTAAGTTTTAGTTAGAAAAACACAATTTTTATCTAGGCAAAGACTGTTTGATCTTGGCAAAGTACATTCTGTGTTAGGCGAAGTAAGTTTTAGTTAGGCAAACACAGTTTTTATCTAGGCAAAGTACATTCTGTATTAGGCGAAGTAAGTTTTAGTTAGGCAAACACAACTTTTATCTAGGGAACGACTATTTTATCTAGGCAAAGTACATTCTGTGTTAGGCGAAGTAAGTTTTAGTTAGGCAAACACCGTTTTTAGCTAGGCAAGAGCAGTTTTAGGTCGGCAAAGTACATTCTGTGTTAGGCAGAGTAAGTTTGATTAGGCAAATACAGTTTTTTTTATCTAAGCAAGGACTGTTTTATCTAGGCAAAATACATTCTGTGTTCGGCGAAATAAGTTTTAGATAGGCAAACACAGCTTTTATCTAGCAACGACTGTTTTATCTAGGCAAAGTACATTCTGTATTAGGCGAAGTAAGTTTTAGTCAGGCAAACAACGTTTTTAGCTAGGTAAGAGCAGTTTTAGGTCGGTAAAGTACATTCTGTGTTAGGCAGAGTAAGTTTGATTAGGCAAATACAATTTTTTTAATCTAGGCAATGACTGTTTTATCTAGGCAAAGTACATTCTGTGTTAGGCGAAGTAAGTTTTAGTTAGGCAAACACAGTTTTCATCTAGGCAACGACTGTTTTATCTAGGTAAAGTACATTCTGTGTTAGGCGAAGTAAGTTTTAGTTAGGCAAACACCATTTTTAGCTAGGTAAGAGCAGTTTTAGGTCGGCAAAGTACATTCTGTGTTAGGCAGAGTAAGTTTGATTAGTCAAATACAGTTTTTTATCTAGGCAATGACTGTTTTATCTCGGCAAAGTACATTCTGTGTTAGGCGAAGTAAGTTTTAGTTAGGCAAACACAGTTTTTGTCTGGGCAACGAATGTTTGATCTAGGCAAAGTACATTCAAAAGAATAAGTAAGAGTAAGAAACTTTCTTTTGGTAAGGCTTGGAGCTTGATTTGAAGAATTTGAAAAAAAAAAGTAGATTTCTCTCCCTCTCTCTAGAATTTCTCCGTTCTTTCTCTAACTTTCTCACTTCTATCATGTTCAGAAGTTTTCAGGGGGTCAAATGAAAAGATTCAAGGTGGTATAAATAGGAAATTGGGGTTATCATGATGAGATGACACAAGAAGAAGCTTGGAGTGCAAGTTTGGGTTAAGTGTGGAGTGTGAACCTCATCCTAGGAGTTTGAGATTCCTAAAATTATGGCATACAATCTGTTTTTGAGTGGTGGAAAGAGATCAAGTTCTAATTTGGTTGAGTTCCAAGAATTTTTTTGGTTGGCAAGACTTGTACATGTGTGAATATATCACTTGTGTATAAGAAAACTCAATAGGATGATAATGGGTGTTCTGATTTTGCAGAAAATATGAAGAAAGAGATGGAGGTGATGATGGAGACAAAAGATTTGATGGAGTTTCCATAGATTTCATGGGTTTGTATGGATTTTGCATGTGTGTATATATACTTTGTAATTTATGTCCAATGAGGTGAGTTTAGATGTCAAAGTTTGCAGCATCAGGGAAAAATAATGGTGGTGGTGATGATGACATAAATGATTTGATGGGTTTAGAACTTTGGAATAGTGAGTGGCATGATGACTTGTCTAAATACATGTATTTATACTCATCGTATACATGTATGTATCATATTATGGTATCTTACGTATATGTATAAATACACAGTATGAATGAATTGCATAATTACATGATGTAATCTACAAAAAAAAATAATTTAATTATGCTTTTTTAATTTTAATTATATATATATATATATATATATATTTCGGGTCTTTACAACCTGTAGCAGATTGCCACTTGATCAAAATCAAATCTAATTTTCATTGATACCCGGCACGTACACTTGCATATGCATACACTCATATCTAAATATGCCCATGGGTCGAAGAGAAATTTCGTGCGAGCAGATTTACCACTCGAGACCTATTGATGTATGGCATGTTTAATCTACTGTTGTTGTTATGAATGATCTACAGTTGCACACCATGCTTGTGTTATAGTCGTTATGGTTGTTGTCATGTTGATGGACTTCTGAATAAGTTAATGGATATGTTGGAATTGTTAAACATTCTGGGTACAACCGTTATGTTACCCGGATTTCTGTAGAAATGACTTAAGTGTGATTTGGAAGAAAATCTAGAATAAATGTTAGGAACACTGGTCCGAATGACACTTGGACAGGACAACGGAGGGTGTCAAGTGTACATTATATGTAATGGAACTTTGTAGAGACAAGTAAGAAATGTTAACAAAAAAGATGTAAAACAAGTTTATGTTGGCTTGTCGTGGCAGAGATATTGTGAAATTTGGGCACTAACTCGTGTTTTATTTGGATTGTGTCGTCCCATTTTAAAGACCCCAAGTAGGAAGAGTGATGGTGACTTTGGGACGTCTGCGTAGGCAGCTCTAGACCCGAGGGAGTAACGACCATTGTCTTGGCCGTCATTGAGCAAGTAAAGGAGAAACGGCTAAGATTCATTGGTATCTAACCTAGTGATCCCACATTCGGTTAGATCTAGTTAGGGTGAAGTCAATATCGAATTGAGTGAATGGTAGAAGATTCCTGCCTTGCCGGGTTAGTATGCTAGTCGGGTATGTAAGGCCCTCTCAATATCAACCGAATACCCTATGCTAGATGTTAAAAGGGTAGGATTGGATTTCTGAGATGGTGAATCCTAGAAACTTAAATATAAGATTCAACAAGATTTCCAAGGTGGCGAGTCCTAGTCGAGTACTTTATTCCGCTGCTCATTACTCGGTTTGTTCTTCTTTATTATCTATCATATTGTTGTATTTTTTGGTTTGTTTGTCTGGTAAGTATTTCTGCTAAGTTTCATTATTCATTGATAAGTCACCTAGAGGGAGGTGAATAGGTATACTGTCCAATTTTTTATTTTTCGCACAACTCAAACAACGAAGTCAGCATAGAACAAGAAGATACGTTAGAGTTCAACAATACTAAAAGAGAGATAAGATCAGTAGACAAAGATTTTTATAGTGGTTGGGTGACGACCTTAGTCCACTCTTCAGTGACGTTCCCCTGAACACTCACTGGTTTCCACTATGACTCAATACGTACACAAGGTTGGTTTTACGAGGCCAACTCCTCTTTCACCCGTTCTTACCGATACACGCAGACCAGCTCGATGCAATAGCTCACACACAGATCTCACTTCCTCTTCTAATCGTGTCTTGCAACTAGTCCCAATGACTGTTGCAGGACATACTCAGTAACACTGGACTTTGAGAAAAAAAACAATCAGTCGACACACACAAAAGGGCTTAGAAAGAACTCCTAATTGAATCACAGTGGAAGGCTCTCTCTCTCTCTCACCAGGTAGGTACGTGATGTGTGTGACTCTCTTCAAAGAGATTTTACAAGTGAAAGGCTTAAGAAGGCTCTAAAGAAGAAAACATTGCAAGTGATAGCTTTAGGAACTGTTGATGGATGCTCTGTAAAACTTCTTTAGTCGTATTCAGTTATGTGTACTTTTCTTGGCCTTTTAGGAATCCTTTTTAAAACAGCTCTAGCTTCATACTAGTTTGGTAGTAGAGATCGTCAAATGCTCTGGTTTGATCATGTCGAGCTTTCCATACCAGTGGTCAGCGATTTCTTCCCCTTTTTGGACTAATGGCTGTGAACCCAGAGAGTAATACATAACATAGAATTAGTGCTGATTTTCTCAATCAAAATACTTCCATAAAAAGGTAATTCAATATTTCAGAGAAGATATGATCAAACCGTTTGCAGTCGTTTCCTAAATCCGATCTTGGGGCACCCGGATTTCTAGCCGGATTTCTAGCCGGATTTCTGTCCGGCTTTCTAGAAGGACTGCCGAACAGGATGCCGGACAGCCTTCCGGATGGCATATCTCTGTCCTGAGAGATTTCATCTTCTCCTGTATTCTCATAGGCATATGTTTGTATCACGTAAATCAAAACACGAGTTTCAACACAATGCATTTCGGTTGACATATTTTAGCATATTCATTTTGGGTCACTGAACATCATACAAAAACGAGTTAGACTTTCAATCTCTCCCTTTTTGATGATATCACCTCATGGTATAGAAACTGAATACTTCAATTATGTATAACATGTTTAAGGAAATGCATTTGTTAGGCTAAGGAAATCAATATGAGATATACCCAAAGTTCATACAAGTGGTGTGGTATCCAAATAATTAGCAGAGGAAACAAAAAGACATTCATGCTCCACAATATAGTCAAAAGATGAAATGATAGATGGTTAAAAAGACAAAATGTAAGCCTTGGGTAGATCTCACGTCATTATATGCCTTTTCTCCCCCGGTAACATGGTCAAAAAAGGAGTGAGAGCAGGGAGCTAGGGGGTGGAGAGGAGGAGTTGGGGGGTGGCGGTTGGGGGGCTAGGAGGCCAAGGAGGGAAGCAAGCTTGTTGTCCATACGGGTGATGGTTTGAGAGATTTCATGAAATTGTCTTTGAATAGCTTGAAACTGGGTTTGAGAGGTAAGATTGAGCTGGGTAAATTGATCCTCCAGTTGTTGAAAGTGTTGCTGAATGGTATCCTGAAACTGCCCAAACTGAGCTTCGAAGGCCACATGCCGGTTGTACACATCATCAACAGAGTGGGTGGAGGTGGGAGGACTACGGAAATGCCCAAAGCCTAAGGTGGAGGGCTCCCCCATGGAAGGTGCACTAGGTGCAGCGGGAGCTAATGGGGTAGGAGCAAAGCAGGAGCGGGAGCAAGTGCAGGGGGAGGGGCAGGAGCAGAAGCATCATCGTCATCAGAATAATAGTGTTTGAGACCCATGAGACCAATGGAGGTGAGATTAATAGGAGATTTCAGTCCAATGCCTAGTTCATTATCGAGGTCAACTTGGAAGTGGGTAAAAATTTTGGTGAGGAAGGCGCCATAGGGTAGGGCACGGGAGTGGTCCATGGTAGCTTTCACCATGACATTGAGCAGTAGATATGGCAGGTTAATTTCAATTTCTTCAGCCATGCAGTACAGGACGTAGCTTTGGAAAGGGGAGATTTCAATTAAATGGCTACGCTTGGGGGTCACATTTTCAACAATGAAAAGGTTCAAAAGTTTGAGGCCAGGTTGAAGGTTGGGGGTACCACTGGTGCCATGAAAGTTTTCAGACCCGGTCAAAGTGACATAGAAATCAGTCATATCTCCAACGATCACAGGTAGGCTAGGACTATCTTGAAAGTAAACCTAAGTACCGTCCTGCGGGATGTCGAGAATGTCGGCAAGGGTTTCCACAGCGAGGTCAATCCAGCGACCTTGTACATACGAAGAAACAGTGTAGGCATCATCGGTGTCATCAACCTCAAGGTTACAGTAGAACAATCGAATGAGCCGAGGATAACGGAGGGGGGAGGGGGGGATGTCTAATAGATCTGTCCAGTTGACACAGGCAATGTACGGTAAATGAGATTGTGAAACTTAGGAGGTACCTCAACTTGGCGGCCAGTAATGATAGGGCGTGATTTGTAAGTGTTCCAGAGGGCGGCCTTGCCAGCAGAGGAGAACCGAAGGGTGTGAAAGGAACTGCTCCCTTCACTGGGTGCGGGGTGTCGGGGCCGCTTGGATTTGGGCATCAGGACGTTGGGCGGTGAATGGAGGTTAGGGTTTTGAGGAGTAAGCAAGGTTGGTGAGAGGGTGAGAGGGCTGAGTCTGTCGGAGAGGGAGAGAAGAAATGAGGAGACCAAAAACTACCCGCTACTTGACTTTAATGTTCGCAGATCTGCGCGAGCCGATCGTCTTGCTAGTTGTCTGGAATGCCGGACAGAAAGCCGGATAGACAGCCGGGTTGAAAGCCGGACACGTTTTTAAAGGAAACTCTGAGACAAACATGGTAAAAACACGTACTAGGCCCTATTTTGGCAAAGAAATATGAGTTACTAATTACTGCATGCTCAGAGGAGGTGAGAAATAATACAATATGCAATGCACATTCTCCATAAGAGCAGAAACTAGTTACTTACTAAACAGGAATTTCTCCACTTCCTAATTCCCGACGGAGCTTGATGAATTGATCTTCACCCAAGGGTTTAGTGAATAAATCTGCCAGTTGATCGTTAGTATTAACGTACTCGAGTTTAACAATATTATTTGATACCTGTTCTCGAAGAAAGTGATGACGAATATCAATGTGCATGGCCTGGTTTTTTGAGAGGTTTATCGCACTTGTGTTGTCACAAAGTATTGGAATTGTATCAGTATCTTCCCCATAGTCTGCGAACACTTGCTTCATCCAAATAATTTGAGCACATGAGCTTGCTGCAGCAATGTATTCGGCTTCAGCCGTGGACAAGGAAATGGAGTTTTGTTTCTTGCTCATCCATGCCACGAGGCAATGGCCTACAGAAAAACAATTACCACTAGTGCTTTTTCTATCTGTCTTGCTACCTGTAAAGTCAGCATCAGTATAGGCAACAAGATGAAAAGTTGTATCTCTAGGAAACCATAATCCTAAATTTAATGTCGCTTTGAGATATTTCAAAATATTTTTGACTGCGTGCAGGTGTGATTCTTTGGGATTAGCCTGAAACCTCGCACATATTGCTACGCTCAAGAGAATATCTGGTCGACTAGCAGTGAGACACAATAGGCCTCTGATCATACCTCAATAAAGTTTTTGATCGACATCCTTACCAGATTCATCTTTGTCAAGTTTGACAGCTTGTCCCATAGGAATTTTCTTTTCTTTGCACTCCCCCATGCCGTACCTCTTGAGTAGCTCTTTGATATATTTGCTTTGATTGACAAAAGTGCCCTCAGTTGTTTGTTTTATTTGGAGACCTAGAAAGAACTTCAGTTCTCCAATCATGCTCATCTCGAACTCATCCTGCATTATCTTAGAAAAATCTTGGCAAAGTTTATCGTCAGTGGACCCGAAGATGATGTCATCTACATATATTTGAACTAACAGGATATCATGCTGATTTCTCTTAATGAATAAAGTGGTGTTAACATGTCCGCATGAGAAGCCATTTTGATGAGATATCCACTTAGGCGTTCATACCAAGCTCTAGGAGCTTGTTTTAGTCCATACAAGGCTTTTGATAATTTGTACACGTGATCAGGGTAGTCAGTGTCAGTAAAGCCAGGTGGTTGTTTAACATAAATCTCTTCATTTACGTATCCATTTAGAAATACACTTTTTACGTCCATTTGGTGAAGCATGAAATTTTTGTAACAGGCATAAGCAAGTAACATACGAATGGATTTCAGTCGAGCAACGGGGGCAAATGTCTCTTCATAGTCTATTCCCTCTTCTTGGTTATATCCTTGATCTACTAGCCTAGCTTTATTTTTGGTTATAGTCCCCTTATCATCTAGTTTGTTTTGAAAGACCCACTTAGTTCCGATGATAGGATGGTTTGTAGGTCGGGGGACTAGTCCCAAACTTGATTTTGTTCAAACTGGTTTAGCTCTTCTTGCATAGCAAGCATCCATGACTCATCTTGTTCGGCTTGCTCGAAGTTTTTGGGTTCAATTTGAGATACGAAAGCCAAGTGTGAGCAAACATTTGCTTTTGACCGAGTAGTTATCCCGGATTGGGGATCCCCAATTATTTGGTCGCTAGGGTGATCTGACATAACCTTGGGTTGTTTTTCTTGTTCTTCAATTATCTCATGCAAGACTAAAGGCAACATCTTGTCATCATTGTCATGTAGATTATGCACGGTAGGATGAACGTCATCAATCTCGTCAAAGGTGACATTTGTTGATTCTTCTACAACTAATGTGCGTTTGTTAAAAACTCTATATGCACGACTAGATGTGGAGTATCCAAGAAATATACCAATATCAGAGCGAGAGTCTAGTTTTCTTACATTATTATTAGTGTTTAGAATATAGCATTTGCATCCAAAAGCTTTGAAATACGATACATTTGGTTTTTTATCATACCAGAGCTCATATGCAGTCTTATGAATGATAGCTCTAAGAAAAATACGGTTACCAATGTAGCAGGCGGTGTTTACTGCTTCGGCCCAGAAGTAGTTTGGTAGTTTATTTTCTTTGAGCACTGTTCTTGCCATTTCTTGGAGTGATCTGTTTTTTCTTTCTGCTACTCCATTCTGCTGTGGAGTCCTTGGAGCTGAAAATTGATGATGTATTCCATATTTGTCACAGTAAGCCTCAAATTCTGAGTAATCAAACTCCTGTCCTCGTACCCCTGTTCTTTTTGGATTCTAATCACAATTTTCACAAACATATTAAATGCTTCATTCTTGTGAGTAATGAAGCTCACCCATGTATATCTCGAATAATCATCTACCATGGTAAGAAAGTATTTCTTTCCCCCAATACTAGTAGTTCTTATTGGTCCAACTAAGTCCATATGAATTAGTTCTAAAAGTTTTGTGGTAGAGACAACATTAATGGGTTTAAAGGATCTTTTAATTTGTTTGCCTAATTGACATGCTTCACATACTCTGTCTTTTGAAAAGTTTAACTTAGGAATGCCTTTAACGAGATCTTTTTGAGATAGTAATTTTAGAAGTTTCATGTTAGCATGTCCAAGTCTTCTATGCCACAACCAACTTTCACTTTCAAAGCTTGCGAGATATTTTAAGTTATCTTTTGTGATATCACCCATGTTAACAATATAGGTGTTGTTTGCCCGTTGATAAGTACATAAATATGGACTGTTACCGCCGCCCAATCTACCTTTGTTACAGTCTTACGAGCCTTGTTATTACTAATTTGGCTTGTTTTCTATGATTTCAGGAGCTTGAGCTGATAGCCAAAGAATAAGGAGAAAAAGTGCACAAAAACAAGGGTAGACGTCTGAACAGCACTGATCCCTGTCCGGACATGGCTTACACATGTTCTCTGCCGGAAAACCCCATTCAGGCGTCTGGACGGACTCCTCCACCAACCACCGGGCGCCACCTCACAACATGTCACAACCGCCCTAACCCACGTCCGGACAGGACCACTCAGGCGTCCAGACGGGACCACCGCCTCAACATCGCTACGGTGACGTCAGCCCTAAACTTCAGGCGGCGCCGGCGTTCGGACGGAAGAACCTTGCACTCTCTGGACCTTTTTCCCACACAGGCGTCCGGACGGGGAATCACGGTGTCCGGGCGGCTTAGGGCGGTGGAAATGTCTATAAATAGCCCAGTCCGAAAATTAAAAGATAGATTGGATTTTCTTTAGAATTTTCTCTGTCAGACCACTTTGTAATAGAATATCGTTCGCCTGGGGAAGGAATTCAGGGATAGATAAGAGAGAGAAAGGGAAGGACAGACGGTGAGCGATATATTCAGGCCGATTGTATCAATGGTTTACGCTTCTATATCAATGGAATTTGTTTCTATGGCCGGCTAATCTTCTGTCTAAGGTGATGATGAAACTCCAACTTAGCGTAATGAGTATGTTTCAATAAAACTTTCCGTTTTCATTATTCGAATCCATATTGTATGAAATAGAACTGCAAGTCTTCTTCTTTTCCTTATTCGTTATCGTATTTTTACGACATACAACCAAGGGCTCATTGATTCGTGCAACTCAACTAAGAGAGATTATGCCTCGTAAGACGCATTGTGCTATCAGATAATCCGTGCCTTAGAGACGGGTTATGCTGATAAGACAACCCGTGCTAAGCGAAGATAATCTATGCTAGTTGGTATAACACGAATATCCTAGGCAAGCATAGTGTAGACTAACTATTTGCACAGTGCTCAATGGATTCGAATAATGAACATTAATAGATTGAAACAATCATGTCATTACAAAAGAGTGGAGTGGATTCAAGCCTTAGATACATTCCTCCCAAAACTTTTCAATAAACTTATTACTCATATTTTCATTTCCAGTTTCAAATCACACAACAAATCAACCTACGTTTCTTCACAAGTTAAGAATAAGATTCAATTAAAAGAAATAACCAATTTACCTCTGTCTCTGTGGATCGATACTCAACTTGCTGCTATATACTTTTCACTCAAACAAATTACAGCACAAGTAGTTTTAAATAACTTTGATACGGCCTAAACAACGACATATTTCGAGACCGATCAAAATTTTGGCGCCGTTGCCGGGGACACGGTTAAATTAGTTGTTACTCTTTAAATTGATTTTGTTCTTAGTTTAACCTTCTTCTTGTCTCTGTTAGCTCTATAATTGTATTTGCCAAATCAAAAGCACTCAATTCAGAACACAACCAGGTGCAAGTTAGTGTTGAAGAACTAAAGCGATATCATTACATCACTGTAAGTTGTGTTATCTTGGCAAATCATCGATAGGCTTTTTCTTCTCAGTTGTAGTATTCATTACTTTGCATGCGTGGACGCCGGTCATTGACTCCTGATATTCAACCGGCTGATCCCGAAATAGAATGCACACTTGGAGCCATTCGGGCTTCCATTAGAATAGACCCCACTCGTGTGCCTGACATAACCATGGCTAACATGGCCGCCAACCAGGCTTTACCCGAGAATCTATTCCCTGAAGCTGCCTTAGCCCCTCAGGTACCACAGCCACCAGCACCCCCATTGCAACAATACTTTGCCCCTGCTGATTGTGAATCCCCTTCTTGTATTGTTCTGCCAAATGTCACAGCTCGGAATTATGAAATCAAACCAAGTACAATTGGCATGTTACCTTCTTATTATGGATTAGATGATGAGGATCCTTTTAAGCATATAGATGAATTTCTCAAAATCAGTTCCACGGTACGGATTAATGATTTCAGTAGTGATGCCCTTAAACTCATCTTATTTCCATTCTCTCTAAAAGATAAGGCATCCCATTGGCTCACCATGCAACCTGCCCATACTATCTTTACCTGGGAACAATTGAGAGGAGAATTCCTCCAGAAATACTTTTCCATGGGTAAAACTCAACAGCATAGGCAAGCTATTAATCAATTTACACAATTTTATGGTGAACAATTCCATGAAACATGGGAAAGACTTAAAGACCTCCTTAGAAGATGCCCTCACCATCAAATCCCTAAATGGCAACTAGTCCATACTTTCTATGATGGATTGTCAATTCCTAACAGACAAATGGTAGATGCCTCAAGTGGAGGTGCATTCATGTTAAAAGGTGCTGATGAGGCATGACAACTTTTCGAGAACATGGCTGAAACCTCTCAGCATCATGCCTCAGGTCTTCGTAATAGTAAGGGAAGCACCACCTCTACCAACAAACAACGAGGAGTGTATGAAATTCAACCGTCAGATAGCACTCACCACCTCACTTCCCAAGTGGCCACTCTTACTCAAAAACTTGACCAACTACTTTCTAGTGGACTCCAGTCTCAGCAACCGATAAACTCTGTTGACACATGTGCCTTATGCTCTAGTACGACTCACTTTGTAGGTGATTGTCATCTTGCACCCCATTACCCTGATTTTGTGCAAGAACAAGTAAACGCTGCCCAAAAATACACCAATCCCGACAACAATCCATATTTTAATACTTATAACCCGGGATGGTGTAATCACCCAAACTTCTCATGGAAACCTCAGCCCCAAGGTAACTCTTTACCCGGACCATTTAGGCCTAGTTATTCTAATACTTTCAATCCACCCGTCTATCGTCCCTATCAAAACTACCAAAATCAGAATACTGGCCCACCTCCAAGAAATCATAATTTTGAGGAAGAAGTGTTAAAAGCCCTCCAAGAATTACATACCAAGACTTCCTCCATTGAAGCCACAACCCAACTAGTCCATTCTCATTCTCAATCTATATCACGGCTAGAAACTCAAATGGGTCAATTGGCTAACGCACTTAACCGTAGAGAGGAAGGTAGACTACCTAGTCAAGTAATCAACAACCCCAAGGGACAATATGTGGTAGACCAATCGCCTAGTCTAGATCCGCACCATGAACAAGCAAAGGCTGTGATAACCTTACGCAGCGGGCGAGAGATTGACTCTCAACCTCTCCCAAATAATGCTAAAACCAAAGCATATGTGGCTCCTGCACCTCACCCAGAATTGGCGGACGAGCTTCCATAGTCGTCTACGCCACCACGGCAATCTCTACCAAGACTTGTACCCTTTCCTAGTGCCCTACGTTCTCCATTACCATTTTCAAAAAAAGGGGCCTCCATGGAAGAGATGTTGGAGGTATTTAAACAAGTTAAAATCAACCTCGCCCTCTTAGACGCAATCAAACAAGTTCCGTCGTATGCCAAATTTCTTAAAGACCTTTGTACCCAAAAACGGAAGCGCCAAACCAATGTTTCAAAAAAGATTCTTCTCAATGAACAGGTGAGTTCTGTTTTACAAATGGCCACTCCACAAAAAGTACAAGATCCTGGCCAGTCCACCATTTCCTGTGTCATTGGACGACATCACATTGACCAGGCATTGCTAGATCTTGGCACAAGCGTCAACTTAATGCCCTACTCAATTTATGAACAATTTGGTTTGGGTGAATTGCAACCTACGCCAGTAACCCTCCCATGGTGAGATTAAAGATATACTGGTCAAGGTAGATAAATTTATTTACCCAGTTGACTTTATCATTCTTGATACTGAGCCTGTACACAACCACAAATGACAAAGTCCAATCATTCTAGGCCGCCCATTTCTGGCTACAGCCACGGCTTGTATTAATTGTCGGACTGGGGTGATGGAACTATCCTTTGGTAACATGAACGTCAAGTTAAATGTCTTTAGTGCGTCTCAATGCCCTACCCTACCCAATGAGGACTGTTTTGCAATTAACCTTGTTGAAGACCTCGTCGAGGAAGCTGGCCCCTATATTCTTACTCCAGACCCTTCGGCTGCATGCCTGGCTCATTTTGGGTACGATGACTACAACATTGACAGAGCAGTCGATGAAGTCAGTTGCCTACTTGAAAAATTACCTCCGATATGGCAAGCCAGATTTGAGTCTTTACCTTCCCTGTCAAGTGTGCCGACACCTCTTTCAATTCATGTTCCACCTAAACTTGAACTTAAAGTACCACTCCCGACATCACTCAAATATGCTTTCCTAGGACCACATGGTACATTACCTCTCATTATCTAGGCACACCTCTCAGTTGCACAAGAAGACCAACTTCTTGATATTCTCCAAACACATAAAACTGCAATTTGATGGTCGGTAGTTGATTTAAAAGGAATTGACCCTTCCGTTTGTATGCACCGCATTCATTGTGAAGACGATGCTAAGCCCACTCGCGAATCACAGAGGAGGTTAAATCCCAACATGAAAGAAGTGGTCATGAAGGAAGTAATCAAACTCCTAGATGCCAGGATTATCTACCCAATCTCTGATAGTAAGTGGATAAGCCCTACCCAAGTTGTGCCTAAAAAAACTGGCATCACTGTGGTAGAAATAGAGGATGGGGAGCTGGTCACCACAGGCACGACAACTGGTTGGCGTGTGTGTATTGATTATCGCAAGTTAAACTCCATCACCAGAAAGGATCATTTCCCTCTACCCTTTATTGATCAAATCCTTAAGAGGTTGGCAGGACAAGACTATTACTGTTTCCTGGATGGCTATTCTGGATATAACCAAGTTCCTGTCGACCCTAATGATCAAGAAAAGACCACATTTACCTGCCTTTATGGAACATATGCCTATTGCCGCATGCCCTTCGGCTTGTGTAATGCACCAGCAACGTTTCAACGCTGCATGATGGCAATCTTTTCGGACATGGTAGAGAAATTTCTAGAAATTTTCATGGATGATTTCCCTGTTTTTGGCCCATCCTTTGAATCATGCCTTCACAATCTCTCCCTAGTTTTACAACGTTGTATTGAGTCTCACCTTGTGCTAAGTTGGGAGAAAAGCCATTTTATGGTTCAAGAAGGAATTGTTTTAGGACACGTGGTGTCCAAAAGAGGGATTGAAGTCGATCAAGCTAAAGTCAATCTAATTTCTAGACTTCCTCCCCCAATGACCGTGAAACAAATTCGGTCCTTCCTTGGGCACGCTGGTTTTTATCGGCGATTCATCAAAGACTTCTCTAAAAATATTTCCAAACCGTTGTGCGATCTGCTCGCCAAGGATACTCCTTTTGTCTTCGATGAAACATGTATGAGAGCATTCGAGATTCTCCGAGACTCTCTTACCACTGCCCCGATTATCCAGCCACCCAATTGGACCATCCCGTTTGAAATAATGTGTGATGCATCAGACTATGCTTTTGGTGCTGTCTTAGGACAACGGGTAGGTTGTATCCCACATCCTATCCATTATGCAAGTAAAACTCTTTTAGATGCACAATTGAACTACACTACTACTGAAAAGGAATTGCTTGCGGTAGTATTCTCTTTAGACAAGTTTCGGTCTTACCTACTGGGCTCCAAAGTCATCATATATACTGATCATGCTGCCCTAAAACACTTGCTTGCTAAAAAGGACACCAAACCACGACTAATTCGGTGGATCTTACTTCTACAAGAATTCGACCTTGAGATCCGGCACAAGAAGGGTTCCAAGAATTCAGTCGCGGATCACGTTTCGCGACTACTTGTCGACTCTAGTTGTCATACTACCCAATTGCCTAATGCATTCCCCGATGAACAACTATTCCAGGTTTCACACGTCCCTCAACCGTGGTACGCTCATATTGTCAACTATCTGGCCACGGGTGAAATACATACTCATTGGTCGAGGAATGATAAGGACCGATTCTTCTCTGAAATAAACAATTACTTTTGGGAAGATCCGGAGCTATTCAATCTATGCTCCGATCAAGTAATTAGAAGATGTGTGCGGCCAATGAACACCACAGTATTCTCACTTTTTGGCATACCCTCGAATGCGGCGGCCACTTTGGTGGCAAAAGAATCGCGGCTAAGGTGCTGCAATGTGGATTCTACTGGCCCTCGCTCTTTAAAGATGCTCATGCTTTCTGTCAATCTTGTCCACAATGTCAGAAAACTGGCAACATGTCTCGACGAAATATGATGCCCCTAGCACCTACCTTGATAGTAGAAATGTTTGATGTGTGGGGTATCGACTTTATGGGACCATTTCCATCTTCACAAGGGCATGAGTATATACTAGTAGTTGTTGACTATGTCACTAAATGGGTCGAAGCAATTGCCACCCGCACCAATGACCAATTTACCTCTGTCTCTGTGGATTGATACTCAACTTACTGCTATATACTTTTCACTCAAACAAATTACAGCACAAGTAGTTTTAAATAACTTTGATACGGCCTAAACAACGACATATTTCGAGACCGATCACCCGTCTTCCAGTAAAAATCACTTCGTTGGTGGTTTTATCTTGAACAGCACAATAATGTGTATCAAATATTACTCGATTTCCTTTATCACACAGTTGACTTATGCTAAGTAGGCTATGTTTTAAACCATCAACCAAATATACATCTTTAATGCAAGAGGAGTTTGGGTTACCAATAATACCTTTTCCTATGATCTCACCCTTGCTATCATTGCCAAATGTGACAGTTCCACTCTTATGTTGACTGAGAGATGTAAACCTTTCCTTTTCACCGGTCATGCGTCGAGAACATCTACTGTCTAGATACCATATAGGATCATGGGTCTTTGCCTGTAATCCCATGATTCCTGCAAAAAGACATCTTACTTTTGGTACCCATTGCCATTTGGGTCTTGACTTCTTAGCTTTCCTTTTAGGACAGTTTGTTCGAATATGACCCAGTGTAGAGCAATAATAGCACCTAGCATTTGAGAGGGACTTTCCGGGTATGAAATTATCTGACAATGTTTCTTTACATAAGGTATTTTTACTTAAAGCATTCGATCTTGCAGACCTAATGAAGCCAATTCCGGATCGAATCCCAAAGTTTACTTGCTTTCCCATTAGTGTGCTTAAGTTTTTTGACCCTCCAACGAATCTTTCTAATTCATCATCTTTTTGTTTTAAAGAAGTTTCAAGAGACATGATTCCCCTTTTTAAAGTGGTGACTTCAGTTTCCAACAACACAATCTTTTTCTTAAGAGCAATATTCTTTTGAACAAAATTTTTTGATTCATTATAAAGTTCATCGTACGCATTTTGTATGTCAATATTATCCAAATCATCATCAGCATTATCAAAATCTTCTAAGTCATCTATGGATGCAATAAATCTGAAATCACTCACCTTGGAGTCAATGAAGTCTGACTCATTGTCATCCCATATTGCTAACGCTTTCCTTTTTGCTTTATCCGGCTATGACTAATTTTATTGCAGTTGAAGCATTTTCTTTCTTCTCCTTTGTTGGTGAATTTTGAGTCCCCTTTTCTTCCTTCTCTACTTCTCCTTACTAGTCTTTGGAATCTATTTGTGAGTAGAGTCATCTCCTCATCATCGTCATGTCCTTCTTCTTCCTTAGTTGAGACTTGCAGTGCTATGCCCTTGTTTGGTTTTGTCGCTTCATCCTCTTCTTCCTCTTCCGCCTTTAACACAATTTCGTGGGTGACAAGTGACCCGATCAATGTGTCTATTGTCATTTTTCTTAGATCTTTGGCCTCCTCAATGGCAGTGACCTTTGGCAATCCCTGCAATACCTTTCTCACAATTTCCATAGTAGGAGTTTCTCGCCCAAGCGAGCTTAATGCATTAATAATATCCGTAAGACTTGTAAACATTTGAATAATTGTTTTTCCTTGTTTCATTTTGAACATTTCGTATTTGTGAATAAGAGTACTAATTTTGGAATCTTTTACTTGATTGTTTCCTTCATAGGTGATCTCCAGAGTTCCCCAAATTTCTTTAGCAGTTTTAAGGATTGATATTCTATTATACTCTTCTGGGCCGAGAGCACAATAAAGAGCATTCATAGCTTTGGAGTTTAGAGTGTACCTCTGTTTTTCTTCCCTCGTCCAAGTCGATCTTGGTTTTACCTTTGTTTCTCCTTCATCATTGATTATAGTGGGTAGCTTGTAACCCTCCTCCACGATACTCCATAGGTCGAAGTCTATTGAGTCAATGAATATACGCATCTTGTTTTTCCAGTAAACGTAATTATTCCCATTGAAATACGATGGTCTGTTTACAGTGCCTCCTTCAATTTGCATCGGGTTTGTGGCCACCATAGGATCTCCTTCCGATTGTTACACCGCTACTTGAAGGTGCCAAGCTCTGATACCAACTGATAAGTCACCTAGAGGGGGGTGAATAGGTGTACTATCCAATTTTCTATTTTTCGCACAACTCAAACAATGAAGTCAGCGTAGAACAAGAAGATACGTTAGAGTTCAACAATATTAAAAGAGATAAGATTAGTAGACAAAGATTTTTATAGTGGTTGGGCGACGAGCTTAGTCCACTCTTCAGTGACGTTCCCCTGAACACTCACTGGTTTCCACTATGATTCAATACGTACACAAGGTTGGTTTTACGAGGCCAACTCCTCTTACACCCGTTATTACCGATACATGCAGACCAGCTCGATGCAATAGCTCACACACAGATCTCACTTCCTCTTCTAATCGTGTCTTGCAACTAGTCCCAATGACTGTTGCAGGACATACTCAGTAACACTGGACTTTGAGAAAAAAATAATCAGTCGACACACACAAAAGGGCTTAGAAAGAACTCCTAATCGAATCACAGTGGACGGCTCTCTCTCTCTCACTAAGTAGGTACGTGATGTATGTGACTCTCTTCAAAGAGATTTTACAAGTGAAAGACTTAAGAAGGCTCTGAAGAAAAAAACATTGCAAGTGATAGCTTTAGGAACTGTTGATGGATGCTCTGTAAAACTTCTTTAGTCGTATTCAGTTCTGTGTACTTTTCTTGGTCTTTAGGAATCCTTTTTAAAACAGCTCTAGCTTCATACTAGTTTCGTAGTAGAGATCGTCAAACGCTCTGGTATGATCCTATCGAGCTTTCCATACCAGTGGTCAGCGATTTCTTTCCCTTTTTGGACCAACGGCTGTGAACCCAGAGAGTAATACATAACATAGAATTGGTGCTGATTTTCTCAATCAAAATACTTCCATAAAAAGGTAATTCAATATTTCGGAGAAGATATATACGATCAAACTGTTTACATTCGTTTCCTAAATCCGATCTTGGGGCACCCGAATTTCTAACCGGATTTCTTTCCAGCTTTCTAGAAGGACTACCGAACAGCCTTCCGGATGTCATATCTCTGTCCTAAGAGATTTCATCTTCTCCTGTATTCTCATAGGCATATGTTTGTATCACGTAAATCAAAACACGAGTTTCAACACAATGCATTTCGGTTAACATATTTTAGCATATTCATTTTGGGTCATTGAACATCATACAAAAACGAGTTAGACTTTCATTCATGGAGCAATTTCTCTATTGTTGGCATCTCATGCCAGATGAAGAAGTGTAGTTGGAGGAGCAACCCAAGCTGGAAGAGCCAAACTTGAAACAAAGGACTACAACACCACATAGCTACTGTACCCTTAGAAGCTTTGTTATATATTTTGAATCATGCTGTAAACCCATTAGGGTATCTTCATAATTCTTGTTAAAATTCTAAAACTATGATTTATTTCAGTTAAGAATCTCTGAATTTATGTTTAAACCTTGTTTTTCATAATTAAATGAGAATGAAAGGTTTTACATAATGTTTTGAGAAATTGGAGTGTTACAAATGGCATCAAAGCATATGTTTAGACACCCATACAACCTTGGGTAGAATGGGTAGATTACCAGTCCCAAGAGTTTGTGTATTTGGACTTTTTTAGTTATTAACATACTATATATGTAAGTATATTCTATATGATTGGTTCTGAGTCAGAGTTAGAACCCTAGATTTCTCAACCACAACGCATTTATCATGAACCCAGAAGACGAGAATTCGGAAGAAGATGATCTTGAGGGGGATCTAGACTCAAAGAAGAAAAGGCAGTCCGTGATTTTTATGATCCACCATTGCACTGCCAACACGCCACGAAATGGACCTTTACAGATAAAAGATGAGTTTCCTGGTCTGTTCAGGGAGTGAGAGAAATAAGATAAGGATAATTGGACACAAGGGTGAGTTAATTAGGATTAGGTAGAGGACACAATGTGTATCATTATGTGCTCTTTTCACATGATTGTAGATTTTGGCCCTCATAATTGTGAAAGATGGTGGCAACTAATATGCGATCATATGCAACTGCTTTTAAAAAACAAAATGTGTGTGTGTGTGTGTGTGTGGAGAGAGAGAGAGAGAGAGAGAGAGAGAGAGAGAGAGAGAGAGAGAGAGAGAGAGAGAGAGAGAGAGAGAGAGCTTTTAGTAAGGAATTCCTCATTTTGCTAAAATGAGGACTTCTCATTTCTTGATTAAATATTAATTATCTGAACTGTTCAATGTGTTTAAAATATATTTGTAAGGGTACTGCGAGAAATTGGCTTAAACAAATATCCTAAAGAGCTTTTGATCCAAGCAATTTTTCATAATGCTGACAGAAACAGTTTTATAAAAAACTGATTGAATCCAGCCAGCCCTACTCGATAATATTTTGAGCTGATTTCTCGTGATTACCCTTAAAAATATATTTTACACACACATTGAACGATTCAAATCATCAATATTTGATCAAGAAATGAGAGGTCCCAAAAATTCGACCTCTTATTTTTATTATTTTAGTTATTCGAGAACTCATTATTTTAGGAAAGAGCTTTGGTGAAGAATCCGTAAGTTGAGAACTGAGAGGAACAAAGGGAGGAGTAATCTCCTTCGACTCTACTTTTAATTGAATAAAGTGACAATCAACCTCAATATGTTTGATTTGCTCATAGAATACTGGATTGGCTATATAAATAGCAGCCCGATTATATAAATAGCAGCCCGATTATCGCAACAGAACGGAGTTGGGCCATGAACTAGAAACCTAAATTCTTGAAAGATTGTGCGTAATCAGGTCAACTCACAAGAGGTATGTGTCATTGCTTGATACTATACCTCAATACTCGAACGTGCCACCACCGATTACTTCTTACTCTTTAATGTCACAAGATTGTCTCTTATAAAGGTGCAATAGCTAGTAGTGGAACGACATTCTGCAGGGATTCTGCCCAATTAATATCAGTGTATCCTTCAATTTGAAGGTGTTTGGAAGATTTATACAAAAGTCCTCGACCAGGAGCATTTTTGAGATACTTTAATATACGAAAGACTGCTTCCATGTAAGGAACTCGAGGACGATTCATAAATTGACTCATAATGCTAACTGCGTAAGAAATATCTAGCCGAGTGATAGCAAGATAAAATGTGACCAAAATATCAAGCATTGCATAAACTAGTGGTTCGATATGGCCCTCAAATATCAGAATAAACAAGAGTAAAAGGTTACGAACTAGGTGACTTGGTACGAGGAGGGAAAAAAACTCGATGATGTTTACTAAGTTCATAGGTTTCACAGTCAAACCTTGAGAAATTAGGTAATGATGGAACTAAGTGTCAAAGATTGGCAGATGATGGGTGCCCAAGTCAATTATGCCACAGATAGAAAGATGTGGTGGAATGTATAACAGATGAAATCGAAGTGTGAGGCGGCTGAAAGTAGTAAATATCATTCTTCTTATATCCTCCACCAATCATCTTTTTCGTCTTTAGATCCTGAAATTCATAGTGAGAGGAATAGAAAGTCTCAAAATAGTAGAAAGTTTGAATAAGTTTGTAAATTGATAACAAGTAGAAAGAGAAGTGGGGTAAATATAGAACAGAGGAAAAAGTGAGATCGGAGTGCAATATGTGTCAATACCATGAACATGAGTTTTAGTTCCATTAGTAATTGTAACAAAAGAAGGGTACAAATCATAAGTGAGATCAGAAAGAAGAGACAAACTATCTTTCATATGGTTAGAGGCTCCAAAATCAAGAATCCAAGAGATGTAAGAAGAAGAATAAAGACACGCATTACTTGATGAGATGAAATAAATGGTGGAAGAAAAAATGCATTGTCCCGTTGAAGAACTGAATTATACTCGGATTTGGATATAGTAATCTGATCAGATTGCGTTCCCTTAAATGGAGCTTGATTAGCCCAAGTTGGCATGCCATGAAGTCACCAACAAAACTCGGCAAAATGATTAGTCTAATCATAATAAATACACCACTTGGTATCACAGCCAGTAAGAAGGCTACCATGATAAGTATTCTTGACATCCATGGAGGTACATTGAGAGAAAGAAAACAAAATAAAAATAAAAGAACAAAGTTGAAAAACACCAACGAGTCGATAATAGATAACCAAGAATAACACCAATAAATAGTATCAAGAAATCAATACCGAAACGATCAATGAACAATGCAGCTGAATAAACAGAGATCAGATTCCAACGAGATACTACCGAGTAGATTGAGGCGAGATTCTGACAACCAAGATTCTGGTGAGATTTTCATCCTAGCATTCCCTCAAGGGAGTTTAGTCCACAATTCACATTATTCAAGTGTTCACGTGTGTCACTATGCACACTCAAGTCCCATTTTATTAATCTATACACCATGACTTTGAACAAGTAGAAGTAATGTCTCCGCTGAAACAACTATAACTGGAATAATCAACAAAGTTCGATAAGCAATCAAACCATTTAAAAATCGCCACCTTTTCAGTAAGACCTTATAAAATAAAAAATGTCAATCGATTTTGTTGCCTCTCTCAGCAATATTATTTTCAAATGTTTAAGTTCTTGTAATAACTACTCCCCATAAATAATCACCATGTTATTTGTATTCCAAAGAACTTTGTAGTTTAGTGCAATGCTCCATCAATTGCTCTTTACTAACACTCCTGAATTTTGCGTTAAACAAAAATCTAAAGATTGTTTCATAAAGTTCAAATTGTTTAAACTGATCCCTGAGTGATGTAAGAGCTTGATTTATGATATGGAGGAAATAGATAATTCTAAAGTGATCTTTCAGTAATTAACTTCCATTGACATCATCTTCCACATCCTCATCAAATTGCTTCTTTCTTTGGACAACTCTTTTTTTTTTGTGTGTGCAAATACTGGTTAAGTAACAACTTTATAAGTAAGTTCTCTGACTTCCTCCATTAAGTCTTCAAAACTATTTTCTCTAAGCTCTTAAAAGAATAAAATTAACTTATTTATCCTTGCAATTACATCTTTAATATCCATCTCTTTTCGTTGAAGAATTTTGCTAACTTGATTAACTTTGTCTAAGATTTTGTACCAAATACATAAGCTAATCAAGAACTCAAAATCCTCCAAAGTATTCTTGCACAAGCCTTTTGCTTCCAACATATCACAATATACTCTTTAGAAATATTTTCAATCTAGATCAATACTTCTCTAAAGTCCGGTGCATGATTTCTTATTACTCTAACACTCTCAAAATGACTTTCTCAATGAGTAATAGACAATGCCTTTGTTGTCAAGCCTTCACATATATCTTCTAAGAATATCCAACCCTTGTGTTGAACTGAAAACAAAGTATAAACTTTTTGCACATATGCAAAAGCGTTTCTTGCTTTCACACAATTCTTGCAGTTTGGAATTTTTTCCAAAGCTTGGATGTCATTTAGGCACAAGAGATAGATCCATTAACAGTTAACAGTTTACAATTAACACTTAAAAAATCAATTAAATGCTAAATGAACTTGTGAACGGAATCTAAAAATGAATGGTAACAATTGAAATCAAACAATATCAGAAAAGATAAACAGACTGAGAACCCTAGGAGCAGAAAAGATCAAAGAGAGAATGAGAAAAATCCTCTTTTACTATCCTTCACGTTGAAAACGAATGGCAATGCCTGGACTCTGCTGTTCTTCATTTTCCGTGCCTCTGATTTGAGAGGATTTCGGAATGCCAAAAGGCTGAATCTACTTCGTCGAAATATTTACTTTATCCCTAAACTATGCCCAAAATTTTTAAAATGTCCATAAACTATCAATTTCATTTACTTAGTCCCTAAACTATCGATTTGGACTTTATTTAATCTAATTACTGACATCCATCTAAGATCCGTTAGGAACTATTAAGAGGAGGGTTTAAGTGTAATTTTAGTCTCTAAGAATGAAAAAATAAATAAAATATTTTATTCGTCCCTAAACTATGCTCAAAATTTTTAAAATATTCCTAAACTATCAACTTTATTTACTTAGTCCCTAAACTATTAACTCATGATTTAGGATTGGCCTTTAAGTGCAAAGACACAAAACTAATCTATTACTTTTCGAATCAGTTGAATACAAAAAAAATTATTAGTTGAATACAACTCATAGCACTAATTGTTGAAGTAATATATAAGGTCTCCTACCATATAAATAGACTAAAAGAAGTAAAAAGTGAGCATACATTACAAATTGGCTATTGTCCTATCTGTTCAATTTATGTGTAAACGAAAAACTCCATCACAAAAGACATCACTATTATTTTGAAAAATCAATCCACTTTCTAGAGTCTGACTATGTAGCAGCAGAAACTCAACAAAAAATTCAATATAACAATAGAAACATTCATAACATTTATAATATAACTCAGACACTTTTTCAAAATCATTATTCAAAATATAACAAAATATAGAATCCGATTGTTTCATAAATGACTAAAAGATCAATTCAACTTAAGAAAATATAAATACACCAAATGCTAAATATCTTTAAGTAGAGTATGCACCAAAAAATGATAATCTGTTTCCCTATTACTTGCAAAACACCAATTCTTAGGTTGTGCCCTTTTCCGTGGCTTCGCAAGTTCAACTTTTGTGCCCTTTTCCTCCACATTTTCTACAACTCAATTGCTTCACCTGCCTCTTAAGTTTGGTGCTTCTGGTTCTTTTTCTTTACCCTTCCCTCTGCTTTGCTCAGCTGGTTCTTTTCTCCTAGTTTTCGTGGGCCTCCCAATCTTTCTAGTGTAATATGGAGGTTTAATTGGAGGCTCGTCCACTAGCTCCCATATGTCCATGCCATTCGTGGATACATCACATGCCTATAGGTTTGCATGTAGGTCTTCTTAGAGTAATAATCATGCATGTATGATTCAAGTTCTTCAAGTGAATGCCTTATGACTGCAATTGCATGTGAGCAAGGGAGGCTTGTCAAATCCTATCTTCTACAAGAGCATGTCCTTACTCCTATGTCAACACTAAATTGATTCCCATACATACCTCTTAGTTCAAAATGATTATCTCCAGTCACAACCGTAATCCACCCTGATGCACGATCTGTATTCTTGTCCAACACCTTATGGACTTTTGGTCCTATATCATCATACCATCTATCTACAGAAGCCCCCTTCTTAACCAAATCTTTCATCAAGTACTTTCTAATTCTCTCTAACATAGTAAGTATTGGTTGGTTCCTAGCATTTAAGATTGCAGCATTAAAAGACTCACATATGTTATTATGTAAGATGTCACACTTGCAAGTACTATTGAAATGAGGCCTGGACCATTAGTGGGGGTCCTTGTCAGTTAGCCATTTGAATGCATCCTCGTCTTCCTTCTGCAATTGTTCAATTTTCCTCCTAAATTTCACCATATATGTACTCCTAACCAAATTCCACAACTTATCATTTGTAGATTGCCCTGATAAACCAGCCCTCTTCATATTGCCATTAGATGTCTCACACAATGCCTTCTCTCTACACAAGGCAGCAAATTTTTTATAGCATTTGACGATCCCTATAATGACATTCGACAATTGTAAGTAAAAAAGTTCATAATAAGATCAATAGCCCATAATAAAAAATAAAAAAAATATTGGCATTATACCTTTTCCTTGTCTGACATAATTGTAAATATAGGTTCATTTGGTATCTCAAGATCAGTAATCAAATATTTCAAGAACTAGGTCCAATTGCACTCATCCTCAACTTCAACCACTGAATAAGCCACTGGATAAATTTAGTTATTCCCGTCAATTCCAATGGCTGTTAACAATTGCCCACCATGGGTCCCTTCAAGTGACAACCATCTATACCATTGATAGCCCTACAACCCTCAATAAAGCCTCTCTTAAGTGCTGCTCAACAAATATAAATTCTGTCAAACTTATCAGTGGTTATTTCATCAATATCTTTCTTGAAGTAAAGGTAAACAGAAGTCCCTGAGTTTGTTCTAGCAATCTCCCCACAATATGCTCATAATTTCTCGTATTGACCACTGTAATCTTCCTCAATCTTTTTCAATGCATTTTTCTTAGCATTGTATGTCAATGTCCCAGACACATTGATGTTAAAATCACCTGTTACTTGCTCACGGAATTCTTTCAAAGACCAAGCTTTATCTTGAAATTTCTTAAGTACAGTATTGCCAACCATGTAGAATTAACAAGCCTTGATCATACCCTACCACACTTATGGTTACGAATATATTTCTTAACCTGTAAAGTTTTTTTCTCCCTTGTAGTTGATGCAAAGCATATCCACAGACATCCTTCTCTACACACAACTCTAACCCTTTGTGTCTCTTTTTTTTTTTTAAACTTTATGGCTTTTTCATGAAGAATTGCATGATGCTTTATAGCCCCAGCAAACTGCAATCTACTTTTGAACAACATTCCTATCTCTATGTTAGGGTCTTATTTCTTCCCAGTAATAGGCTTATAGTTTCTCCATTGTAGCACTTCCTCTCTTCATCAGAATCTTTCTCACTTATAAACCCATCTGAGGAATCTCAATCTTCATTCTCTAGTTCATCATCAATATTTGGGGGAAGCTGAACCACACTCATGGTGGGCTTAATCTGACTCAATCCAGTCCATTCTACACTCTTGTCCACATTGGCATCAAACAAAGCATCGTCATCTTCACTATTGTCATAGTCACTATCTATAAATTCCTCACACTCAAAGTCATAATCATAATCAGAATCACTAGGCGCACGAGCTCTATTGGTCGGTCAAGTTTGATTGTCACGCATTGTTTGATTGGTGGGTAGTGCGTCCACGTCAATAGAAGTGCATTTATCCCCTGAAAATGTCCCATATTCCCACTCTCAATTGTCCACATTCACATCTTGTAGGTCAACATTAGGGAAAAATACGAATTCGACTTAGACAAAAAAGTTTAACTAAGCAATTGTTCACACCTTTAATCATGTCCATAACATCATCATCAGTTTGAATTAGCTTAAAACCTCCTCGAAAATCACCAACCATATAGTAACAATAAACACAATCCACATATCCAATTTTCTTCAAAATTTCAAACAACTCTGAGCGAAACATCATATCTTTATCACAATAGTCAATGTACATAACCTTACCACCCATGTAATTCTTCATGCCATTTTCAACACTAAAATTCCCACTATAACACAACTGAATTGAAAAATAATTGGCGTTGGAATCTGCACAACGTAGGCACATCAAAAAAAAAAAAATTAGAGACTACTTGTCAAAATTGTCTTGAGACCACTTGATAAAAAAAAAAAAAAAAATAGGCACCATTTGACCAAAAAAAATAATGTGCAATGTCCACACATACACTACAAACAAGTCACTGCAAATAAAAACAAAACAATATGTCTTTTTGAATAAACAGCTCTGAACAATATCCAAGCTCTTTAAATAAATATAGTTTGTTTGATAGTGAAATGACAAGTAAAAAAAAATAGTTGTTTGTTTATTACAATACAAAGATTGGTCCCCACTTTTCGTTTAGAAAACTTTGTCACGAAATAGTTGTTTCGACAAAATACCATAGATGCACATGAACAAACAAGTTTATGAGGGTTTTCTCTAAAAGTTCAGATTACTTAAAAGTTGATTCAAAAAATCGAATAAAAAATATTAACATACAGAATTATAATAAATACACTTCGAAGTAAGTTCATCCGATCTCAACGCTCAAGTTATTATCAAATCACCAATTTTTTAAATTAAAACGGACTGATTGAACAACACATCAAATAATACAAAGCAGATCAACGGAAACTGCAAAATCATATTCGTTCTATTCAAAAAGCAACCGTACTTGTGAAGTTTGCTGCCGCACTGAAGCTTGATGCAAACGAGGGTTTTGATATGGGGAATAATTAAATTACACCTAAGCCCCTCTTAACCTATTAAAACTACAATTAAATCCTTCTTTTAACGGTTTTTAAGAATCTTAGATGGATATAAGTAATTCGAGTAAATAAAGTCCAAATCGATAGTTTAGGAACTAAGTAAATAAAATTGATAGTTTAGGAATATTTTTAAAATTTTGAGCATAGTTTAGGTATGAAGTAAATATTTTACTCAACCCAAAAATAACCCTAGATGGTTAGACCTCTCTCTAACTTTTGGGTAATATAACCCGGAGTATTATTATTTTTAAGCTAAAACACTAAAATCGAATTGGTTCCTTCAATTTCGGTTTGGTATGAACTGAATTTTTATAAATTAAAATTCAAATCAAACCGAACACCAAATTTTCAAATTTGTCAAAAAAAAAAAAAAAAAGGATGGGAACTATAAATATGCCCCATTTTTTTTTCTATATTTACAAAAAAAAAAAATGTTTCCCCGCACTGGGGATTGCCTGGGCCCGCGAACTTGCGGAGCTTACCCTGACCGGCCCTGCATGTCTTCAAAATTGACATGTGTGGAAATATGGTGTTATCAGGTGACTTAGAACTCTATTGAGCTTTGCTTTGGTTTTTTGTTATCTTATTTGGCAAAGAAAAGGGGTACGCTAATAATTGGTTCTCCATTCCATAAAAGAGCTTTACTCGGCTTGGACATGATTTTCTTGTCGAGGATATAGAGGGAAGAAAAGTTGGGATCAAGAAGTAGGGAAAGTTGAAGTTTATGTGGTTAAGATTAAAAGGGATATAAAGTGGATTTTCCTCGATTTGATTTTTTTTATTTTTTATTTCTGATGTTTATTTTTAATATTCAATTAGAGGCAAGAAATGTAATGTTCACATGAAACCCAAAAAAAAAAAGTGTTGTTTTGGCCTAGAAGGAAAGTTAAAAACACAATTAAATCAAGAACCGAATAAAATCGGTTGTTGGTTTGGTTTGTTTTGTTCTTCGTGCTTATTGGATTGATTTACTGTTGAAAATTCTCAATTTGCAGAAATTGGTTCAGCGTCTGAATAACAACAAAACAAACCAATTCAGATGTTGTGCCTTAGCGAGAAATCTTAGCCTTGGAGTTAGGACAAAGTACTATATATGGAAGCCAGGCCAATGGAAGTATGCTAAACATAAAATGTGCAAGAATCCAATAAAAATTCTGCCCACACGACAGCTACAATAAAGGAGAGCCTTTAGGTCCAACCCACTCTTCTTTCCATTCATTCCACAAGGTGTCCAACAATCTTTTTTATCAGAAAGAAAACCCTTGGAGTTACCTCTTCTAGCCTTTCCCTCTAAGTTCCTCTCTCTCTCTCTCTCTCTCTCTCTCTCTCTCTCTCTCTCTCTTTCTCTCTCTCTCTCTCTCTCGACAAGGAGACATTTAAATGAGGAAACTTTGTCCGAATTTTGACAGAGAAGACGGCTTGGAGACCGTGCTTGAGGTCCCCATACCGGAGGAGATGTACACGAGTATGGGTAGCAACATGGCCCTCAGGTGGCAAAACATGGCGACGTGGATGAAGGCACAGACTTCTGATAAATGGTCGTCTCCAATTATAGCAGGTCGTTATAACGAGCTCAGTTTTCTTCTTTACATTGTTGGCTCCCCTCTCATACCTCTCCAAGTTCAAGTTGACCATTCCCTACACCGTCCCACTAGACACTCTTCTATTGTAAGAACAAACTCTTTTTTCAGTTTTATATTTGTCCTTCTTCCAATCTTTCGATCTTTCATTTTTGCAAACAATTGTCTTGATGAAAAAGTTTCTACAGGTTGGTAAGAAATTTTATATTGCAAACTTATTTTTCTATGTTACATTGTTCGTTTTAATATCAGCCCAAGCATTAGGCTGTTTGGGTTGAGACCTGATGTCCACGTTTTTCCAGAGGGCCAGCATTTCTACATTTCTAGCCCAGTAGGCCAAGAGCAAAATATCCCATTCCTAAATAGAAAACCCTTCCGGATCCCCGAAAAAAAAAAAAAAAAAAAAAAGATCTTTGTCTATAGACCCGACGAAGAGGAAAGAAACTCAATGTCCAAATGCACAACGACGACATGTACTTTATCAGGGCCGGCCCAATAGGGCAGCCCACCAGGCCACCGCCTAGGGCCCCTCCAAAAAGGCCCAAAATTAGGGCCTCCTATTATTTTTGCTTCTTTGAAAAAAAGGCCCCAAATATTTAGCCCAACTACTTTATTAACTAGGGCCCTATTAAAAAATGACCTACTTGATTAGTTTTTAGCCCAATTGTTGAGCCCAATTGTTGGATTATTATCTTTTTTTATTTGAAAATAATAAGCAAATAAGTAACAAATGTTCTCATATTTTTTAACAATTCTTACTTTTTTGACTTTTTTGATAAATGTTCTCATATTTTCCACTAACAATTTATTTATTTATTTCTTTGTTTCTTGGATATGAATGTATTACCAAAATAGTTAAAAAATAAATACTTGAAAAATAAACCACTTAATTTTGTCTTGAGCATATTTTTTGCTAATATCATGAATATTTTTTAGCCTTTTAATTCTACTATTAAATATGCACTAAATGAGTAAATTTATTTAAAAAATAAGTCAATTTTAAGTTCTTTCGTCAAATTAAGCCTAAATAGTGTACTAAAGATCTTTGTTAATAATATTACTATATAAATGTCGCACATCACTAAAATGTACAAAATAAATTTGTATAAAAACTTGACTTTTAATTTGAATCAACTAAATGTAAAACATCATAAACTTACTTTATGTCGTAAAATTTTTATTGATAATATTATTTTGAAGATAATTTTTATGTTTATTTTTTTTGAAAAAAATATTTAAGGCCTAATTTTATAATTTTGCTTAGGGCCCCGAAAATCTCGGGGCCGGCCCTGTACTTTATTCCCAAAGCCCATGTGATATAAGTTGGATAGCAATACTACTGCTCTACTGAATTGCCTAACAAAAAAAGGAAGAGCTAGAAAGTTACTCGTACGAAGGCCATAATGTGCGAAAATCCTACTTAAAAAACAATTGAAATGCTGAAAAGATAAATTCAGAATAAATATACGGTAACAATGGAGAAAATACATAAGGTTTAAATGTAAACAAGACCCTCAATTCTTCCATATTTCACGTTAGGACCCTAATAAACTTGGGCTGGCTTAACTGTCCAAATTTTGACGTTGATACAGGTTAAAGTTCGAAACAATTTATCCAAAAACAATTGGCAACAGTAAGAGGATCATGCAAATTCATGTTTGATTCTTTCCTGTATCTTACTGCAGGAAGCATCAACGGCTAAATATATTGTACAACAATACGTAGCAGCGACAGGAGGGCAAGCAGCAATGAATTCCCTGCAAAGCATGTGTGCAATAGGACAGGTGAGAATCAGCGCGTCTGATTTTCACCAGGGAGATGAAAGCGTGAACGTGAGGAGTACAGAGGAGGCCGGAGGTTTTGTGCTTTGGCAGAAGAATCCGGACTTGTGGTGCTTAGAGCTGCTTGTTTCAGGGTGCAAAGTCATCTCTGGAAGTAATGGCAAGGTCTCTTGGAGGCAGTCTTCTAACCAGCAAACTCCCATCTCTAAGGGCCCTCCAAGACCCTTGCGCCGGTTTTTGCAGGTATTTTTGTTCATGCTTATCAATATCGAAATATTTTTGCAATCATTACCATATGATCATCACCAAAAAGGAAAAAAACATAAAACTGACTCCTTAGTGGTGGATAGTACTATGACTCCATGATGTAGTCATTGACAGAGAGATTCTTATTTCCAAATAGATGTGTAGAAATTAGATAATGCATTTTTCACGTTTAGTTTTTGCCCTTGTTGTTGGTCAAGATATAGAGTAGAGTGAATTGGGTTTCTCAAATACAAAACGAGAATTCAATACAAAAACAAAAGATTACACTAAATTCAAAAACTGCAGGAAGCCTACTCAAACAGATAGATGGAGCTAGCTCAATGCAGATTAGGAAAAACAAATTTAGATGCTATGATATTGCAGTTAAAAGTGCAGAAATAAATTCAAATCAATTCAACTCAACCACACATGTAGTGTCCTTTGATAACAAACTCAAGACGAAGAGAGAGAGAAATCAAACGCAGAGATTTATTGTGGTTTAGTACGCAATTCATGACTTGTATCCACGCTCCAACTGTCCTGTTTGGGATTTGATGCAGCTCCAATAGTTGTTATACTCCTTCTAGCACAGTAAGAATTCTACACACTATAACTCCGACTAATTTTGAGGGTTGATTAAAAGGAGTGAAAATCAGCTAATTTAAATGCCAAAGAAAGACAAGTTATTTTATTTCTCTTAACCTTAAATGGGTGTGGTTGCAGGGGTTGGATCCAAGGTCCACAGCCAACTTATTTCTGGATGCAATATGCATAGGTGAGAAGATCATAAAGGACGAGGACTGCTTCATACTGAAGCTGGACACAAGCAAATCAGCCCTGGAGGCACAAAGTAGCCAAAATTATGAAATTATACATCACACAATATGGGGGTATTTCAGCCAAAGATCAGGGCTACTTGTTAAGTTCGAGGACTCGAGACTACTCACCGTAAAAATAAAAGGGGAGGATAGTGAGGGTGTTTTCTGGGAAACAAGCACTGAATCAGTGATTGAGGACTATAAATACGTTGATGGGGTTAATATTGCACATAGTGGAAAAACATTTGTCACAGTTTATAGATATGGAGAGCAATCAGCTAATCACAGGAGGGAGCTCGAAGAAGCGTGGAAGATCGAAGAGGTGGATTTTAATGTATGGGGGTTGTCTGCTGATTTCTTTATGGCTCCTTCAGACATCAGAACCAGGAACAAACTTCAAACTGACAGATTGTACTGATGATGATGTTAATTTTCTGCTTTGTATTATTTAAGAAAGATGTAAAACACAGTGAGTTTAAAGAGGTGGTTGCACTCATTGGTTTATTTCAGGAGATTTCACCACTTGTAAATTAATTGTTAGATACTCGATTGGGTTAATTACACAAATTAACTTTATAACATGTATCTTATCTAGCTAAATGGAGAAAGAAGGCAAATACTATGTTCGACTATTCAAATAACTTCGATCCATGCACACAAAATAAGAAACATAAGAAAAGGGGATAGATAACAAAACAAATGCATTGGGGTTTATTAGGAACGGATACACTCTAGACACAGCCATTGGATTGGATGCACGTGAGCCCTCAAATTATTAAGGATCCCACGTGCATCCAATCTGTTTAGATGTGTTCGAAGTATATGTGTTCCTAGCATATTACTCTTATTTTATTTACTTTTTTTCCTTGAAAACTAAGTTAAAAAGCTAACATTGTTTAGGTTGTCGCTTTCCAAAATTTTCATGTTTTCCAAGAAAACATTCCCAAATTCTCATTTGATGGATGAGATTCACTTTAAGTGTGTTGGGTTTTAAATCTAAGTGAATCCCATCCATTAATTTTGAATTTTGGGGATGTTTTCGGAGATAGTAGCATTGCTCTAAACAAAAAAGAAATGCTTTAATCCCCGAAATGTTTCTAAGAAACCATCCCCGAGTTCTCATTTGATGGATGAGATTCACTTAACTGTGTTGGTTTTTAAATTTAAGTAAATATCATCCATTAATTTTGAATTCGAGAATATTTTCGAAAATTATTTTTGAAAATCGTAGCATTGCTCTTACCAGAAACCAAACAAGGAAAGATAAGCGGACATTTTAGGAAAAAAGAAAAAATAAACCTCTGCTTTATTTCCATAGCCCAAACAATGTACTTAGTAATAATCTTCAACGCTACCCACGAAATTAACTTGGCTCAATCATTTTCACCCGTACGTAGCATGCATGCATGACCTCATAAGAAGCTATGATGTACATGATTAATATTTCCCCTAATTTTTTCATATCACAGATATGGACGGATCTAAGATTTATAGGCGCCAAAATGAAATATCTATATGTAGCTGAGTGATTTTCTCAATCAATTGAAAGTTAATATCTCAATAACTATTAGGAATAATGCTTGCTCTCTTTTTTGTAATATGTGATTTGAAAGACAAAAATTCGCCAAAGGATTTTCTGCCGCTGTGTAAAAAAGAACTCCAATGATTCAGTCAAAACAGTGATCACAAAAGTCTCTCTAATTAATAGCTAAACTGTGTATTATTGTGTACCTTTCACCATGGGAGTACATCTTTATTTTTCTATTGGGTTTCGAATCCTCATCAGAGATGAAGTAAAAGTGTTTTCTGATTAGCCACTAACGAGATAAAATCGGCCTAGACTCTCCAATGAATTATCTTCTACCGCTAGATTTTCATTCTAACTTAAATTCGTCATCCTAAGTTGTATTGGCGTTGGACTCCTCGTCCTTATCTTATTAGAACCAATTTTGAGATATCTAATCGGCAAATAAATGAACCGCCTTTCTCAAGCCTGTTACTCTTCTTACGAGCTCAGCAACATGCATGTTGCATGAGAGCATCTCGATGTCAAACTGAATTAATCATTTAATATTTAAGTTTTATCTATTTTAATTTCCCCCAGTTTTGTCTTCTTTTCACAGACCTAATGGAGTAGGAAAAGTTATAAGATTCCACGTAAATAGATTTCCTTCTCGAATATGCTTCTTAAACTGTCACTTGGAATCCTTATGGACACCACTGCAGATTTTTACAAAACGACGTGCCTTTCTCATGCATGTTTTGTATTAAAACAAATTCAATATCTTTTCCTTTTCAAAAAGGAAAAAACTTTCCCAATTTCCTTTCTCCCTATTTTCCTTCACTTTTCGCGCACTGTTCATCTTCTCACTATTCTTCTTTTCTTTCATTGTTAATGTCCCGCAACTCTTGTTTTCTTCAATTTCGCATTATTTCTATAAGTCCTCGAACTCTTGTTCTTTCTATTCCATTTCCTTCTATCTCCAACCTTGTTCTCCAAATGGGAGTTTTTATACAACTGCTATCTACTTCGGTAAAAAAAGAGGAATTTTGTCGGCACTACAACATACCAATGATGCCGTAATGGAATTGAACAAACCTCATACTCTCCATGAGGGTGCTTACGATGATACCATGCATACACATTCTCCTTATTGCCGTTATAGAGTGTAGGGTCTGATTCTCCCTCCACCCTCTACTCCATAGGGTATTACATTACTACAGACTCTACTATATGCAAATCTCCATCAATACTTACCATATCGTCATGGCCATAGTCAACCTAAATAAACTTGTAAAAATCGACTTAGGATTATGGGACATCCAATATAACTATGACATGGTCAAGTCCAACATCAACCTGTATTACCTCAAAAACTGACCAGGTTGTGAAAGAATTGTAACCACCTTACTAACTCCACTCAAGGTAACGACAGTGATTTTCTAATCATTACAGGCAATTGAGAACTCAACCCCAAGGAGCCCGAGATCCAAAGACTAAGAAGTGTACCCAAGGCCTTAGTGGTACGCTGTCATTCTAGCCTAGCTGTGTCACGTCGACCATAGCAACAGGTAGATCCTAATCGTCAAAAACATCATCAACTATGAAGTCTTCCTTGGGTTCTAAGTCGGAAGACATCTAAGTAAATTATACTTTGGATTAGGATATATGATATCGTAATGATCATATAAAGTGCATAAATAACTACCCAGGTAAAAATTCTTAAGTGTGATATACTCAAATCTACCCAAGGTCTCGAGGTAATGAAAAATCTATAGCTCTAATACCAAGTTGTAGTGTAACACCCCAGCCAAGCTATGGTGCCTCTGTAAGGCTAGCGTTCGAGAGATACTGTCTCAGTGGACGTCTGGATGGGTGGTCAAGTGCCCCACATCGCTTAGTGGATGTAAGTTTGGTGGTATTTATAACAGTTCATTTCCTTGACAAAATCAAATAGAACTTCACAATTAAGCGTATCTGTTCTGGAGTAATCCAGGAATGGGTGACCTCTTTGGAAGTCCATGGGGTTTGCGTGGCAAAAGCGGATAATATTGTACAAGATGGGAGCGAATCGTTACAGTGGTATTTATAATAAATCATGAACCTACCTTGTACAAGGCCTTTTAAAGTCATGATAGCGCCAAAACTTAATGGAACTTCACACTTAAACGTGCTCGTCCTGAAAAAATCTAAGGATGGGTGCTCGTCCTGAAAAAATCTAAGGATAGGTGACCTACTGGGAAGTCTATGGAGTTTGAGTGGCAAAAGCGAACAATATTGTACAAGGTGGGAGTGGGTTGTTACATGTAGCGCCCGAATTTTTGGTGATGTTAATAAAAGTGAATAGCCAAACTCCAAACCTTTCTTCATTTCATAACTAATGAATAGTACATATTTGTGTTTACAAAATAAGAAATACCAAAAATAAAGTCATTTCAAAAAGGAAAATTTTTCATAAATACTTTACATTAGGATTTCAGAGCATCCTATTTTAAGTGAACCACAGCTCTATGAAATCTTCATTTGCAGTGATGTCGTTGATCGGGTACTCTTAGTCTTTCCCACCACTTTTGATACCTGATGTGAAATGTTAGGGGCAAAATGTAGCATCATGAGCGATAAAACTAGGTAAAAAAATCTATCTTAATCACGAGAAGCTCCTATCGAGGTTCAATATGAATCTTTGGGTACTTATTATGAGATTTATGGGCACTACTGAATGGCAAGAAGTATAAAAAAAAGAAATTCTTTCTATATATGCTACTCGGGTCACAGTGTAAGCTAGTGATGCTTTCGGCTATTAGACTTTCGCCATCTAGGGTTCAGCATTCTACCGCTTCGCCTAGCAACATGACACATGTATTGCTCTCTCACAATCCCGTTTTTGCGGTTTAGTCACCACTGGAGCCACAATGGGCTACCTAAAGTTATTTGTTTCTGTCGATAAACTCCAATTGCATCATATGAAGTACAAAAAAGAGGTTCTTTTTCTTTAACGCTCTGATAGTTAAAGGACGAGATACTATCGGTCAACCAATTAATATGACTTGTGAGGTACATCAATTATTAAGAAACAATCAAGTTAGAACTGTAGATATGAGTGCTACAAATGATCTAACAAAAAAATAAGTGTACGGTAATAATGAATGATGATTGCACAGTTATAGGAGAACAATAACACATAAAATAGCAGATGTTGTCTAAGTAATAATGTAAATCCAATAGTAAATCCTCAAGGGTTATCCATCAAAACCATACCCTCAATCGTTATCCAACAAATTGTATCTTTCAAATCAAACCGTTTTAGTTGTGCTAATTATCATGTCGTAGAAGATCAACTGAGCGTGCTAACAACCACGTCAATGATATCATTATCACCCACATTCTTGATGTTGTCGTCTATTTTGATCACAATCTCTATACTTGATTAATGTGCTCCCAATCACTGACAGTCCCAAATGTTGGTTCTCATTCGCCACATTCCCAATCATCATGTTTCAGAATATTATGTTCCCGTGTGTTGTGTCCAAACACCAAAATACATTCTAAACTCCACTTCTATAATAACTAGACTTTATGAAAGAAGACACGATGTAACTCAAGAATATAACTCGCCTCAAAACACAACCCGGCTCAAGATATGACATGGCTCAAGGCACAACTCGGTTCAAGAAACTATATGGCTCAAGTCATAGATCGGCTCAAGTCATAATATGGCTCGAGACATCCTAAATACAAGCCATAATATCAAGGGATCAACCACAAGTTCAAGTCCCGAGGAGCTAGTGCATCAATATTCGATATGTATCAGGGGACACTAACTCCAAGTCAACCACATTTTATAGATCTCAAGTCAACCATCGTCCATCTAATAAGCAATGCCGTATGATCACTTGAAGTACAAGTACACACATAGGTGTGAATGTGATGTGTTTGTGTCTCATGGTTTCCCTAGTTTCAGAACAAGGGTTCCAGTAACATGGTATATAACATAGCTCAAATGTCACATTCTAATAACAGTCTTCAATATAAAGTTCACAAAGGATTCTAATCATGGTAAACACTATTATTCAAGCATCGAGTGTAAATCAACAAGCCATAGGTTCCAAGTCAAAGCATCAACAATTATTCAAAATGAAACAAAAGGCTTTTGAATGTGATGTCAGGGAGCCCATGGTGAGGGAGGAGGGAAAAGGTTCCATGTGGTGAGGTATATGGTAAGGGCATGTGTGCCAGCACTCGTCAGATGTATCACTCATCCGGCTCCTAAGGTAAGGAATGTTATGTGTGTTAAAATTTTTATGATTATGAATCCCATATATGTGGGTTAAGAATTGCTCGAAAAATATAGGACAGGAATGGAGCGAGGAAGAAGAAGCTACGAAGAAGAACAGGCTGGACGATACTACACGAAGCAAAGTGAGGAGGCTAATGGATGGATCCCGGTGATCTCCAGGAGACAATACAAACATGACCAAGTCAGAAACAAACTCATACCAGGGTAGGCACAAGAATGGATATCGCTTTACGTGGATAACTTACCAGAGGAGGCTGATTCTTGGTGGCTAAGGAAGATGTTCTCAAAATACGGGGTGGTAAAGGATGCTTTCATCCCAAGGAAGAAAAGTCAGAGGGGTAGTAAGTTTGGTTTTATCAAATATGACTGCCAGATTGCAGCTGGGATGGCAATGCAAAAAATCAACGGATTATGGGTTGGACACAAAAGAATTCTGGTGAAGAAAGCGGAGTTTGATCTAAGGAGTAGATCCACCAAACAGGAGGTGATTAGGTCAAAGAGTCCAGGAGAGCCCAGCAACGTGAGGTCAAAGTTGTGGTATCCCAACATACAAAGTGAGAGAGACATGAGGCGATCATATGCGCAGGTAACAGTTGGAGGGGAGAATAATGGTACAAGGACGATGGAGTTAACCAACTTATCAATCGAACCTAGGGGCAATGAATGGCTGACTAGAAGTGCGGTGGCGATAATGGACAGAATTCGACCCATGGACATGCTGATGGAGGTGATCAAGAGGGAAATGGGAATGGATGCTCAAGTTAGAGGAATGGGAGGTTTGCACGTTATTCTGACTTTTCTGAACCAGGAGAATAGGGATTTAGCTGTCTCAAATGTTGGCATGAACAGATGGTTTTCCTCCATAGCGGCCTGGGATGGGGAGGTTCCAAGAGATGAGAGGTTTGTTTGGCTATCCTGTTATGGGATCCCACTGCAAGTGTGGTCAGTTGAAACATTTATGAAGATAGGCCAAAAATGGGGTTCATTTATTATGGTGGACGGTGCAACCGCAAAGGGAGATTCTTTTGCTGAAGGAAAAGTGCTTGTACTGACTCAGGTGAAGGCAAGAATTGAAGAGACCATCGTGATTAAAGTCAAACACCAGAGCTTTGCAGTAAGAATTCAAGAACAGGAATCCATCAGGAATCCAAGCATGCTACAGTTTGAATCGGAATTAGCCATGGGGAAGGAGGTGGAGGAAGCTGACACAGGTCCCAAGGGCAGGGGTGCGGTTACCGATAACAAGCAGCAAGGACAGGCCTATTTTGGTAAAGGTGATGTGATAAGGAAAAGGGTGGCTATAGGGGATGGGCTACTACCTGAATTGTCCCTGCAGAGAAGGATACCATTTAATGTGACGGAAAGTCCTAGGACAGAAGTCAATTTTCAAATCCAAGGAAAGGAGGGAGAATCAGGGTCCATTTCCTCTGGCGGACTGAGATCATGGGTCGAGGAAACTGGAGGCCCAAGTCAGAACCAGACCAGTGTAATGCCTGTGGACCAACAAGAGGAATTGGGCTTGGATAAGGGATCCAATCAATGGAGATCAGGGGAGAAAGAGCAGGTACCAAAGGGCATGATTAATATTGTTGTTGAGCTAAGTCAAAAGGAGAGAAGAAAACTGAAACGAAAGGAGATTCAACAATCTTTGGAGATCTCGGGGAGTGCCTCTGAATTCGATGAACATAAGGAGTGTACGGGGGAACACAAAAGGGGTGAGGAACAAGATAGAACTTCCTCTGTGACAGGACCTGGAAAAGTGGTGGGGGAAGAAATCAGCAAGGAGACGGAGGAAACTCTGGCCTTGGGAAGAAAATTGGGAATGGAGTTTGAGAAAGGGCACGATAGGAGCATAGAAGAAATGATACAAAGGGAGGAAGGACAGAAGCAAGCAACTCAGAACAATCATAGGGAGGAGGAGGGTGAGAGACAATGATCTGAGCCCAGGGAGGGACTGGTTTGGAAAGTTATGTTTCTTGATGAAGATATTATCATGGAATATCAGAGGTATGGGGGGTCGGTTAAAGAGGAGAGCCATCAGTAAAGTCATTAGAGATAGGAAACCTGAGATGGTGTTATTACAGGAGACAAAAAGGGAGGAATTTCAAATGGGTATGCTACAACAAATATGGGGGGAAGCGGAGGTGGAACACGCAATGTCAAAGTCAGAAGGAGCTTCTGGGGGTCTACTGGCTATGTGGAATACGGAGATCTTTAAGCTCCAATCCGCGGTTATACATAAGCATTTCATTCTTATGTTTGGAGTTTGGAAGGAGGATTTCCAGTGTGCAATTATGAACGTATATGCGCCCAATGAAGTAATCAAGAGAAGAGAGTTATGGCAGGAGATCATCAACCTTAATTCGGGACACTCTGTCCCATGGTGTATTGGTGGTGATTTCAATGAAATAAAGGAGATCCAGGAGAGAACAGGATGTGTTGATATGGACAGAGGAATAAGGGATTTTCAGCAGTTCATGAACAGAATGGAGTTGCAAGACTTGCCAATGCAAGGTCGAAAATATACGTGGTCAAACTTGCAGAACCAGCCTACCCTTAGCAGAATTGATAGGTTTTTGGTATCACAAGAGTGGGTGAACAGATTTCAGCTGGTGTTATGGGGTTTACCTAGGCCTGTATCTGATCATTGCCCAATTCTTCTAGCAGAGGATGAGAAGGACTGGGGCCCAAAGCCATTTAGATTTATGGACATGTGGCTAACTAACCCAGAGTGTTTAAGGATAGCCAAAGAAGCATGGGAAATCGAGATTGAAAGTAGATGGGCAGCGGTAAGAATAACAAAGAGGTTACAAGCAATCAAGAATAGATTAAAAACATGGAACAGAGAAGTGTTTGGGGATGTGAGAGCTAAAATGAATAACCTGGAAACTAGCTTACACCATTGGGACATGATTCAAGAGAGTAGGAGCCTAACGGATGAGGAAATCAAAGTTAAGAGTCAGGAAAAAGGGGAGTTAATGGATGTATCTAAACTGGTGGAGACCCTCTGGAGACAAAAATCCAGAACTCAATGGCTGAAACTGGGGGATCAGAATACTAAGTTCTTTCAGGCCATTGCGAAGGGTAGATTACGTAAGAATAATTTGGGATCTATAATGGTGGAAGGAAGGACTGTTGAGGAACCTGGCCAAATAAAACTAGAAGCAGTGAGCTACTTCAGGCAGATCTTTAAGGAACCAGAAGCAAACAGACCAAAACTCCATGGTGTTTTCCCAAGAGCCCTGTCAAGGTCTGAATCGGAGAGATTGCAGGAGAGTTTCTCAGAGGAGGAAGTAAAGACAGCAGTGGATGAATGCAATAGCCTCAAGGCACCGAGCCCAGATGGTTTCAATTTCTCATTCATCAAAAAAGCGTGGCCATTTATGAGGCAGGAAGTCATGGTTTTCTTTGACTAGTTCTATGATTATGCAAAGCTTCCTAAAGGTATCACAGCTACTTTTATAGCTTTTATACCTAAAGTTGATAGTATCACTGGTTTTAATGACTTTCGACCAATAAGCATGGTCGGTTCTATTTACAAGATCTTAGCTAAGGTGTTAGCAAAACGTCTAAAAAGGGTGATCCATAAGATCATTGGGGAGGCCCAATCTGCTTTTATTGAAGGAAAACAGATACTAGATGGTATCCTTGTGGCTAATGAAGTTGTACACTACTGGAGGCACAGTCCAGTTGATCAAAGGGGTCTGATAATCAAAATAGATTTTAGAAAAGCCTATGATTGTGTCAACTGGATTTTTCTTCTCCATATGCTCAAGTGCTTAGGCTGTGGTGAGAGGTGGTGTGACTGGATTAAGGAATATATATCCTCACCCCATCTATCAATATTAATTAACGAATCTGCAACTTCAGAGTTCAAGCCTCAAAGGGGGATGAGACAAGGGGACCCGATCTCCCCTTTCCTGTTTAATTTGGTGGTTGAAGCTTTGAATTTGTTGATTGAAAGAGCAGTCCAGCTTGGGCTAATGAGGGGTGTTAAGATGGGAGAAAATGGCCATAGAGTGACTCATCTGCAGTTCGCAGATGATACCCTGATCTTCTGTAGTAATGTGGAATCAGAAACTCAGACGGTTAAAAGGATACTAAGGTGCTTTCAGCTAATGTCAGGATTGGAAGTGAACTTCGCAAAAAGTATGGTCTACGGAGTTAAGAGCCGAGATCAGGAGGTGAAGGCCAGAGCCTTGCAAATGGGTTGTCCAATTGGGTCATTGCCAGTTCGGTATTTGGGGCTTCCCCTTGGGATTAGTCCCAGAAGGAGAGAGCATTGGTTGCCGGTCTTGGATAGGGTAAGACTCAAACTGTCTGTATGGAAAAGAAGATATCTCTCAATAGGGGGTAGGCTTACCCTTATTAAGTCAACCATGGCCAACCTACCTATCTACTTCATGTCACTATATAGAATACCAATTAGCATTGCCCAGTAGATGGAAAAACTCCAAAGACAATTCTTATGGGGGGATTTACCTAATAAGAAAAAATTACACCTTGTGGGCTGGGGATTGATTACAAGGCATAGGAGATACGGAGGATTGGGAATTCATAGGTTGGTGGAACATAATTGTGCACTACTAGCTAAATGGTGGTGGCGCTTCTATAAAGAAAGTAACTCTCTATGGGTGAGAGTAATCAGGGGGAAGTATGAAATTCCACCAACCTGCTGGCTGCCACAAGGCCCTATGCAAGGGAAGGTCTCACAGGTATGGAAGGAGATCTCCAACCTCAGGAGGAATGAAAGAAATACGGCTGAAATTATCATGAGGAGTTTTAGATGGAAAGTACATGTTGGGACCTATGTTAGCTTCTGGAAGCACGTGTGGTTAGAGCAGGAGACACTAGCTGCCAAATACCCTAGGCTTTTCTCAATCTCTCTGCAACAAGATAGGATGATTAAGGATATGGTTGAGTGGAATTCAGGGGAATGGCTCCTAACTTTTAGAAGAAGGCTCTACTCATGGGAGGAGGAACAAATTCAGGAATTGCTTAAATCTTTGTCTGAGTTTCCTATAGATGTGTCAAAAGAGGATACCATCATCTGGAATGGATCGGGGGATATGGCCTTTTCAGTTAAAATGGCCTATGCCAAGTGGGAAGAAGCCGAATTCAGGAAGGAGCATGATCTAGCTCGGATTTGGAAGAGCTTTATCCCCTATAAGATTCGGATTTTTGCCTGGCAAGCTGTTCAAGCACGGATAGCTACCAAGGATATATTGGTTAAAAGAAATATTATCTCAAGGGAAGAAGATGTTTGTGGCTTCTGCAAAAGGAATGGAGAAACACCTGACCATATCCTGATTCTGTGTTCTTTCACGTGGAGAATCTGGTGCAGGATAATTGGATGGTGGGAACAGAGCTGGGTCTGTCCCGCATCTATTAAATATATGGCGGAGTTTTGGCTAGGACAGAAACGGCCAAAAGTGGAGAAAATCCTATGGGAAGCATGCTTTTATGCGGTATTATGGTCAATATGGATCACCAGGAATGAGTTATGCTTCAAAAATAAGGAGGCGAAAGTTGAGGAGGTTGTGGAAATCATAAAATTTAGGGCTATTACATGGGTGAAAAGTCGAGACCATCTAAAGGACTATTCGGTGGAGGAAATTAAAAGATGCTTAATGGGTGCAATCAGAAAACCAGGAAAACCATGAATAAGGGCTTGTAACAGCATAACAACACAGTATTAAGAAGGTTAGAAAGCTACCTGTTGTAGATGGAAGATTACCCTTGAACCTTCGTTACACATCTGGGCGGCCATGAATATCGGAGTGAAATGTAAGTCTGGGTGGCGAAGCTTTTCTGAGCAGCGGTGCAATGAAGGAGAAGCGGCTGCTATGGGTGGAATCTGTCCAACCGGAAGGCGAGGAGGTAGAGAGGGTAGGGAGAGGCATGTAAGGTAATGGGGGTGAAAGAGGTAATATGTAATTTTGGGTAACGAATTGGGGTTTAGGAGGTAACATGTAATATTGATGAAATTTAATAAAATTATATTTTGCTGACCAAAAAAAAAAGAATTGCTCGAAAATTCATTGAAGATGACTTTGTCTGATTCGAAGGAGCGGCTACTCCTCTTTTTTTTGGTCGATCAAGCTGCTCTCCCTCATTCTACTTGTCCAACCTTCTTCACGAACTTGTACAATCGATGCCACAGAAATAGCTAACTCTATTAGCGGAGAAAGAAGCAAATGAGCGACCATTAGGCATGTGTATGCATAATGTACTTATGTCGTATGTATGCATACAACTCGTATAACGTATATGCATGTATAACATTTAAATACGCAAAATTAAAATAAAAATACATGGAGTTTAATTGCTCGAATTTTTATTTCCAAATTAAAAATATGGATCCTTGCAGTATTAATCACACCAGAAATTTAAATTAATCACTCGTATAACGTAATTTTTATTTCTGATGACATTCACATTTATGTCATACTTGGATGGCAATATGATCTTGACAGACCCGCACCAAAGGGTAGAACCACTAAGGGATCGGGTCCTCCCAAGAATTTTAAAAAGATTTAAGACCTAGATATAAATTTTAAAAATTATTAAAAAAAATTACATTTCAGCCTCCCTAAATTATATTTGCCCCCCCTTCTTTACCAAAAAAAAAAAAAAATCCCAACCACCCAAAAGTCCTCGAATCCTAGTTCTGTCCCTGCCCACGAATGAGGAGTAGCCAAGACCATTACTCAACATTTTGCCGACAGGTAGGACACTCACTGTTTTAACTACGCGAGATTGTCTGATATATTACGTTTAACTCCTGGGGCAAACAAACAACACCTATCCTCTGGCAAGGAACCTTCGTAATGATAGGGTTATTTAACGTGGATAAGTTGCTTACTTGTAAAGTGGTCACCCCAAGTCCACAACACGTTGAGAAAAAAAAGAAATGTTAGATAAACTAACCCCCATCAAATTCTGTCATCTAATGCACTTTTCTTTAGAGAATTATAAAGTCTTACCAAATTTTAACCCCAACAAAACACAAGCCCACAAGTTTTCCAAACCCAGCTTTCTAGCACTTTTATATAGGCGTAGGTGCATGATATGCCACTTGAGTTTGTAGCTTATCAGTGAAGAGTAACAGAGAGGCCTAGGGAGGAAATAGAAGATATGAGGCTGAATAATTATGTTGTGGGTTTGGTGATCATCTTGATCCAGAAGTTGAGCTTATTTGCAAAGGGTGAAGATGCTGCTAGTTCAGGATTGGGAGCTTCATTTATCTTTGGTGATTCTTTGGTTGATGCAGGGAATAACAATTATCTTCCGACCCTGTCAAGAGCTAATATCCCACCAAATGGGATTGATTTTAAAGCATCTGGAGGAAATCCCACTGGCCGCTACACAAATGGCAGGACCATTGGAGACATTGTTGGTATCATCTCTTTCTATCTCTCTCATGACTAACCCAAATACTCTTAAGTGCAATATTTCAATCTGATCATGACTTATTTGAATAAGCGGGTGTTTTTTAATTTTAAAGATATTGTTCATCATCTGATGTGACTAGATCTGAGTGCATTGAAAAGGAGAGAGATCGAGGATTCGAACCATCAATTTTCTTCATATAAATATACATGAACTCTTGCACGGAATATATTTGATTTGAAGGTTATATAAATCGTAGTTAGTTAATTTTAATTCGAGCGATCAATTTTTATCTTACTTAATGTGTTAGGTTATCTTTTAATAATATTACAATAACCTACTAAAATAAGTAAGATTATTTGTTACGTAAGTACCCTAGTTATCGAAGTATCATCAAATTAGTGGTAATATTGTTTTTGGAAATGTGGTTACCAATGTTCATTAATCTGAATTTATATTTATTTTTGGTGTAGGGGAGGAATTGGGACAACCAAACTACGCAGTGCCATTTCTGGCGCCAAATTCTACTGGAAAAAGTATACTACATGGAGTAAATTATGCATCTGGTGGGGGTGGGATTATGAATGCCACCGGAAGAATATTTGTAAGCCGGCCCGGCCATGAATATTTACTATTAATTAATTTATTCAATCAATCAATCAATCAGATCGAGTAATTAAATTATAATATAATAATTAATAATATTGCAGATAAATAGGCTATCACTGGCGATCCAGGTAGATTACTTCAACACAACTAGGAAACAGATTGAGCAAATTTTGGGTGGAAAAGAGGCAAGAGATTATATAATGAGGAAATCCATATTCTCCATCACAATTGGATCAAATGATTTCCTCAACAATTATTTACTTCCAGTACTGTCAATAGGAGCAAGGATATCACAGAGTCCAGATTCTTTTATAGACGATCTTATTTCCAACCTCAAGTCCCAACTCACGGTATCGTAACCCTTTAACTGATCATCACCATATTTCACTTTCCCCTATCTGCCATATTGTTTAATTAGCGGCTTTATTCCTTTTATTGTTTAGTTTCTTTTCTTTTCTTTTCTTTTCTTTTTTTATCTCTTACATTTATTTCCGCACGTGACTCTGTTTTCATAGATTCAGAAGTGACACTACTTAGAACAAACATGGTTTAGGACTTAGCAGACTCAAACACGATTTATTTCAATTCATAACATGGCTCAAGATATAATTGCTTACCCCATTATCATCGAAAAAACTACAATAAACGATAAATCAGTTTGACACCACAACGGTTTTCAAATAGGGGTACTTTCTTATATATATACATGTAATGTCTTAAGTATAAATCAGTCTACTGAGTCACTGTGCCAAGCGTTTGTGTCGCTAGTATACATGCATCAAGCAGTTGTGCCTGATCGATATCAAAGCTAGGTCCAAGCGAGCAGATCTGGACAAAAAATTCCAGTCGCGCTCGGACAGCTTGAAATGGGCATTCTGATAAGGGCTCTAGTTCAGTGTAACAGAAGAGGAGAGAAGGAGAAATGGGTGACTTGAATAGGAAATTTCGTACATGAGGTGTTGTAGGGATATATAGAAGTGTGTATATGGTGACATAATGATGAAAAAGAGTGTTGATTTAGTTAAGGAATGGTGATTCAGAATTTTAGGGAATTAAGGGTCTGAAAGACCATCATTAATTCAGAGTCATATTAGAACTAAATTGGATGAGTTGGGTTGGGGGTGTTTATTAAAATCTTTGTCGTGTTTTGTTCTAGTCGCGACACTCGTTCGGATGTTTACAAATAAAATAAAAAACTGCCCGTGGGATTTTGCATAATTAATATGATAATTGAAATTATTTTGAATATTTATTGAATGTGTAATAAAAAAATTTGAATCTGAAAATTGAACTATACAATTTATGTAAAAATGTGGGTCCTTGCAACATTTTTATATTTTTTTAAATTATATATTTGTTTTCAAGTGCATCAACATACGAGCTCCCAAGTTCAGGAGTGTCTTGTTTTTGGCATTTGGTGTCAAATGTTAAATTTAATTACTATTAAAAAGACTTTTGGTGCTTCCAGTGGATAAAGATTTCACAAGAATTTGAAAGGCTAGTATTATTTTTCAATACTTGGGGCTATTAAGGATTATATCCGGTTATTATCTTCAGGGTCTCGAGGACTAGTCAGTAATTTAAGTGGGCGACTCCTTCAAGTTTTATCCTAGCTTGGTTCCTAAACCGGCCGAATACCTCGGTTACGAAAATATATATATTTAGAGTGTTCGGTACAACTTAAACATGCATTTTAACAGTATGTCTATTCAATGTATATAACACTTTGTTCTTACTGTATTAGGAGGAATGCTCCATTTTTCTAAGTTGGTGACTATATATATATATATATATATATATATATATATATATATATATATATATATTCTTCGTTTGTGACTATTTTAAATGAGAAATTCTATGTTTTTAACGCATCACATGAGGTGACCTAATTGGTTGAGCTGTGTTGTTGATGACAGAGACTATACCAACTGGATGCAAGGAAGTTTATAGTGGGAAATGTAGGGCCAATAGGGTGCATTCCTTATCAGAAAACAATCAATGGCCTAACACAAGATGAATGCGCGGCATTGCCAAACAAGCTGGCAAATCAGTACAATGCCCGGTTGAAGGATCTAATGACTGAACTCAACAAAAACCTCCCTGGAGCCACTTTTGTTCACGCCAATGTCTATGATCTTGTCCTGGAAGTCATTACCAACTATCAAAAATATGGTAAGTATTTTTATCTGTGGGATAACCTACCTTTAGAATTTCTTCAACATGAATTTTCCTTTCATTTTTCAAACGAAAATAACTTCATGAGTTGTGGAAATGAGATCCATATATAGAACTGATTATATAACTTTGAGTTCCTTCCTGTTTGGAAATTTGGGCCAGAGAATGATTGAGAGTAATCCCAGGTTGGCAAGCTGTCGTCGTCTACGCCCACATTTCATCTTGGGAGATTCTCACCCTTATCCCGTGCGCCATTTGTGGGATGCTGGGGGATCGGCAGCGCCATCCTCAAGATTGTCCGAGCAGTCAGGGGCAAGCATGCAACGCCACCCCCACTCTTAATTGTTGCACAGTCCGAGGCAGGTCTAAGTAGGAGTCGATTGACAGAGAGTGCAGATGGTGAGTCGGTTGGTCATGTTTCGACTTGTAAAGCCTTACACGGTCTGGGAGCTGGCCAATTACCTAGTTAGCTCGCAATCCAATATGGACTTATCAGTTGTCCCCCATTCCCTATCCAAAGTGCAGGCCCATGTGTAGGGGGAATTATAATTCTTAAATCCGAAAAGTAGCAGTCACATTCCGCATTACTTGCGTGTCATTTCACCTTCTAGGTTCGACCGTTGGATCGTCCACACGTAAAGATCTCGGCACATCCCCAAAAATCACGCACAAGTCTAGCGGTTAGTACCTCGTCCATTTATATCACACTGAAGTGGCCTTTTCCTTGGCCGCTGCGTTCCTCCAAGTTCAACAGCTACGATCGCACCCCAATATCCTGTCTGTTTTTTGGTACAAGAGCTCTTGTTTTAAATGGTCCTTCCATCTTCCCGGGCCTCATTTTTCTCTCTAATTTATTTTGTTCCCTTACACAGCTATTCGTACTTGAGCTTTGGTGTGTCCTACCCGCTCATCTAATCATCTCTTCAATATCGTCCCCGCCGCCCATCCTGGAGTCTAATATCCATCTATCTTTGAAGGGTTTTTCAACCAAATCTATTCGACTTCATGACTGTCTTCCTTCGTTCAAGGATCTCTAGCGATCTCCAGTCGTTTACCTCCTATTGAACGCTGGACAAGCAATCGTTAGTTCATAAGCCCCACCCTTTCCTTATTTTCTTTTGTTGTGTCCATGCATCTTGGCATGATGGGACCTTGCAATAACTTGTCAATCTAATTGCCGACATCGATTCCTCTTCTTCTTAGCTTTGGGAAAAGGGGGTTCTCAATCTTACCCCTACCATAATGATCAACCCGGGAGACGTACCCATGACTCAGCCTTTTATAGTTGAGGGCATTGCATTCGTGCTGGATAGGATTTGGGCCACTTATTTACTTCCAAAAGATCTACACCTCCACCTATCCCGGGCCGACGAGAGGGCCTGTACAATTGCAGGGGGCAAGATATGTATATACGAGAGCAACCTTCAATGTGGACTTCTCTTTCCAATCCATTTGTTTATCCATGAAATTCTTTATTACTTAAATTTGGCGCCTGGCTAGTTGATGTCAAACCTATGGCGACTACTGATTTCTATGATCATATTGTGGCATCAGGCGAGCAAATGAGAGAGGGCCTTGACAATCATTGAGTTCTTTTCACGCTACTTCCCTAAAGAGGCCAAGTCAAAGCCCAACTGGTACTTCTAGTCTCGCGGTCGAAGGGGGTGTGTGTGTGTGTGTGTGTGTGTGTGTGTGTGTGGCGAAACTTGATTGCTTGGACTCTATTGTAGAATAAAGGTTGGAAAGACAAATTTTCTATATCGGTGGTGCCGGTAGGGAGTTTGGCCCGAGTGAGGTCTTTTTTGAGAACCCCACGAGGTTGGTCCATTAACTGGGCAACCTAACCCAAATGGTGGTCTCTGCCACTCCTATCATTCCTAAAGACGAAGAGGCTTTTATCGAGAAATTGAAGAAAGGGGCTCCTTTTTCCCGCCTAGCATTGATGACTCTTTCTCCTCTTCATATTCGTGACTCGGTCCTGACCCTGAAGGTATATTAATGTCCCATACGAGCATGAAATTGTGCCTTAAGCATTCCTTTCTTGCTTGTCTGGTCTCAATTTGCATATATGGTTTCTAATTTTTAGGAGATTCATCCAAGAAAACAAAAAGCTTTCAAGAGGCCATGTCTAGATCCTGAGGTGGTCAAAAAGCATAAGTTTGGGAAACATTTGGCAAAGAAGCCGAAGGTGGTGTTGCACAAAGTGAGAGACAATCAGAAAGCTAAGGATGAAGGGGGTGTTGGCCGAGCTGCCCCTACGCACGCCACTCTAGTCGGCTAAGAGGGTGTTAAGCTAACTGTCTTTGAGCCTATATTACCGACTGAGGTAGGTGTCATGGAGCCGACAAATCCTGAACATGTTTGCCCTGCTGACCCATTCACTACCCCTACTACAACCTTCAAAGACAAAGGGAAGGTCGTGATGATGAGCTCTGAAGCGACTAGTTAGTCAAGAGACATCTTTTCTACTTCCGGTCAACCTCCTCAAGAGCAAATGCGAGCGGGAGAAAAGAGGGTAAGACTATGCATTCTTCAACACCGGGCCCATTTACCTTGGTAAATGCCCAAAGGATTGCTACATAGAGCACTGCTCTCCTAAATCTTGAAGTTGAACGTCTCAACACGCATGTAGATAGTGAGATAAGCCTGCTGAACTAGATCTTGGCCACAACTCTGTCCAGAAATCTCATGGTCCCTGAGCAGGATAGGCATGACTTATTTTCTCTTTTCCATTCGTAATTTTTATTGGCTTTTATCCAAACATTGTTATTGTAAGGCTGCGCCAAGTGTGTCAATCTAGCCTTGCCTGCGTGGATTTTTAAAGACAACGCAAATAGGATCAGGGACACACGTCTTGCCAAGCTTGCCTGGGATGAGGCTCTGGGAAAACTCAGTGCAACTGAGCAAGAGAGAGAAGACCTCCAGAATTCGATGACTAATGCTCTCAACTAGATCAGTAAATCTTGTGAGGAGAGAGATATTGCTCAGACAGCACTGAAAGTTGCCAAGGGCTAGCTGAAGGCCGCCTAGGAGGTGATATGTAGAGAGAGAGAGTGTGTGAGAGAGAGAGAAAGAGAGACAAACCTTATTGCGGATAAGATTCGTCAAGTCAAAGTCGAGCGTGTCTCAACCCTTGAAAAGGCAAAAGGAGTTTACTCTGAACTCAAAAAAGTTGCTTGAGATGGAGCGTGATGGTCGAGTTATTGCATAGATGAGCGAACAAGACCTGGATGTTCATTTAGTTCTGGCTACTACTCAACTAGATTCAGGCTCATATGCTGTTGTTTGGGCTTTTAAGAATTATGAGGAATATCAAGCTAACTTGGCTTCCCTTTTTTACTTTGGTTTCAAGTGTCTGAAAAGGAAGCAGTCTCGTACTTATCCCGAGTTAGACCTCTCAGATTTCAAGCAAGAGGATGATCCTGGCTCTGATACTAACTCATCTTAGGCATGTTGTTTTTCCTAGCCTAAGACTTCTGTAGATCAATGTTTTCATAAGTTTTGTAGTTAAGACTTCTATAGATCAACGTTTCCATATGTTTTATCTTGAATTTATAATTGACTTTTGTTTTTTGTGGCTTTTGAACCTTCATGATGTCATGTCCTCCTGTCTATGTTGATTACTTACCCTTACTCGAGTGGTTAGTGGAGACAATGTATTCTTTGTCCTTATGTGACTTTTAGGTTTTCATTTTTGGAAGGGGCTTAGTTTATGGCCCATGAGTGGACTAGTAGTTCTGTCTGTGTCCTTCTATTGATCGATCGTGGAAGTCTGTCAAAGCATTAGTAGAGACGACGAAGACTCATGGGGAGTATTCTGTCTTCCCACGTTTGAGTTTTGCTACTCCTAAAGGGACTGTACTCTAGTTGGAGCAATAGTTGGGCTTGTGTGTAGAAATGGTTTTAACATTTTCTGACAAACTATTCCCTTATTACTACTCGGGTTAATGGGGGCTATTGCTTAGTCTAGGCTTTCTTGAATGTCATTTGACCAGATACTTTACTTGTTTAGCTAAATCACATTTGCTTAATTGGAGACCCATAAGGTCTGGTCCGATCGGCTACAAATTCTGCTCAGCCAAGAGACCTCTTGGGTTGGATCCAACTAGTTGTTGAATTTCGCTTAGTCGGATACCTCTTGGGTCTGATTTGATCAGCCACTAAATCTACTTGATTGGAGACCTCCTAGGTCTGATCCGACCAACCACTAGATTTGCTTAGCCGGAGACCTCTTAGGTCTAATCCAACCAGCCACTAAACCCTGCTCAGCCAAAGACCTCTTGTTTCTGATTCGACCGGCCACTGAATTTGGTCAGTCGAAGACCTCTTTGTACTAATCCGGCCGGCCATTGAGTTTCACCCACCTAGAGACCTCTTGGGTCTAATCTGACTAGCCACTGAATCTACTCGATTAGAGACCTTTTGAGTCTGACCTGGCCAACCACTGCTTTGTAGATGTATTAAGGGGTAATGCTGGGGAAAAAAAACATATAGGTTTCCATTAACCTAATGCAATAATTACATTATCAATAGGGGAACTGGCATAAGCGAGATTTTATTTATTCTACAAAAAATAGAAAAAGTAATAATTTTGACAAGTACAACTAAAGCCAACATATTTATACGATACAATTGAAAGCTTGCGGGGTTGTACCATGCTTTCCCGACATGTTCATCATTAATATTTCCCAAGGCCCTAATTCTTTGAGGGTCGCCACATAGCATTATCTTCCCACTATTTGGTCCCCTCGTTTGCTCTCCATTCCCGTTCATGATAGGGAACTTGATCATTAGGTCGTAAGTGAAGGTGACTGCATTTATCCTGTTGAGGGTTGTTCGCCCTAGGACTGCAATGTAGGCCGATGCACAGTCTACTACCAACAATTTGACCATCTTGTACATTTATTTTGGGCCGTATCGAGTGTGACCAGTAGCTCCACTCGAGCCGAGTGACCGCACTCGTTCCCATAAGAATTTGACTACTGGCGAGCACATGGGTTGTAGTTTGTTGACCCTGACATCCATCTTTTTGAAGTCTGCTAAAAAAAAGGATGTCGGTCGAACTTTCATTGTCAATCAGTACCCTGCTAGTCAGATAGTTCTCCACCATAACTATTTTGCCAACAGGTGGTCATGAAGTTGCTAGATCCACCTGGCGTTCTCCTCAGTGAAACTATCCACATGGGCATCTTCATAACGGGTTGCTATTCTACCTTTTGCTCTTTTTGCGGTCTACGCACCATCAACACCTCTATCTCCCCCTTTGTTGTTAGTCTCCTCACGTGGGTTCTCTTGGAGGAAGTGGTTTTGCCTCCTCCAGTGAACCCTCTTGAGATCATTCTTATCTTGTCTACCGTTTGAACATGCTCTAATTCTCGATCTTGTGGGTGTTCTACGTTGTGCTCTGCCTACCTTCCCTGATCGGCCCGATACTGCTCTCCCCAATTCTGTACTCGACCATAAACTGGTTCACTTTTTCTCTCTAAACCAACTCCTCAATCTATTCTTTTAGGTCAAGACAGTTTGACGTATTGTAATTGTGATCATAGTGGAATTGGCAATACATCTAATCATCTTGGCTCATTGGGTCAAACTTGAGTTTCTTTGGCCAACGTACTTCTGGGTCATTGGCTATCTACATCAGGACCTGCTCCATTGAGACGGTTAAAGGGGTAAACTGCTCAAACCCCTCCCTAATTCTTTTCTTTCAGCTTGCCCTCATTTTGGAGGCTCTCTTCTGTCGTGTGTCCTGGGGATCTCTGGCTTAGGCACTCTCCTACTAACCTCCTCCACCCTGCCACGATGTACGGCCATGGCATCTTCTGCATTTATATGTTGTTGAGCTCTCATCATTAGCTCAACCATTGTTATTGGTGGCCTCTCTAATAGGTGGTAGACAACTTTTGTGGGCTGGAGGACTCCCTTGACGCGTTGAGTGTTATTTTGCCATCTACCTCATCCACATGGAGAGTCTCGTTGTTGAACCACTTGAGGTGACTTCGCAGAGAGTCAGCCCTACGTTGTTCGACGTTTAGTAGGTAAGTAGCTGGGCAGCGAGGATGCCAACCACTGTAAAAGTGATTGATGAATTGCTAACTTAATTGGTTGAAGTTATCAATGGACCCGCTTTGAGCATCCTAACCATGCCCGTGTCGGGCCTCTCAGTGTGGTAAGAAAGGCCCAGCACATCAGTTCATCTGCCATAGCGTGTAAGGCCTAGTAAGTTTTCAAATGATCTAGAGGGTCTCTAAAGACATTGAACAGGTCCATTTGAGGGGTTCTGAACTTTAGCAGGAGTGGCCAAGACATCACCTTCTTCGTGAATTTGCCTCAGTATTTGTCTTTGCTTGCCACTTTGAGATTTTTCCTCTATCTGTCTCAGGACACCTTCAAGCTTCTCCCTGAGCCCTTTGATCTCTGCCCCTTATGCCTTGAAATCTTCCGTTAGGGCCATTTTACCTTTTCTTGGTGCATGGGGAATCTCCTAGTCCCCACTGGGATGACTATTGACCTCCTCCTCTACTAGTGCTCTACAAATCCCTTGGTTAACGGGTGCCTCCCTTGGATCTTTTGCTTCCGGGTCTACAAGCGATGGCAAAGCCCTTATGCGGCATTGTTGCACTAGAAGTTCGTTTTTCCCTACTAGGATCACTACCAACTAGGTGAGGTTCTGTACATGCTCCTGCAGTGGTTTTCTGTTCTGTAGGGCATTGCCCCCTTGTCTCCATAGCGGGAAGCGTTTCCCTCTACCTTCCTCCCAACTTTGATCTAGTAGTCACCATCATCTCTAGTCAATTAGTTAAATTTGTTTAGCTAGGTGAGAATGATTGTCGTTCCCACAGACGGTGTCAAACTAATGATGTCGAAAAATGGTTATGCTCTCCAAACTTCTATTTTCGGCTTTGCACGTAAGTCCGATAACCTGGAATGGTTGTCCAGCCAAAAATCCTCCGACGATCAAGTTAGAATTATTTAGAGAGTGAATAACATAACGTAGATAGAGAAAGGGAATGGGAATGATTACGTGTACTTAGTCTCGTGATCGAAAATGAGTTGTAATACATCGTGTGGGGAGGGTGGATCAGCGCCCTGATCCCACACGCCATCTCTGGGATGTTGGAGGATCAAAAGCATCATCTTCATTATAGCTCAAGCAGTCTGGGGCAGACATGTGACATCACCCCGCTCTTAATTGTTGCACAATCCGAGCCAAGTCTGAGTAGGAGTCAACCAACTAAGAGCGTGCATGATTGGTCACATCTCGGCCTGGGATGCCCTGACCAATCTGAGAGCTCACTAGTCGCCTAATCAACTCGGAATCCAATCTGGAGTTATCAATACTAATCGTACTACAGTGTAAGATTCCTTGGTTCTATCCATCACTCCCGAAACTCTATATGCCTCATTTATCTTCGTTCACAATCTCATCTTTTTCTATCTCTCCTCACAAATATTCTCACAATTAAAAGTGCAGTGCTTTTTTGTACTTCACCTGTGTGGGTCAAAATTTTAATTTGCAAGTTATTGTATGCAATCTGCAATACTTGATCTTATTTTTATTGTTTTCAAGAGTCAAATCGGGTTTATTATACGTTCGGTAGGCATTCACACGCCCACATTTCTTTACCAAAAAAACATAGAATAATAACACACATACAAATTATTAAAAACAAGACAAAAGAAAAAAAAAGTCTGAATATTAATATTTCTGTTCGCTTTTACTAAAAGTATACAATTAAGGGTGTTTTAGTATACAAATAAGTAGAGGGGTGTCTTTTGCATCTCAAACTCCTTTATTAAGCCTTTTTTTACTTGGAAAAAGGAAAAGAATACACGAAAAATATATCAAACCTTGGCATTTTTCGAAGGAAAATGTTAACCTAGAGGGTGGTGGATAATGTAAGATGATATTTGTAAAATATATATTGATATTCGTGTTTATTTAGTATTATCCCATATAGCAAGACCTGACAATAATTGAAGGTGTAAAAATAGATAGTAAGTTTGAATATTGATGTGGATGCAGGATTCACGACAGCAAGTAGAGCATGCTGTGGAAACGGAGGCCAGTTTGCGGGGATAATTCCATGCGGGCCCCAATCAAGCATTTGCTCAGATCGTGACAAGCACGTGTTTTGGGATCCTTACCACCCTAGTGAGGCTGCCAACATTATCGTCGCAAAGCAACTGATTCAAGGAGACCCAAAATACATTTCTCCCATCAACCTCAAACAACTTCGCGATCTCGGACTCTAGTTTGTTTTTACAACATTATTATACGCATTTGTGGTGAATCTGTACACTGTACAAGTATTTATCCATCATTAATGTGTGGTTGACTCTACCAACTGATATTTTGCTTACGAAATTGTGAAACTGTTTGGTAATTTTCTCGAGATATTTTGTTTACTTTCTTATCTATTGTTGTTGTAACATGATTTTCTTTCTTTCCCCTCTTATGGTTGTTAGAAACATATTAATTGAGCATACAAGCTTAATTCTCTGAATGCCAAAATGGCAATGGATATACATAATTAGAATAGTCAAAGATGGCTGAAGCTTCACAGTGTTTTTTTGTGGGCTATTGAATAATGAGCTCCCTACAAGTTCTTCTAGAGTTTAAAAGATTTGATTCGAAAGTGCACCACAATATAGTTTTCTCAGACGTCCTCTCCAAAAAGAACAATCAATTAGAGATATCAAGACTGGTTGTCGGAATGCCATCTGATGGTTAAGTTTGGAGTTGCAGGAGGGAAGACTCGGAGAAGAATAGGTGTTTTGTCTTGGAAATTTATATTGAAAAGTAAGAAAGGAAGTGTTGCTTATTGACAATATGGTGTTATCTAGTTCGAAATGACAACCATCTGAGGCCCAGTATTAGCAAGCTGGCAGTCCAGAAAAGTTGTTATTAGAGACGGTTGTCGTCCGAGACTATTGTTGTCCCACGCCTTGTTTTACAGGTCAGTTGCTTGCTGGCTCTCGAACATCTTAGGGTCAGCTATGGGTGTTGGGGTTGTTGTGGGTGCCCTTCTTTTCCTTTTCTTTTTAAGGGTTTTGTTGGTCCCTTGCCAACTACATGTATTGTTTTTTAATATCTGATATATGGACTTTGTGCCGACCAAAAACAAATTTTTGGGTTCGCTATTAGATCTATTTATCTCCCACAATTAATTTTCCTTTTGTCTTGTTGCTGCTCAAACAATGTTGTTTTCCTTTGCAGCAGTAATCTGATAAGCCAAGTAGGTGACTTGGAAGTTCATCTTTATGATGTCATCCGCTTGCGAGTGGATGTGCCTCCCGCATTAAATCCGACTTGGCACGTGGCATCCTTTCTGTAGTTTTTTTGAAAGGCGGTTTTTCAATTCCCATTCAAATACCCTTTTGTTAATTTCAGAGTTTGGTTATTGACAATTTCCATTAGAATTGGATTTTAAATTGAATTGTAATTAATTTGGAATGCCATTTCCTATTTTGATTGATTGGGTTTTTAAAAAAAAAATTTGAAAGTCGAATTCATGCTAGAAAATGCTCGAGGGATTTTTTGAGCGATTTTGGAAGTTCCCAAATCGAAAAAATATATATATATGTTTTGCATAGTTGCTCGTCAGGGCCTAGCAAAAATCTCGATGCTCGGTGTCTAATTTTGTAAGCATCCTTGTTGTCTTTTGGTAATACGTCTTCCTTCATGAAGCTGATGATTGGATTCATCTAGGCCTTCTCAGTTTGGTCCAAGATTTTTTCTTTCTTTCCTGTTGGGTCGACCTTTCGAAGGACTAAGTTGCCTACTTTGAAGCTTCTAGACAACACTTGTGTATGGTGATGCTTGGCCATTCTTTGTTGACAAATGGTCAACTTTATGGAGACAACCTCCCTCCTTTCTTTTAGAATATTGAAGGCAACAATGGTTCATCAACTCGACTGCGATAAGGATAACATTTGCTTTGCCATAATCCAAAGAGTAGGAAGTTTCTCCATGTTGCAATCCTAGCACTTGTCAATAGGCCCACAGTATATTTGGGAGCTTCTCTGTCTAGTAGCCTTCGTTGGCTTCAAACTTCTTTTCGATTCACTTTTTTAATTCCTTCCATGTGTAATGAAACTTCTTGCCTCTATGGGTTATGATCACCCTTGGTAAGGTAAACCAAACTTACAAATAGTGTTTTTCCAAAGGAAATTGATCTCTTTTTCCTTGGTGGTAATAGTAGTCATTGGCTCAAATTATATCCATTTAGTGAAATAGTCTGCATCCATTATTGCATGTCTAGTCTATCCCTTCCGCTTGAAGGATAAGTGAGGTCAATCCCCCTCTAGGCAAACAAACATGGTTCCCTAGTAGGATTCATTTGAGATGGTGATTTACGGGATAAGTTCGCAAACCTCTAGCTTTTATTTCATTTTCGAACAAGGATTTGGGCATCTTTTTGCATTGTTGGCCAGTAATATCCCGTTAGAAGAATTCCGTACGCCAAAGTTGTTCCCCCTGAGTGATTCCTAAAACATATTTTGCATGTGCATCTCATGCAGTGTGTGCTCTGCCTCTGCCTTGACTAGGCATCTCACATACGGGACAAAAAAACTCCTTCAATATATGACTTGATGCATTATGAGATAGTTAATTACTCGGATTCTTAACCTTCTAGCTTGATCTTGGTCGGCTGGTATTTCACCCTCTCTCCAAGTACCTTACAACGTGTTGACTGTTAAGATCACGAGTCTGACTAGTTAATGTCATTGATTTCCACCACAGGTTCAACTATGATTGACTTTTCAAATACTGTATGGGGGGGCCTTGTCCTTTGAAGTGCATCTTTTTCGGCCATAGCCAATCATGCTAGATGATCTACGTACCTCAGAGTTCTCAGTTCTTGGCAACTGAGATATAACAAATTACTCAAACTTTGCCCTTAATACGAAACATCTGAGCTAGGCAGACCTTCATTTTTTTTGACTTATTTGATACATGATTGGCTATATATCTAGAAATTTGAAATTTCAAAAGCTGGGATCGGAAGTATGACTTTTGAGTTTTGACCATATCAAATATATTGACCGGAGTCTAGCTAACTTTTCACTGCTTTTTTAAAAGCAAAAAGAATTTTATTAATCTATGAAAATAATACAAAGATTAAACAGGACAAATATACAACATCACAACGACGTCCAACAAATCTCAACTAGGTTGACACTCGCGAGACCAATAATCCAAAACTTAAAAAAAAAAATATACAGCCCAAAGTTGTAACGACCCAACATTTTAAACAGTTAATAAATAATTTTTAATCATTTATCATAATTCTTTTTAATCAAAAATAGAATTGAATCATATTTAATTTGCTTATTTGATTCTTATTATCTAGTAATCTGGACAATTGGATCCAAATACGAGTGCACGCGTGAGTATGAGTTGTGTAAGGTACCGAATTAAGTTTCCAATTACCCATGTTGATGAATGGGGTACATGGCTGTACCAACATTATAAACCTTAGGCATTAACTTTTTTGGGTTTTCAATACACAAATGTATTCTGATCAACCATTAGTCCTATAAAAAAAACCAAAACTCTTTTGATTGCTTTTAAATTTCAGCGTGAATGGACTTGGAAAACCAATCAATTTAACCCAACCTTAGAAGTCACCAAATTCTATCTCAAAACCCTTAGGATTCCTAAAACCTATTTAATGGATTTTATCTATCAAGGCATATACATGCACACACCAAAGTCACATTATCTAAGTTCCTCCCCTCTCCATAAAATTGGGTACCCCTTGACCCTTGGGGGCCTAAACCCTTAATAAAACTCAAGCTTTATACGCCATATAAAAGTTCCACAATTTTTCTGTGTGGAACTAACACCACTCCACCGCTTTTAACCAAATTTTGGAGTGTAACATGTAAATGATTTTACCCAATCAAATACGTAATATTAATCTCCATATGTATGTAAACACATTACCACTTGGATTCACACATCAACATATATAGGACCCAATTTTTATTTTAATTCAAATTTTACTGAAATTATGTTTTTGAAAACTATTTTTCTAATAGGTGCATCCTCAATCGTCTCACCTACAAGGAAACTAAAAACACAGGTGGGGTGCCAACCCACCAACCTTTTGATGCCAAAGTCAATCAATTTGCTGTGGATATGTCTGGAAAAGACTCAAAAGCAACTGGTAATTAAGCAAGAATTCACACCTCGGGTTATGGATGAAGCCAACACCCGTTGTAGCCTAGTGGGCTAATCGCCCTTTTCTGGGGCTATTTAGTTCAGGATTTTACTTGTAGTATTCCTTATTACCACGCAGGATGACCCCCACTAGAAATTGCAACCTCCTTCCGGGTGGTGCTGGCTGGATCCGGAGACCTGTTGTGCAGCTCCGCACAGTAGCATTCTTGCGCACTAATGTTACGTAGTTTAGTACTAAACGATGTCATTTTGTTTTGTGCTGTTAGGAATTTGTTTGTTTGAAAATTTTAAGACTTCGCTCACTCAAAACGACGTCATTTTGAGTTGAAAAAAATACATGAAAGCGTTGCGCAAACTTAACAAATGAAATAAAATTAGAATCTATTTGAACTCTGATAATTATTGAATTATTCTTTTATTTTTTTGTCTTTATTTGAATTTTTTTTTTAATTCTTGATTTTCCATTAACTTTTGAATGGTTATTGGTTAATCACATAAGATATTTTAGAAAAATTATTAAAAAATTTAAAAAATTTTAAAAAGTTTAGAAAAGGAAAAAAATATCATAACAACATCTGTTTGGATTTATTGTTTATTTTTATTAAAAATAATTTAACTTTTAGACATAATTTTATACCTTTTAAGTTCTTTTCATCAAAACAAACCAATAAATTACAAAAAAAAAAAAATAATGGAACACATCAAAATATGAGATTTTGTTGGCCTATTACATAGATCTTTTTATACATATATTTTTGCATCATTTTTGTAGTTTATTAATTCGTCTCGACGAAATGAATTCAAAAAGTGTAAAATTATGTTCAAAAATTAAAAAAATTTATTAAAGACAAAAAATAAACTCAAATAAATGTTGTTTTGCCTTTTTTTTGTCCTTTCTGAATTTTTTCAGTTTTTTAACATATTTTTATACTTTTCTAAAATTTATTGTCGATGACTAACCAATAATCATCAAAACAATTACACAAAATCAAAAATTAAAAAAATAATAATAATTCAACAATTACTATAGTCCAAACAGAGTCTAACTCTCTTTCATTTGTTAAATTTGCGGTAACAGTTTCATGTACGTTTTTTTCACTCAAAATGATGCCATTTTGAGTGGATTGAGTCCTAAAATTTCAGCCCAACACATCTCTAACAGCACAAAAGAAAACATCCTCCTTTAACACTAAACTACATAGTACTGATGCACAACGAAGACTAATGTGTGGCCTTGAGATCCGTGTTGGGCACAACCTGTCGTTTTCGGTAGTCCATATCGGTCCAAGGAAGGATCAAAGTCCGACTTGATCAGGCTTAGTCTACCTTCTTCTGTCCCATACGCACCACCCATCAGTCTTTTAACCCATACAAAACTGGGCGAACTAAAGACGTAATCCGTATTTAACCCATTTAAAACGGACTCGGGGGGCCTGCTGTGCAGCCCCGCACACCAGCCCTGCTGCACAGCAAAACAGTATAGTTTAGTACTAAACGATATAGTTTTGTTTTATACTACGAGGGGCTTGTTTAGCTGAAAATTTTAAAACTTAATCCACTCAAAACGATGTCATTTTGAATGAAAAAAGAAAACAAAAAAATACAGACAGCAAAAATCAACAAATTCAGAACCCATCGCGCACAGCAACACCGATCTCGACCCATCTCCCAGTCACGAAGTCGTTTTGAGTGTGAGGAAAAAAAAAAAAACCTAAATCGCAAACAATAAAAATCAGAACCCATCGCACACAACAGCACCAATCTCGACTCCCACCTCTCTTCTGTCAGTCATCCGCCTATTGATCCCAAAATGTATGAAGATAGAGTTTGTTTTGATCCCAACACTATGCAAAAAGGACTACCAGAAAATAGGTTTTCCCAACCAACTACACCACCGCCAGTTTCTCCATGGAAGAACTCTCTCACCATGAAGAATCCTTGGTAGCCATTAAAATGGAGCTTCAACAGCTACTGGGTTTAGAGATGGAAAACTGTCAAAAAGCTTCAATATGTGTTTTGTTTCTCCATCGTTTTGAGTGGGTGGAGCCTTAAAATTCTCAGCCAAACAAGTCCGTCATAGCATAAAACAAAACTACGTCATTTAGTACTAAACTACGCCATTTTACTGCGCAGCGGGGGCTGCTGTGCGAGGTTGCACAACACTCTAACCCCCAACCTTCGTGTTGATAAATACGCAAAATTACAAATTTAAATGAATCTGATTTCCATTAGAAGCAGCGAATTGATGATATAAGTTAAAAGATGAATGAATTGGATCATGATAATGTAGAATTTTTGTGAATGGTGATGGACCACGCGGCCTCCTTGGTCCGAACAAACGAACAAACAAAAAATCTAGTAACACATCCTTTCGTGCACAGAATTAAATACAAATTTGTCCAAAACTATTCGATACACGTGAAACCCACATTATTTTAAAGGAATAATTTCGGATACATCTGTGCTCGGATATGTACACGAAGGGTTAGAGCAAAAAAGAAATTAAAAAACTAGAGAGTTAGTGATTAGTCAATTTACAAGGGAAGCTGCCAGGAAGTTTCCTCGTACCCGAAACATACGTTAATGATCAGCCTCGGTCTACCCTGCAAAATTCAACGCAAATCATCCCTTTATTTTAGAATTTTCACAATGAATTTTCTGATACAGGTGACGGTACCAACTCATTATTTTTCTTCACAATTTGCAGATGCCATCTTGGTTCTACAATTATATATACCCTATTACATGTGATATCCATGTTCAGCCAAGAAAAAAAAAAAAAAACAAACATTTTCACCTCCAATGGAAGTCGAGAGAGTTCCCAAATCTTTTGGCTGTTTCCCTCACAAAAGCCTCCGAATAACCCTCCAACGTAGCAAATCCAAGTCCAGCTCAAATAATTCCAACTCTCCTCGGTCTCCAATCTCTCGCAGTACTACCCCCAAAACCAAAACCAAAACCAAAACCAGAACCAAAACCAATACTACGAGAGAAGAGGAGTTGAAAGAAGTATTTCGCCGTTTCGACGGAGATAACGATGGGAAAATATCCGCCATTGAATTGAGGGCATATTTCGCTTCCATAGGAGAATACATGTCGCACGAGCAGGCCCAGGGGGTGATTGAAGATCTAGACACGGATGGGGATGAGTTGATGGATTTCGGAGATTTTGTGAGGCTGATGAAGAAGGAAGGTGATGATGGGGATCAGGATATTAAGGCGGCGTTTGAGATGTTTGAATTCGGGAAAGGGTCGGGGAGGATAACTCCGAAGAGCTTGCAGAGGGTTTTGAGTCGGTTGGGTAATGTGAAATCAGATGATGAGTGTGAGGCTATGATTCGGGTGTTTGATTCAGATGGAAATGGGGAGCTTGATTTTCATGAGTTTTATCAAATGATGGCTTGATGGTAACTAACTCTCTGTTCATATCTCTGTGGACTCTGTTTAATTGAACTTGTTTTGCTCGTCGCTCGTTACATTTGTATTGTATTTGTATCGTAAGAGAAAACTCATAAACTGGGTTGAAATGAAAATCAAATTTAATGCACCTAAGTGTTTGAAATATATATATCTGCATGCATGTACTGTTTCAATGTAACCTAAATTTTTTACGTGTGGCTGTATATGTATGTGCAAATTTTATTGAGTTCTTAATACATAAAACTTTAAAATAGAACATGGTTGCTGCTGATCCATATTATACGTGTAACGATGTATTCCCGTCTTGTACAGTAATATTCTCCACTTTGATCGTTCAAATCCCGTGGACTTTTCAGTAGATCATTCATTCTTGGATTGCTCTAGGATGAGCACGTTTAACTGTAAAATTCCATTTGATTTTGGCGCTCTCACGGCTCGAAAAGGTCTTCTACAAGGTAGGATTGTGATTTATTATAAACACCACTGGATTTATATCCACCAAACGATGTGAGGTCTTTGACCACTCATGTGAACATCCACCGAGACTTTTAAACTCCTTCTGAGAGGCTCGGCCATTTGTTGTTCATACAATCCCACAAAGTTTCATTTTTTGTTGGAGCCTTCTGTTTATTTAGGATCAATTTAGCTTGTACTAATTATTGTCTGATTATTTTTTTGTCTATTATTTTAAAAAGATTAATTTTTATTTTGTATTAATTTTTGTGGTTATTAGTTCGTCTCGATAAGATATTGCAAAAAATTTTAAAATGACGTTTAAAAACTAAAAAAAATTCAAAAACCATGAAAAATAAGCTCAAAACATCACTTTTTTAGACTTATTTTTGCTTTTAGTGAATTTTTTCAGATTTTAAATATAATTTTATATTTTTTAGATTTCTTTCATCAAGACAAACTAATAAACCATAACAAAAAATACAAAAAAATTAAATAAAGAAGAAAAATAAATATTATTTACTTTTAGTTAATTATAAGAATAGTATAGTAATTTAAACACAACAAGAACAAAGATTATATAATAGAACAATATTTTAATAACTTTGTATAATAAGGACAAAAAAAAAAGAAAGAAGGGAGATACAATGGACTTTTGGCGCAATAAATTCATCTCAAACTAAATTACGAGCGAAAATTTTTTTGGCACATAAGTTTTAAAAATATCTTTTAGTAAACATGTGATAACGTTATTGTTCGTTAAATATAAAAGCAATGATTTCATTAGACAAAGTTACCTATTAGTGTTTACCAGTTAATATTATCTGCCATTTTTAACAAATAATCATTATATCTGTCAATATTTATCAGTCAATATTTCTATCAATTTAAACATATACCTTAACAAACAACGTTATCTATTAATTTCGAAGTAATAATGTTATCAAATATCAAATAAAACTATATGTTTTATACTTTCTAATTTGAATAATAGATATTTCGACCTAACATATAATGCTATCTGACTCACGTATTAAGAAAATAATTTTATATTTTAGTTTTGAAATAATAATTTTATTAGATAAATTTACCTGTTAGTGTTTATTAAACAGTTAACATTATCTGTCGCTTTTAACAGATATCTTAACAAACAACATTATTTATTAGTCTTCGAAATAATAATGTTTTACTAAATAAAATTATTATTTTTTGTTTAGAAATTCGTCTATAAAAGATATTGGGCATTAAAAATTCTCTCACACTCATAAATTAAATTAATATGTTTTTAATGGGCCAAATCAGCACAATTTTATCTTTTTCACCAATTTTTTAAAGGAAAAAAATGAATGAAGTTGAATGAGATGTGTGAAAATCACTTTCCTTATAAATTTATATTGACAAATTAAATGCAATAAGAAGTGGGCACGACTTTTGGAGACCCGGTGTCACACTTATGTACGTGCCATTTAAAACGGCTGAGTCAGTTGCTAGTATAATTTTCCTTCCACAACTTTGAATTTGGGGGAGTTTTAGTTCACTTTTTTATAGTGCGCATATAATACATGAAAACGACATAATTTTATTTGTTTTGTTCTTAAAATTATATCGTTTTGATCCTTATGTATTTTAATAACAATTCATGTAATAAAATAAAACTATGTAATTTTAAAGACAAAACAGATAAAATTATATTATTTTACCCGTACCATATGTGTACTAAAAAAATACACTATAACCACCTTGGATCCTACAACTTTCGCCCATCATGCAATTACAACTGCTGGGGGGCTACCTTGGATGTACTTTACATCCCAGTAGTCTCCATAGCCTTTTCACACCCCTCCTCTGTCTAGTTCTTTTTTCAGTCGCGTTCATCTCTTTATATTAAAGCTACATTTTTTTACTAAAGTCAGTTTGTTTTGAGGGATAAAAGGAGTGGAATAAGGATATAACATTCTAAGGCCAACAAATGTAGTGTTTGTTTTGTTAATGAGATATGAAATATAATATTCAGAAAGAGTTTATTTTCTAAAAAGAAGAAGATATACTATAACGAGAGGGGGTCGGTATTACAAATTTTTTCCCTTAAGATAACTATATTGACACCATTACAAGCAAAAAAAATCTTGTCATAAACCATGGTTTGCCTCAATTTTCGAGTCTATTTGGCTCATAGGTTCTCATTTATTTATTTTTTATTTAATTTTTTTTGTATTTGTTATGTTTTCATCAATTTTTACGATTTATTGATTCGTCATCGATGAAAGAAATTTAAAAAGTGGAAAATTATGTCCAAAAACTAAATAAAAGTTCCAAAAATGAAATTTTAGTTTTTAAATATAATTTTATTTTTTTAAAATTTTTTTCGTCGAGACGAACCAATAAAAACTAAAAAATAATGCAAAGCAAAAAATAAAAAATAATTTCAAATAAGGACAAAAAATAAAATAATAATCCAATTAAGAACCACAATCCAAATGGAATGTCAACTAAATTTCTCTACACCACGCTGGTTAATCATCATCGTTATTGTCGTTTGTGAACTTGAGTACAACAGGTTTCGCTCAACATGTTTTCTATTTTTTGTGTTTTTTTAAAAAATGTTATTTGTAATGCTAGCTTTTTATGGTTGACTATTATTTTTACTTCGTGAAAATATTATTCATAGAGAAAAAAGAAAAGGAAGCTCAATTTTGTTGTAATTGTATTGCAACCAACCAATATTTTTAATTATTTATTTTATTTTTACTTTGTAAAATTAAACGGTGGGTAAACAAATTAAAAGATAATCGTGTCATGTAATGATTAGATATCATATCAGCACATAATCCCACAAGATTTTGTATTTCATCCTTTATATCCAGCCAATCAAATAGGCCCTTAGTTGGATTGAGAGGAGGGAAAGTGAAGAAAAATTTAAATTACAAGCGACAGTGAAGAAAATGATACGGAGATATTTTTATACTTTTTAGTTTATACAGAGTAAAGTGAGATTTTAAAAAAGTTTTTTCATATTTGATAAAGGAAGGAAAGTGAAAGTTATAATATATTTTACTTTTTTAACATTTTATTTTTTGTGTTTTATGTATGTAACAAAATAACTTGTTAATATTCATCTTTTAAAAAGTTATAATTAAGATATAAATGTGAACCACAATATCACTTCTTCTTTTTTTCCTTCTATTTTTAGAGGTGAAGTCATGTGCTTAAAACAAACAATTGTATCTTTCCCCCTTTCATTTCCCTCAATATCCTCACTTTTCTTTTCAAAATGCAATCCAAAGACAAAAGTTACCTTCAAATTTCTCAGTTTCCCTCCAAATCAGTCGATCCAAATGAAGCATTAGGAAAACCTTGATCCCAAGTAAATTCGGATTTGGCTTTATTCAGCATTTTAGGCCCATCTTGCAAACTCGTTTTGATCAATTAAATGTCAAAATTAGAAAATTACTATTTAGCACAAAGTAGTAGCCCTTATATTATCTTTCCAACAAAATTTCAATCACTTCAATTCGAGTTACGAGCAAAACGTTATGTCCAAAATGTTAAATGTTGTTCAAAAATACTCCAACACAGAATTGTATCTAATTTTATGTATCCTTCCCAAATCAAGTTGAATTCTTCTTTCCTTATTAGTTTCACTTACTTACATACTCTCGGATTTTAATTTGGGTTGAACTTGTCGTTGACATCGTATAAAGTACACAAATCTCTATTTTTCTATAAACACTAATAAATAATAATTAGTCATAAAATAATACAAAATAAAACTAACAAGGGAAATATGAGAGTAATTTAAGTATTATATTTGATGTATATCAATAAGCACTGTTATGTTTGCGAGTAGTGCTCCTTCCGGAATAAATTCATGGATCTCTCTCTCTATATATAGGGAAAGGCTCTATGACCCAACACTTTTTTAGATAGGGAAAAACTTCATGGACTAATATTTTTTTAGACTAATATTAGACCAATATTTAAACTATAATGAACCAATGTTTGGATTAAACCCTTTCCGATAATATTTTAAGCTACTTTTCCGCGGGTACCCTTAAAAACATGTTTTTAAACACATTGAACGTTCGGATCATTAAAATTTAATCAGGAATGAAGAGTTTAGATGTTGGTCTAATGTTGGTCTAAAAAAGTGTTGGTCCATATAGACTTTCAATATATATATATATATATATATATATATAATATATATATATATATCTGTGTGTGTGTGTGTGTGTGTATGTATGTATGTATGTATATAGTGAGCTTCTACTAAGGGATCCCTCATTTTGTTGAAATGATGACCTCCTATTTTCGGATCAAGTATTGATGATCCGAACCGTTCAATGTTTTTAAAACATCTTTTTAAGGGTATTTGCAAGAAATCGGCTCAAAAAAATATCGAGAAGAGTTTGATCTAAGCAGTTGTTCATAAATGCTGACAGGAACAATTTTATCAAAAATTACTTAAATCCAGCTCTTTCAAGTATTTGTTTGAGACGATTTCTCACGGGTATCCTTAAAAATATGTTTTAAACACATTAAACGGTTCGAATCATCAAAATTTGATGAGAAAATAGGAGATCCTCATTTTTGTAAAATGAGAGATCCCTCACTAGAAGCTTACTCTATATATATACACACACACATATATATATATATATATAGTTACTATTCATTTAGATTGCTCTCCTTGCTTTATGATTTCAAACATGTTAGACAATGGTGCCGCACTGAGCGTGGCAATAAGATGTGGTTTAATTTGGCATAATGGATCAAATAATAAATACATGCGTGCTAGTAACGATCAATTCGTCCTTGCATGAATGAATGAGCCAAAGATGTGTGCCTAGTAATTATGTTTATAAGTGTCTTGCCTCAATTAAGAGGACTTGCACAATAATTGCTAACAAGTTTAAAAACAGAGAATCAACTTATTAGAAATACTGGAATTAATTAATTTGACCTGAATAACACAGGTACCTGCAAATTACGTTTACTTGTTTGCTAATGAAGAAATCTACTCTTAACTATGATAGTGACTACTCCTAAAACTAAAACTGATGTATAAAGTTAAAGATAATAAAAATAATGTAAGTTCTTGGTAATTCAGTTCTGAACTCATTTCACTAATATCTTTACTTGATATTTATATTTCTTTATGCAATCACTGTTCCCTGGTAGTTGTTTGATACGAGCATGGGCTCCCACATATCCCATGCATTCCTTCTTCTAAAACTTTGTCTCAACTTTCTTTATTATCCACATCCTTACGCACATCACCACTTTTTTTTATGGCTCTTGATAATCGTTTTCACGTTCCACGTCTTCCAATCTTCTTTGCGAGTGGAATAACGTGACCCGGCGAGATCTTCTAGAAACACCTTTGTCACGTGTTGCGGTGTAAGTATTCATCATTGAGTACTTCGCTTGGCTTCATATGATGTGTTTTCATCCGCCTATCGTCATCCCAATAAATCTCACATTATATGTTGTCATCAGTATCACTTATATTTGTTAGAAGTGAATTACTTTGCCAGTTATTTTGTCATCTCAATGTGATATGACTTAACACCCAAATTTTCCTCTCCTGCAATCTACTTTGGTTGAATCCAGGTTTGCGTAAAGATATCCGACTAGAGAAATGAACACTAATCCCCGTCCATAGATGATGTTCTTGACCAGAGAAATGAACAGCCCTCTCAAAATACATGATACTTACATATTTACAGCTCAATTTGCATGCGTTACGTTCATTTTTCTTATTTCGAAATGTGGGGGTCATTCATATTCCTAAAATATTGCACTTCAATGATTCTTGGGTTCATCATCTTTCTTCTGCACAGTATCTGATTAGCCCTATCCATTTTCTAAAAAAGAATTGTTTTACAAGTATCCACCAAACGCAGAGAAATACCAAAAGGGAAACAATAACTTTTGCAAAATCAATTTACATGAAAATAATTTTTCATTGCAACACATTTTACGTCAAAACAAATGGATGGCGCCTAAGTTTCCATTATTTTCCCAAAAATTAAACACAACTTTTCCTTGAATCAACCCAAAAGAAAAAAAGTTTGAGAAATTGATTTGACTATAGTGGAAGAAATCAAAAAGAGATCTAATAAAATTACAATCAAAAGGTAAATCTATGAAGTGGCTGCTCAATCCTCCTCCTCCCCCCCTCCCCCCCCCCCCCCCCCCCCCCCCAAAGAGTATTCGAGACTGTCAACAGAGGCACTCTCTTGGCGGTATGCAGCAAACGTTCCATTTACATTATTATTACAGTCAATCTGCCCAAATATTCAACCACAGCATTTCGCTATCAAAGTTCCAAGTGATAATAGTGGTGGTTCGTACTCATCACAATACATGTTTTCATTTTGTAAATACATGTCGAATACCATTATTGCCATCCAAATAAATGTTGAATTATGGAGCTAATAACAGACAAGTATGTTCAAATTTTACTAGAGATTGCAAGGTATTTAGTATGCCGTCCTCGGGCAATAATCTTCCCCGTCCCTTTCTTCCTCAATTCGACAACGACAACAGCAATAGCCTTCCCAATACGCAGAGGTTTGGCCTCTATCTCAATTTCTTCCTGCACAAAACACAAGTTTTACCGGAGTTATGAGATAAGACATGCAGATATAACACACGAACTACTAAGAAGCACGGACAAAACACCGTAAGAAAAATGGACACAACACCGTAAGAACAAGCACTAACCATTTTTCATAGACTAAGATACTAGCCATATGGGAACATTTGTCTATCATATCTCTGTCATAATCTTACATAAAAGACAAAACATTATTTCCACCAATTGGAAAACAAAGTGCAACGATAGTTAACAGTATGAAGAGAGAAAAAAAATGAGAACTTACATATTAGTCCTAGAGTTTTTGACCCACTTCCCTAATTAAACCTTGAGTTAACAATTTGAAAATATAAAAATCCCAAAATTCTAGACACACACACAAGTACCACCATTCATCAAGTCTCTCATCTCTCCTTCTCCCTCTCATCTCTCAATATATTCCAGAGGTGTTGAAGCCACCACAGTCGTCACCCATCGTTCCCACCCAAAACCCCTTTTGCTAATCATCCTTCACCTGAAATCCATTGTTTCCATTTCCCTGCCAACACGCCGACAGGTACCAACCAACCAAAATGTCACAGCCCCTTCGCTAGCCCCCTGAAATCTAAGATCCCAACACCTTAGTCCACCTACCTCGGTCCATCTCATAGGAACCATCTATTTTCCAACCCAATCGCATCCTAATCGCCACTCCCAAAAATTGAAACAAATAGAAAATCCCAGATTTGTAACCCAATCAAAAACCCGAAGCTCAAGGATGGTTAAGAATTGTGGTACAAGGGCTAAAGGTTGCAGCGACATAAGCTTTAGAGATGAACAGTTGTTTAGAAAAGTGGCTGACAGTGGATGTTTTGGTTTGAGGTCATGGTTTTGTTAAGTAGTTATGACATTCATTCAGGATGGCACATTGGTGCTTGTGGGGAGGGGAAAGGATAGATGGTGCTATTAGTTTGATTGGTCCTCTTTGCCTTGAGATTTTGATGAACAGAACAAAGTAGGTTACAGATTTGGCGACAATGACGACTTCAATAGGAGGTTTGCGTTGAATATGGAGAGTGGTCATTGGGAGATTTCAAGAGAGGTGGAGGTGGTGCAGCATGTGATTTTGATGGTGAAGGTTACTGTAAAGACTAAGGTGTCAAGGAGAAGACGGTCTGTTAAGTTGGCTACTGTAAGTGAACGACGGTTCGAGTTGGAACAAGTTTGGAACCGTGGAGTTTTTAATCGATCATATAAGAACTCAGGGTTTAATTTGAGAAACGGGTCAAACTCTGAGGTTTAATATGTTATCTTCTCTATCTACAAACATCACTAAAAAAATCTTCAAGAACAACGCATCCATAAAAAATTTTACCAGGCCGCAACTTTTTAAGATTGTTTCCCAACCTTCTGATGTGTCCCAGCATGTCCTAGTATGTCTCCGGCCATAATCAAACACATTTGAGCATTTCAGCAAGTGTCAAGAGTGTTTGTGCTAATACATTTGTGCTCGAGGACTGACTGGGCCCCATTGGAAGCACTGCTGGAAGAATCTCCTAGCGGATAGAAAGATTCGGTGTTTTCCGCAATCTCCGGGCTTGTCAACCAGTAATACATAATAACGTGAAACCTTTAGACATGTCTGTTCTTGGAAAGTGAAACCTCTAGACAAGTCTGTAATTTTAGAAAGTTGAATTTACAGCAAGACTTGATAAACATATAGAAAGGGAGGAGGAGGGTGCCAGGGGTGGAGCCAAGCCAAACTGGCTTTAAAAAAGCAATGGAAAACCTTTCAATTGTCAAAATAGGAATAAAATATAATTTCACCACCATATAAATCCATGACAATGCATTAAATATTGGTAAATTGTTACACAAAGCACCTGATGCCTTGTGCAACTTGAATTTTAAACAACCATAAGTGGAAAAGGCATGTTTAACTTCATTATAATACACAAAAGTGGGGAAAACTTGAGCAACTACAGCCCCTGCTTATAAATGTTATACGTATTTATACAGAGACATATATGTAGGAATGTCTTCAAATAACCAAATAAGCAATAATGTTTTTCCTACCCTATTGAATATGTAAAAGCCTTGCGACCGTAACACTTCATCTGTAGTAGAACAACAAAATGGGAGAAATATAACTCAAAAACAAGAAATGGCAAGCAATTCAAGCTGTGCTAACCAGATTACCAGTTTGGAAAGCGAAAATTCGTTAGCAGCTCAGATCTCAGCTGGATACAAGAAAAACCAAGCACTTTGCTCCTAGAAACAGATGGAGACCAAAACCCAATACCAAACCATGATGCCAGTAATGGAAAACAAGAAAAGTAGTTGCTTAATGACAACACTAGCTACATTGTATCTTTAGCAGAGTGCTTTCGTCGAGACTGTTATAATTGCCTGGCAACCATTAATTAAGCCTTAATTCAGAATCTTTGTGAATCTTCCGTAGCTGCTATTTAACCTAACCTAGTTCAGTATTATTAGGGCTGGCATTACTTGAGCTGACTTCAATTGAATCCTTATCAGCCCCCCTCAAGCAAATAGGAGAAGCATGAACCATGAGCTTGACTTTGAGATAGGAAAATCTTGATGTAGAGAGAGGCTTAGTGAATATATCAGCCACTTGATCAGCTGTGGGTACACAAGCAACAGAAAAAGCCTTGAGACAAACGATAATCAATCTCCACATCTTTAGTCCAAGAGTGAAAGACTGGGTTAGAAGCCAAAGACAAAGGGGAAACATTATCACACCAAAGCTTTGGGGTGGAGGTGAGGGAGATAGAATGTCAGTCAATAGCATGGTGATCCAACTGCGCTCAGCAGCAGCTTGAGCTAGAGCACTATATTTTGCCTCTGTAGAGGAGCACGCCATTGTTGGCTTCTCCTTTACAGACCACGAAAAATTGTTAGAACCCACAGTACCCAGATGTAGATCTTCTGTCGAGGAATCCCCAGCCCAATCCAAGTCAAGATAGACATTGAGATCAAAATCACAAGCGGAAAAGAGAATTTACTGCCAAAGCTAATAAGGTTTAGTAATGGCGAGATACTGCAGTGCACCTACCAAACTGCTATCCAAAAATGGAGCAGAGAAGGGTACTGTAATGTCAGCAGTAGAACCTGCATGCCTGCTTCGCCCAAGAATTCGAAAGCATACTTCTCTTGGGAGAGAAAATATCCAGCATCAGTGTAGGTATCTGAAATCCCCAACAAAAATAGGACACGATGCCCAGTTCTTTCATGGAGAACACCTTGTGGATTTGTTGAAATAAGTGCCGAATAGAGGATGGATCACTGCCTGTCAGAAGTATATATCATCCACATAAATCAATAGGATAGAAACGTGGGAGGCAATCTTCTGAATGAACAAGGAGAAATCACAGTGATTACTCCTGAACCCTTGTGAGAGGAGAAAAGAAGAAAATGTAGAAACCAAGCTCGAGGAGCTTGTTTAAGACCATATAAGGCCTTATGAAGCTTACACACATAGATAGGATTTGTAGAATCAAGGAACCCAAGAGGTTTATCTATATAGACTTTTTCTTCAAGTTTGCCACGTAAGAATGCACTGGCAATATTTATTTTCTTCAAGGACCAGTTATAGTGAAAAGCCATTGCATAAAAGAATAAAAATTGTCAGGCTGCTTTGGCACTGGAGTAAAGGTACCATAATGATCACTGCCTTATTGTAGGTAGACCACAAATCGAGCCTTGAACCTTGCTATAGATCCATCTGAGTTCCTAGCTATGTCAAACACCCATTTGCAGCCCATTGAATGTTTATTAGGAGGGAGAGGAACCAGAGACCAAGTATGGCGTAGTTGTATTGCTTTGAATTCATCAAACATGGCTGCATACTGTTTTGGAGAGGGTAGTGCTCACTGAATACTAGCAAGCTCTGTGTCATCAGAAGAAACAGTTGGGGAGAGACATAAAAGGTTTCCAGGCTTAACAATACCATCCTTTTCCATTGCAGTCATAGGATGCGCATTAGTAATGACTCGAGGTGAAGTGAAGAAGTAGAATCAGGTATTGATCCTGCAAGAGATGGAGGATTGTAGGAGAAACTGTACATAAAGAAGGAAAGGGGGAAGAAGAAACTGGAGCTGCAGGAGTAAAGGTGGAACAAGAAGCATTTGGCATAGAAGAAATGGAAGTAGAAGAAGAATAAGTTGCAGGCTAGACAAAATATTGCAGTTGGGAAAAGGAAGTGGAAGTGGGATGGATATAGTCTTAAAAGGAAAATGCAATTCATCAAAGTCACGTGTCTAGAAACTTAGACCTTGCCGGACGTAAAGTTTGTCTATAACACTTAATAGTAGGACCACGAAGAGAGTAGAAGCAGGCTGCATCTTATGAGCTTTATATGGCTATGTTACACGGATCCCTGAGGACATCACTGTAATAATCCCCATAAGACTGCATAAGCCCCCGAGGATTCATTTTTCACCATTTTCATGATGGCCAGCCCCTGCAGGGTTTTCGGCGTCTTCTTGCTTGAAAAGAAAGGGCAGTGAAGCTGACCCTTAGCTGTTTGAAGTTGCTGATAAAGCCTGGTTTTAGCTTGTAGAACCAGCAAATTGACAAATGTCCCACACTCAATGGGAATATTCAAAACATGAACATCTCGTCGTGATATTACAGAATTATAGCTTGGAAATACTATTGGATACGGCCATGGAGGTCACTTGCCCCGTCGTAAAAGATAAAGGCAGGCATTTTAAATTTTGGTGGAAAGGCCGTTCTCATTACAGGCAAGAAAAGGGGTTTGGATTCCCCCGTCCCGGACCCATTTCTCTGCCTCTGGACCATCAGCTGGCTCTTGAGGTCAACCTTCAATTTTTGCCTTGTATCCTCCTTTCTGGTGGTGTGATGGCCCCTCTGCCTTGAGCCACTACTATCATCCATATATCAGTAAGACACCTTTCTCTTATGACTAGCGGTCTCTAATCAGCCATTCCTTTCAGGCCCTTGGTGAGCTCTAGACCCATTTGGTTAGGGAGAGCAATGCCTTCTGGTTCCTTCCTTTTCATTTCATTCATGTGAACACCTAGTTCTTGATTCCCTTCTCACCTATCTCGTCTAGATTCTGTCTCAACTTCGTTCAACTTTCTTTTGAGGCGAATCTCCCTCTCTTGTTCATCCAACCGAGCCAACAGAACTTCATTGATGATGGTGATGGATGCTTCCCCCTGTGGTGCCCCATTCCCCAGGCAAAGTAGGATGATGGACCCTATTGGTTTCTAAATTAGGGGCTCCCAGTCTTTCTCCTTGGCCTGGGAGGCGTATTCCCAAATTACTCGACTGTGCCAACTGGTGAGATTCGATGATTTCAATGCCAACTCTACTTTCTTATGCTCCCACTGTGATCGACAATCCTGGGGTACAAAATCTGCCAGAGAACTATTATAGCCCCTAGAATTGCCTCTACCTCTGCGTCTTTCCTTCCCTGCAAGAGCAACATCCAATAAAAGACACCCTGTCCGGCTATGGGTTGCCAAAATCTCCTATAGTATCCAAGTTAGCAACAAGAGATATGTTCTATGAGAAGGGTATTCAGCCAAGCAAAGATGTATTGAAGGCAGAAAACAAGTAATTGCTAACAACTCTACGTGTGGTGTAAGTCTTCTATTTTTTTATTCTCTGCAATTGATTTAAGGCTCTTATTTCTATGGCGTGATTGAGTGTAGATCTGAGGGTAATCGAGTGCACTCCTACGCCCGAATCCCTTTTTTGGGCTGGTGATTTGACTTGTCAGAATCATTTCCTAAGTAAGCTATCCCCATGCAGGGTGGTCATCACAACTGTCGGATTGGCATGTTCTTTGTTTGGTCTGAGGGCCATCTGTTACTTAGATGAGATCTTCTCAAATGACAGGTAATAATTCAAGCCAAATACCTTATCTAGCTCGGGTGACCGGTGTTGACTCCTCCAATGTCTGATCCGCCAGCCGGTATCTTACTATTTCATCTCTTTTATCGATGTCTGACCCCTTCGGCAGGAATTTGGATTCACCTCCCACGCTAATGTATTCCGCTCCACCATCAGCTCTTAGGAATTTATAAAGGATAATCGAAATGGGGCAAAAATAACAAAAAGAATTGGTGGCCCTCCTTACACAAGCAACTAGACACACATAATGACAAAAATCCCCCCTATGCAGACCCCCCACCCCAACCCCTTACAGAATACCTAGCCAAGAAGACACGACTCTCGACTTAAGTCTGTTCTCAAGTTGACAAGTGAATGATAAAGTAGACCACTCTTGAACCTCTGAGAATAGAATATAAACTTCCTTTGTTCGACGTCCGTGCGACGAGTCTTCCAACATTGACAATAGAGGCTAGCATTTAAATTCAAGTTATTTAGAGAACACTTTACCTTATATTGAACGGGATACAACCACGTAAATTGCTATAATCATCGACGACCATGACAGAGAATGTAGAACCAAAAGTTGACGAAGAAAAGCGACCAAAAACATCACTATGAACTAAAGCTAAGGGCTTCTTAACAAAACTAGTAGACAACACAAAAGGAAGTCTATGGGATTTTGCAACATTGCAAGAATGACATGGGGAATTAAAATGTTTGCAAGTAACAGGAACCTGGAACCACTTGGAAAGATGATCAAACTTTGTATGAGAAGGATGGCCCAATCTTTGGTGCCAAAGGAAGCTGGATTTTTTCGCTGTCAAGCAAGCAGTAGAAGAAACTAAAAAGGATGGAGTGTCCTTGGAGTAAGGCAAATGATGAAGACCATTTATATGATGACCTTTAAAAGTAATTTTTTGGTGACCTTGTCCTAGATTACAAAGGAAATGAAATCAATAGTAACTGTACAATTACAATTATTGGTTAAATGATGGACATAGAAAAAATTGAGGAAAGACGTGGAACATGAAGAAGATAACGAAGTTGAAAGGGAAAGGTAGGAGTGGGAAGCAATCCTTTACCAGTGTTCAGAATGGGAAGAGAAGTGAAATTACCAATTGGGACTTGTTCAGAGCCTTGATAAGGCTCATGGAAATGGAGATTGTTCAAGTCATCAGTGACATGATTGATAGCAGCTGAGTCCACATACCAACTGGACTGAAAATGAGGAGACTGAGGAGCAGTATCTGCAACATATGCCCTAGAATTAGAAGAAAGTTGCGCTGGAGGCTGAAAATTGGCATGAAGTCTATTCCAACATTCAAAGGCAGTATGGTTCCCTTTATTGCTGATTTGACATGCCAAGGTTCTGACCAAAGTTCTGATTTCCAAAATTCTGACTACTGTTTTGTTCCTCTTCCAAAATTCTGATTAACACCTCTGTTTCCAGATCTGCGATGAAATTTTTTCCTCCTTTGTAGTTCTGAGAATAAAACCTATTAATGGTAGAGTATGAAGTCTTGTTACCATCCTTATTTGCAAAACAAAGCGAAAGTAAGATCTGATGAGGCTTTGATGCTGGCCTCAACATGGTGCGACTAAAGGGAGGCCAATTCTTGCATGAGAATAGTAGCACTTCTATTGGTTCTAAAAGTACTGTACTCCGCTGGAAGGCCTTTGATAGTGATGAGTACTAGATATTCATCATCAATCGGAGATGAGGCAATAGCCAATTAATCAGCCACATAACGGATTTGTTGAAGATAGTCTTTGATGGATGCAGTCTTCTTGAGACTAGTATAGTTACATGGAATCAACACCACCACCTGGCATGGCTGCCTGGCCACTTGGTGGAACTTCACCCAATGGTGCCTAGCCATGCGGCAACTCCACCACAAGGCATGGCCGCTTGGCTGCTTGGTTTAACTTCACTCAATGGCGCCTCACCATGTGGATAAGCCTCTCAGCAGCCCTCTGATTAAGGCCCACATGCCAGCCTCATGAGGTGCAGATATGGCCTACATGGTTGTTACCGTCTAAAAAGGGATGAGTCCTCTCAAGGACTCCAGTAGCATGGCTAGGCTCAATTCCATGGCTAAGGAATCAAATTCTACGAGACATCACGATCATGGCCTTCACACATGATCTCAAATCCTTGACTAAGGAGTCCTCGAGCATTAAGAGCCCTCAGCATCAAAGATTGTCACTCAGCCGCTAGACCTTAGAGGTTCCACTAAGGGACAAACCACTCCTAAAGACATCACCATAACTTGGGCTCAGAGCAGGGCCGAAATCACTTAGGAACGAAGGAGGTTCATGGAATTGAGGCTTGAGCTCAAGGGTCATCTAAGGCCTGAACTCCTTCAGAGTGTTAGACCTCAGACCAATCTTAAGGAGAGAGGAAGACCATTGACCTAAGGAGAACTCTTCAGACTTTGCATCATACCTCCGACCTGACCCTCTAACAACCTTGGACCTCGTTTGACTCAACCTATCTACCCCGAAGATTAATACAGCTCCTAAGGTCCCGTATACAAAACCCTAAATATCATTGGCCTCTAGTCCCTAGACGTGATATGGCAAATATTGAGTAAGCAAGAATCTCGCTTCAAACTTATTAGTAATTAAGTCTCCTTTTGGCTATTTCTTCAGTAGCTTTGTGACATCACTTAAGTTCACATCTATTAATGTTTTGGTTTTAAGCAATTTTGCAGCCCCGTCCATTATGGCACACCTACATTGTGATCTTCGCTAATTTATTTACTCGTATAAGACCTGGCATGAAATGGATATTAAGTTTCCAAGACTTCTATTCTCCATAATGAGACTAAGGTAGATGGACATCAACTTGGTGGTGAGTAATAGAAACTGTCAAAGTCTGATATATGATGCCTTGAGTGTTCCAAAAGTCGGCCTAGGCAGCTGACTAATCTGCAGCCTGATGCAGCGACTTTACATTTTAGGCCTATATTAGGCGCTTTGCCATTGGGCAGCAATTAATCAGCCTAGGTGGTAACTAATCGACATTAGTCGGAATGAGGTAGCGGATGAGCGGCATAGTTGACAACTGCGAGGCAATTTTACTAGTTACTTTTTTGTTTTTAGTTGTTACTTTAGCCCCTAATTCACTTTTTCCTACTCTTATGTCATTTCTTACTCAAACTTTGAGGGAGGGGGCATATTTTTTAAAACAATGAAAAATCCGACTAATCTCTAGGCGCCGACTAGTCTCCGACGGCCTAGGCACTAGGCACCCCTCTTCCACCGACAAGCGCCAAGTGATTGTTAGAACATTGGATGCATCCTTCTTCCTGAATGCCAATAATTAGGTGCTATTGTCTTGTTTACCATCCTGCCTGTTTCGATTCTTATCTAACCATCAAGTTTTGGATCTCTAAAACCAAAAAAGTTGTGTGAAACTGAAAGCAAAGCCTCAATCTGCATTCAGAATCTATCTAACCAAAAATAACCTCAGTTAGAAAATACAAGCCAAATTTTAATTCGTCACTCCCCCAACCAAAATTTCAAGACAGAGAACCTACTTGAAACTACTAAACATATGCTTATTGATAAATATGGATGCAATAATGTTAGATTGTATTTATAATTACTTTGTTGACTATGTAAATAGTAGGCATATAATTAGGAGCCTATTTAGGGATTCAGTTAGAGATAAATTAGGGATTCACTCTGTACATTGTTCTATATATATTGTGCCTCCTCTTAGGAGAAGAATACACAAAAAATATATTTCTTAACATGGTATCAGAGCTGAAACATACCTGCTGCCATATACTTCCGCTGCTGCCGCCGTACATCATCGGCTTCTTTTTCCGTCACCGTCGTTGAGGCTTCTCCGACGCCGACGTCGTCATCATCATCTCCATCCGGTTTCCATCGAACAGCACGCCTTTGACGCTGACTCCAGTCGGCTCGCCGTCGTTGAAGCTTCTTCGGGTAACCCAGTCGGCTCGCCGTTCCTCCTTCTAGCGCGCCGCCGTCTCCCGCACAAGCATCGACGGCCCCCGACGCCCGACCCAACAGCATCGCTAGAGTCGTCGGCCTCGCTTCCTGCCGCGGCCGCAGAAGCGGCGCCGTGACCTCTGTTTCCGTCTCCGCCGTCCCATACGCCACCCCTATACAGGAGAAGACTAAGGCCGCTGCAACGCCGAGAAGACCGAAGAACGGTGCTAGTTCATCGCCGCTGAAGGTCCTGGCCGTAGCCTCCGCCGTTCCTCTTCTGGTTTCTAGGGTTTGAACTTGGCTGGTTCATCGCCGCTGAAGGTCCTGGCCGTGGCCTCCGCCGTTCCTCTTCTGGTTTCTAGGGTTTGAACTTGGCGATCAGATCTGAGGAATAGTCTCCTGGTATTTATTCCTCTTTGCAAGGAATAGTCTCCTGGTATTTATTTCATCTACTGGGTTTGTTATTTAGTTACTATTTCTTTGTGTTGCACTATGTCGGATTCAGAGGGTTCAGAAAAGAAAGAGGAAAAGAATATTCAGGTTGAGGACAAGAATGGGACCAGTCGTATTACAACTCTTGGGGGTGCCCCACTTGATATTTGTCATGTTAAGTTGGATGGTACCAATTATATGGTTTGGGCTCGCACTTTTACTTTGGCTATTGAAGCACAAGGATTGTCTGAGTTTATTGAGGGCGCTGTTATTCAGCCCACTGAACCCTGAGTTGCGGAGATTTAAATCTAGAAAATCTTGGGTTATGACTTGGTTGTTTAATTCTATGAAATCTTATATTCGTCATACCTTCTTGCTTTTTGATACTCCACATAAGGTTTGGACAACTGCAGCCCAAACTTATTCTCAGCAAGGTAATGATGCTCAATGTTTTGATTTGAGGAAGAGGCTCCGGTCATTGGACCAACAAAATCGGTCTGTTGCTGCTTATTTTGCTGATTTGAATGCAGCCTGGCGGGAATTTGATCTTTATCAAGGGTTCCAACCTATGTGTGATGTTGATGCTGCTAACTGGCTGAAGAGAATTGAAAAGGAGCGTGTTTATGATTTTCTTGTTGGTCTTAATGGTGATGCTTATGATCCAATTCGTATGCTGGTGTTGGGTCATGTTCCATTTCCTTCTCTAGGTGAAGCATATGCCATCGTACAGCAGGAGGAGAGTAGGAAGGCTGCTATGTTGCATGCTCCTGCCCCTGATCGTTCAGCTTTGATTGCCACTCCTAAGGGTCAGTTTGGTACTAGCAGCGGCCCTATCTCTTCGGCACCGAGTGGTAAGACACAGTCTAGTACTAACAATGGGTCAGTTCGGTGTGATTATTGCAACAACACCAATCATACTCGGGAGTTCTGTTGGAAGTTACATGGAAAACCTCCTTCTCGCGGGAAAGGGGGAGGCCGTAAGCGTTCTCCGTTTCAACCTCAAGCCCATGTTTCTGAGTCTACAGTTGCTACTTTGCCTCATACTGAGTCTCAGGTGTTTTTTGATCAGCCTGGTGGATTTTCTCAGGGGGAAATGCAAGCTCTCAGGCGCCTTCTGACTCGGGCTGATTCTCCATCTACTATAGCTCCTACTTCTACCGCCGCTCCATCATCTTCCAATTTTGCTCACACAGGTATTCCAGCTAAGGCATTTACTGCTTCTTCTGCCATTCCTTGGATTATAGATTCTGGTGCTTCAAACCACATGACAGGTTGTTCCTCTGTATTTGATTCTTATACTACTTGTTCAGGTAAGGATAAGGTCCGAATAGCGGATGGATCGTTCTCTGCTATTTCAGGGAAAGGTTCTGTCAACTATTCTTCCTCAATATCTCTTTCTTCAGTCCTACATATTCCCAACTTTGCTACTAACCTTTTGTCTGTTAGTAGTCTTACTCGTTCTGCCAATTGCTCAGTGACATTTTTTCCCACTCATTGTGTCTTTCAGGAACTGGATACGGGGAAGGTGATTGGCAATGGTAAAGCACATGATGGCCTCTATTACCTGGAATCTGCACCTTGTCCCCCTCAGCAGCCCATGTCATGTGGTTCAGCTCTGCAGGCAGATATGAGTCCAGCTCTTTCTATGTTACATCATTCGCATCGAAGATTGGGTCATCCCTCATTTGGGATTTTAGCGAAGTTGTTTCCTAGTTTAATAAAGTATTGTTCTCAGAGTCAGTTTTTTTGTGAAGCCTGTGAGCTTGGTAAACATAAACGTTCTTTTTATGCACCCATTAATAAGAGGAGTGATTCTCCGTTTATGGTTATTCATACTGATGTCTGGGGACCTTCACCTATTACTTCTCTTAAAGGTCATAGATGGTTTGTTACTTTTATTGACTGTTATTCTCGTGTTACTTGGGTGTATTTACTTAAGTCAAAAAATGAGGTTTTTTCTTATTTTCGCTAATTTCATGCCATGGTGTGTACTCAGTTTGATGCAAATGTTAAAATTCTCCGTAGTGATAATGGTACTGAGTATATAGACGAGCGTTTTAGGGCATTTCTAGATGAGCATGGTATTCTTTTTCAGACGACTTGTGTTGACACTCCACAACAAAATGGAGTTGCTGAACGCAAAAATCGTCATCTTGCTGAAGTTGCTCGCTCTCTTTTGTTCACCATGAATGTTCCAAAATATTTGTGGGGAGAAGCGATTTTGACAGCAACTTATCTTATCAACCGTATGCCTTCTAGTGTCCTTACCTTCAAAACTCCTATAGAGTGTCTTCCTCGCAGTTATCGGGTCACAACACTTCCCCTCCGAGTGTTTGGATGTGTGTGCTTTGTCCATGCCCCACATCCCTCTGGGGGTAAGTTAGGTCATAAAGCCCATAAGTGCATTTTCATTGGGTACTCCCCTACCCAAAAGGGCTATAAGTGTTATGATCCTCATTCTCAGAAGTTCTTCGTTTCTATGGATGTCACTTTTTGGGAGACAGAGTCTTTTTACTCCCCATCTCTTCAGGGGGAGACTGGTCAGGAGGAAGAGATGGCTTCCTTTTATACTGGTGAGGGGGAGCAACCCTTATTTTACACTCATGGTGAGGGGGAACTAGGAGATCAATCGGGAAAGGAACAAATATCTGCTGACTCAGAAACGCATGACATTGGGGGTGATTTGAGGAACGGAGACAACGGCTGCAAAGAACTGACCTAAAGACCTTTGCTAGACAGGGTAAAGAAAGGCCCACATGTGTTATACCACCTTGTCATTCACAGCCTCCAACTCCAGTTCCAAACTTCCCAGCTGACTCATCCGGTAATGAATCTTTTCTCTCTGCTGACTCTTCTAGTAGTGACTCTTCTCTTATTGAACCTCCTATTATTGACAATCGCCCAATTGCTCTTAGGAAAGAAAAGAGGTCATGTACTCTACATCCAATATCCCAGTTTGTTTCCTATGATCGTTTATCTTCTTCATATCGTGCTTTTGTTTCGTCTCTTTCTTCTATATCTATTCCACAGAATTGGCAGGATGCTTTTGTTATACCTGAGTAGAAAGGAGCTATGGTAGAGGAGATGACAGCTTTGAGGAAGAATGGTACTTGGGATCTAGTATCACTTCCTGGAGGAAAGAAACCGGTGGGATGTAAATGGGTGTTTACTATAAAGCACAATGCTGATGGTACAGTTGAGAGATACAAAGCCAGACTGGTTGCCAGGGAATTTACTCAAACCTATGGTATTGACTATGAGGAGACTTTTGCTCCGGTAGCAAAAATGAATTCTGTGCGGGCTCTCTTGTCTTGTGCTGCCAACATGAATTGGCCTCTTCTACAGTTTGATGTAAAGAATGCATTCCTCCATGGTGATCTGGAGGAGGAAGTGTATATGGCCATACCACCAGGTTTTTCTTCCCCTGCCAGTGAGGGAAAGGTGTGTAGGTTGAAGAAGGCACTTTACGGGCTGAAGCAGTCACCTAGAGCGTGGTTTGGCAGGTTTTCAAAGGCTATGCTGGGTTTTGGGTACAAGCAGAGCCATGCCGACCATACTCTATTCACCAAGAGGAGTGCTGGTAAGATTGCTGTCCTTATTGTTTATGTTGATGATATAATAATGACAGGCAATGATGAGGAAGAGATCCATAACCTTAAGTCTCGGTTAGCACAAGAATTCGAGATTAAGGATTTAAGATCAATGAAATACTTCCTTGGAATGGAGGTAGCAAGATTAGATAGAGGCATCTTTATCTCTCAACGAAAGTACATACTTGATCTGTTGGAAGAAACAGGTATGTTGGGCTGTAAACCTGCAGACTCGCCTATTGAGGCAAACCATCACCTGAGTGGAGATATGGGGGAGCGTACTGATAAGGAGAGGTATCAGCGACTTGTGGGTCGACTGATATATTTAGCTCATACCCGACCAGATGTATCTTATGCAGTTGGTGTTGTTAGTCAGTTTATGCATGATCCTCGTACTCCACACCTGGATGCAGTTTATCGTATTTTGAGGTATCTCAAATCAGCTCCAGAAAAAGGGATTTTGTTCTCTAATTATGGTCACTTTCGGTTGGAGGCATTTACTGATGCTGACTGGGCTAGATCTGTGGATGACAGGCGGTCCACCTCTGGCTACTGTACCTTCCTTGGAGGAAATTTGATTACTTGGCGAAGTAAGAAGCAATCAGTGGTTGTCAGATCTAGCGCAGAAGCTGAGTATAGGGCTATGGCTCATGGGGTTTGCGAGCTCTTGTGGATTCAAACCCTATTACGTGATTTGGGTCTTTCTGATAGTGGCCCGATGAAACTCTATTGCGATAATAAAGCTGCCATTAATATTGCTCACAATCCCGTTCAGCATGATAGAACAAAGCACATAGAGATAGACAGACACTTCATCAAGGAGAAGCTGAGCGCGGGTGTGATATGTATGCCGTTTGTGAAGTCTGGAGACCAGTTGGCCGACATCTTCACAAAAGGGCTGGGTAGCAAGAGTTTATTCCCTATCGTGTTCAAGTTGGGCATGATCGATATCTTCGCACCAACTTGAGGGGGAGTGTTAGATTGTATTTATAATTAATTTGTTGACTATGTAAATAGTAGGCATATAATTAGGAGCCTATTTAGGGATTCAGTTAGAGATAAATTAGGGATTCACTCTGTACATTGTTCTATATATATTGTGCCTCCTCTTAGGAGAAGAATACACAGAAAATATATTTCTTAACAAATAACCATAAATATGAAAAAGGTCAACATAAGGATTTGCCCTACGCTGCAAAATGAGACCACTCTCCGAGTGAAGGAGATACTGATAATTTGGTCACTGACAAGAATGTTATTAAACAAAGCGTGACCACTCAAGGAAACTAAAAAGAAAGAAAGGGAAAAACTTAGTTTATGGAAGGATAAATTAGTTCATGTTCAACATTTCGTGTCCACGCCAAGCAAAAAAACCTGTTTAAAAAATGTTGTAGGTTTCTTACCCATGCCTCTTGCTCTGTGGCAAGCCTCTCTCTACCCAAGACCATTACTTACAAATGTTACATAAAACTAAAAGAAGGTTTTCCAACCATGTGATTCTGCTACGGTTATGGTTTACTTTCCAATCAATGAAAATCACTTAACGAGTAAAACAGTACACCGATAACATTACTTAAGTTTCCCAAGGTTTCATTCCTCCTTCCATATACACTGTCTTTGTAGTAGAAGAGAGCCAAATGCTTATCTGTAAAGCACATAAATCGATTAACTACGTACTATGAGGTATCCTTTCCTAACAAGATTCAAATATTTCTTGTCTGCACAGTTCCAATTGATTGCAACCTGGCAACAGTTTGTTCTCATTTTTTGGCACAAAGGAAAGGTCCCATTAATGTTTTAGCCACTAAACAGAGGTGAAGTCACCTTCTTGAGATTGAGTATCTTAAAGTAACTTAACGTCTTCTCGAAACTTGTTTCCACTTGCTGACATAAATTCAAGGTCATAGCTGATAACACTCAAAAGGAAAACGAAAATTTAGGTTCTTTCCTTCACATCATAATATCATGGTGAAGTGCAGGCCCACATCACCAGCTGTAAGAATACAAAATGGGAACAAGAATTGAATCTTTCCTCCTGTTTTGAATACAGTTAACGTCCTTTGGATGTTGCCAATAAAGGCTTTTGAGCCAAAATGTTACGTTATATACGCTTTCAGCACCAGAATTCTACAATTTATTACTGATACCGGTTAAAGGACATAGGACCAACAAAAGTGCGGAGGACAAAGTCAGAGCAGTCTCCAGAGAGAGAGAGAGAGAGAGAGAGAGAGAGAGACCAATGGAGAGTTTGTAGTGAAAATGATCTTGCACGGGCATGGCCTCCTACTTATAAGGTGATAGGACCAAGGGTGACCTAACCAGCTATGGACAGGTGGTGCACTCTCCTAGGTACCACAATACGAAGGTAGTGGAGATTGAAAAAACCACACATGAAACACTGCCTTCTATTTGCTACTAAGGAGATTCAAGAGTACCACCACTTTATTTCATCAATTAAATCTAAATTAATTAGATATTCTTTTTAACCTAATCTATGAGATTATGTATGAACACATTTAATAAGAAATTAATTTACAAGCTTAACATAAGGATGTAGGTGGAAAACTCCAAGGCAGGAGGGAACAAAGCACTATAAGCAAATCGAGGATATAACGAGCTTTTTGCAACCAATCTATTACTTCTCAATCGTGGTCTAGACGCTCTCTGCCGAATCCTTGTGAACTGCTACAATAGATGCTTTTTCTAAATCTGACTCCTTAAATCTTTGATCTCTACACAAGACTCTTCTTTAGATCAACTTCCAGTTGCCTTCTAGCTCCTTTCAAGGGCTTCTCAAGTTGTAAAAGATGAATAAGCAACCTTGAAATAGAGTAATCAAGCATATAGATCTCAAGATTTCATTAAATCTCTCAAGTAATCAACTCCCATGTGTTTCTAATTTCTCTCCCAAAATGTTCCAGCTTCATAGGTATAGGTCGAGAAAGTGTAGCGTGCTGCCTATAGAGGATGGTATGTCGTAGCTCGATCGAGGGATCTCAGAACTCACTGGAGCGGTCTCTTGAATGTATTTGGATCTTCGAACCACCCTAGACAAAGCTATGAAATGCAGAGTGCATGGACAGCTTGCTCGAGCATCCTAATGATCTTCTCTGAATCTGAGACGCCTCTATGAACAAAAAAAGCTACAACAAGTGGCGCAAGTGACCTATGGACCTCAATAAAACAACTAGATTTTGCAATTTCTAAAATGCAGACGGAACCCCAAAAACTCGTCTTGAACAAACTGAGTTGCATCAATATCAAACCCAACTAAAAGCAGTGAAACTCAATTTCAACTAAAAGAAAATGTCAAAGTCACAGACTTCCCATGTACAAATCATGGAACTAACAGAGATGATGGACCTCTACTGTGCAAATGTGGTACCATGCTGTGGTGGACCTGGTGGTAACGGAGTCGTGGCCACATCCGTAGTGTGTTGAGCAGGCCACACCGTGGTGATTGTACTACACAAGCACAGAGTAGATGACAGCTAGGATATGATCCTATCGTATGATTGTGTCACCTTGTGTTGCGCACCCTGCGAGGAGGATGCCTCCACTCCAGCTCTATCCTTCAATCCACGTGTCCTTTAGTGACCCCAATAGGGGTGCTTGACCCTACGCCGAGGCAAGCCTCAGCCACAATTTTGTGACCCGCATCATCCTGGGATCCCCATCTTTTTGGCGGTACAAAGCATCGGTCCATATATCAACTCTAGATGGGTGTATCTACTACAAGTATAACTATTTTATAACAGGTAGTTGCTTCACTTCCAAGCCCACCAATTATTAGTGTGATGATGAGGTAACCCACTGATGCAGACCGGGTTGCGTCAACGTGGTTGGACCGGTTGCGTCCACGTAGGCCTAAAAAGGCCTAAGAATCGACGTTGTCAGAATGGGCTGAATTTCGCTCGGTCCATTGGAATCGGCCCAAGGATCAGTAGTCATCTTGCTACGCAAGATGATGCACGATGGATTACGGGCGTTCGTCACTGTTTAGGCCCCGAAAAGGCCAATTTTGCCGTTTATAGTAATATTTAGATCGCTAATAACTTTTGTTAGGAAACTCTGTTTCATTCGCCGTTTGTTTTGGTAACCTTATATTTCTTTCTAGTTTCTGATTTACTAGTCAAATCAGAACTTTCCTTTTTTGATAATTTTCGTATTTATTCCGATTTAGGGTTAATTAGCGACCTTAAAAGGTTTCCTAAGTTAATTAGGGTTTCTTTCACCTTATTTATATGCTTGTAAGCCCTACGGCAGGGTTGGTTGTTATTGAATTAAAGAAAACGAGTTTTACTCATACTTTGATCGTTTAAGGAGGGAGTACCTCTGGGTCGATCTTTTTGTTCGTGTTTCTCTTGCACGATCGATTTCGTTTCCATAGGTTGCGCTACATCAGTTGGTATCAGAGCACACGTTGCAATCCTGTCATGGCGGCGAGACGCGGTGTAGGACGTGCAAGAGGGGGTGGTCGAACCGCTGGTATTGACGAAATCTATGAACGAGATAATGCTGCTCGGGATGCTCGGATGGAGGAGGGTTTTGCTGAACTCAAAGCCATGTTTGGAAACATTGTCCGGCGCATGGATGCTTTAGAGATCGCTGACCCAACTCGCCATCGGCCTGTTAGACCTAACCCTCCGATCGAGGATGGTTTCTCGGACGATGAAGATATCAATCCTTTTGGTGGCGAAAACTACCAAGGGGGGCGGTATAGAGGCGTTGCGGCTAGAACCCGTGACTCTCGTCAGTGGGAGAACAGTATGAAGATTGAACTACCAGAGTTCCACGGCACGATGTCGCCGGAGGAGTTCTTGGATTGGGTGTATGCTGTTGAAGAGATTATGGAGTTCAAAGAGGTTCCTATGGACAGGAGGGTCCCTCTTATGGCTATCAGGTTCAGGGGTCGAGCCTCTGCGTGGTGGCAGCAACTTAAGATCAGCATGAATCGGCAGGGAAAAACCAAGATCACAGATTGGGAGAAGTTGAAAAAGAAGATGCGGGTTGAGTTTCTGCCCCATAACTATACCCGTATCATGTACCAGCGTCTGCAGAATCTTCGCCAGAACACACGTTCTGTCGACGATTACACTGACGAATTTTATCAACTCGTGGCCAGGAACGATCTTTCAGAGACACAGGAGCAACTGATTCTGAGGTATGTTGGTGGTTTACGTGCACAATTTCAGGATGAATTGATTATGTATGATTTGTGTTCTGTTTCGGATGCCCATCAGCGGGCTCTGGTGTTAGAAAAAAGGTTCGCTAGGATACCAGTAGGCAATTGGAGTAGCACCACTCGAGCATCTGCGGGGGCTGCACCACCAACTCGTGCAGTTCCTTCTCAACCCGCAGTGCCGGCAGCGTCGGCGTCAACCTATAAATGTTTTAAGTGTGGGGAGTCAGGGCATTGTATGGCGGAGTGCAGGAAGGGAGACCGTCCTGGAAAGGCCCTGTTTATAGAACCTGATGGGGCCATTCATGACTCACCTGAGGGTTATGATCAGGAGCCTTTGTTCGATGATGGTAGTAAGGAGTTGGAGGAAATAGTAGTTGAGGGGGGCACAGGCCCACTGCTGGTGGTTCGAAGGGTGTGTTATGCGCCCCGAGAATTTGAAGGGGAGTCGTGGTTGCGCAACAACATATTCCAGTCCACTTGCACAATTGGTGGCAAAGTTTGCCGCTATGTGATTGATTCGAGCAGTTGTGAGAACGTGGTGTCAGAAGAGGCAGTGCAAAAATTGAACTTGAAGACAGAGGCGCATCCCAATCCTTACAAATTGAGTTGGTTGAAAAAAGGTAATGAGGTAAAAAAATTTAAGCGATGTTTAGTTTCTTTTTCAATGGCCTCTAAATATAAGGACAGTGCCTGGTGTGACGTTGTGGCTATGGATGCTTGTCATCTGCTCTTGGGGCGTCCGTGGCAGTATGATCGTAAGGTCGCGCATGATGGGGGGACTAACACTTATAGTTTAATTTACGGTGGTACAAAGATCAAATTGTTACCATCGAGGGAGACAGCCCCTGTGGGGCCTAATCTATTAACAAGAGCGCAGATGGAAGAGGAGATCGCTGAATCCGGGATTACTTATGTTCTGGTTGGGAAGGATATTGGGCAGGATCAGTCCAAGACTGCAGTTCCGGCTATTATTCAGTCCCTTTTGTTGGAATTTGAGGTGGGCGATTTTGTATATGCTGTGCTGACCAAGGATCGCTTTCCAGAAGGGGAATACAACAAGCTTAAAGCCAGGAAGATTGGGCCTTTGGAAGTCCTTGAGAAGATCAATCCAAATGCGTACCGTTTAAATCTGCCTAGCCACGTGCGCACGTCGGATGTGTTCAATGTCAAGCATCTGATTCCATTCGTGGGTGATAGTTCATCTTCTGATGATTGCAATTCGAGGGCGAATTCTTTTCAAGCAGGGGAGGATGATGCAAACCGGGTTGCGTCAACGTGGTTGGACCGGTTGCGTCCACGTAGGCCTAAAAAGGCCTAAGAATCGACGTTGTCAGAATGGGCTGAATTTCGCACGGTCCATTGGAATCGGCCCAAGGATCAGTAGTCATCTTGCTACGCAAGATGATGCACGATGGATTACGGGCGTTCGTCGCTGTTTAGGCCCCGAAAAGGCCAATTTTGCCATTTATAGTAATATTTAGATCGCTAATAACTTTTGTTAGGAAACTCTGTTTCATTCGCCGTTTGTTTTGGCAACCTTATATTTCTTTCTAGTTTCTGATTTACTAGTCAAATCAAAACTTTCCTTTTTTGATAATTTTCGTATTTATTCCGATTTAGGGTTGATTAGCGACCTTAAAAGGTTTCCTAAGTTAATTAGGGTTTCTTTCACCTTATTTATATGCTTGTAAGCCCTACGGCAGGGTTGGTTGTTATTGAATTAAAGAAAACGAGTTTTACTCATACTTTGATCGTTTAAGGAGGGAGTACCTTTTGGTCAATCTTTTTGTTCGTGTTTCTCTTGCACGATCGATTTCGTTTCCATAGGCTGCGCTACATCACCCACCTCGAGGGCTGCGTGTATCAATAATCCATCTACACATCTTCAATTGTATAGTTCTATTCATAGATGAACTTGTACTCATATAACGAATTCAACAAGACGACAATACTCAGGTGTTTTAAAAGAGAGAGATGGGAAAAAACCTAATTGTGCTGGAAAATCAATACAGTAAAACACACTGAACATAAATGTATAATGGGGCACTTACACCCACAAAAGCTGCATCGAAGTAGGAGACATTAATCTCAACAGACACACCAGTCAACGGAGCACCCACGGTGTGAATGAGAGCCGAGCCCACTATATCAACAAGGGTCGCCGTTGCACCACCGTGCAAGAAATTCCCAGTGTTCTTCACAGTTTGACACCATGCACAAAGACCAGAAAGTATCAACAACAGACCGTCCTTTATATGTTTTGATACTGGAAATAAAGAGTTGATAAGAAAAAGAGGGAACGATAGATAGAGTGATGGTCTTGAATACCAGTAAACGCTGAGGTACTTTCATGGAGCAGATGATGCGGCCGGTTTCCAAGAGATCGACGCGGAGGCCTTGCATCACGAAGGGCTCGAAGAACTTTAAGGGCATTCCATCGATTATCTTCGCATTATCGTCGCAATCTTTCTCCAAGTATCTCTTCACTGAATTCAAATCCATTTGTCGATGTTCTTTTCTGTTGATCGAAACGCTTCCCACATTCAAACAATTGGAAGCGGATATGCGAATCTTTTATTAGCGCATGTAGGTGAGGCTCCTGTTCAGTTGCGACCTGCGCATAGGTTCGTAAGTTAGCAAAAATAATACGAATTGGGCAATAAAAGAAAAGTGAGATTTTTTACTGATTTATGGGGTGGAATTTGAGATTTTTAAAAAAATCAGATTTGGTTAAGAAGGAAAGTAAATAGTATAATATATTTTATTTTTTTAATATTTTATTTTGTGCAGAATAAATAATTTGTATAATTTATCTTGTTAATATTTATTTTTGAAAGGGTCATAATTAACAGTCACATAATCACCTCATTTTCTTTTCATTTTCTTTATGGGCCTGTTTGATTGTTCGGATATAAAGAATGGAATTATGTGCGAATATAATATTCAGTGGATATAAAACCGGATATAAGTAAAAGGATATACGGTGTTTGTTTGAAATCACTATCCTAGTATATAGACTTTGGTATGATGAGACTTGAAGTTTAATTGTCTATTTTGTTCTCATACAACCATTACATGATAAGATTGTACTCCAATTTATTTACCAACTATTTAATTTTACGAAGTAAAAATAAAAGAATAATCCCTAAAATTATTAGTTGGTTACCAAAAAAATAAAGAAAGAAATTTAATTGGGTTACAATTCTGACTTATCACTTTTCTCTCTATGTATTCTAATTGAAAATGCAATCTTTCACAAGATTTGTTGAAATAATTTAGAATGAATAAATTTAATTTACCCACTTTCTAATTTTACAAATTAAAAAAATAGATCAACGATAAAAATTAATCATTACAAATAGTATTTAAAAAAAAACACACAAAAAATACAAATCATGTTGAACGAAATATGTTATACTTGCAAAAATAGCAAAAAAGCACACTAATATAATCAAGACACTCAAACGAATAGAAAATACTACCACAAACCAAACTAATTAAGAAACACCATCCGACAAAAAGTTTCAAAATAACACGCAAAAGTAGGCATCATTCGTGTGCCTATTAAGGTCTATCTTGACCTAGTTTAACCTAATAAATTACTTATATAATATTTGTACTACCAAATTTGTACCTAAACATATCCCCCAAGCAAGAGACACAATCACTCCATTTTGTCCTCTTGATGCAAGCTAAAAAATAGGTCTACCTTGTCAGCATGAGATACAATCAGGCTCACTGTCTTGAACCTAGATTGTGAGTCCATGGGCAACTGCATCAATTCAGCAAACACTTTCTTCCTAGCATCAGAAAGGTCTTGAGCATACCCAACTCTTTTAGCAATATCAGCCATTGTGTTATTGGATTTCTCAAAAACTTTTCCAAATGCATCCGCCATCAAAGCAAAACCGGTTGTTATACCTTCAGCCACCTTAGCCTTCTTCCTAGATCCTTTACTTTGACTTCCGAAAGGAGTTTCACCTATAGATTTTGAGCAAGCAGTATCCGTAACATTTGGACTTGGTTGACCATCGGATGGAGTACTAAATTCTAGGAAAACATATGCTTCTTCCCTCTCAATGTCAGATGTTATATCGACAGGTCCCTCGGTCATCTCTCCTGTTGCTTCGTCCTTACCAAAGAGAACAAGCCAATCCTCAAGGAAACGACTTGTTCAACATGCCCTTTGCATCTGATTCTTTCTACATAACATTATGAAAAATGTTATTAATATCTAAAATATTAAATATAACCGAAAACAAAGAAAAAAACCAACAAATAATGCTTACCAAGAGATATTCTTGCCATACTTGGTCACTATCAACTAGGACCATCTTATTAGTGTCACACCATCTAAACCCACTTAAACGAATCATATCAATAAGCAAGTTGTACTGCCTTCTCCACTGCTTTATCTTTGACTCAATGTGAGGGCATGCACGAAGGTCGGTTCCAGGAAGTGCTAGAAGCATGTGCTTCTCAACTTCACCATAAAATCCAGGCCTAAATTGTCCATTATCAGCCTTCCATTTCTCACTAAACAAGTCCCTCATGGTTCGGATCAACAACTCTTCTTCTCTCCTATTCCACACCCTACGCCCTCTTGTTGAGCCTTCAACTGGCTTTTTTCACTTCTTTCGACCTTGACTTGGTTGAGCGTTATCCATACCTAACATACACCATTTAAAAATTGAAAGACTGCACAATTATAAATAAAGCATAGTAAACATCATCAACCATAGCATGAGTGAAGCATATTTAAATATAGAAATAAAATTCATGTACCTAACCAACCATTTGGTAGTTATGTGTCCAAAACAAAATCATCAACCATAACATGATAAAGTACAAAAACATTAATTGATCCAAACTGAAAAATTGATAACAATTGAAAGGGGCGTTCATGCCTAATTATGCATGCCCATGAATTAACCAGTCATTCTATATTTGGTTAGCAAGAGCACTCCTCCAGTCAGTCCATTGGTCAGATGCCTAAACTATGTTAATGTACTGATTCTCATCATCTTCTTCATTTTCTTCCTCTAGTTCATCTAATTCACGTTCCACTAGATCAACAAGCATTGTACGTCTTATAAGGTTATGAAGAAGGCAACAAGCAGTGATGATACGACATTAGCTCTGAATTGGGAAGTGTGAATTGGTCCACAAGATTGCTCACCTAAGCTTTAGAACACCAAAACACCTCTCTATGATGTTACGAGCTTGAGAGTGTTTCATGTTGAAGAACTCTACATGGTTGTTTGGCATACCTCCCTCCCTCCAAGCGTTCAATTGGTATCTTTGACCCCTATAAGGCGCTAAAGATCTCTTTCCATTAGTGTAACCCGCATCTACTAGGTAGTAGAAACCTGTAATAATATTTTATATGTAATTAGATATAAATAACCTAGAAATACATAAGTAGTAAACAAAAATAATTATACCAGTTGCACTCTTAATCCATTGGGTCGACTAACAGCTTCCCTAAGAACCCTAGAGTCCGAGGCTGAACCTTCCCAACCAGCCAAAACATAAGTAAACTGCATAACATGACTACGAACACCTAACACATTTGTCGCAATTTCGCCCTTCCTCGTTCTATACCTTGCTCAATCTACTGCAGGAGGTTGCACACGAACATATGTGCCATCTAGAGTGCCAAGGCAATTCTAAGAAGCATTAAACAAAAATTCATGAATTGCCACAACAGTAAAATGGCTACGAGCAAAAAAGATTAAAATTTTTGAATATGAGTTTTTACCTAAAACCACTTCCACCTATCATCATTGTTTGCACCATGTAATGGTTCTAGCGCTTTCAAAAGGACACCTTGGAGTCGAAGGATTGTCTTAAGAACAATATTAAAATATTTGCTAACCGTTTGGCCAGAACTTATGAAGGAAAATTTAATTTCTCGATTCTTACTATGGTGGCCAAGCACTTTCAAAAACATGGCAACTTTTTCTTCCAAAATAACATATTTTGAATCACCCAAGCCCACACTTCTAACGAGGCTACACAATCTCATAAAAGTATCTCTATTCATTCTTAATTGTTCATGACAGTCAACATTTGAGTTTTTCACCAACCTATTAAGGTGATTTATTTGACGTTGAAAAGGATTGGGACCCCTAGTGATCTCTATGGTGCTTGAGAATCTCTCCAATGCAGCATGTAAAATAATGATATACAAACCACAAGCATAATTGATAGAAGCAACTATGTGTTGCAAGGCTGTATAAATCTCAAGCAATTCCTTCTTATCTTCATTACCAGCCATCTATGTAAAATAAAAAAATAAAAAATTTACAAAAAATAAAATAAAATAAGCGGTTGTTCACATGTTTAGATGATATACACAAGTCTAAAAAGTAAATAATCAAACACAAAATTATAGTTGTATACTGTGTTTATAACAACCAACTTAGAAAGAACGAACTAATGTAGACTTGATAGCTTAACAAAATAAAATAAAAAATAGATCTGGAACTCATGAAAAGTGCTTAAATGTGAATAAAAAAAGAACTATTTTTTATGTCAAATAAATTTAAGAGCAGCAAAATAGGAATAAAAAACTATTTTTATGTCGAAGTGATTTTCTAATTGGAAATTGGAAAGTTTTTTTCGAGAACGCCAAAAACATCTCCTGTTGAGACGACGATTAATTGAAATAATGACAAGAAACATCTCTCGTTGAACACAAGGTATAAGCATGGGTTCGGTCCTGTTGAACATCTCCTGTTGGAAAGTGGTGTTCTTATCAAGACTTGATTTCAAGAATCAACTTCACGTTAATTAAGACTGCTGCGTAAAAATTTCAATGGTGATTCTACCCACAACGTGGATTTTCAACACAAACAAAAAAAGATCGACGGAAAGAGAGAATGAAAATATTGTAACTAACGACGAAGGTAAATCAAATAGAGGGATTTATGCTCACCGGAGCAAGTGGAGTCGGTGCCAATGTCGTAGACGAAGATTGACGAAGGCGTGACCACCGGTTGGACGCAAAGGTGTGGATGCTGATGATAAAATAATCTTTGGAGGTTTAAAATATTAAAACGTTGTAGG